>BTPG01000002.1:69391367-69621669 GCA_036245525.1 Semisulcospira habei | reverse complement strand
AATTCTTGAAAAAAAAGTGGGGTATAAATTAGAATGGTTTTTAACTGCCAAAATTTTGGTTTTCTTGAAAATTATATAACTGAATTAATCAAGGAAAAACTTGGTATAAAACTGGGAAATAACGGATTTTAACGGTTTTATTTACCTGCTCAGCGCTGAAAATTTAATACATTCAATGGACCTGAATTCCAAATAATGTGCCAAATTTTATCTTAATCGACCCAGTGGTTGTCGAGAACAAAGCCGATAAACGTGGACAGACTCGAGTCACGAGTCGCTCAAATAAAGTCTGCAGTATCTCTCATGTTCTAAACATAGAAAGAAAATGTCTCCTGTAAATCTAAACTCAAATAAAGTCTGCAGTATCTCTTGTGTTCTAAACATAGAAGGAAAATGTCTCCTGTAAATCTATTTCTATGAACACAAACATTTTCTCTGTTCTTTCTGTTATTTCTATGGGGAAAAAACAAAAACACAAAAAACAGCATTATTTTCTTTTAAATTTAGAAATGAACAACTATTTTTTATGAAAGGAATTATTTGCACACTTGTTATCCTGTTTGTTTCAGGTGGATGCTGAGTTAGCTGAAGTTGCCAACAAGGACACACAGACCGAAAACATCACTGTGGCTACAGAAACACAGACACTGATAACAGGGAAACTGCATCCACCGTACCTGTCTGTGGAAAACCTCGAACACAACTCTGAGCTTCTACATTATTATACTGGACTCGTCTCCTACGCGAGGTTTCATGCGGTGTTTAAGACTCTTGGTCCAGCAGTACACCATCTCACATACTGGAGAACAAGGACGGTGTCGACTATTTCACCTATTAACCAATTTCTGCTCATGTTGGGAAAATTGAGACAGGATATCGATTACCTTCCTTTATCAAGCATGTGTGGAGTGTCTAAATACACTGCAGAAAATGTGTACATAACATGGATTAACTTTTGTTCTAGGCAGTGGGGAGAAATAGACACTTGGGTGCCCAAAGAACTTGTGAGTTATTTTGCACCTAGTGACTTCAAGCAGAAATTTCCTAGCACACGCGTCATACTGGATGGAACCGAGGTCCCCATTGAAAAGCCATCTAATCCTGCAACACAGCGTGCCACCTTCAGCTCATACAAGAACAAGAACACTGTGAAAGCAATCATTGGATCAACTCCAGGCGGGCTGGTGTCGTATGTGTCTCAAGTGTATGGGGGATCTGTTTCAGACAGACAGATTATTGAGAGAAGCAATATCCCACTTTGGTGTGATCCAGGTGATTCTGTGATGGCAGACAAAGGATTTAATGTGCAAGACTTGTTTGCACCTAAGGATGTACAGGTTAACATTCCAGCTTTTTTCTCAAAGAAAAACAGATTGACCGAAAAGCAAGTTCTCAGTGACAGAAAAGTGTCCAGCAAGCGAGTACATATTGAGCGCATAATCGGCATGGGCAAGACTTACAAAGTATTGACTGGTGTGCTTGATGCAACAGAAACAAAGCTTGCTCACCACATTATTGCTGTGTGTTACGCTCTGTGCAACTTCCGAAACAATATTGTGTCTAGAGATGCGTGATTTTGATTACTAATACTACATACCCCTATCTGCTAATATTATACTATTATATTATGCCTAGGTTCCATCCAGTATGACGCATGAGCAAGGTTTTGTTTGGAATTTATCTGCTTGAGGTACCGAGGCGACACCAGACCAAAAAACAACATATCAGCTGTTTTTTTTTAAAAAACTTATAGGATCTAGGATGTCGACAAACTTGTAAACAAATGACATAGGTCCAAGATACATAATTATTATATGATAATAAAAATTATGAAAGAAAGAGTGTTAGAGGTGAAATGTAAGTGTACGCTATGTTTTTTTTATTGATTCATTTTAATTTTATTTTATAAATTCTTTTTATTGATTTAATTATTTAGTTTTGTATGATTTTGTCTAATATCACTGTGGTAAATACAATAATATTCTCAAGAGAAAGAACAACAATGTACTAGAATCATGCCAAATTTTGACGCCCTGGGCATCTTTGGGACTTTATTTGCAAGGTACATCATCATCAAGTTATGTCATAATCACCAAGTATATTATATATAACACAAGAACTTATAACGCGCACATATCTCAACTCAAGGCACACTCAAACACATTCATTCTTATTCAAGCACACTAATATACACTTATGCATAAATTATATCAAGATGACAAGGCAACGACACAACGGATATACTTGATACTAGTTATTTCTATATACTATTCCTTAGTGCCTAGTCACATAGCTATTGTACCGCTGGCATAGCATCTGATTTAATTTGGTATTTTACTTTTGCTATGTTATTTTTAGTACTTTGCATTTAACTTGATGTGGGCTGACCTGTTAGGGAGACCCCGGTCAGAGTGACTACCCATTTGTTAGTCATTTGCGTGCTCGCCTTACCAGGTCTGACTGCATAGCGCACTTACGTATTGGTGCTCTGCTTTATTCTTTGACTTGTGCTTTGCATGACTTTGTAGTTAGTATTGTGACTTATATTTTTCATTTTATTTGCTATCATGTCTATTACTACACATTCTATATGTTACACGACCATCACTTTGATTTTGTCAGTCTTTAAAATCAAAGTGTTGTACGTTCACTGCATGTTGATATATGCCTTAGTTTAGTTATGTGCCTTGTTTATTGTATTCTTGGCACCATTACTGATTACCTGTTTGTTTATTCTACAGGTACTGCTTTCTGCTTTCTGGTTTCTACTTTCTAGTTTTGTTAGAAATAAAAGTTTAGCTCAACATGAACGAGTCTCAGTCTCACTAAGTCCAACCACCACCATCTAATCTTAATTTTCCGACTCCTCCTACCTCACCCCATCACATATGTTTAAACCAAGGGCTTACTGTTCAATTACCTGCTTTCCTCCTAATCAGGCTATACTACTACAAATGGAATCTCTCACTCTAATAAACATCATTTTTATGAACACAAAGCGTGATGACAACTTTGCTATGTTTTTTTTATTGATTCATTTTAATTTTATTTTATAAATTCTTTTTATTGATTTAATTATTTAGTTTTGTATGATTTTGTCTAATATCACTGTGGTAAATACAATAATATTCTCAAGAGAAAGAACAACAATGTACTAGAATCATGCCAAATTTTGACGCCCTGGGCATCTTTGGGACTTTATTTGCAAGGTACATCATCATCAAGTTATGTCATAATCACCAAGTATATTATATATAACACAAGAACTTATAACGCGCACATATCTCAACTCAAGGCACACTCAAACACATTCATTCTTATTCAAGCACACTAATATACACTTATGCATAAATTATATCAAGATGACAAGGCAACGACACAACGGATATACTTGATACTAGTTATTTCTATATACTATTCCTTAGTGCCTAGTCACATAGCTATTGTACCGCTGGCATAGCATCTGATTTAATTTGGTATTTTACTTTTGCTATGTTATTTTTAGTACTTTGCATTTAACTTGTAGTTAGTATTGTGACTTATATTTTTCATTTTATTTGCTATCATGTCTATTACTACACATTCTATATGTTACACGACCATCACTTTGATTTTGTCAGTCTTTAAAATCAAAGTGTTGTACGTTCACTGCATGTTGATATATGCCTTAGTTTAGTTATGTGCCTTGTTTATTGTATTCTTGGCACCATTACTGATTACCTGTTTGTTTATTCTACAGGTACTGCTTTCTGCTTTCTGGTTTCTACTTTCTAGTTTTGTTAGAAATAAAAGTTTAGCTCAACATGAACGAGTCTCAGTCTCACTAAGTCCAACCACCACCATCTAATCTTAATTTTCCGACTCCTCCTACCTCACCCCATCACATATGTTTAAACCAAGGGCTTACTGTTCAATTACCTGCTTTCCTCCTAATCAGGCTATACTACTACAAATGGAATCTCTCACTCTAATAAACATCATTTTTATGAACACAAAGCGTGATGACAACTTTGCTCAGACAGAAACATGACACTACAGTGATATTCGCTCACGTGGTGGGAAGGGTGGAAAAGTAGGTACTGAGAATCACAATATTAAATCGGATTCAAAAACGCCACAAAAAATATTACACACCAAGAGCAGGTTCAAACTCATGTTAATTTACAAGGACATGTGCACATAAAAGCAATGAATAACTAACTAACTAACTTTGTGAGTTTGAGGAACCATACCGTGATACACATACAATGGAAGAAATAATATTGTTGTTTCTCAGGGTTGGGGGCAAAAATGTTCCCCGTAGTTTTTGAAGCAGAATTTCTCCAGCAATGCATCCTTGTGGAAGTTGTCATGAAAACCTTGCAAATTGTCAACCATGGTTTTGATGAATTCTTCATCCCTGAGTACTTTAATTATTTGAAAGTCTTTTTGAGTGAACACACAAAAATCCACTCTCTTTACCTCTGGCCCTAAACAATACATTTGTCCTTGAACCTGAAAAAAGTAGCTGTTGTTTCTCTTGAGTTGAAGACTGCCGTCTTGGGACCTGTATAAGTAGGGCACAGTTTTAGGAGACACAGTCATGTGTCTGGATGTATAAGGACACTTCACTTCCAGCAGAGCTGTATCACTCACAATGCGATCAGGTGTACTTGCTAAGAAAGGGAGAGTCTCTGATACAAACAGTCCACATTTTTGAGTTGAGACTCCAGTTGTCTCTTCGTATCTCTGAACGGCAATATGTTCATATGTTATGCCGTAAGTTGTTGCCGCACAGCGGAATTCCCTTCCCTGCACTAATCTCTTGGCAAGTTTTGCTTTGTCTGCCTTTTCAGTGGACTTGCACACAGTGCCGAAGGCAGATGAACAAATCCGCTTTTGGCGTTCCTCTTTCCATCGCTTTCTGCTGTCCCGTGTGTCTATTTCAATGCACTGTCTTTGAATGGGTGATATGGAAACCACTCCAAGTTTCTCTAAATAATCTTCATCCGGGCGGAGGGCACAGTAATCGTGGTCACAAAAAAGACCATATGGATTGGCAGGGGGGAAAACATGCATAATCGGCGATGATGAAAACAGTTGTTCATTCACAAGAGTGTTTCTAACAAAATCAACATATCCGACCCGTTTCTGCATGTGAGCGGGCCTTGGATCAAAATCCACAGTGTCCTTAATGTGAAGTTTCAGGTTTTGTACTTTAACTGGGGATCCCAGATGCCTCTTTGCTTGATGAAAAGTCTGCAGCTGCTGTGTACATGTCGCGATAGTCTTAAATGTCTTGGTTCTTGTATACTCTGTTATGCCATAGAGAACACAATTAATGTGCTTGCAGTGAGCATGTGGGCCCATTCCAGCAGCACACTCACACTGGCACTCTTTAACAACACTTTCACTTGACAACTGAATGTCAACTTTGTATGTCACTGTTGCCTTCATTTCTGCTCTAACCTCCGCCTTGAAAAAGGCACCTCGGTCAACTACAGACACTCGCACAAAATTGACATAGCTGTTTACGTAAAGGTTAATTGCCTTTTTGTCAAGCTGCTTCTCCATATTGGCCAGGTACAGATCCACATCCTTCACAAAAAGTGCTGGAATAACCATGTCACTATGCAGATCTTTGTAGGTTGTTGGATCAGGAAGCATCATCTGAAATTCTGCCGGACACTGACAATCATCTACAGCTCCAAAATTGGCATTTCGGTCATAGGCCTCCAATCTGAAATACAATTAAACACAAATTGGTAGACATTACCAGTTCCTGTTTAGCTGACTAGGATTTAGAGTAAAAGTTAAAATTTAAATTCATTTTAAAAGTCAAAACCAGCCGGTTCGTATGTCAATATGATGAGTGCATGATACTGAGGCATACAAGAAGATTTCAGTTTTGAAGACCACAAAATTTGAAGCAAAATTCATGTTTTTTCAATGTCACAGATTAGTTGAAACCAAAACCGAAAGTATCACTATTTACGCTCTACATACCTCTCAACCAGCTCCATTTTCCGGCCACTTGTTCTAGCTTTCCTCCGTCGAAGCTCAGCTTTCAACTCTGGTATCGTCCTGCTACCGTATGGCCCATCCATTTTCAACCTTCGTCAATAGTTTCAGCAAAGACAGCAAAACAGCGAAGACTTTTATCACGTAGACTTTTACACAGCCGAAGATACCGGAAATGAAATAAACGCCTGTTAAGTGGGCGCCACCTCGCGGCCAAAAACACAAGAGTTGTCTCGCGTTATAACCCCAGAAGCGCTACATTAGGCGTCTGTGTGTGTGTGTTAAATATTACTTGTTTTATTCCCATTCAATCTTAAAACCAATTTACATTTGTGGGGGGACATGATTTTTTCGATGTGCATTTTCTTAAGGTCAAAAATAAATTGTGTGAATATCGACTCAGGTGTGGTACATCGATCTAGCAGCTAAAGGATTTGAAAAGGTTTTGAGCAACGTTGTCAAAACATTGCGACGTGATCATATTTTGTAACTGTTGTGCATATTTTATTCTGACGCGTCGTACCTAGAGTCAGCTGGCGACGGGCTGTGTTTACGTACATAGTAACATTGCGACAGTAGATATATGAGCTAATTAAGAGAGATATAAATACTGAGCGGATTGAAGTATTATTAACACAATGACTGAGTTAACCCCTTAAGTATTATTTTTGATTTTCATAAAAATGTGGCTGTTTAAATAATAATGATTTAGGGGTAACTTCCAATGGTATTTACTCTGTGTGGGAGACATGGATATGGAGGGCCAAAAAAGATATAATCAAGGGGGTTAACTCAGTCATTGTGTTAATGATGCTTCAATCCGCTCAGTATTTATATCTCTTTGTAAAGGTTGTCAAGGATGATTCTGAATGCTCTTTGTTTGTGGACGACTTTGCTTTGTGTGCACGAGGTCGAGGGCTTGCGTCCCTTGAGAGGCGCTTGCAGCTGTGCGTTGATCGCATCCAGGGGTGGGTGTCTCTCAACGGATTCAGGTTCTCGCCCTCCAAGACAGTCTGTGTGCATTTTACTAACCAGACGAAATTTTTTCCAGAACCTAGCCTGAGCATTGCTGGAGTGCAAATTAAGGTGGCCGAAGAGGCAAAGTTTTTTGGGGTCATCTTTGACAAAAGATTGACCTTCTGCAACCATGTTAACTACCTTAGAACCTCTTGTCAGAAGGCCTTCGACATTCTTCGTGTCGTTGGTCGTACTGACTGGGGTGCAGACCGCATTGTCTTACTTCGACTGTACCGGGCCCTTGTTTGGTACAAACTGGATTACGGCTCTGTGGTATATGGCTCAGCTTCCAAGTCTGTTCTACAGCGTCTGAACACAATTCACCATCAAGGTCTGCGCATATGTCTGGGAGTCTTCAGGACATCTCCAGTTCCTAGTCTGTATGCAGAGGCAGGGGAGCCTTCTCTCAGGCTCCGCCGCATCCGCCTCATGCTCAGCTACGTTCTGAAGCTGAAGGCCCATCCAGAAAATCCTGCCTATGATTGTGTTTTTAACCCGTCGTTTGCAGAGATTTACGATGCCCATCCGGGAGCTGTCCGTCCACTTTCCTTCCGTGTCCGACCTCATCTGCAGGCACCCGGAGTGGACCTGGACAAAGTTTCGGAATCTCTGCAACACGTCACTCCACCCTGGCTACTACCAGTTTCTGACATCTTGCTGGACTTGACCGCCCACAAGAAGGATTGTACTCCACCAGCCATATACCAACAGAGCCTCAATGAACTCCTTTCAATTTTCCTGGCTATTGTCGTCTTTATACGGATGGGTCCAAGTCTGAGGATGGGAGGGTGGCTGCGACTGCAGAGTCCTCTCGCCATCTTAAACGCCCATTTAAGCTCCGTCTCCCTGACCATTCCTCTGTATTTAGTGCAGAACTGCAGGCAATTCTGCTGGCACTCAAGCATGCCTATCAGTCTCGGGAAATGAACTTCCTGATTCTGTCTGACTCTCTTTCTGCCCTGCAGGCCCTTCAGGGCGCGGGAACAGACCATCCATTGCTGGTGCAGATTAGAGAGCTCTACGCAGACTTGTTGAAGGAATATTATGACATCATTTTTATTTGGGTCCCGGGCCATGTGGGCATCGAAGGCAACATAATCGCAGATTCTGCTGCCAACAGTGCCTGCAGTGACCCTGTCCCTGACACACAGACTGTTTATAGTGATTTTAAACCTGTGATTAGTGCGTACATAGCCCGCGAGTGGCAGTCCGAGTGGGACAAAGAGGAAGGGAACAAGCTTCATGAAGCTCTTCCTACGTTGTCCGACAGTCTACCTTTCCGCTGCGACAGCCGCCGTGAGGAGACTGTCCTTGCTCGGCTCCACATCGGGCACACGTAAGTTACGCACTCTTACTTACTTAAACAGGATGAGCGTCCATGGTGTTTTTGCCTGTGATGAGCTGTTTTCTGTTCGACACTTTTTGCTGTATTGTGCTGATCTAATTGACACGAGATATAAACACTTCACAGCAGACTCCTTGAAGGTTTTGTTCCGGGATGTTCCCCCGGGACAAATTTTTCAATTTCTTGAGAGACTGCAATATTTTTTAACAAGATCTGAGCATTCATAGACTATGTAAATATTTTTTATTTGCCCTTTTTGAGGGTCTGTATACGTTTCTTTTAAAGACTTGTGCGACATTTTAGCCTGACATTTTTAAGCTATATTTACATCTTGTCTTAAGACCTTGCTTTTAGTCTGGCTGACCAGATTTTTACCCATCCCGCCGTGAGATGGCCTTAGTCGCCTGCTCGGCGTTAAACCCAAATAAATAACTAACTAACCTGTATAGACAATAGTCCAGATGTTGTATGTGGGGGAGACATACCGTACACTCCCTGAACGCTGCGAGGAGCATGTTCGTTCGATCCGCCTTTTATACAACAACGAGGTTGGACGTCATTTCAACCAACCTCATAGCCTCACACATTTCAGCATACGCATCCTTTGGCAAAATACATCCCACTTCATCCGCCGCAAAATGACAGAATCCTTTTTCGCGGACAGGCTTGGCACTTACCATCCGCGCGGCTTGAACATTCGCCCCTAGGGATGTATGCTCGGCCTGATAGGTAGTTGGTGCCAGACTTGACCTCACTGTTGATACTGGATGGTACCTTTGAGTGTGTGTGTGTGTGTGTGTGTGCGTGTTTGTGTGTGTGTGTGTGTGTGTGTGTGTGTGTGTGTGCATGTGCGTGAGCTGCAGCAAGCACGAGTGAATGCGAATGTATGCAGTGACGTGTATGTATATAGACGTAAGTTTTGTGCTACGTGTTTCGTGCATGTGTATTTGCGTCACTATGTGGTTTTTTTTTTTTTTTTTTTTTTTTTTTTTTTTTTTTTTTTTTTTTTTTTTACGTCATTCTAAATTCTCTCTATACAGGATGACGTCTTTTCTTTCTGTCGTGTTCTTTTCTGTTCTACGTTTGTTTCCATGTCACCTGAGGAAGGATCTTTGATCCGAAACGTCGTTATCTGTTACTATTTTAAAGGGTTTTCTACCACTCTCTTCTGTTTTTCTTTAATAGTCCAGTTTATTTACATGAAATAAGGTCCAAAGTTGACACTATTTTTTTTTACAAACATTGCGTGTTAGAACACTACCTAGATAGAGAGAAAAAATACATAAAAAAAGCCCGGACGATTGCATCCTGTTTTTAAGACTTGATCTTATGGTTTATGCGATTATCTTTCTCACATCATTTGTTCAACTGTTCGTGACAGTACTGAGCAGATGAACACTAAATGCAGTGCAGTGGCGTAGCGATGGGCACAAAAATGGGACCCAGTTATGCTTGCCTTTTCATGGGTTTCCTTGAGCAACAGATTCTTCAGCAATACACCGGGCCTGTCCCTGAGATGTATAAACGCTACATCGATGACGGCTACACACATGACCCAAGCTGCACTTTTAGACTTTATTCACTTCGTGCAGGACTTCCACCCATCCATCAAGTTCACATACACTATATCAGCTAATTCAGTCGACTTTCTGGACATGAACATCAGGATTGACTGCGGAATGTTGAAAACTTCAATACATTACAAACCTACCGACTCACATTCCTACCTCGACTACCGATCTTCTCACAACCCCAAAAGTAAAAACAGCATCCCTTATTCCCAGTTTCTTCGGCTAAAAAGAATATGTTCCGAAGAATCAGATTTCGATGTTCAATCCAAAGAAATGGCAGGATTTTTCATCGACAGACATTACCCACATACTGTTGTTCAAGGATCTCTCCAAACGGTTCAAAAACTTAGTCGCGCGAGTACAATGCAGACTAAACCTACCGCTGATAGTGACAGGCCTATCGTAACCATGATCTACCATCCCCACACCAATCCGGTGCGTAAAATCCTTCTTTCTAACTGGGGTCTTTTGTCATCCAGTCAAGAATCTGCTGCTATCTTTTCTGAACCTCCGTTGGTAGCTTTCAAGAGGGATATTAATTTGCGGGACATGCTTGTTCGCTCTACTCTCAAGCCTCGTCATACCACCAGACCCTCCGGCTCCACTCCGTGCAATGTTCCTAATTGCAAGACGTGTCCTTTTATTTGCCCTTCCACCGTGGTGAATGGTCCACGTTATAAATTCAACATAGACAGATACTTCACGTGTCAAACCACCAACGCGATTTATGTCATCTCCTGTGTGAAATGCGGCCAACTCATCAACGACCGTTTCAAAGAACATCTTCAGTCTGTCAAGTACCATTACAACAGACCGGTCGGACGACATTTCAATCAGGCCGACCACTCCGTCTCGGACATTCGGGTTAAAGGCCTTTGGCTTATGCAAGCCAGTAATGTCTGGGCCAGGAAAGACCGTGAAAAATTTCTGATTAATAAACTGGGCACTGTGGCGCCACTCGGGATGAATATGAAAGATTAACATTTTTTACCTTGCTTGTGTCTGCTACTTTACCTCACTGTTTTACTACTCACTACCCAGTTAGGGGAGATTGGCGCTGGTTGATATGTACATTTCCCTTGGGGACTTTCTCAGCGCTGGCCGAACGTTTAGTTGGATCTCTTGCCCTTCTCTGTCGGGCGCCGGGTCTCCGGCTCACGGTTTGATACGCGGTTTTGGGGCGGTGCGATCGTGTGCATCCCTTGGGGATGTACGTGGTCGTCTTGTTGCGTGCCTGTGTGTTTTTCTGTGTGCTGGTGGGTGCCTGTTGGGTGGGGTTGGTGGCTCTGGCTTTGTTTGTTTCCTCTCTCCTTCTACCTCTCTCCCTCTTTCTGCCCCCCCCCCCTACCCCCTTTACCACTTCTCTCTAGCCCTCTTTCTCTCTTTACGCTTTTTCCTTTTCTCTTATTCCCCTTCCTCCTTCCTCCTTTCCCCCCGCCCCCGCCTCTCTCTCTCTCTCTCTCTCTCTCTCTCTCTCTCTCTCTCTCTCTCTCTCTCTCCCCCCCCCCCCTATTTTTTGAGTTACCCTTGAAGACGGTTTCACAACTACCTACTCTCCACTTATACCAATATTCTCTTACTGAATTTGATTATTTGCTTTGTTTTCATGACTTATTACTTGTTGTGTACCGTGCTAAATGCTGGGTTTTTTTTCCCCGGGGTCCTCCCGTTTTTCCCCGAGGTAGTCCTCAACTTGAAGGTGATATAAAGTTTGCCTTCGGGTTGGTGTTTAGCAGGCTTTGTGTATTAGACACTCCGCCTACTTCGTGCCCAAGAGTACTCCCCGTTCGTTTTCCTTCTCTTTCTCTCTCTCCGTCTCTCTCTCTCTCTCTCTCTCTCTCTCTCTCTGGCCTCATCTACACGCCTTTTCTTTCGCTCGCTCCTGCACGTGCTTGCACACACTCTTGTCTCTCGTGTTCAGGTTCTTTTCGAGTCTCTCTCTTACGATTTTTCGTTGACGTCATTTTTACTTTTTCCGCACTTTTGTTCTTCCTTTTCTTTCTTTTACGTCACCTCCTTCAGTTGCCACATTCTTTCTGCCAATGAAGATAAGTAGCGGCTAATCTCTCTGTTTGTTTGTTTGTCTATTTTGACAAAGGGTATTTACCCGAAATATTAATAAATTGTGTTGTACCCGTCTTTTCTAAGCGTGTTTTTTTCTCCGTTGGGTACTTCTTTGAACACTAAATAGTTGCCCCAAACCCTGTCAGTTGCATATCAAATGAAAGCTTTTCAACTGAATAATTTGAAAACGAATATCGAAGTCTGATTCATGCAGAACAAGGAGAAAATATTGTTGATGAACTTGCCCTGCCCTGCCTCAGATTTCCGATTCAGACTCTCCTGACTCCTCCAGCTGATGCACCGTGTTCATGCAACTGGCCTCACGACACTCTCCACATGCTGTAGTACATGTCAAGCTATGTTTTCTGCAGGAGCACCTTCCTGAGGAGCAGTCCCTTTCACAGCTACAGCGGATGACGTTGCGGAGATCCTCTGGTGCGGGAGGAATGTCTGTTGTAACGGGTATCAGCTGACTCTGTCAAAGCTTTCTGTCCCATTGCTCAGGCATATGTTCACATCTACCCAGAGTTGCCCATTCCAGGACTTCCCCCACCCGGGTCTGCCCTGGGGGACTTGGGTGGGGTTAGATATTTTTTAGTTCCCAGGGTCACCCTGGTCAGCCCCACAGGGTGGGTTTTTCTCTCTATTCTGGGGCATGTGTTTCTGTCTACCCTTTGTCCATTCACCTGTATTTGCCTTTTTAAAACTCTCCCTACTGTCTGCACTGCCTGTAGCTCTTGATGTTGGATGTGTGTTGCTAAATGGTCTTAGCTTTATTTAGGCCCCATGTTGTAGGTTTATTTAACGTATTTGACCGGCTGGCGACATACATTCAATTTTCTGTTTAGTTTTTTTTTTTTTACAAGCAGTGCAGGCACGTCATGAGAAAGCCTTGTTGCTGTCGGGACGTTAAGCAATGTACAATCAATCAATCAATCCATTCCAGGACTTAAAAGTACACCATGTAGGAGTGATACCAAGAAGCTGATGACGTTGGAGGCAGAACGTTTGTTCTGAATCTGTGAGGTGCTCGAGGAAACATTTTGCTGATACCTCACTCGCCTCAGATGGTCAAAAGTGTCATATCTCCCGTCGTAGAGCGACACAGACACTCTTTCGCCGGCTTCGGCAATGGCTTGGTGTTGCTATCGTCTGCCAGGAAGATCTGGGCATCTTCCACAAATTCATTATATTTCAGCTTCTTGATAGGCAGAGCCTTTGAAATGTTATATGGCGGGAGGTGGTGTGACATCTACAGAATGCATGTGCAAACAGAATGTATCCACATGCCCCCTTGCCCAGACGTGCTTGGGTGGCCTTGATGTCACATACATTATGTGTGATTTTTGGCTCACGTGCGAAGCAAAAGTGAGTATTTTCTGGGCCAGTGGTCGTTCGCTCGTCATACCGCGTCTGTCGTCCGTCGTCCATCGTCCGTAGTAAACTTTAACGTTGGCATTTTTTCGGAGGCTATTAAAACCACAGTCTTCACACTTGGCCCAAGGATACTTTGTGGCAAGACCTTTCTAAACATACCAATTTCAGGGAACTCTAACAAAGGTCAAGGTCACAGGGATCAGGAAATATATCAAAATAACTATATTTTGACATAATGTATTTTTTTCTCAAATACTATTCACAACTTCTAACCGAAACGTGGTGCTAAGATACCTGCTAGTAAGACCTATCTATGCATAATAATTTGGTTGCTTCCTTAAAAAGGTCAAGGGTTACAAGAGCTCAGGAATTAGGTCAAAAATCGACATATTTTGAACAAACATGATTTCCTCAATTACTATTCACCACTTAAAACCCAAACATGGTACAACGATACCTGATGTTAAAACCTATCTATGCATATTAATTTAGATGAACCCTCGAAAGGTCAAGAGTTACAAGAACTCATGGAATAGGCAAAAATGGCCATATTTTGACCAAAAATGTTTTTTCGCAATTCACAACTTCAAAACCAAACTTGATACAGAGATACCTGATGGTAAGACCTATCTATGCACACTCATTTAGATGACCCGTCGGAAAAGGTCAAGGGTCAAATGAGGTCGACCAATGTGCATAAAATGCCAGTTTTTGATAGAATTGTTATCAACATTTTTGGAAACGTTTCAATCAAATTTGGCACAAAGGTAGGTGATTATAAGACTAATTTAGCTGACTCATAGCAAAGGTCAAGGGTCACGGGGGTTTCACAGACGTGAGAAACTGATTAAATTTTGAGAAAACATGGATTTAAGCCACCCCTTTACTTATTCTCACACATGTGTGGATCGATCATACACGTGAGCCATACGGGATTTGCCTTTCTTGTTCTTGGAGGATCCTGACGTAAGAAACACGTCCTGCATGGTGGGTTCAACACGATGGAGTAGGAGAACAGGCAGGTCTGTGTCCTCACCAACCGCAAAAGGCACACATTTTCTGCAGACAGTAATGCTTCTGATCAGACAGTCAGCATCCCATTACGCATGACGGGTTGTAAAACCTCTGGCTTCAAAAACACTGCTTAGAAGACATAGAAACCGTTCCTTATTTTTTGCTTTGGCTAGGAAGTAACCCTTTTTCTCACACATGATCATATCTGTGGTGAAAGCGATATTGGTTCCCACCATGCTTTGCTTCTGCGCAGATATGTGATGTTTATTGTGCCTGGTCTTCTGGAATTTCCGTCTCTTACATTTGTGGTTGTATAAATCTTTTGAGAGCATGTGTGTGTGGATCATAGGAAAGTTAGTTAGTTATTGATGTTTAACGCCAAGCAGGCGACTAAGGCCATCTCACGGCGGGGATCATAGGAAAGATCCAATATTTTATTTGGGATACGAATTACATACCTTTTTATTCAAGATTCAAAAGATTCAAAGATTCAAAGATTCAAAAACTTTATTGTCCAGATACAAAGATTTTATATGAAAATTTTCCTTTGCAGCACTGGTGTAGGATAATTGAATAAAACAAGGAATCAAGTGACATAAATAATGATAATAATAATACGTATGCAACAAAAATACAAACATCACAATATCAAACATACACACACACCCTATCAGCATACACACACGCTAAAAGAAGTGTGTGTGTGTGTGTGTGGGGGGGGGGGGGATTAAAACAAGGGGAGGAAATGGTATGGTGGGTTAGGCTTAGGCTGAATGCAGAATGAAGGCATGAAGAGGAGAATTGGCCATCATCACAGTTGTTTTGAGTTTAGGATACTGATGTCGGTGGGAATGAAGGAGCGCTTGTACACGCTACGTTTTGCCAAAGGAGCACGCAGTCGTCTACCGGAGGGCAACATTTTGAATGCTTCATGAAGGGGGTGGGTGGGGTCACGGATAATTTTGCCTGCTTTTCTCCTACAAAACAACTCGTAGAGTCCAGAAAGAGATCTTTGCTCATGGCCAACGATTTTGCCTGCCAGTTTGACGACACGTGTCAACTTTGCTTTATCTCTTACAGTCAGGTTTCCAAACCATGCTATGACATTAAAAGTGAGAATGCTTTCAATTAAAGATCTGTACACTGTTTCTAAAATAACTGAATCAACGTCAAAGGACTTCAATTTCCTCAAAAGATACAATCTCTGATTTGCCTTTCTGCAAACACTGTCAACATGAAGACTAAAACTAACTTTTTTTTGTCCAGAACAGTGCCAAGGTACTTAAAAGAATCAACCTGTTCCACAGCTTCATGGTTTATCATAACTGGCCGCACCAGGGATGTGTCCTGCGCCCGACCCTCCTCTAAACAGATTTCCTTTGTTTTTTGAACATTTAATTCCAGAAAGCTTGAGCCAAACCAAAAAGTGAGAAATTTTTATGAATTCAAAGTACTGAGAGAGTGAATGCTCTTCTTTAAGGCGTGCAACCAGAGCCATGTCGTCTGCAAAATTTGATAAGGGTGAGAATATGAGTATTGCACGTTAATTCATTGGTGTAAATCGAGAAGAGTACAGGAGACAGGACACACCCCTGAGGCGCCCCAGTGTTCAAAACCCGCTCACTAGACCCTCTGTGGCCGATCGCACAAAAATAATGAGTCATTTTCTTTTGCAGGAGAATTCCGATCAATTTTTGTTGTGTCGCGTAGTTTCGCAACAGTGTTGTAAAGTCTGATCTACATTAAATCTAGTGACCTCAGACATTACGTCTAAGCTGTGTAGTAATCGTTGGCATCATTTTGCAACATTTATGGTGTACTCCTAAATGGTAGTAGACAGTTGTAGTCAGATCTAGAGTGTTCATTTTCATGAATAAAAGGCGTTTAGATTACGTTTTCTTTTCTGATTGGTTGAGTTGTGTAGTTTGCGGGATTCTTCTTGAAATCTGTAATAGTATAAACGAGCTTCTTAGAAAATATGTGTGTGCATTGTATGGAAGATGCAGTGTATTAGAATTATGGATGCATTGTATGAGACAATGTACCAACGTGTGGTTGCATTTGTGGACGCATTGTGCTGAGAGTTCATTGTGAGAATAAAGTACTTTTGGAACTGTTACTCCAGTGTGGTCTACAACCTTGTGCCACGTGTGACGAGTTGCAGCTGAATGCAGTTTCTTTACAAGAACCCTAAGACCAGTGTTGTAGCGTGGAAGAGGGCATGGCAAACGGCAACAGCAAGAAGGCTTATGAAACGCTAAGGACCCTCACCAAGACTCAACAGCGAACAGCCACAGTCATCGAAGACAGCAGCGGCCAACTCCTTACGGAAAACACTGCTGTACTAAACAGATGGACTGAGTACTGCCGAGACTTGTATAACTACAAGGCTGAGCCAGACACCAGCATCCTCCAAAACAACCAGGCTGGGGCCAGGAATTGATTGATTGTACATTGCTTAACGTCCCGACAGCAACAAGGCTTTCTCAGGACGTGCCTGCACTGCTTGTGAAAAAAAAAACAACCAACTAAACAGAACATTGAATGTATGTCGCCAGCCGGTCAAACACATTAAATAAACCTAACACATGGGGCCTAAATAAAGCTAAGACCATTTAGCAACACACATCCAATATCAAGAGCTACAGGCAGTGCAGACAGTAGGGAGAGTTTAAAAAAGGCAAATACAGGTGAATGGACCTCGGGTAGACAGAAACACATGCCCCAGAATAGAGAGAAAACCCCACCCTGTGGGGCTGACCAGGGTGACCCTGGGAACTAAAAAATACCTAACCCCACCCAAGTCCCCCAGGGCAGACCCGGGTGGGGTTGGGGCCAGGAAGGCTGAAGACCTGCCAGTGTTAGCTGAAGAGGTGGAAGCAGCCGTACGCGGCCTGAAGGGAGGAAAGTCTCCAGGTGTAGACAACGTACCTCTACACCTTACCTGCTGAACTGTTGAAACATGGAGGAGAAGTAACAACGAAGGTCCTCACTACACTCTGTCAAAAGATCTGGGAGCAAAAGAAATGGCCAGTAGAATGAACACAGTCTCTAGTGATCCCGCTCACCAAGAAAGGAAACCTGAAACAGTGCCAGAACTACAAAACTATCAGTCTGATAAGTCACCCTAGCAAAGTAATGCTTAGAATCATTCTCAACCGCCTCAAAACTTTTGCCGAGGAACTGCTGGCAGAAGAACAGGCTGGCTTCAGAGTTGGAAGAAGCACTGTAGAGCAGATTTTCAACTGCCGCGTCCTGATCGAGAAACATCTGCAGCATCAGCGCGAACTCTACCACAACTTCGTTGATTTCAGGAAAGCATTTGATCGCGTCTGGCACGACGGACTCTGGCAAGTCATGAGATCGTTCAACATAGAGGAGGGACTGATCCAAATGATAGAAGCGCTTTACAAGAACGCCTGCAGCGCGGTTCTACTTAACAATCAGTCAGGCGAGTTCTTCAGGACGACGATCGGTGTCCGTCAAGGATGCCTGCTCTCTCCTGTCCTTTTCAACATATTCCTGGAGAAGATCATGCAGGAAACCCTCCACGACCACCATACTTCAATCTCTATTGGTGGCAGATCCCTGTGCAATCTTCGATTCGCAGACGACATTGACCTCATGGCAGGCAGCAATAGTGAGCTCCAAAACCTGACAGACAAACTTTCAACTAGCGCAGGGTCTGATGGCATGGAGATCAGTACGGATAAAAGCAAAGTGATGATCAACACCACAAGCGACAGCAGCAGCAACATTCACATGAACGGCCAGAAGCTAGAAGAGGTCAATAGCTTCAAGTACTTGGGAGCCAACCTGTCCAAAGACGGTAGTTGCATAGCAGAGATCCGTATCAGGATAGGTACAGCAACATTCGCAATGGCCAGGCTGGACAGGATATGGCGAAGTAACTCCATCAGCTTCACCATCAAGTACAGGCTTTACAAGTCCCTCGTAGTGTCTATTCTACTCTACGGCTGTGAGACTTGGACACTGCTTGCAGACTCAGAAAAGAAAATCCAGGCCTTTGAGAACAAGTGCCTGAGGAAGTTGCTCCGCATCTCGTACCGCGAGCACAAGACCAACGAATATGTACGGAGCATCGTCACTTCCCTGGTGGGCCCACATGAACCCCTTCTGGCAACCGTGAAACGGCGCAAGCTTGCTTGGTTTGGCCACGTGACCCGACACAACACCTTGTCCAAGACTATCCTCCAAGGCACTCTCGAAGGAAGTCGTCGGCGAGGTCGTCAGAGAAAGAGTTGGGTCGCAAACATAAAAGAATGGACCGAACTCGAGATGCCAGACTTGCTTGCCACCGCCCAAAATAGAACTCAGTGGAGAGCACTGTCTGTTGCTGCTGTCTTTCAGTCCCCCCAACGCCCAGTTCGGGCAAAGGACTGATGATGATGATGATGATAAGTGCGTGCACCTGGAGTGATTGTATCACTACGACTACCACGTAGCATTTGGCACCGCGGACGGGACTTCGTCAGTTGGCTCAGTGGAAAGGGTATCAGGAGACAACAGCCAACAGTGTAACGCAGAGATGGCGACATCGGAAATGGAGACAAAACTCAGAATTGGAAAGGAATGCGGACTGGAGGGAACTCAGCTCCTGGAATTTGTAAAGGAGAGAGAAAATGAGATGATGAATCTTTGATGATCATGAATCTTTTTTAAAAATTCAGGATAAAGTTATTAGGCAACTCAATGCCTGTCTTACAAGCCGACCTGTAAACAAAACAGAACAGGAAAACAAACACAGCATGCAAATAATAATAATTAAAAAAAATAAAAGCGAAACAAAAACATATTGGATTTTAAGGGAGAAAAAAATGGCATTAGAGAATTTGTAACTTCCACCGATGCAAAATGCAAGGAAAATAAATGAGGGCATAGCATTAATATTATACTCGTCAAAGACAGTATCATAGAATCAGCAGCATCAATAGCGTATAGCGACACCAACAAGACAATAGATGTTCAGTTTTCAAATGTATGTAGAAAGATAAATTGTTTGACGTTTACGTGCTATCAAACTCCTTCACTGGCTTCCCATCCCACAACGCATCCAGTACAAGATTCTGTCTCTCTGCTACAAATCCCTGAACAACTGCGCTCCTGCCTACCTCTCCAACTTACTTCACCCCAAAACTCCTTCCCGCTCCCTCCGCTCCACCTCCGACCCTCTCCGCCTCCACACCCCCCACACCAAACTCAGCACTTTCGGCCCCCGCTTCTTCTCAGTATACGGTCTATCCACCTGGAACACTCTCCCACTCTCTCTCCGTCAGAAACACTCTCCTCCTTCCAGTCCGCCCTCAAAACTCACCTCTTTCAACAGTTCTAGCACTATATCACCACACTCCCCACCACAAGCTGACTGTCGTAATGTATTTCACTATTTGTGGTACGTGAGTCGTTGTCTAAATCGTGCGCATGCGTGCGCGAGTTGTGAGTGCGCGCTTAGAGTTATAATTATTATAAGATAAGCGCATTATAAATACCGTAATTATTATTATTATTATCAGCAGTATTATCTTTATATGGCGAACTATGAAGTCAAGCTGATTGGAAGTGAATGTGCAAAGCACGTTTAAAATGGGTTTTACCTGAAAATGATTTAATGTTTAAATGCTATGAGTTCCATATAGAACTACCTGAAAATAGAAGACTGGACTCGTAGATATAATTATACCATAGGGCGGGGTAAATGAAGCAAGCCATTCCTCGTGTTAAGCTGATGCCTAGGGCTGAAGTTAAATAGCCTGCACAGATATTCAGGGGTTTGATAATGAACTATTTTGTGCACGAGGACGCACATGTTAAATTAGAGTAGTTCTTTCAGTGGAAGCAGAGCAAGGGATTTTATTTTAACGTCTTTGGAAGTAGGCTTTGGAATAATTATTTTAACTGAACGACGATACAGTAAGTTGATTTTTTAAAAATATGAAGTTCACTGCATTCGTCCCATAAAGAGGATGCATAGTCACAGTGGTTATTAAAGTGTGCATGAAAAAAACAGTGTACAGCGCTTTGTACTAAGAATATGTCTAAGTTTAGAGAGCAGAAATACATTACTGGACAAACTGCCAACACAGGAGAGGAGAGAGAGAGAGAGAGAGGGAGAGAGAGAGAGAGAGAGAGAGAGAGAGAGAGAGAGAGAGAGAGAGAGAGAGAGAGAGAGAGAGAGACAGAGAGAGACAGAGAGAGAGAGAGACAGACTGACAGACAGACAGACAGACAGACAGAGACAGACAGACAGACAGAACAGCAAACTATTTTATAGCTGCACCTTTAAATCCGGAGTTAACGACTGACTTCCATTTTTGAAGAAAAACCAACATTATTCCAATGGAGAAAATGACACTGCATCAAGTGGTCCATTTTCGCACCGTCACAATAAGACAGTTTTCAGCACACACTAGGAATGCTGTCAAATTGTTCACAATCATAAACCACACAATTTCCAAAAAGACGATTACCGCATTTTTAATTGTAGAAAAGTCTTAGATGCACTGACAAATTAATTTTTTGGTTATAGAACGATTTTTATAACACAAGCTGTGTGTCACACGGCAGTACATGATTTAACTTGAGTGTACAGTCTGTGTCTTCATCGCTGTCGTTGACGTCCGGTTCCGGCACAATGTCAGCAGCAGTAGATGATTTGGGAAGTGCTTCATAAAATGGGTGGTGCTTCTCAGGAATTATATTTGATCTGCAAAGCGACACCAGATCTCGCTTTTTAGTTTTCGATATCGGTAGTTTGTGTTTGTACAAACGAGGAAGATCTTTAGTTTCATGCTTCTTGTTTTAATGCAATTTGCCAGGGCGTTCAACAAGATAGAGCGCGCGATACCCTTCTTGAAAGTTGTATTTATACAGCATGATGTCCTCCTCTCCCTTGTTGAACTCAATGCACCTGATGTTCAGCCAATTTAATGGCTGACCCTTGATGTTAGTCTTTGTGTTTCGAACTCTGGTGGAGGCAACTTTTTTGAAGTCATAAAAGTCTGTGTGTTTCAGATGGATCACTGTGTATGGTTTGTTTCTCCGTGCCAATGGCAGCACAGTAGTGACTGGGTGTGTAGATGGGTGTAGCTTTCTTTCTTTGCGCAAGTAATCGCTGAATGCATCGAATCATACTCCATGTGAGTGTGTCTGATCTCTAAATACTTCTGTGTAATCTTGTCGATGGTAGGTTTAATTTTCAAGACATGCATCAACGCTGTCACAAGGTACTGGTTTCTGTTCTGGCCCGAACAACAGTCTGAGAAAATGACAACTTCTTGGACGTGGTCTGGCAGGGCGGAAAGATAGAAGGACACGCAAGTGGCTATTTCGCATGTCCCTCTCTTGTCCTCTGTTTCATTCTACGTGAAACACTTCCCTGTTCCACCAGCCCATGAATAAGTTGTAAAATTATAAACACACAGTTTTCTTTTGTAATACAGTTGACTGACCAAACCACATGGTGCCTGCCAGACGGCTAGATGTCCATGGTGATCACATGTTTCTTCCGATCCTTTTTTGCAGTCTCATTGTTCTTTTTTGTTCTCGCGTTGTCTCTTTTTTAAAGGTGTTTTAATTGCGATTCTTTTTCAGCCTCTGAAAGGGTTCTTTGCTTTTCTTTTATTGCTGCGATCGTGGGGAAAGATCCTATGTGGACCTTAACACGTGCAATTATTGCATTGGGAGTTTTGTTGTGTGTTGTTGTCTTGCACCGTTGATGTCCTTTAAAAACACCACGTTGGCTGTTTCTTATGGCTTGGTCCACATAACTTTCTGAGACAAAAAGTGTTGCAAGGAAGAACGTTTTGCAAACCCGCTTCCTTTTACCGTCTACGTTAAAAGAAAACCTTCTGCTCAAGCTCCGTTTTTGGGATATGGGTTTGTTGTCTTCTCCTAGCAGTGTTTTTTCCTCTATATTTGAACAGTTAAAGGAGTTTTACTTTTTACAGTCAACCAAGCTGCAAAATGTCTCAAACAGTGCATGCCGTTCTGATTCAGAAACCCTGCTGCAATTTAAACGACACTTGAAGCAGTCTTCTGTTTGTTTTTTTTTGTTTTTTTTTGCAGGTACTATTTTTCCGTTTCGGAGACATACTCCTTCCCCTGCACCCGCAAAGCCTTTTTAAATTTTTTCTTCCAGGTGTCTGGCATGGTTAATTTCTTCCTAAATAGCTTTTTTTTTGGATGGTGTCTTAAACTTGCCTTGTTTCCTTGGTGTTTGTGGTTTGGGGGTGCTGTGCAAAGGCGATAATGAAGAAGTCTGTCGTGATCTAGGAGTTTGTGGTGTGTTTGGTGGAGACATCTGTTCAATGACTGAATTATTAGGCGTGTCGTTTTTGTCACTGGTCTCATACATTGTGTCCTTTTCTGTCTTGCTGGTTCCTGGCTCCGTGTCTTCTGCTTCCTCGCTAGTCATTGGTACTGAGTCTACTTGAACCTGTTGCAGGTGGGAAAGGAAATACAGCATCATAGTGTTGGGCTTCAGTTTCCAGGACAGAATGATTGGTAATTAATCTACACCTGTGTCACCGGAAAGAATCGTTTCATAATGAAGCAAATTACTTGAGTATATTATAACCGGCCGCTTTGTGCAGTCAGCAAGCGTCTTCGGAACCAGATCAGCTGCGTTGTTGATCCAGATTCTGGGGACCGCAGCTGTTCCACGTTCCAAAATTATTTCAGGTACTTTTCATTTTTATCAGCTTCATCTGTTGTCAGAAAGCAAATGTGCAGCGCAAATTTGTCCTCCAGTTGATTGCATAGCTGTGTCCTCAGATCATGCGCCGTGATATTCAGGTGCATGGAAACTGCCTCGAAGAAACAGTTTCCGTCTGCAGCTACTTCTATTGAGTACAATCCTTTGGCTGAGAGCAGATTCTAAAGCCGACTTCTGTGCACTTCTTGTTCTCTCTGGTGCCACTTCATCTCCTGCTTGCTCATTGCCTTGACCAGCTCTATGTTGCTGCTTTTGGATAATGTGTGTTTGCGTTTTCGTCTTGTAAAGGCATATTTTCGTCACTTTCCTCCTCGTTGGAAGTCGGCGGCATTACATCAGCTTGAGGCAATTCAGTGAATGGACTGTAAGTGGGGTTTTTGATGATGTCATTGTCACCCATATTTTTTGTAGTGGTCAAGTCGCCATGTCCAGGCGTTTGCTCTTTATCAAGGGCTCATCATCAGAGCAACACTACCACGCAGCCTTGATTTTCACTGATAAAGGCTTTAGGTCTGAATGACACCAACTTGCATCCTTTTGCTCTGGTGGCTTGAAGAGTTGCTGGATGCTTGACGGGGCTCATCGTCAGACAGGCACCAGCTGTTATCTTCTTGGATGACTCAGGACTGTTGGCAAGTCAAATTAAAATAAACCAATTATCATCAGTCTTTATGTTTGGTATGTGTGTGTGTGTGTGTGTGTGTGTGTGTGTGTGTTGGGGTTGTGGCGGTGAAGGGGGGCACATCATGGTACACATGCACACAACAATTT
Organism: Semisulcospira habei; assembly: GCA_036245525.1. Taxonomy (NCBI): domain Eukaryota; kingdom Metazoa; phylum Mollusca; class Gastropoda; family Semisulcospiridae; genus Semisulcospira; species Semisulcospira habei. The sequence continues at coordinate 69,597,776 of BTPG01000002.1, read as the reverse complement.
AGTAGCTAGGGTACACATAATGATTGTGATACAGATAGAGTTCAAGATAAACTAAAGAGAATCATTGATAACAGTAAATTAATTGTGAACAAGAACCCGTAACTTATAATATTTGTTCGACAGGTCTCAGTACACTGTAATCCCCAAAACTGACCATACTCGAAGCTGCTCAGAATTGACAGTGACATTCCAGACCTACATATCTTAAACGATCTGCTTCTCTCCACCGACTCGGGCAACATCTTCCTTCCTACACTACTCGATCTCACTGCCGCCTTTGTCACTATTGACCACTCTATCCTCCTCCACCGAATCCAACACTCCTTCGGCATCACTGACTCTGCTCACTCCTGGTTTCTCTCCTACCTCTCCGACAGACAGCAGTCCGTCACCATCAACGGCGTCTTCTCCAACCCAGTCACGCTCTCCTGCGGAGTTCCACAGGGGTCCGTCCTGGGCCCGGTCCTTTTCACACTCTACACCTCTCCCCTGTCCAACATCATCCAGTCTCACCGCATACACCACCACCTCTACGCTGACGACTCACATCTGCTAGACAAAGACAAGCTCGACAACACTCAGTCACTACTGACTCGCACGGCTGACTGCTACGAAGACGTGAAAAACTGGATGACAGCAAACAAGCTTAAACTGAATGACGGCAAAACGGAAGCCATGCTGGTAGGCACTCGCCAGAAACTCTCCCAGCTCCCTCCCTCTCTCCACCTTCAACTCGATAGCACCCCCATCTCCCTCTCTGACTCGGCCAAGAACCTCGGCGTTATCCTCGATTCCTCTCTGTCCATGACCAGTGTCGTCTCCGCCACGGCCCAGGCATGCTATTTCCACCTCCGCCGCATCAGTCAGATCAGAAAATACCTCACTACCGAAGCTGCCACCAAACTTGCTATCTCCCTCATCTTATCTCGCATCGACTACTGCAACTCTCTCCTTTCCGGCTTCCCTCACTCCACCACTTTCCCTCTCCAACGCGTCCAGAACAATGCTGCCCGCCTCGTCATCAGAAAGAAAACATCCGACCACATCACACCCCTGCTCAAACTCCTTCATTGGCTCCCCATCCCCCAACGCATCCAATACAAAATTCTGTCGCTCTGCTACAAATCCCTGAACAACTGCGCTCCTGCCTGTCTCTCCAACTTACTTCACCCCTACATACCTTCCCGTTCCCTCCGCTCTGCCTCCGACCCTCTCCGCCTCCACATCCCTCGCACCAAACTCAACACTTTCGGTCCCCGCTCCTTCTCCGTCTACATTCCATCCACCTGAAAAACTCTCCCACTCTCTCTCCGTCAGAAACACTCTCTCTCCTCCTTCCAGTCCGCCCCTCAAAACTCACCTCTTTCAACAGTTTTAGCACTATATCACCACACTCCCCACCGCAAGCTGACCGTCGTAATGTATTTCCCTATTTGTGGTACGAGAGTCATTGTCTAAAGCGTGCGCATGCGTGCGCGAGTTGTGAGTGCGCGCTTAGAGTTATAATTATTATAAGATAAGCGCATTACAAATACCGTAATTATTTAATTATTAATTATTATTATTATTAGACCTCCTGGCCATCCTCCTGGTCATCCCATCCCATCCCACCCCACCCCACCCTACCCCACCCCACCCCACCTCACCCCACCCCACCCCATCCCACCCCACCCCACCCTACCCCTCCCCTCCCCACCCCTCTTATCTTATCTTATCTATCTATATCCCATAGTCTTGCCGACCGTTGGGGCACCACTGATGACTTGGCAACCAGCTCCCTCCTTCCTCTCTGTTCTCTGCCATTCTTAGCGTATCGCCCAGCCTCAGTCCTGTCCACTCTGAGATATTGTCCTCCCACCTTTTCCTGTCTTCCTCTCCTTCGTCCTTCTTGCACAGTGTCTTGCAGGATTGTTTTGGCAAGCCCTGCTGAACGCGTGACATGCCCATACCACTTCAGTTTGCGGTTTTTTTTTTCAATGGCCAATAGGTCTTCATAGGGCCCGATGGCTTGCCTGATTCTGCTTCCCACTTCCTCGTTCGTGATGTGATCTCTGTATGAAATGCCAAGCAGCCTTCGGAAACATCTCATTTCAGTGGCGTGTATCCTCCTTTCAAGGTCTGCTGTGAGGGTCCATGGCTCACAGGTATACAAGAACACTGAGATGACTAAGGAGCGCATCAGTCTGATCTTTGAGCAGAGCGTGATGTTTCTGTCCTTCCATATGGTCTTCGATCCTGTCAGTGCTGTTGTTGTCTGCGCAATCCTGGACAGTATTTCTGGTTTTGATCCCTCATCTGTCACAATGGCTCCTAAGTATTTGAATTTATTAACTGTTTCTAGTTTTTGGCTTTCAATCATGACGTCAGTGCCAATGCCACTGGTGTTATTTGTCATCAGTTTGGTCTTCTCTGCACTGATTTCCATCCCATACGCAATGGCTGTACTATCAAGCTTTTCCACCAGTCGAGCTAGCTCCTTCTCTGTTCCGGCAAGGCCATCAATGTCGTCCGCAAAGCGCAAGTTCGTGATTGTTCTGTCCTGGTCATCTGCCATATTGAAAATGGCCATATTTAGGTATACGCTTCCTTTAGCATTATCGCTTGGTTGGCAGTCCATTTGGTAAAGGTGTGCAATTTATGCACGACAATGGAGCAGATACAGCACTAAATTACATTTAATAACATTGTGTAGGGCGAAGGGTGGGGGTAACTTAAAAAGACTACATAGATTATCATTTTACACGAACCTGCCTCTAAAATAATAAAATTATATTCATCAGTAAACTACAATGAGTATTTTACCAGTGATCGACCCTAATTTACCAGGCAATCGTGATGATTATATCTGTACTGGAAAATAAACATTCGGTAGAACATTCACGTAATAAAACGCATCACAAAGGGACACTGCGTCTGAATGTATTTTGTGTTAAAATTGTATGTTACATCTTGCTCCAACATGCTTTCTGCTAAATATTGCACTTTAAAAATAGTATAGATGATCCTTCTATGAAGAAATTGTGTTACCTGCAAGAACACTGTGAAGCCGCTGTCCGGTCCAAGATACGCCACTGTCCAGTAATGCTGCACTTGCAAAGAGTAGTTTGAGAACTGAAGTCTTTCGGATAATACTTCCTACACTCATGGTAGGATGTGGAACAAAACGGATTTGTAGCTTGTTAGTATCCTTAAAAACTAAAATCATTATAACGGTACCAGTGACATGAGATGCGGGCGCCGGTTTCATGTTGGTGTATCAACAGTTTTGACAGGGGAAAGGCAGCAGCAAACATAAAAAAATACCAGATTTCAGCGGGGGCGGGCGTTGGAATTAACAGATATACTTCAGATTGTATTTTGATATACGCTTTCCCTGCACTCATAATAAACTAAACAAGCTGACAGTAAACGCAGCTGGACACCTGATACTTCGTTTCGGCAGTCACTTTTTCTGGAAAGATTCGTGAGATAATAAGACCTTACAGCCGTAACTTCAGCGACTTTGTTTCGGCAGTGATTGATTATCTGTTTGCCTGAACATGTTTTCTGTTCTAATCAATATTTAAAAAATAATGAAATTAACAAAACAAACAAACAAAAAACAACAACAACAAACAAACAACACCAATAACAATAGATCAGACAAAAGAGAATCGTTTCATGAGTCTAATTATACCAAAAAGACAAACTCTCCCAAAATGTGAGATACTACGTTTCGGCAGTCAATCTTCGATTTACTAATCTATACCCAGTGGGCTGAACTGTCTCTGAGATAACCTTTATGTGCTTAGTTGATTCAGTTTTTTTTGTTTTACTTGTCTCGTTTGTGCTTGTTTGGTACAACATCGTTCTCCCTGAGGCAGTCTTCAAAGCTATCAAGCCCTTACAGTAAAACAAACAGATACACTTTAGATGCTCTCGAAAATCTTTTAGCCCCCACCCGGGTCTGCCCTGGGGGACTTGGGTAGGGTTAACTACTTTTTAGTTCCCAGGGTCACCCTGGTCAGCCCCACAGGATGGGGTTTCCCCTCTATTCTGGGGCATGTGTTTCTGTATTCCCTTGGTCCATTGTCCTTTATTTTCCCTTTTAAAACTGTCCCTACTGTCTGTGCTGCCTGTAGCTCTTGATATTGGATGTGTGTTGCTAAATGGTCTTAGCTTTATTTAGGCCCCATGTCGTAGGTTTATTTAATGTATTGGACCGGCTGACAACATACATTCAATGTTCTGTTTAGTTGTTTCTTTTCACAAGCAGTGCAGGCACGTCCTGAGAAAGTCTTGTTGCTGTCGGGACGTTAAGCAATGTACAATCAATCAATCGAATATCTGTTAGTACTGCATTATAATTTTGAGTGAGAATCGAGACACTGGTGATTGCATGCCTACCACTGAAGGAAACTTCTGCTAAAGTGTTTCTCTTTTTCTGCAGATTGATTGATTGATTGTACATTGCTTAACGTCCCGACAGCAACAAGGCTTTCTCAGGACGTGCCTGCACTGCTTGTGAAAAAAAAATAAACAGAACATTGAATGTATGTCGCCGGCCGGTCAAATACATTAAATAAACCTAACACATGGGGCCCAAATAAAGCTAAGACCATTTAGCAACACACATCCAATATCGAGCTACAGGCAGTGCAGACAGTAGGGAGAGTTTTAAAAAGTCAAACACAGGTGAATGAACAAAGGGTAGACAGAAACACATGCCCCAGAATAGAGAGAAAACCCCACCCTGTGGGGCTGACCAGGGTGACCCTGGGAACTAAAAAATACCTAACCCCACCCAAGTCCCCCAGGGCAGACCCGGGTGGGGTCTTTTTCTGCAGAGGAATCATCAATTATGAACAAAGTTGGCTGTCCTTGAAATTGTATGCAAGAAGACTGCAGGTAGTCATTTAGTTTTTTGCTCAAGGTCGACAAAGTAAATGTTGTCATTGCAAATAAATGAATAGTGGTGATAATCTTTGTTGAGTTTGATCGTTGGGCAGAAATATCACAATGTTTTCAAAATGATGGATGAATCCTGTTTGTAATAAGTCAAGAACGAATTCAGTTTTTCTGCAGCCTGTGGCACCACAAAACAAACCACAGCAAGGTTCGAGTGTCAGCAAGTTCATTTTTTAACAAAATATAATTTTTATACATAGCACCAATTAGTCTGCCTTCTTAGATATTCACTTTGCATCATAAATCAAATACATGTAAATATTTATTGCTCAAGCTGATTCACTCATTTTTTGTGACAGGATTGTAATCCCGTCACTGCCATTCTCAATGGTTCGACCTAACACATGTAGGTAGTCGTCGTCTGTACTACGTAAGTCAAGCAAAGTGCATACTTGTCCATCAGGTATTGGTCGATTCTCAAGTCATACAAATGAAGATCTTTGCACGCCATGTTTGCGGGGCTTTCTCTAAGTCTTCCACATGCAAAATATCTTATGATCTCGTCATAGTGTAGGTAAGGTAGCATGCTCGAAGCCTACACTTGATTAGGGCGCACTTTAATAGTGCAGGATAAGTGTGTAATCTTTGGATTATTGAATTTTTCTGACTTTTGAATGGATTTTTCGGTTCAACAAACAACATCAGAATGCCTTTCAGTGACCTACCATTTGTGTTTAAGTTGATGTTACACATTGGATCACCTTTGTCTTTGTGTATTGAATTGTGTCATCACACGATCATAATACATCAACAGTTGTGTTTGGTACTTGCTTTGTATTAGTTTGGCTAGTTCAGTATGTGTAACAATTTCATATTCCAAGGAGATGTTTGATACCTTGTATGTTGCGTCTGTGCTAGATGACCTGATAACTTTGGTATAGTCATTAAAGGTGAGTTCAAAACATAAACGATCATTCAATGTTCCTTGATAATAAGGCAAATGAGCTGTCAGTATTTCAAATTCAAGTGGAATGTAAAATCTACTTCCGTATGTGTCTGCTAACATAACATCCTTGGCAGCTGTTGCAGATCTTTCGCATGCATCAAGTTTGGTAATGTTATCAGAATGTATTCCTTGATAAACACGGTCTTCTCGTTCTTACTTAGTGAGCCACAGAACTTTTTAACAGTAGAAAATATCAGCATCATCCAGACTAAACACTTCATTGCCTTTGTGTAAATTTAATAGCCTTAATATTTACTTTTCCAAGGTTATTATCTTGTGTTCTGTTCTCGTCAGTGTCTGATGAAAGTTCAATATTGAAAGCAAGGTGTGCAGTAGCAGGAACAAAACATCATTGGGACCTGAGTTTGGAAACTTGACAGTAAAAGTTTGATTTTGATCTATGGTGCTAGGATTGTTTGTGATAACAGTTGATTGCCTAATACCCTTAACACCTAGAGGTTCACGTAGTTTTTTTGTACGGGGTTTAATTTGATCTGTAGAACTGTGACATCTTATTTATGCAAAATCAAAACCAAGCCAGGCAGAGGCTTCATACGCCCGTTGCACTAAGCCCGGACACTCTGCCGAGTCTTGCACAGCCACCCCACTGTGTGTGAATTGCCAGGGGGCGCATATGGCTTCGGATAAGAAATGACCTCGTTGGATATCCGAGTGCAAGATTCAGCAGGTGCGTGTGGAGAAGGGGCTGTCCTTTTTTGATGCCAAAAGACTGGTTGACGGCCCTGGTGCAGCTGCGGCTGCCCCAACCTCTAACACCTCCGTGTATACGTTCAGCGCAGCGGTGGCAGGCAAGCGCCCCACCAAAGACTTTTCCTGTCAAACCCCAACTTCTTGGTTGGTGGCGGAGCCTCGGCTTCTCTCGCCCCTGGAGAGTAACCCTCCTCCGGTGGTGACGAGGAGCCAGGGAACGCAGAAGGCGGACACTTCCGGTCCGGTTGTGCCGCCTTCTGTTGCCCCTAAGCCTCAGCCCCCACCCGAACCTGTTAGTCTGTCAACTCCAAAGGCTTCTGGCTCTGGTCAGCCTTCTTAGGCCGCTAACTCTAGCGGCGGGAACGCTGCTCAACACCAGAAGTCAAAGAAATCTATGGGACCGCTGTGCGCGTGGGCCCAGAAGGGGAACACTGATGTCCCCCTTCAAAACAAATATGCTGCACTGGAGGAGCGGATGGAGGGGGTGGAAGTTGTCGTTGCTGATGCTGCGGCAGCTCTACTCCCTTCCTCTCCGAAGAGCCAGAGGAGGCCCGGGAGCCGGCTCCCTTCTGTTTCTTCAACTCCTTCCAAGGCAAAGGAAAAAGGGGCAAAAAATCTTCAACCTCAGATAAGACATAATCATGTACTCTCTGCTTTAGTGGAATTGTCGTGGTTTTCAAGCTAACTTTGAGGACTTACGTCTTTTAGTCAAGTTCTATAACCCCTCAGTAATAACTCTTCAGGAGACTTACCTGAAGACTTCTGACCCTGTGTCCTTTTATGGTTTTAACGTTATACATAAAGGCTCCGATTCGGAGACGCGCTCGGGTGGAGTGGCTCTTCTCATTCGTAGCCAAATTTGATGTAGCCCCGTTAGCATCGACACCTGTCTTCAGGCTGTCGCGGCTCGGGTTACCTTAAAGAAGACCATATGCAGTGTTTACCTGCCACCATCGCTGCGGGTCTGTAGTAATGATATTTTTTAACTTAGAAGATCAGCTGCCCCCTCCCTTTATTCTCATGGGGAATTTTAATGGTCACGCTCACCTTTGGGGTGGTGACCACTATGATAGCAGAGGTCAGATGTTAGAAGATGTTTTGTCTCACCTTAACCTATGTGTCTTTAACGATGGCTCACCTACGTATTCTAACCCAGGTTCAGGATCTAGTTCTGTTCTAGACCTCACTGTGTGTGATCCTTCTCTCATGCTGGATTTTGACTGGAAGGTTCACGACGACCTGTGTGGTAGTGACCACTTCTCAGTAGTCCTGTCATCGGTCAGCTGTGAGGAGGATTTGCCAGTGGGGCCCTGAAATCTCAAGAAAGCTAACTGGCCTCTGTTCGCCTCCCTGTCAGTCTCGTCTTACAGAGGAGGTGGTCATGTCAGCTGAAGAATCTGTTTCTTGTTTTACTTCTATTTTGTTGGACGCAGCAGGTGAAACCATCCCTAGAACTTCCACATCACTCCCTCGGAAGCCGAGAGTACCATGGTTTAATGAAGAGTGCCACAAGGCCCAAAAAAACGCACAAATCTGCTCAGCGACGTGCTTTTCGTAATCCGTCGCAAGCGAATATTTTAACCTTTAAAAGACAGAGGGCGAAAGCCCGTTACATTTTTAAACGTGAACGCCGTTTTTCCTGGAGACATTTCGTCTCCTCTTTATCTTCTAGGACTCTGTCCCAAAACGTCTGGAAGGCTGTTCGAAGAATTAGGGGCAGGGGTGGCTCGGCTTCTGTCGGCCATTCTAGAGATGGTGCCAGTTTGGTCACGGATAAAAAGGCTGTGGCCAATTTGCTTGCCTCCACCATTGCCCATAATTCTTCCACAGAGCATTATTCACCTTTCTTCCAGAGAGAGAGAAGGAGAAGCGAGATTCTTGTACTTGTGATTTTATATTGGATAACTCGGAAGACTATAATGCCCCTTTTACATTTTCAGAATTGCAGCAAGCCATGCAGTAATGTAATGACTCTGCTGCTGGACTAGATACCATCTACTATCAGCTCCTAACACATCTGCCTGAGGATTCCCTCCTTGTACTTCTCAAGGCCTTTAACCATATCTGGATAACCGGTCATTTTCCACCATCTTGGCGCCAGTCTGTGATTGTGCCAATTCCCAAGCCGGGTAAGGATCCTTCCAACCCGAGCAACTACCGGCCAATTGCTTTGACATCGTGTCTATGTAAAACTATGGAACGCTTGGTCAACGCCCGCCTGGTGTGGCATCTTGAGTCACGGAGTCTCATCACAGACCTCCAATGCGGTTTCCGGCGCTTCCGTAGTACAACTGACCATCTAGTCCGCTTTGAGTCGTTTATCCGAGATGCTTTTGTCAACAAGCAGCATGTCTATGCAATTTTCTTTGATCTTGAGAAGGCATATGACACTACCTGGAAGTATGGTATAATGTCTGATTTGTCGGACATGAGTTTTAAAGGGCACCTGCCCGTTTTTATTCACAATCTTTTGTCGAACAGGTCGTTCCATGTCCATGTGGGATCCACCCTCTCCAATTCCTTTGAACAGGTGATGGGTGTCCCGCAGGGCAGCATTTTATCTCCTGTTTTATTTAGCATTAAAATAAATAACATTGTACAGGCCGTCAAGGATGATTTTGAATGCTCTTTGTTTGTGGACGACTTTGCTTTGTGTGCACGAGGTCGAGGACTTGCGTCCCTTGAGAGGCTCTTGCAGCTGTGCGTTGATCGCACCCAGGGGTGGGTGTCTCTCAACGGATTTAGGTTCTCGCCCTCCAAGACAGTCTGTGTGCATTTTACTAACCAGACGACATTTTTTCCTGAACCTAGCCTGAGCATTGCTGGAGTGCCAATTAAGGTGGCCGAAGAGGCAAAGTTTTTGGGGGTCATCTTTGACAAAAGATTGACCTTCTGCAACCATGTTAACTACCTTAAAACCTCTTGTCGGAAGGCCCTCGAAAGGCTGCGCAGTCACTTTCACTACGCTGGGGCACTCCTGGGGGCGGGGGTAGTGGGGGATAGGGAAATACGGAGGGATTAGAGTACAGGTACACCGGTCAGCCATCTGCTACGAAGAAGGGGGGGGGGGGGGGCATGGGAGGTGTGGAGTAACCGTAGGGGGCCGCTGTGACTTCTGTTCTGGAGCAGATCCGGCCTTTGATCCACCACTATGTTGAGTGACTAGCGGTGTGCAGTCGGCTTGACTGCAGTCTTTTTTTCACAGCATGCTTCTGTCGGAATCGGGGTGCAAGGCTGGAACTCACTGGGTGCTGAGAACGTCGGTCTCTTTGAGACTCTTTGTCTCTGGCGCCAGACTTGCCGTGTGTATCACCGTGCCCGGGCAGCTGTTCATGGCGGCGAGACTTCGGGTGATTTGGATCTGGCCGGGCTGCGTTGTTGGGGATGCGGCCAGAGTACGAACGCTTGATGTTGACAGCGAGAGCACTGGTGTCTTGTTGGGATGGATGGCGTCTCTGAACGAGCCGCTCTTTTCCTCGCCGGTTCTTGTAGAGAAGGCGTAGTCATTGTCAGCAAAGTTGACCTTGAGGGATGCGCAGAGGTTGGTGTCAGTGATGGATGGGTCTGGCTGCTGAGGCTGGTTGTTCGTGAGCAGGATGGAAGACATGGAAATTTCTGCCTTGGGGAAGACTCGTCTGGCAGCAGAAATCACATCCATCCAGCCCTTCTTGCCGATGACGAACCCACGCGTACAGTCGTTAATGCCAACGTGTATAACGACTGTGCTGACTGTATTCGTGGGTTCGGCATCATGAAGGCGCTGTAGAATGCTGGCTCTGTCGAGGCCCCACACTGACACGACCTGCGCCTTGTCCGTGCCAGTGACGGACATCATCTTTCCATGCAGAACGCGTAGGACAGAGTCACCTAGAAGCAGCGTCTGGGTGACAAGCTTTAGCTCTGGAATCCCAGCACGGTCGGTGGGTTTGTCAGCGCCTGGAGAGGGTCGGGGTGTTAGTACCGGCTCCTTGTGCTCGGGCGTTTGCCGGATAGCAATGTTGTGAGCTGGACGCGGGGGTTCAGATGTGGTCGTGGTGGCAGGGGATTTTTCCGGCGCTTGCTTTGCCTCGGTGTTGGAGAGTGGAGAATGCGTTTTTTGCTGCCTTTCTTGCCGGTCCTCGATTCCTCCTTCTCCCCCTCCAACTGGGTGATTCGTTGTTGGAGGTGTCTAATTTCAGTTTCCAGCGCATCCACCTCAATATTGTAGGCGTGGCGGATCTCTCCAACTGCTGATCTGAGAGCAGCTATCTCTGCCATAACGCGCTCCATGGCCAGGGGGTCTGGGTTGAGAACAACAGGGCAGACCGTCTGGCACGCACACTCGATAACCATAACATCAGCAGGGGCAGGAGGCTGAGTGCCAATGCCGCCGACATCAGATGTGAAGGCAGCACAATCGCAGTCGATGCTGTCGTTGGTGATGGTGCCAGCGCTGTCGACATCGAAGGTAGGGGCAGCACTAACTTTGCTGTCAATGGTGGAGATAGTGGTAGCGCCAGTGCCGCCGTTGGCGGAGGTGGAGGCACTGTTGCAGTTGTTGTAGGTGGTGGTGATGGTAGTGCCAGTGCCGCCGACGTTAGACGTAGGGGCAGCACTAGCTCTGTTGTCGCTGTCGTTGGTGGTGAAAGTGCCAGTGCCGCCGACGTCAGACGTAGGGACAGCACTAGCTCTGTTGTCGCTATCGTTGGTGGTGAAAGTGCCAGTGCCGCCGACGTCTGAGATAAGGGCAGCACAAGCTCTGTTTGTCGCTGTCGGCGATGATGCCAGTGCCGCCGATGTCTGACGTAGAGGCAGCACTAGCTCTGTTGTCGCTGTCGCTGATGTTGATGGTGCCAGTGCCGCCGACGTCTGACGTAAGGGCAGCACTAGCTCTGTTGTCGCTGGTGTTGATGGTGTCAGTGCCGCCGATGTCAGACGTAGGGGCAGCACTAGCTCTGTTGTCGCTGTCGGTGATGGTGCCAGTGCCGCCGACGTTAGACATAGGGGCAGCACTAGCTCTGTTGTCGCTGTCGTTGGTGGTGAAAGTGCCAGTGCCGCCGACGTCTGAGGTAGGGGCAGCGCAAGCTCTGTTGTCGCTGTCTGTGATGGTGCCAGTGCCGCCGACGTCAGACGTAGGGGCCAGCACTAGCTCTGTTGTCGCTGTCGTTGGTGGTGAAAGTGCCAGTGCCGCCGACGTCTGAGGTAGGGGCAGCACTTTCTCTGTTGTCGCTGTCGGTGATGGTGCCAGTGACGCCGACGTCTGACGAAGGGGCAGCACTAGCTCTGTTGTCGCTGTCACTGGTGTTGATGGTGCCAGTGCCGCCGACGTTTGACGTAGGAGCAGCACTAGCTTTGTTGTCGCTGTCGTTGGTGTTGGTGGTGCCAGTGCCGCCGACGTCTGACGTAGCGGCAGCACTAGCTCTGTTGTCGCTGTCGATGTCGGTGATGGTGCCAGTGCCGCCGACGTCAGAGGTAGAAGCAGCACTAGCATTGTTGTCGCTGTCGCTGGTGGTGCCAGTACCGCCGATATTGGTAGAACCGTCGGTGTCGTCCATTACGGTGATGGTCTGGGTGTCGGTTACCGACAGGCTGGTGTCAACTGAAGAGGGCGGTGACAGTAGTGCCAACTGACCATGACCAGACTGAGCGGTTAAGGTGTTGACGATGTCTCTCAGCGCTGCAAACTCCATGTCCACCCACTGGCGGCAGGACTTGCCTTGAACCAGAAAACTGGCTGTGGTGTAGTACGCATGTATCACATGTAGTTGCCGCTTGCCGTCCTTTATCCGTATGGTTGAATGCACTAGGTCTTTGGGCAGGCTGGTTGTATCAAGGTCAATTTGTTGTTCAAAGGCGGTATGGTTTTCCCCGTAGTATTCCCACGTTGTTGTGACACCCTGGGGCTTGAACGTGCCAACGTAGCAAAGATGTAACACCTTTGAGAGTGAGAGAGAGAGAGAGAGAGAGAGAGAGAGAGAGAGAGAGAGAGAGAGAGAGAGAGAGAGAGAGAGAGAGAGAGAGAGAGAGAGATACATCGTAAGGGGCCAAAGAAAGGTCATATGATAGAGAAAGATTTTTTTAAGCCCAGCTGGAAGAAGATCGAGAACTATAACCCCAACCTAACACAAACACCAGAGAAACAATCACACCAATATTTATTACATGTAAAAATAAGACAATAATAAAAATATTCTCACTAATTCCTAACTACACTCTCACGCATCACATTCACACACACCCATACTCCCCCGCATGAATATCCATTATCCCCAACACAAAATCAAATACACAATAATAATTTAAAAAAAACAAACATTCTTAATACAATACAAAAAGAAAAACTGGGAACAAATTTAAAATATTTTACGAATTACTAAATTCAATTAACAAGCGCACAACCAACGACCTCAAATGAAGTTAGCGTCTTTGTTTCCTTTAGAACACGTGTTTCCACTGGAATTGACTAAATACAAATAGTTCTGTGGTTGCGACAAAGTTTTTCACACAATATTGTCACACAACGGAAAAATTACTCTCACATAAATGAACAAGGATTAATTATCTAAAAATAGGTTATCGAGCACTAGATGGGACGACCCGATCTGGTTTAAACACAGGTCCCCCCACGACACTCGCAGCAGTGCTTGGGTACGGTGTCGTAGTCCCACAGGGAGGAGCAACAAAGCCAGCCTCCAATCACATAGCCAAAGCACCCGCGCTCTTCCGCACAGAACGGAAGTAGACTTATCCACGTAGATGCACTAAAATATGGGTGCAAAATACGCTTATAAATAACTAATAAAATGGAAAGGTAACCACATCACCCTTTATTTCACAATTTAACGCCACTGCTATCTCACTTCCCACAATTTAATTGCCGTTCTTCCGTATGCCTTCACCATTTCCAAAAGTAGTAAAACATTTAAACCCAACAAAAAAAAACAAACAAACACATGATTACGATCTACAATACATATAATTCATTTTTAAATTTACTTTCCAAAGGGTAAATCCTACTAAATAACATAAATGACATTTATTACTACATTCTTACCACCCCACCCGGGTCTGCCCTGGGGGACTTGGGTGGGGTTAGGTATTTTTTAGTTCCCAGGGTCACCCTGGTCAGCCCCACAGGGTGGGTTTTTCTCTCTATTCTGGGGCATGTGTTTCTGTCTACCCTTTGTCCATTCACCTGTATTTGCCTTTTTAAACTCTCCCTACTGTCTGCACTGCCTGTAGCTCTTGATATTGGATATGTGTTGCTAAATGGTCTTAGCTTTATTTAGGCCCCATGTGTTAGGTTTATTTAATGTATTTGACCGGCTGGCGACATACATTCAATGTTCTGTTTATTTATTTTTTTTCACAAGCAGTGCAGGCACGTCCTGAGAAAGCCTTGTTGCTGTCGGGACGTTAAGCAATGTACAATCAATACATTCTTACCCTCATCTCACATACTCACTAATTAAAATGATAATACCAACAGAACAAGCAAACACTAAACCCCCGAGCCTATCGCCACTTAAGAATTATTGTGTGCACTTACTGCCATCCGTGTAGACGCCCCGGCTAGGACAGAGACAAACAAAACAAGACACGCCAGGCGTTCAGTCGCCACAGCTTTCTCTGTCAGGGCACCGACTCCAAGGCAACCAGGGCCGTATCGTAGGGCCGTCACAGTTGAACGACACGGCTACTTGAGGACGGCAGCTAATGGCAAGCCACGCCTGCAAAATATTTCCTCAGAGACTGTTGCTTTCTTCGCTGCTTGGAAGCGACTGACTAACAATTTGGATATAGCACTGTTGAGCAATAACTTGCGCTCAGAAAAAAATGCGTTACAAGTTCACGCATATCAATAACCACCCTATCGCGCAGAACAATCACGTGCGGCACACGTTACCGTCGCACCCTGCACGGCAACAATCACCCCATCAAAGGTAAAACAACTCACCTGTTTTCTTGCACGACCTGTTTTTTTACCTGGTGACTAAGTAATTTCTGCCGCCCCTCTAAATATTACTCCGCTACAAAATAGAAACAAAACCCGTGTCGTGACAACCTTCCTGTGCATTCTAAATTAGTCCATTCATCGCAAGGTAAACGGTCATGTGGGGTGGACTGATTTGTGAAAATGCTTACATTTGGAGAAAACATGGATTTGGCTGGCTGTGAAGCCAGCTCTTTACTTATTATCACAAAGGTCACACGTATGTAAATATGTCATACATGTGATACATGTGAGCCATAATGGCTTTGCCTGTCTTGTTTTGTTAGAATTGTACATTTTTTAAAAAGGTTTTCGCAAACTTTTCAATCAAATTTGGCGTGAAGGCTGCTGTCTTGTGCCGATCTAATTGACACAAGATATAAACACTTCACAACAGACTCCTTGAAGGTTCTGTTCCGGGATGTTCCCCCGGACAAAATCTTTAATTTTATGAGGGAATGCAATATTTTTAACAAGATCTGAGCATTCATAGACTTTGTGAATTTCCTTATTTTGCCCCTTTTTGCGAGTCTGTGGACGTTTCTTTTAAAGACCTGTGCGACATTTTAGCCTGACATATTTTTAAGGTACATTTACATCTTGTCTCAAGACCTTTCTTTTAGTCTGGCTGACCAGATTTTCACCCATCCCGCCGTGAGATGGCCTTTGTCGCCTGCTCGGCGTTAAACCCCAATAACTAACTTCTGATGGTAAGACATTTCTATGCATACTACTTTAGTAGACTCAGCACAAAAGTCAAGGGTCACAGGGGGATTGACAGATGTCTGAAAAATCTTTAAATGTAGAGAAAACATGGATGTCGCTGGAACTGAAGCCAGTCATTTATTTACTTATTGTCACAAGGGTAACACATATGAATCGGTCATACAGGTGAGCCACAAGGGATTTTCCTTTCTTGTTGTTAAATTCAACCGTGTCAAAATGATTACTGTAACTTCCGAGTTCTAACAATCTGTTTCAGGACGTAGTACCTGGATAGGCGTTGTCAAAGACCCGAAGGTGGGTTGGACTTTTCTTACCAATCCGGCCTTGAAGAACTATGAATTCATCTGGGCATTTGGCGAGCCGAATGGAGACGGGATTTGCGTCCACATGAACTCATTTCTTAATTATGAATGGAACGACTTAGGATGTGAATGTCCAGGCCATAATTTTGCCTGCCAGATTGAGAGAGGTACTTGTCATACTTAACAATTCTTGACCCCGCGGAAAACGGTTTTTGGATGCTGCAACTGACCAACGCTTAGACATGCGAGGGCGACTGCAGTTTAGCTTAAGCCCGATAACCTTGAGCTTAAAGGTCCTGGTTCAGCAATTAGTTAGAAGAGGACAGCCAAAAATAAATAATAATAATTAAAAAAAAATAAATAAAATTAAAGTCCTTACCTGACACAGAAAGTGCAACCCGTACAGGGCCCCGTCAGATGGGATCCCCGAACACGCACGTTACTATAGCTGCTGTAGAGTGTCAGACGTCCTTGACGGCTGTCACAGTTCACGCAAACGGGTATACACTACCCAGCTGCCGAAGGTCACTTCCAGTAGCATCAGTCTGCACACGGGAATATATCCACGGTTCTCGTGCAACCATGGGATTGTATTATCATCCAACCGCTGAGCCTGCGCGCATTGAAGTCTTGCCGGAAAATTGTTCACCCGTCAGAAAACATGGCTCCACAAAGGCCCAGCGTATGTTGACGGTAAGTCCACGATGATATGCGTTTTCTTGCACATTTCGTTTCCTTGTATTTTAGCATTTCCTCTGATGTTCTTGGAAAGGCGGGTGCCCATCGCTCATGTGGTTGGTAGACACCATTTTTGTTTACGAAGGGAAGCTACTCCAAAGCTACTTTTCAGGGGAAGCTATTCCCTTTGCCACAACGCCCACTTCCGGCTGTGCGAGATCGTAAACAAAAGGGAAAGGTCTTATACGAGCGATCATGCAGCGATGTAATGTGATATTTCATGTGTGTTGTGCTGTTGTGGTGGTGGCCGTGTGTGTGTGTGTGTGTGTGTGTGTGTGTGTGTGTGTGTGTGTGTGTGTGTGTGTGTGTGTGTTACGATAAAGTATTATGTTACCTGTGCAATCCAGCATATGGTAATGTGTTAGACTACTGATCACATATCATTCTTATATATACACGCTTACGGCAGTGGCCTGTTCTGTAACTTGATGTTCTGTACCAGAATGTTTTATAACATAAGGAAATTACCATCTTCAGACGTGCTGAGTTGAGTGATTTTATGTTGTTTTTTTCCCCACAGACAAATTGCTGTTCGTGCACAAGAAATGTACGATGTGTCATGCGTGCATCGTGCACCTGTTTGCAATGACAGACCGTGTGCACAAACTGCAAAGCTAAACTCTGCAGAAACAAAGGTGGGGTAAGTTCCCAAATGCATAATAAATGCTTACACCATAAAATTATGTGTGCATCTGCAAGCCATGTTGGATTTATTGATGAAGATGCCAGGTAGTACATGATACACCATATACCAGTCTCATTTATTTTTATCAGATGGTAGGAATGGGTGACCTCCCCAAAATGACTACCAAAGGTAGCGGTAATAAAAACACAGCACCAAAAATTTAACAAGTTGTGTATAATATATTTAACTTCACACAAAATTGGTAAAATAGCATTGTTTCAAAATTATATGCCACCATATTATCCCTGTATGATATATTTATATTGTAATTAATAACAATGTCAAACAGTCAAAAATTAGCTTTGGTGTCACACATCTTTTATGTGTGTAAATTGTAATGTTGGTATTGGACGCAGTTAAACGCTGGGCCTCATTTAGCGGCATTCATCTGTAATAATTTAATAACAAATTTCATTCAGTGCTGATAAAAGTTATAGGATTTCAAAATAAATGTGTTATATGGGCAGATTTATTTCTAACCCTCAAATTGGGGACCAATCAAACCACTTGATTGATCACCTTTTTGGGGTCATGTGAAAAGAAGCCAGTATCAAATGTAGAACATGCATGCTAAATTTACGGATTGTCCACTATTTCTGTGCTGTTCTCCTTTCCTTATGCCATAACTGAAGCACATTATCATCCTACTCTAAATTCCCTCAATCAAACTATATGTGTACACACTGGGTTGCATAATGTGGTCTTTGCGCACAGATTTCCCAGACTGTAAATATACCATAGAACCAAAAGATCTCAACAACAAACATCTCGATGCTGAATGATATCTATTTTGTTTCTTTACTTTGATGAACAGAAAGCTTTTAACCCATTACATCCTCAGGCTGATTTTGGTAAAATGTGCTTACTGTCCTATAAAGGTGATATTACAGATTACGAGATAGATCAACCAGTTTGTTCAACGGCGGTGCCAGAATAAGGCGCCAAGCTATTCGGGCTTCGCCCTTGAACTATCAGAGTCAAATTCATTTCACGCTGTAGTGTATCAGAATGAAAAAGGTTAACAGATACCTACAAAACTAAAAATACTATATATATCAATACTTCTACTATGCATAGAAATGAAATAATTCGGCCGAAATAAAAATGAAACAGAAAGTGTCATCAAAAGTGTCGCTTTCACATAATTAATGTCTGTGCCACAACATGACCATGACTACACGTTTAGATGCACAATTTGCTTTTCACCAACAGGACAACACTGCCATAAATTTACAGCATATAGACACCCTCCATGTGGAGACCTAACAGGCCAGACAGCGGCAAGCACCTCACCAAACTTCCGGAGTGTTCGCGGCGACATCAGCAAGAAACTCAAGAATAGCCAACAGTATGATGGAGGTGAACAGTGCTCCTGTCCGTGCTCAGGAGGCAGCTGCACGACGAGAGGCAATGGTCAGTTAGTATACATGCTGATCTGGAGCAGATACTGCTTTGGAATATGTTCACTCTGCTACTGTGTGTATGTCATGGCATAATGTGCACATCTGAAACCAACCAGCATCAATCAAAGCCAGTGTAAATCGATACAAAACAATAGTCGTTTTGCAAACAATCTATTTGTCTAAGTGACTGTCACAAGATGTATACAGATTGAGGCTAATAATGAATGGCTTTGGCAAATGGAGTAAATTTGTGACTGCCAAAATGTTTTGGGAAGTAGGGGGTGGGGGGGGGGGGGGGTTGTCTTGCTTTGCTTGCATGGTAACCTTTGATGTTATATAAATATGCTTTCAGGCCAAATTTGCGAGCATATCTCTTGGCGAGGCTAAAGATACATTGAATCGTCTTGCGGACGAACAGCCCTTAGTGACAGCGCCATACATCGGTGTGGAAGCAGCGCCGTATGAGCGTCTCACAACTCGGGACAAACCAGCCTTCTGCTCCTGTGGCAACTGCCTATTAATGGACTCTCACAAAGATCGTATCTGTTGCAGGTATTCCACATGCATAACAGCAGAACACACATTTATTGACATCTGCATGAAACAATCAGTGGTTGAAATCTGTGGTGTCACTAATTACGGCCGCACCTTTGCCAATAAAAATCCAACATACAGCAATCGCAAATACCGACATTGTGCCTATAGATTTTGTCAACTGTGGCAGGAGGGTCATATGGGGCCTGGTAACAGGAAGCGTTGTCACTCTTGTGTTGTAGCCAGAGTCAGATGGCGGTATCCGGACCCCAATCAAACAAATACAAGCTATGCCTCGGCCAACGAGGGTATAAGTAGTGATGCGGTCGAGCAAGTTGAATAGTACATTACTTGCAAGGGGTCTAGACTCATCTGAATCCTGGTCACAATAAATGGTGATCAAAGGGATTGCACTGTACTCGACAAACTTGCACATGCCAAAGTCAGTACCATAAAAGAAAGGGCTAGGCAAAAATAGCATTGTTGTTTATTCGGAAACTTTTATAACCAACAAATTTCAAAACACTCACTTTAGGGTATAACATTTCTTACCACAATAATAAAATACAGGCCAACATAGGAGATCTGAGCACATTTATTATCCAGCAAAAGTGGCTGCATGGACTAAACAACTTATCATAAAGTTTAACTTTCTCACTAATGTGTTTGTGCTGATGATTCGAAATCATGCATTGCCAGGAAAGTAATGGTTTGCTACCATCTTGCACCGGTGAGTGCAACAGTACTCTATTCAAAGACTTGGTAGCACATCATTTTGATTATTGTCTGCATAACTGTCATAAACATCTCAAATTACATTAAGTAAAAAACACACACCTTGGTATGCACAGTGTTGCTATTTTCGATTATTTTCAAAGCAATTCGTTTTCTTTTTGATTTATCTATCCCTTGAAGTACATTTTGGGGTGTTCCACTTCATTTATGCAGGTGGAAAACAGCAAATGTCCACTTTCTACTGACATCTATACATCCTGATCAGTAATGTGCATCAGTCTGTAGACAGTGTACGCACAGCTTGTACATCTTGAGTGCAGAAAGCATGTTTTCTGTGGATGATTCCTCGATCACCATTGTGTTTACTGTAAAATTAATGCATCATCTCATCGTGTATATGACACCTACCTCCACGTCATTGCTGCTGTTGAAAAACTGCATGAGCTCCTGGGTTTACCTTGTCATCTGCATTGCGCAGGTACGGAGCAAAACTTGAGGGCCTGCCATCACTGATGCGCTTGCCATACAGTGCTTCGAGGCATTCTTTCATCAGGCCTAAAAACATAATAAAAAAGAAAAACAATTTTCAGGTGTTTTGATTTTTGGTCTAAGGATGGAGAGTGTTTATATTTGTTTCCACAACAGACTTGATTCCGATTAAGGGCAAAACTGAACTGTCTGCAATGAAAATGGACTAGAAGCCTGGACAAACATGCAATGTCACATTTGTCAGCACTTTTTGTCCACTGTTTGCGTGAAAAGACGCAGAGTGTTGTATCTAATAATTTGCAATCATCATTTGGTTTGTATGCCGACAAATTCACATATGTAATAAGTCACTATTTGCACATGTTTGTACTTTTTACAGGCAGGCTGTGCACAGTAAAGTATGCTATGTCTAACATAAAGTGTTGTTCAGTGTTTTCCATATGTTTCCACATTCATCATTACAAATCACATATATGTATCTGGTTTCATTTTCCATCCTTCCTATGTGTACATAAAGTCTTTAGCAGCTGCATAAAAAGTAGACCATGCCTTCATGTTGACTATACAGTGACCATGTACACGATGTCTTCCTGTCTATAGTGGTCTGTAGTGGCTACCTGTCCCTGTCCATTAGGTGGCCATTATATAGTATTTGTTGTCGGTGGCATAATTTGAAACAGTATATATTTCTGCAAGCAGCATTATTTTCATGCTAAAATAACCGTGCTTTCAGGTGAGCAATGGCATACGTTTGGTTTTACTGTACCTGGAATATAGGCATATTCCTTCTCCACCATTGTTTGGTAGGCTACCCAGTGTTTGGTTCTTTTACTGTAGTGGCAGAAGAGCACATGATTGCCGGTCTGGATATAGTTCTTATTTCTGTTGCTGTGGTGGTTGTGGTCCAAGATTGCTAGCATGTTGTGCACTGCATATCCATCATAGCCAAAGTTCAGTCTTTTGGGGCAGTAGTGAAGTAGGGAGTGTGAGTAGAAGCACTCAATTTTGGAAGAGTGGCGGGCAAACGTATAGTGGGTGAAGGAGCCCAGCAGGTTGGGGTTCATGATTACGCCTCTGCAACACAAAATAATGACAGAAGGATAGACAGATGACAGAATAATGGCTGCCATCTCCTAAAAGATGCGTCACTAAATGATCAGTGCAATCAAATGAACAGCCTGTGCCTCCGGAAAATGTGCAGCCCCTACAATTCATATACTGTCAGTACTCAAACCAAGGGGAATCAAAGCGCTGGACAGACAACAGTTAGATCCCCTGCCCCCTGGTTTGTGAGTACAATTCATATGACACTGGTAATTTGCAGTGTGGTACTTTCCATGTGCTAGCAGCCAACAAATTAGTTGATTTGATAAATCTCCTCCAACAAAGTACGCCACACTCAACGATAGGACTGAAACATGTCTACCTTACTTTAAAATAATGGCATACATTTGAAACAATACCTTGAACATGCCAGAGTAGGGAAGCCCATCGCTCATGCATCACCTCAACATCTCCGGAGCAATGGGTGGCGATATACCAAAAATGGTTCAACGTAAAAGAAATAGTTACACGCGATATAAACAGTCACATGTAAAGCAGAATGTACATGCAACCCTCCAACCACCCACCCCCTCCTCCCCACCCACCCACACACACACACACACTGAGGTAACTGATCCACCCCTGTTATGTGCTAGTATACATCTGATGTCACTGGAATGTGAGCAGCAAACACACTGATGTGCAAGGCTGCAGATGCACTCTAATGTCATGGTACTATAGATTACCTAGCAAGGAGATCACAGCAGAGCTGGCATCACTCACAATTTCTCGCACTGGTGTTGTTGCTCGCAGAAAGTTGAGGCCAGTCCCTGTGTTTGCCGCTTCCATTGCTGCTGATCTCCTTGTTGTTGCTCGGCTGTCACCAAAGACCGCATGAACTATGACCCCCGAGTCATAGTCCATAAAAACAGTTGTGGATTTTGATGCACAGTAGCCTGTTAGAAAAAATAAAATGTAAACTGAGAAATAGGTCTGAGTGGGCATGTCTGCACATGTGGGTGTGTTTGTCCAAAATATGTTTGGTTATAAACATCACAGTATGCCAGTATCTCACATCATGAAATATACAAAGTATGTGCATAACGTAATATCTCTTGGCTTGACTTCGCGAACGAAGATTTTATAGGAGTTGCCCACGACGTCTGCAGGCTTGTTCGTGGCTGCGGAGGCCAATCTGGGACAGGCAGGTTCGACCGCAGTGGCTGCAGGGGAAGGTATGGCCAGGGTTCTGAGTTGCGGCATCTCTGTTTTTTCTCCTGAGCCGCTTGTCCTTAAGGCTAGCTCTGCGAGAGTCCTCAAAGGAGACAGCTGCCTTGTAAATGGTGGAGCGCCAGGTGTCACGGTCCACAGCAAGCAAGGACCACTGGTGGTGGTCGATTTGGCAGGCACTAAGTGACTTCTTGAGACAGTCTTTGTATATCTTCTTTGGTGCCCCTCTGTCACGGTGTCCAGTAGCAAGCTCGCCGAACAGGGTGATCTTTGGTAGGCGATGATCCTCCATCCTGAAGACATGCCCCGCCCAGCGGAGCTGTGTCCGCAGCAGCAAAGCCTCGATGCTCACAGTTTCAGCCTGTTCAAGGACCTCGACGTTGGTGACATAGTCACTCCAGTGAATGCCCAGGATGGTACGCAGGCAGCGCTGGTGGAAGCGTTCGAGGAGTCGTAGTTGGCTGCGGTAGAGGGACCAGGACTCGGAACCATACAGCAGGGTGGTGAGGACCACAGCTCTGTACACGCTGATCTTGGTGCCTGTTTTCAGCTGTTGATTGTGCCACACCCGCTTGAAAAGTCGCCCGAAAGCGCTGTTCGC
Organism: Semisulcospira habei; assembly: GCA_036245525.1. NCBI lineage: Eukaryota > Metazoa > Mollusca > Gastropoda > Semisulcospiridae > Semisulcospira > Semisulcospira habei. The sequence goes on along the minus strand of BTPG01000002.1, from coordinate 69,574,713 downwards.
TTTTGCCAGCCTGCTGTCAAGCTCCTTGTCCAGCTTGGCGTCCGACGTGATAATGCAGCCAAGGTAAGTAAACTGGTGCACTGACTTTAGTTCAGACTCGCCAATGGTGATGTGAAGAGGGCGATACACTGTCTTGGGTGCCGGCTGATGGAGGACCTCTGTCTTTTTCAGACTGACCTCGAGTCCAAAGAGCTGGGCAGCGTCTGCGAAGCAGGACGTGATGCGCTGCAGGGCTCTCTCTGTGTGTGCAACGAGGGCAGCGTCATCAGCAAAAAGCAGCTCACGAAGCAGTTGGTCTAGGGTTTTCGTGTGGGCCTGCAGTCGTCTGAGGTTGAACAGGCTGCCATCGAGACGATACCTGATGTACACTGCATCGTCATCGTCGAGGTCTACTGTGGCCTGCTTCAACATCATGCTAAAAAAGATGGTGAAGAGGGTCGGTGCCAGCACGCAGCCCTGCTTTACGCCGTTGAGAATAGGGAATGGTTCTGAGAGGACATTGTTGAGTCTGACCTGGCCTTGCTGGTCCTCGTGTAGCTGTACAATCATGCTGAGGAACTTTGGGGGACAGCCAAGTCGCTCCAGGATCTGCCACATGCCTTGCCTGCTCACAGTGTCGAACGCTTTTGTTAGGTCGACAAACGTTACGTACAGCCCTTTGTTCTGCTCGCGGCACTTCTCCTGAAGCTGTCTCAGCACAAAGACCATATCGGTGGTGCTCCTGTTTGCTCTGAAGCCACACTGGCCCTCTGGGAGGTGGTCTTCAGCGATGGCAGGTACCAGCCGATTCAGGAGCAGCCTTGCAAGAATTTTCCCAGCAATGGACAGCAGGGTAATTCCCCGATAGTTGGAACAGTCAGACTTCTCGCTTTTGTTCTTGTACAGGGTGATAACGACAGCATCACGGAGATCCTTTGGTAGTGTTCCTTCCTCCCAGCAGCAGAGAAAGAGGTCATGGAGCTTGTTGTGCAGTGCTGTGCCTCCATGTTTCCAAATCTCTGGCGGTATTCCATCAATGCCTGCTGCTTTGCCACTCTTGAGCTGGTGGATGGCTGTGAGGGTCTCTTCAGCAGTGGGCGGTTCGTCCAATTCAACCTTTACTGGGAGTTGTGGGATTTGTAGGACGACTGCTTCTTGAACAGTGCGCTCAGCGCTGAAGAGGCTCTGAAAGTACTCCGACCAGCGGTTCAAGATGGAGGTATTATCTGTGAGGAGTGCCTGACCATTCGCGCTTTGCAGGGGACTTTGTACCAGGTGTCTGGGGCCATACACTGCTTTCAGTGCTTCGTAGAAGCCCCTGTAGTCACCATTGTCAGCGCAAAGCTGGGTCCTCTGTGCAAGTCTGGTCCACCACTCATTCTGGAGATCTCTGAGCTTGCGCTGGAGACTGCTGCAGACGAGGCGGAAGGCAGACTTCTTCACAGGGCAGGAACGCTGGGCTAGGTGGGCCTGATGGGCGGCTCTTTTTTTTTTGCTAGGTGTTCCTGGATCTGTACATCGTTCTCGTCAAACCAGTCTTTGTTCTTTTTTTCTAGCGAAACCCAGGACTTCTGCAGAGGATTTTGCAATAGCAGTTTTCAGTTGTTCCCAAAGTGTTTCAGGGGAGGAGTCTGCTGGGTCCGCTGTGTCTTTGAGCCTGCGCTGTAAATCTGTCTGAAAGGCAGCTTTCACGTCGTCACGCTGAAGGCTGGCAACATCAGGCGTTTTCTTGGGTTTTGGCTTGACTTGGAGCCTGAGTTTGCAGCGGACAAGGCGGTGGTCAGTGTGACACTCTGCGCTGGGCATCACTCTGGTGAGGAGGACGTCACTGCGGTCCCTCTGACGCACTAGGACATAGTCGATGAGGTGCCAGTGTTTGGAGCGAGGATGCATCCAGGTGGTCTTTCGACTGTCCTTTTGCTGAAAAGTAGTGTTGGTGATGACCAGTTGCTGCTCTGCACAGAACTCCAACAGTAGGCGGCCATTATCATTGCAGTTCCCGACGCCATGCTTGCCAAGGACTCCTTTCCAGGCTTCAGAGTCCTGGCCCACTCTGGCGTTGAAGTCGCCAAGGATGATGACTTTGTCGTCTGCAGGGGTGCTCTGTAGGAGGCTGCGCAGGTCAGTGTAAAACTTGTCCTTTTCAGCAGGCTCTGCCAGGAGGGTTGGGGAGTACACACTGAGAAGGGTGACGTGTTGCTGGTGTCTCAGTGGGAGGCGCATAGACATGATGCGGTCTGAGTGACCCGTTGGCAGGTTTTCCAGCTTAGTTGCAATGGAGGTCTTGACCATGAAACCCACGCCTGAAAGCCGTCTTTCTGATTCAGGCCTGCCTGACCAGTAGAGGGTGTACCCAGCGCCAAGTTCTTGGAGGCTGCCTTCGTCTGGAAAACGTACTTCACTGAGCGCGGCGATGTCGATGTTTAACCTCCGCAGTTCATGGGCAATGAGGGCGGAGCGACGTTCAGGGCGTCCGCTGTCTGCTTTGTCGAGCATGGTTCGGATGTTCCAGCATGCTACGTTGAGTCCGGTCGTGGTCGTCATGAGAGTGGATCCGTTATTCTTTCTTGTTTTTTGACCGCAGGAGAAGATGCCCGTTGACCGCGGCTAGCCAACTGGGGTTGCGAGGGGACGAGCTTTGGTTCGGCCACCTTTTCTAGGCCCCTCTCCGTGTGGAGCAAGCAGTGCTGTCCCTAGAGAAAGCTGCATGGTCGTTCAGGGTGTGCCGAGTGATGTTGTCATCCCCCGGTCAACATCAGGCGACCAATATCCTGAACCGCCTGCATGCAAGTTTGAGACTGCGGCTTCCAGTGACATCTTTCACCTGCCGTTTCGCCCCTCGCCCGTCGCTACAGGACTTTGAATGGTCAGTGTCATGGTCCGTGGACGTTTCCTAAAGCCTGCGCGGTGGAGCTTTTTGGTGGAGTGCAGTGTGCGCAGTACTGGCCCCACCCTTTAAACCCTTCGTTCGTCTGCCATGGCCTAGCAAGCTGGGACGATGGCATCGAGGTCCTCGGGTCGTAGGTTTTATATCAGACTGTCCTTGTCCTAGTCTCTGGCTCAAAAGCCTTCCCCGGAGACACGGGGGCTTTGATGTCAGGGGTTTCCTCCCTTAGCCTTTCCGCAGCCAAGCGGCCAGGCCTGCAAGGCAGCAGGGGACTCGTGGAGGGCGGGGTCGTCTAAGTCTCGTGCAGATGTGAACATCTGCCCATTGCCCACGTAATATAATACTCTGGTAAACACATGTATACACAGCCATAAACATGTACACAAGGATGGGCAAACTACTTTTGAAAAGTAGTCCGCTACACTACAGTTACATTTGTAAAAAATAGTAGTTCGCTACTTTACAATTACATTTTGAAGAAATGTAGTTCGCTACTTTTACGCTACTTTAAAAAAAAGTAGCTAACTACTTTTCAAACTACTTTAAAAAAAGTGTAATCACAACTGGGACTGATAAGTATTTTGAAGTTCAAGTAAATAATCAACTTTAAAGTCAAAAATAGGAGAGAAAAAAAGCAGCTTATATATACACTGACAGTGATGTCTAGTATAAAACATAAATACAGCCACAAGGTTGTATAGGCAGTTGAGAATAAATGGGCCAAAGAAGTTAATTGATCATTCAATGATTCATGAAAACACTGACACTTCCTTATAAACCTTTCTTGGAGTTGTACTTAACCAACACTTTTGCCTCAAAGTTAGAATCAGTAACTCTGGCTCTAATCTTTGTTAAAATAAGTCCAGCCTGACTAAACAGACGCTGGGACAACAACTCCCCTACTAAATCTGTTTTAACTTTTATACTATACAGAAAAATCAGCATTTTATTTCCAATTCACATTCAATAGTCTATCCCTAACAATGAAATGAAAGTATTTCCCAGTCTGTAATGTGGTTCAGTGACACAGGCGCCTTTTCTTAAATATACAATATCTTTAGTAGTATTTCAAATTATTTTAATCATAGCTATCAATACAAAGGCCTACCTATTTTTTCCATCATTATGATTATATTTATTATTATTATCATTAATTTTTCTTTTGATTTCCCCCCCCCCCTTTGTTTTGTTCATAAATTTGTAACATACAAAGGCGTAGCAAATATCATTTTTATTCCCACTTACCCCCTTCCAAGACCATCCATATTCAACTTGGTCTAAACGTTTTATCACAATGTTAGAACGTAAATTAAAAAAATTGTGTTCAAAAAGACTAAGCTAAATAAAATAAATAAATGCAAAAAAAACCAACAACAACAACAAAAAAAAAAAAAAATGAAGTATGCCAGGCATTGCCAACAGCATGCATTTATTCTAGGGTTTTCTGTAATATAAATTAATTCCGAAGCTTTGTGTTCTGTTCTGTATCAAAAAGTACAGTGATCGAAGGGCATGATCGATGATTCCCCTGTTGTGTTCCCAGCCATTCTGATACTAGTAATAGATGACAATAGATCGGCATTCACTCGGACAACTCCCCTACTAAATTTAAAACCGATTTATACGGAAAAGCCGCCATTATGTTTTATAGGCTATATATATCCTGCTCAGCACTCCAAACAAGAAAATGGAATTCTTTCAGTAAATGAAAATAAATTAATATAGCTTTTGTCGTCCCAGGTTAATGCCGATAGAATAAAACCGGACGCATTTCGCAATGTAAGAAAATCAAAATAGGAAAACTCAAAAAGTCAATAAACCTTGAGATGAAGCCTAAGATTGGATGCTGTCGTCTTGCTCGCTGAATACTCTTTGCATCCGTACTTGCATTTGAATATAAATGCATTGTCCTTTTCTTCTTTGAGATGAAAAATTTCTAGATACGGTTCAAACAAAGTGGGAAGTTTCTCCATCTTCTGCGGTCAACAATTTGTGCGTTCTGTGCTTGATTCGAAGAACAAAGAGATGACTGACGCGCGCTTTTGAAAGTCACGTGGCTTGCTATTGGCCAGCCAATCACAATCATGCTTCCGTTCGCTGAGCGAGCGATCAATCTCGCGCGACACAGCAATTTCGCCACTCGCTTCGGCTTGGCTGAAAGGGATGGGCAAGTCACACGGCAAGGAAAGTAGCGTAGCGAAAGATACATTTTCGCTACTTCGCTACTGACAAATTAGTAGTTCGCTGCTTTACAACTACTTTTTTAAAATATGTAGTTTGGATCGTTACAAACTACTCCAAATAGTAGCGAAACTACAAAATGTAGTCGCTACTCTCGCTACTTGCCCATCCTTGCATGTACATGCAACCCAATAATTATTAGACATGTACTGTCAATCTAATGTCAGTGTACATAATCAGTAAGATATCATGTTTGGCATCTTTCGCATGTTTATCCTGTAATCTTTCTCCTGTGCTATTGTGCAGTGCCCTCATAATCAGCTACTGCAAGTACAGACGTAGCTCATTTCCAGACATTATACCACATTTGACATACTGATAAGACTATTCCAACATGGAAACATAACAAACATAGAAAGGTACATTTCAGGGGAGTCATACCGTGTGTCCACTGCAACAATGTGTCTAGCATCTGAATGTCGCAATTGCTGCATGTGCCTCTGGTAAAAAGACTGGCCTACAAAAGAACAGATAAAAAGTATCTGAAGAAATAACCAAGTATCAACCTTTACAGAAAATGAAAAGGCACTCACATACATGCTTCGCCAAAAGCCATAAAGAAACATGAAAGACGTCAGGATGAAAGTATGCATGTACATTGCGTACAATGGCTCCCCATAACATATAACAATTACTTCACTGCCTAATCAAACGAACTTTTGATCGGCAAACCTAGATCGGAGAAGATCGGCGATCTTTTGGTTTGTTTCTTAATTGAGGTTGAACGAACTTAGGCGAATATCAGCAAACCAGGTTTGCCATGGTTCTTTTTCTTAACTGAAGTGCTTGATTCGGCGTACTTACTGTCTGCGAAGGTGTTCAAAATGGCTGCCGCTATGCCGCTTCGCGATTTGAACGATGTTTGTTTTTGTACTCCTTGCAGTAGCGACCCGACAAACTGCGTTGCGCCTCCCACAAATCAATACAAATAGGTCTTGTTCTTCGCACGAGTGAAATATCGCCGTCCGCCATATTTGTTTGTATCGGTGACTGTTTTCTTATCTCCAACGCAGAAGAGGGTAAACATAGCATGTTCTTAATCAAACGAACTTTAGTTCGCAAACTCTGACGAACTAGAGTTCACGATCTTGGACGAACCAGGTTGGTTCTTAGTTGGACAATCTAAAGATACGGCGAACCTAGTTCGAAGTAGTTCACGAACCTCGGCAAACCATAGTTCGCTGTCGGAAAAGGTTCGCTGAACGTGTTGAGCAAACCAAGGCGAACCTTTTCTCTGATTGGTCAAAACGTTTACCCTCTTCTGCGTTGGAGATAAGAAGACAGTCACCGATACAAACAAATATGGCGGACGGCGATATTTTACTCGTGCGAAGAACAAGACCTATTTTTATTGATTTGTGGGAGGCGCAACGCTGTTTGTGGGGTCGCTACTGCAAGGAGTACAAAATCAAACATCGTTCAAATCGCGAAGCGGCATATCGGCAGCCATTTTGAACACCTTCGCAGACGCCGAATCAAGCACTTCAGTTAAGAAAAAGAACCATGGCAAACCTGGTTTGCTGATATTCGCCTAAGTTCGTTCAACCTCAATTAAGAAACAAACCAAAAGATCGCCGATCTTCTCCGATCTAGGTTTGCCGATCAAAAGTTCGTTTGATTAAGAACATGCTTAAGACATATTTGTATGTCAGGTTTATGTACACATGCAATAAAGATATAACAGATGTGTATATAGGCATTTGTCTAAATCTATGTATACACACATTTTGGGTAAAATGGTGTGATTATACACTGACCTTGATAGGTTCAAACAGTAGGCGCTACAGCCGGAAAAATGTTGACTTTGATAGTATTTGCAGTTTTATGAATCTTGCACCATTTGCAAACTGACTATACGTCATTCCACTCAGAATACCATCAAAGTCGACATTTGCCCGGCCATCCCCGGCGCACCATAGTAGGCTGTTGTGCTGTACACTTGAGTGCACTTGTCCTAGAAGTATAAAGGAAAACAAGAAAGGAATTATTGGCATCCATGCCCAATGAGCAGGAAATCAGCATGCAAGGATGGGCAAATAGCGAGAGTAGCGACTACATTTTGTAGTTTCGCTACTATTTGGAGTAGTTTGTAAAGATCCAAACTACATATTTTAAAGAAGTAGTTGTAAAGCAGCGAACTACTAATTTGTCAGTAGCGAAGTAGCGAAAATGTATCTTTCGCTACGCTACTTTCCTTGCCGTGTGACTTGCCTATCCCTTTCAGCCAAGACGAAGCGAGTGGCGAAATTGCTGTCTTGCGCGAGAATGATCGCTCGCTCAGCGAACGGAAGCATGATTGTGATTGGCTGATAGCAATAGCAAGCCACGTGACTTCAAAAGCGCGCGTCAGTCATTTCTTTCTTTTTCAAATCAAGCACAGAACGCACAAATTTTTGACCGCAGAAGATGGAGAAACTTCCCACTTTGTTTGAACCGTATCTAGAATTTTTTTTATCTCAAAGAAGAAAAGGACAATGCATTTATATTCAAATGCAAGTACGGATGCAAAGAGTATTCAGCGAGCAAGACGACAGCATCCAATCTTAGGCTTCATCTCAAGGTTTATTGACTTTTTGAGTTTTCCTATTTTGATTTTCTTACATTACGAAATGCGTCCGGTTTTATTCTATCGGCATTCAGCTGGGATGACAAAAGCTATATTAATTTATTTTCATTTACTGAAAGAATTCCATTTTCTTGTTTGGAGTGCTTAACAGGATATATATAGCCTATAAAACATAATGGTGGCTTTTCCGTATAAATCGGTTTTAAATTTAGTTGTCCGAGTGAATGCCGATCTATTGTCAACTATTACTAGTATTAGAATTATTAGAATGGCTGGGAACACAACAGGTGAATCATCAATCATGCCCTTCGATCACTGTACTTTTTGATACAGAACAGAACACAAAGCTTCGGAATTAATTTATATTACAGAAAAGCCTAGAATAAATGCATGATGTTGGCAATGCCTGACATACTTAATTTTTTTTTTTTGCATTTATTTATTTTATTTAGCTTAGTCTTTTGAACACAATTTTTTAATTTACGTTCTGACATTGTGATAAAACGTTTAGACCAAGTTGAGTATGGATGGTCTTGGAAGGGGGTAAGTGGAAATAAAAATGGTATTTGCTACGCCTTTGTATGTTACAAATTTATGAACAAAAGGGGGAAAATCAAAAGAAAAATAATAATAATGATAATAATAAAAAATATAATCATAATGATGAAAAAAAATAGGTAGGCCTAAGCATTGATAAATATGATTATAATAATTTGAAATAATACTACAGATATTATATATTTAAGAAAAGGCGCCTGTGTCACTGAACCACATTACGGACTGGGAAATACTTTCATTTCATTGTTATGGATAGATTATTGAATGTGAATTGGAAATAAAATGCTGATTTTTCTGTATAATATAAAAGTTAAAACAGATTTAGTAGGGGAGTTTTTGTCCCAGCGTCTGTTTAGTCTGGCTGGACTTATTTTAACAAAGATTAGAGCCAGAGTTACTGATTCTAACTTTGAGGCAAAAGTGTTGGTTAAGGTTGTAGGACACACCTCTTTCGCGCATCTTTTCTGCGCATTTAGATACCGCTATCTTGCGTCTGCCGTGACCTGAGACTAGAGGTCACCGAAAAAAACCGCCGTACGGCAAGTCGTATTGCAAACAAGCTCAATTTATCGATAATTGACAAAAGATATATACTGTCTGAAATAGGTGTGTAAGCTGACTGTTTCTATGCATAAAATGTTGTGTTTCCTCAGAAATAAGATACCTTTGCATAAGTTGCGACAAGTCATCGAGCGTCAGTAGTAACGCATAACCATTTCTCAGAAGAAGAAGAAAAAAAATGAACGGGCCAACCGAACGAGAAGCAATATACGTGGCAGCCAGAAACACAACAAAATCTCTTCAGCAAGGAAAAGGTAAACTAAAGTAGAAAAAGAGGTTGGTGGTGTTTGCTAAGTGACTAAAACACGAGTTACTACTACAGAAAAATGTCGTACGTAAGTGGCATATCTGACTGGTTTTCCAACTCTAAAAAAAAAAGTTGTATGCACCGCCGTGAGATGTCACCTGCACGGCGTAAAACCCCAATAGCTAACTGTCCTTTTATGCATGGAAATTTACAGCCTACCTACAATGAAGAAGACTACATTTTATTGTGTGTTGACAGGGACATGCATTCCATGTATGTCAGTCACCTCCTAGAAGTAGAACATTTCCACACATTCTCAGAGAGCCTTTACTAATACGGTGGAAGGAATGTAGTCCACATTGTAGTGATATTAAACCAGTGCCAGTGCTTATTATTTAGGAAAACGTACTGTGTGTAGTAAAAAGTCCTGCTAAGGGAGAATTTTGCATTACTAACTCAGTAACTGCTTTCAGTACTTAGTAACTTAGTTTTCTCATCCATTCTCTGTCTTATGAAGGCTATATTACAGATTAGGAGATAGGTCCAGCATTTTTTTAGTTCAAGGATGGTGCCAGAATAATTTGGCGGATGAGACGCCAATCTATTCTGGCACCACCCTTGAACTATCATAGTCACATTTATTTCAAGCAGTGGGTGTATCAGGATTAAAAGGGTTACCTAGTAAAACGCTACTTTGACTGAAACCCTAATATTTGTTGACTACCATTTTGGATGACCGTAGAATGTGTGAAAAATACAAATTTGACTAGTACAAAAGCAAGCCTTTATGTTGAGACTCGTGACACTTATTTCAGCTACCTTTTGGAAAGGTCACACAGGTTGTGAATCAGTTATGTGCATGAGGCGTACAGACGTGACTTTGCCATTGTTGTTTGTTCTTTGCGGTTTACACAGTTTTTGTTGCATTTATTTTGAAAGTAATAATCTGCCCCTGCATTTAGTTCACGCAAAGTGAAATTGTCATGTTGCCGAACAACACAGTAATAATCATGTATTTCATTTCAGGCTAATACTGCTGTTGACCTCTCGCTGTGGAGTCTCAGTACTTTCACCCAGAGTACATACTTGCAAACAAGCGCAGAAGTATGACGTCTACACCAACTGACCAAGGTCACACTCACAGCTCAAGTGAAGTGAGGGAAGGTGACACGTATTCTCCTGGACTCAAGGTAAGTCATACCAGTAGATCTGTGATGAGAATCAGGTGCAGAACACAACACAACTATGGTGTGAATGAACACATCATACTGTAATGCCTTCTTTCATTGGCTCATGTGCGAAGCAAGTGTAAGGCTATGTTCTGGGCCATTGGTCGTCCATGGTAAACTTTAATGTTGGCATTTTCTCGGAGACCATTCAAACCACAGTCTTCAAACGTAGCTGAAGGATACTTTGTGGCAAGACCTTTCTTACTCTTAGCCTACCAGTTTGCGTTCAGGCCAAGGGTCATGAGAAATCAAGAAATAGGTAAAAAAAAAAAAAAAAAATAGCCATATTTGACAAAAGATATTTTTTCTCCAATACTATTCACAACTGTACATAAGCCAGCCCTTTACGTATGCTTAGACTCGTGGCACTTAAATTTCAGTCACCTTTTGGAAAGGTCACACAGTTCAGATTAAGAAAATGATCAGTTTTAAATGCACACGAGGGATCCAGGCTTCACCATTCTTGTTTGTGGTGTTCACAGTTTATTTCACATTAGTTTGAAGGTAGTAATGTGTAAACTAAATGTAGGGACGAATTGGGTGGGTGGGTGGGTGGGTGGGTTTGTGGAGTTTGGAAGCGACCCACCCTGAAATAAGATCAGAAGTGAAATTGCCATGCTGCCAAATAACACAATAATAAACATGTATTTCATTTCAGGTCAGTGCTGCTGTTGACGTCTCACTACAGAGTCACGCCCAGAGGGTATACTTGCAAACAAGCACAGAAGTATGACGCCTACACCAAGAAGAGACAAGAGCTAGTCAGGTCATGTTTGCTCAAAGGAGAAGGCCACAGCTAAAAGCAGGCAATTTCAGTTCCAGCGGATCAACTAAAGTGAGCGAAGGCGACACTTATTGTCCTGGACTCGAGGTAAAGCATACCGATTGATTTGTGAATAGAATCAGGTTCATAACAAAACACAACTGGTTGAAACACATCACACTGTAATGCTTTCTTTCATTTTGAAGATGGTGTAGTAGTAGTACCAGCATTCTCAACAACACCGAATGCTAAAATCACTTGCTGTCAACAAGTGGCACCATATTGCATATGATTTGAAAACTAGAGGGTTGGGCAAGTCTCCAAATACTGTCGTTTTCTTTAATAAGCACTTAGTGCATACAAAAGGACTAGAAAAATCTGAATACTACCCATTTGGTCCAGTGTGTGCTGTTGCTAAACAGCAATGCGTTGTGTCCTGTTTGAAACAATTTCTGCAAGTTACACTTTGAATATTGATGCTGATTCTAGATATATGTATACACCCTTTGTGGTCATTTCAAGCTCAATGGCGTCTAATTTTTGGCGCACGTGTGATAGCAAAAGTAAGTGTTTGTAATGGGTCGTCCGTCAACTGTCTGTTACCTGTGGGCAACTTTAACATTGGCATTTCCTCGAAGACTATGCAAGCCTCAGACTTCAAACTTGGCACAAGGGTACTTTGTGGTAAAATAATTCTAAACATACCAATTTCTGTGACCTTTCAAAGGTCATCTCAAGTAGTATTTTCAACTTCAAACTCAAACTTGCTATGGAGATACCACATGATAAGGGTGACAAAAGTTAGTTTCGGGTAGAGTTGTAGTTTTAATCAATGTTTTTGCAAACTTTTCAATAAAATTTGGCATGATGATAACACTTTTCTGTGCTACTAATGTAATCAGCCCCTCACAGAGGTCAAGGGTCACAGAGGGTTGACAAATGTGTGAAAAATGAAGGGATTTGGAAAAATACTCAGGTTTCACTGGTACAAAATCCAGCCCTATACTTATGTTTAGACATTTTCAGAGACCTGTTGGAGAAGTCAAGCCAAGGTCACAAAGGACAGACATATTATGTGGATTGGTCATACACGTGAACCATAAGGACATTGCCTTTCTTGTTCATGTTCTGACTAATGTCATATTATGCATGTATGTACTTTGTATAAATACTTGCAAACATATATGCACGCAATATGTGCATGTCAGAACTTTTTTTGATACAAAATTATCTTTTGCAGGTTGCGAAAGATGAGGGAAGAAGAGTTCAGCGGGTACATCTCTCCGCGATGGCCAACCGACGAGAAGGCAAAGGAAGTGAACTGATTGTCCTGTGTAGGAGGGCAGACATCCTGTTATTTTGATGTCCATCCACCAGGCTGGCCACAATGTCAAGGTTTTGGACAGTCACATCATTCGCAATGCAGCAAAAGCCTGTGCCTTACTGCCTGAGCTGATGCATAGCCATATATTAGGAGAAGGGAAAGCAGGCTTTAGGCCTGGCTATTCAACTGCAGACACAACAGCAGTGGGGCAGTGACAACAAAGTGACAATGACAAAACTCGAGAAAATAGATATAAAGAGGGAGTGTTTCCATAAGCCTGACATAGAAGCAGCGGGGCGACAAAATTGTAACGTGCAGTCGAGCAGTTCAGGGGCTATTGTACAGTGATGGGGGTGTGCTTTGTGTGTTTTCATATAACAATGTGACAAAGCGATTTGACACCCATGTTGTAATTTGTAGTGCAGTAAAAAGGTGAAAAATATCTGTATTTTGACCAAAAAGATGTTTTCTCAAGTATACACAACTTCAAACCCAGACTTGGTACAAGGTGGTAAGAACTTTTCATGCATACTAATTTCGTATGCATGAAAGGTCAGAAAGGTCAAGGGTCACAAGAAATCGGGAAATAGGTACAAGATAGCCATAGCCCAAAGATGTTTTTTTCTCAAGTATTCCTAACTGTAACCCTAAACTTGGTAAAGAGATACCTGATGGTAAGACCTTCCTATGTATATTTATTTGGATGACCCCCCCTCAGAAAAGTTACTTTTTGTCACTCTCCTGTCATGTCGCGATTTGGAAATGCAGCTTAATATGTATTAGTTTTTGATTATCCAAGGAAAACCCCTTTACTGCCAATGTGTTCATTTTTCGAAGACATTTCAGCATATAAACAGGTCTTGTTTGTGACAAGTTCCGAAATACTGGCATACATCAATCATTCAAAATATGTACTCCACAGCTGACTCTTATGGATAGATTTTTTTTGCAGCGTCGGTGTGAAACAAGGAGAAAACTTATCACTGCTCCGCTTTGCATGATTATAAATGATATACATTCTGAAAATGGTCATTGGCCTCAGAGTATAACACCCATGGGTCCTTTCTGAAGAGGGGGTGTGCCAAAATATAGAAATGCAGCCCGGGGGGGGGGGGGGGGGGGGGGTAGGTATGTAGTATATATATACATGTCATTAAACCCTCTGCTCAAAATATACCAAATGTGGACTTGCGCAATGAAAATCGCAATACTTCTAAAGAGTGAGTTGACCATGTAGTTCTTGCATTACCCTCCATCTGTCACAGCAGATTTCAGTGGTTGGGTGATAACTGATCATAGGGATATGAGGGGGAGCTGGGTGGCTCGGTGGTAGTGTGTTTGACTCTCATCCCAAAGGTCCTGGGTTCGAATACAGCTTGGGTCAAAATTTTGTTCAGACCCTATTTCTGTGACCCATCTTTGAAATCACCTTTTATGGACAAAAGATGTTGAGCCCTAAACATTTAACATTTTGTATTTGAGGTAGTTACTTTTGTATGGGTGCCTATGTGCATTGTAGCCTAATATGCTTTCAACATACTTGACTGTACATGTATACTTTAAATGAATGTCTGCAAATACAGCATTTCTTGTGAAAATAAACATATATTATTCTTTACTCACAATGATCATGTGTAAACATAACGGGGCATACTGAAACATGTGACGTTTGTTTTGTTTCCTTATAATTTGTAACCCCACCCGGGTCTGCCCTGGGGGACTTGGGTGGGGTTAGGTATTTTTTAGTTCCCAGGGTCACCCTGGTCAGCCCCACAGGGTGGGTTTTTCTCTCTATTCTGGGGCATGTGTTTCTGTTTACCCTTTGTCCATTCACCTGTATTTGCCTTTTTAAAACTCTCCCTACTGTCTGCACTGCCTGTAGCTCTTGATATTGGATGTGTGTTGCTAAATGGTCTTAGCTTTATTTAGGCCCCATGTGTTAGGTTTATTTAACGTATTTGACCGGTTGGCGACATACATTCAATGTTCTGTTTAGTTTGTTTTTTTTACAAGCAGTGCAGGCACGTCCTGAGAAAGCCTTGTTGCTGTCGGGACGTTAAGCAATGTACAATCAATCAATCAAACCTTATAATTTGTAACCAAAAACTGCTGCGAAACTGAGATTCAGCTGGAGAGATAGGTACATCCACTACCAATCTGTTCACAAACATCTTTCAACCAGAGATGTTCACTGACCTGCTTTCACGGATACACCAAAGGAGCATGTAGCATTGCTTGCAGCAGGTATATTAAAACAAATTCACATTATTCATTAATTAATGTTTGTAGATGATGCCAGGAAAAAAAAAAAAAGAAACACACTCTGTGACGACACTCTTTGGTGTGCTTTTTCATCGGTGAATCTGTGAATGATTGAATGAATGTAAACATGTAATGTAAACATGCTCACAATGCCTGGCTGAAAAAAAAATGAATGAACAAATGTACCAAGGTAACCAGTATGCATTTTTATCCAAGACTGAAAGTGGTTTGTTGGTTGGTTCATGGTTTAACATTGACATTACAACAGTGATGATAATCGCATATTTTAAATTAAAAAAAACAAAATTACCACGCGTTTCTTTTCTATATATATATATATATATTTTGGCTTTGTTTTTGTGTGTGTGTGTGTGTGTGTGTGCGTTTGTTTCATTTAGCGAAGTAGAAACTGTATGGGTTTCAAATTTTTGAGCAGGGAAAAAAATATCCATCTACGGGGATTGAACCCTGGTTACCTGCGTGGCAAAAAGAGTATTTTACCACAGCACTAATTCAACTACTAAGGGATAATGGGTGCATTTAATTACTTATAGATAAACCTTCTCATCCCGTATCTGCCGTTGTTGTTTGTTCCAGTGTACTTTCCCACTGTCACCAATAGTGATCGAAGACTAGTAGTTTGCAACAGTTTGGGCGTAGGTTATACTTGTTGGTTTGGCGTCGTTGATTTCCTCCTTTCTCATGCGGGCTTGGGACTGGCTACGGCGGAGATATGATCTGCCGGAAGTCAGACATCGCTTGTATCCCTTTTTGAAAACGCACTCGCAAACGACCCAAAGTGCCAATTTTTGCGCGGGACCCCCTCATTTTTTTCATAAATAATGTGTGCGATATGATCTAAAGTACGACTTTATCGAATAAAAAGGGCTTGAGCAATTGCCCAACATTGCAAACACTTGTAATGTTATTGATAACATCCGGGCACTTTGCGAATTTACAACATACACTTTTCTCGATTGCACTTAGAATTCCAATTATCAGAGCACACTTTTTTTACGAGAAAATACTAACATACTTTATGAAGTGACCGAAATGTTTCTTTATCATTTTAACACACTATTCGATACATTTTTATTGTGTTCTGAAATCAGCTATTTTGCGTGTTTTTGCTTATGGGGTAGGTCACGCAAAAAGCTCAAACTTACAAATATGCCCGGGACCATGGGTCTTTCAGGGTGGCAATAGCCTCCAGACTCAATAAGGCTCTCAAAAAACCCTATAAGCGGCAGTTTTCAATTAAAAAATGTAGGTATAGTATACAACCTTAAGTACAGCTCCAAGAAAGGTTTATAAGGAAGTGTCAGTGTTTTCATGAATCATTGAATGATCAGTTAACTTCTTTGGCCCATTTATTCTCAACTGCCTATACAACCTTGTGGCTGTATTTATGTTTTATACTAGACATCACTGTCAGTGTATATATAAGCTGCTTTTTTTCTCCTATTTTTGACTTTAAAGTTGATTATTTACTTGAACTTCAAAATACTTATCAGTCCCAGTTGTGATTACAGTTTTTTTTAAAAAAGTAGTTTGAAAAGTAGTTAGCTACATTTTTTTAAAAGTAGCGTAAAAGTAGCGAACTACATTTCTTCAAAATGTAATTGTAAAGTAGCGAACTACATTTCTTCAAAATGTAATTGTAAAGTAGCGAACTACTATTTTTTACAAATGTAACTGTAGTATAGCGGACTACTTTTCAAAAGTAGTTTGCCCATCCTTGTCAGCATGTACATGCAAACTGATTTATATGTAGATGCAGCATACAGTGTGATAACTGCCTCCATAATTGCATCAGTTCTGTCTGTCTGCCTCTAAATAAAAGTTGCATAATAATTACCAGCAGCAACAACAACAGCCAGCAGCTGCAGCAAAATCCATCACACACACACACACACACACACACACACACACACACACACACACACACACACACACACACACACACACACACACACACACAAACACACATGTACGCACAGATGCATGCACACACGCACACACACACACACACACACACACAGTTTGATCACCTACCTCGCCACTGCATGTATATTTTACAGTCAGAGATGCCATGCTTGGTGTGTTCTGCACTGTTGTCAGATTTGTTGGGGCTCCACAGGTGCAGCACCTAGTCTGCTTGACCAGATCTACAAAGGTCTGTTCAGAAATCAAGTAGAGTGGTTGGCGCAGATGTTCACTAAGCATCCTTCGCGCCACCTCATTTGCTGTTCAGCTGAAAGTAGGAAACAATATTCCATTCTATGTGTAAGTTAATACTCATGTAACACACATGCAAGCATTTATATACACTGAAAGCACAGACACATGTGTAAATGCAAAGTAAACATCAAAGGTCATAATTATTCAAGTGAGGAGGAGGAGAGATAATGGCAATGATTCTTTATTTTACAACATTGAAAATTTTTGCTGGCACAACTATTTTCGAACTTGCCGTTGCTATTATAATTAACATATAAAGCACAAAGTATGAGCATATTGTATTGCAAATAAAAATAATTAAATTTGAAAAAAAAATAAGAAAGAAACACACACACACACACACACACACGCACGCACGCACGCACGCACGCACGCACGCACGCACGCACACACACACACACACACACACACACACGCGCGCGCGCGCGCGCGCAAACGCATAGAGAGAGGGAGAGGGAGATTACCAGTCTATTTCTTCCTCCTGTCCCTCTTCATCTTCCATATCTTCCTCATCCTATTTGGTCTCGGTGACCATGATTTTTCGGAATTCTTCATCCTGTACACCCAAAAACTATTCTGTTCAGCACGGAACTTATTTCCCTCAATCGATGGAACCGATCACTCTTGTCCACACACATACACACACGCACACCACATCACAACACCACGGCAACACAAAATGACATAATTACGTTCCCCTAGTATTTGTTTACATTTCGTACTGTTTGTCGTCTGTTGCTTAGCATGGGAGTGGCGTCCCCTGATAGCACATGTTTCAAGTTACTTCCCTTCCTTTAGAAAGATGGCGGCTACCAGGACTGTTGCACGGCTTGTGTTGTTGGAACTAAGTGTTGAACAAGATGCTATTTTGCTAAAATGCTCCGAGGAGAAAACTAAGAAGTGCGAACTATGTGTTGTTAGACATACCGTCAGCATTTGCTTAGCCATGTTGGAGCCGGCGGTATTTGCAGACTTTTCGGCAACCCGTAGTTATGTGCGACTTCCTGCAAGTTGGATAATACAATCCCGTGGTTGCACGTGAACCGTGCATATATTCCCGTGTGCAGACTGATGCTACTGGAAGTGACCTTCGGCAGCTGGGTAGTGTATACCCGTTTCCGTGAACTGTGACAGCCGTCAAGGACTTCTGACACTCTACAGCAGCTATAGTAACGTGCATGTTCGGGGATCCCATCTGACGGGGCCCTGTACGGGTTGCACTTTCTGTGTCAGGTAGGGACTTTAATTTTAATTTTGGCTGTACTCTTCTAATTTTCTAATTGCTTAACCAGGACCTTTAACTCATTCGCGTCCAGCTTATGCCGCGCATCCGATTGATTGATTTATTGTACATTGCTTAACGTCCCGACAACAACAAGACTTTATCAGGACGTGCCTGCACTGCTTGTGAAAAAAAAAAAAACCCAAAACAACCAACTAAACAGAATATCGACTGTATGTCACCAGCCTGTCCAATACGTTAAATAAACTTATGACATGGGGCCTAAATAAAGCTAAGACCATTCAGCAACACACATCCAATATCAAGAGCTACAGGCAGCGCAGACAGTAGGGAGAGTTTAAAAAAAGGCAAATACAGGTGAATGGACCAAGGGTAGACAGAAACACATGCCCCTGACTAGAAGGGAAACCCACCCTGTGGGGCTGACCAGGGTAACCCTAGGAAATAAAAAGTAGTCCCCCAGGGCAGATCCGGGTGGGGGGCCGCGCATCCGGATGCGGCTGGCCGCGTATGAGTTTATGTAAGGAAGTGAATGAAAAGAGAGAGGTTCAGTAAGCTAATAATAATAATAATAATAATAATAATAATAATAATAATAATAAAAAGAGGAAGGAGAGGCAAACGAAAACTTTATTGAGATTAATCTGATAACGCTTTTATATGTATGAGAAATATAGATATGGCCTGATAGAACGTAAACTGGGAACCCCCACCCGGGTCTGCCCTGGGGACTTGGGTGGGGTTAACTACTTTTTAGTTCCCAGGGTCACCCTGGTCAGCCCTACAGGGTGGGTTTTTCCCCTCGATTCTGGGGCACGTGTTTCTGCCTACCCTTGGTCCATTCACCTGTATTTGCATTTTAAAAACTCTCCCTACTGTCTGCGCTGCCTGTAGCTCTTGATATTGGATGTGTGCTGCTAAATGGTCTTAGCTTTATTAAATTAGGCCCCAATGTCGTAGGTTTATTTAACGTATTGGACCGGCTGGCGACATACATTCAATGTTCTGTTTAGTTGTTGGTTGTTTGTTTTTTTTCACAAGCAGTGCAGGCACGTCCTGAGAAAGTCGTGTTGCTGTCGGGACGTTAAGCAATGTACAATCAATCAATTAGTAATCTGGGAAATTCAAAGTACTAGAGCGGGACGCATAAAAAGCAGTTAGTCCAATCGCTTAGGGTTGAAACGTGCATTATTGGCTGATTGCTTTGAAATTTGACAGTGGTAAAAAACCGTATTAGAACAAAATTTGACACCTAGGGCATCGATGATTTTGCTTAATGTTACCATGGCAAACAATATTAAAAATGGCCGTTACCTTTATATCCTTTGTATACCGATTTAGTTGATGATAGAAATAACATTTTGCAATATTCGCCACATATTTCAGGTCGTCCATCTATGAAGTAAAAACAACATCAAAATTACAGGTGGATATGTACTGACCAATTACAGAAAATACTTTAGTACTTTTCGTTTATTTTAATGGGGCAATCCCGACCTTTATTGAGGCTTTAGATCGCAAGTAGATTTTACTGGGATTCAGTATACATACCTACTTAGACAGAGACCACTCTTTTGTCCCACCAAATGCTTTCTTTCGTCCGTTCAAACTGAAACGAAGCCCACCGGAACCTTCCTAGGATCCCTGGAAAGATGGCTTGTGATACGCGATGGTAGCTGTCATTATACCTATTCTATACGACCTTAAGGTCACCTGCATAATGATAACCGATCAGAGACAAGATGACGGACGAATAGTCAAGAAAAAAAAGAAAGTATCATCGAGTCGCGCCGTTATTGCCAGACTAGGTAATTACGGAAGAGAAGAAAGAGGAAAAGAGACAAGATACACCTAAGTAAAACTGACATCGGCCAAGGGAATATGGACATGTGGCAAGGTAATATGGACATGTGGCAAGGGAATATGGACATGTGGCAACGCGTAAAGCAAGAGCTTGGCTTGACCACCCACCCGAAATTTGTCACTTCCTGCTGAATCAGTAAGTAATCCTACTACGGTCTTTGTCGATCTTCCTATAGTTCCGCGAGCGCTAGTGATTCTCAGATTCCATGATCTTCAGCGAATTTATCTCTTACTGATTTCGCAAGATTTTAAACCTGTTTTATCTTATAGTTACGAGCTAGTCACATTTTATGCTGAAGAGATCTGAAAACTGTAATCTAGTTCAAAGTTGCACATCGCTGGTCGTAACATGTTTTTGTCTGTGCCGGCTCTCACTGACTTGATTTAGAGAGGTAGTGTTTCTGCTGTATTTGTTGTTTCCAATTATGTTTTTCGTAAACATCAACGCGTGAGACGTGAAACTGACTGCAGTGCAGAAAGTCGGTATAAATTCCAATGTTCTGTTTCGTGTCAGTCGTGTTACGTTGTATTTCTGTTTGAATATGGCCTGAAAATTTCAAATATTATTTCGACTGCAACTGTTTGGGGGATCAGTGTGAAATGGATCAAGACTTTCATTTCGCTCTCAATGTAGAGAGTAAATCATTCGCTCCTCAACTGATTTGTTTTTGTCATTCGTGTTACGGTCAGTCGCGTTACGGTGGAATTCGTAACACGACTGACAGGACTGTAACACGACTGACAGAAAAGGCGTGTCACTGACTTTAGCCTGGTTGATGAAGTTCCTTTGAAGATACTTTGAAGATCGTTTGTATGAAGATACAATGCAACTAGCGACCGTTTTCACCAATTTAGTGTTTAATAGATCCCAAACTATATATACTAATGGTCAAAACTTAAGGGTCACCCCATTTTTTTGTGTTTATCGACTCAAGTATGCTAATAAAATGGGTTAATAGTTGACAGTAGACAACAATTCATCAATTTCCACGAACGTGTCAAATGCACGTGAAACATCGTCAAAGGCAGGCAGGTGGAAAAACTCGGTAAAGTTGTGCTGCACGTACTAAAGGAGTCAGTCGTGAACACTGATCACTTCTGTTTCGCAACAAATACTGGTACAGTAGGGGCATAATTGTCACTTTCCTAACCATGCCAAAACGACGAAGCCTAACGCCAGTAGATCAAGGCCGGGCGCTAGCATGGCTGTAGAACAGAATTTCCAGACGAGAAGTTGGGAGACGTCTTGAGCTGTCCCATTCAATGATCCAGAGGCTGCTGACACAATTAAAAAAATGGAAAGGCAGAACGACGACCCTACTCAGGACGCCTGCGCTGCAGAAGGGAGGACAGATACCTCTGTGTGGCGGCTCTGCGCGACCGAACTGTCACGTCAACCACTCTGCGAAGTCAACTGATGCAAGCTGCAAATGTTAACGTCAGCATTCAATGATCCAGAGGCTGCTGACACAATTAAAAAAAATGGAAAGGCAGAACGACGACCCTACTCAGGACGCCTGCGCTGCAGAAGGGAGGACAGATACCTCTGTGTGGCGGCTCTGCGCGACCGAACTGTCACGTCAACCACTCTGCGACGTCAACTGATGCAAGCTGCAAATGTTAACGTCAGCAGAAACACATGCTGCCGACGTCTGCGCGAAATTGGCCTGGCTTCATGCAGAGCAGCAGTGAGAATACCCCTCACTCCAGCTTATCGCAAAGCTCGGGTTGCCTGGTGTCGTCAACATGCTAGGTGGAACAGAGTCCAGTGGACTCAGGTTCTGTTTACTGGTGAGTCACGGTTCACCGTTTCCTTCAACGACGGCAGGGTGAGGGTCTGGAGACGCCAAGGCGAGCAATTCACGGATGGATGCGACCAAGAGCTGGATCGCTACGGAGGAGGCTCAGTCATGGTCTGGGCAGGCTTCAGCAGGAAAGGCAGGACCCCCCTACACGTCATCCGAGGCACCCTGACTGAACTGCGCTACTGGGACGAGATTGTGCAACCCCGCATCCAGCCAGCTCCCCAAGCCATAGGCGACAATGCTGTTCTGCAGGACGACAATTCTTGACCTCATCGCGCCGTGTGGTGGATAAGTACCTTGAGCAACGGGGCATCATGCGGATGGAGTGGCCAGCTCGTTCACCTGATCTGGCTCCCATCGAGCACCTCTGAGACGTGCGGGGGCAACATGTAGTCAGCAACCACCCTCCACCTCAAGGCGTCCCCCAGCTGACTCAGTTCTTGCATCAAGAGTGGGAAGCGATCCCACAACATGTTCTCCGAACCCTGGTGAACTCCGTGCGTCAACGCTGCATTTGATGCTTGGCTGCAAATGGTAGGTACACTCGCTACTGACTGGACCAGTCTTGTGTGACTTTTCAAATGAGGGGTGCGTGAACATTCTAACGTACTTTTGTTATTACAATTGCTTGATTTACTCAAAACTTAATGAAAGTGTTGCTGAATAAATTAGCAAAGTATTGACTCCAAGTATTGTTACATTATTTGTATGGCGTTGTCGGTGCGTCTGCGATAACAAATGGCCCTAAGGTTTTGACCATTAGTATATTTCCAATGACGCCAGTACACTTTTTACTTTAGAACTCGCATTAGTAGAGAACAGGAATGGCAGTTGCAGACAAAAAAATTCGAAACAGTACCTTGCACTAAAAAACTTCACCAAATACTTGCGGTTACAACAGAACACGCTCTCCACTTTTAAATCACTTCTCAAAAAACCACCTCTACAACGCTGCCTTTCACTAGTTCATTTCCCAAGCCATGCACAATTCATCACCACAGTCACGTGTGTGTGTGTGTGTGTGTGTGTGTGTGTGTGTGTGTATGTGTGTGTGTCTGTGTGTGTGTGTGTGAGTGCGTGCGTGCGTGCGTGTGTGTGCGTGTGCGCGCGCGCGCGTGTCAGTGTTGTGCGTATTGGCTGTTGGTCATTTCATTGTATCATCGCTTAGAGCTACTTTTAGAATAAGCGCTTAACAAATCTCATTTATTATTATTATTATTATTATTATTATTATAACACATTAAAGGCAGAGATATTCACTGTATCTGTGACAAGAACTGATGCCCTGACAATGACCTGCGTGATTTCGTATTTGCACATGAAGAATGCAAACGGAAGATGAAGATGACGACGTGAAAGACAAACAGTAATCAACTATAAGGGATCAAACATTGAAAAAGAAATTTGGCGTTTAGCAGAATCACACATAACAAGGAAACAGCAGTTTTTAGACCATTGAGATGTTGTGCAGACTGCCGATATGTAGAAAAAAATTATCTTGTATGTGGCATTACTGGTGTCCCTGTATACATTGAACAGGAAAACCTGTCTTTTGAGTATAAAAGTTTAACAATATAACAATATACTCGTTAGACATTCCAGTTACAGATGTGACATAACCTTTGTCAGAAGAAGCACACACGGAAATTGCCTGCCTGCGTGTGGCAGTACCTTTATGTTCGGCCACGATGAAAGGCCAGCAAAAATAAGAGCACGGTTCATGCATGAACTCGCTACTTACTCTACTGTCTGAATGAAGGAAATCTGATAAACGACCTCCATGCCAACAAACAACGCAAGCCAGGGACCATGCAAATAGCATGTATACACGGGTCCTACCATCACGTATGTCTGTACCGCGTTTGGCATGCAAGTTGAAAATAGTATTGAGAAAATTACAAAATGACCTATTTCTTGATATTTTTCACCTTGACCTTTCCGACGGGTCATCCAAATCAGTATGCATAGAAAGGTTTAAACATCAGGTATCGTTGTACTATGTTTGGACTTCGGGTTTTGAATAGTATTTGAAAGAAAAAAAAAGTTTTTTTTTTTCAAAATATTGCTAGTTTTGACATATTTATTGATCCCCTGTGACCCTGATCTTTGAGAGAGGTCACTAAAAGTGGTACGTTTAGAAAGGTCTGGCTTGGGCCAAGTTTGAAGTTTGTGTCTTGAATGGAATATACCATCGTTAAAGTTTACGACGGACGACGGACAGACCACTGGCTCATTTCATAGGCTTACTTTTGCTGTCGCACATAAGCCAAGAAGTGCATGGTAGACCACTTCAATCCGGGCAGACTATTCCTACAAAAAGAAGTCAAAGAAAAAGAAGAAATACGTTTGGAATTACAAACCTTACTTGCTTTTTGTTCTTCTTCTTCTTGTTTTTTTTTTCTTCCCGTAAGTAACTATGTGAATATGACTAACAGTCGATGTTAGTCGTGTTACCAAAGACACGCAGAGCTGCGGGTATACTCATTCTGTGTTTTCTAATTGTTACGTTGAACGCTTCACCTAAAGACGATGTAAATTAAGCTGAACAGCTTGCAAGCGGTGAAACAACAAGATATTCTGTATCTTTATTGTGATTTAGTGAACCAGATGTAAATCGCAACATGACTGACAATAATGATATTTCCACCATAGTTTGAGGCTTTGAATCGTCTTACATCCGTTCACTAACAAAAAAAAAAAAAAAAAAAAAAAAAAAAGCTGCAGAACAGCTGGTCACATTTTTATGCTTTTTTAAAACCGGTTTTGCTCTTTTCCAAATAGAATTTATTTTCCATAATATACATTATTTGCCTAAATATCGTATTTGCTTTACTTTAAATGTTATTTTTGGTTTGGCATTTGGAAAACCAAACACATATTTCACAAACCTTCATTTTGTTTATTTTTTATTTTGCACACTACAAGTCATTAAGGTTGTATATTTCAGTAATACATGCTGCTATGTTTGTGGATTTATATAAAAATGTTTTCAACAAAGTTTGAATAACGTGGTTGTCAGGCTTTCTGTCGTCTGAAATTTCGTGCAAATTTGAAAAATAGGTACATATTTTTTCATCATAGTATGTGAAAGACTGGACACCTATTCTTCTGGCAAGAAGGCTATTTCGCGGATAATGAAAGGTAAAAAAAAAAAAAAAAAAAAATGACGCCACGGTAAGGTCGCCATTTTGCTTTTTAGACATTGAATTATTGTAAATGGTAGGTAAATGTATTCTGTTTCTAAAGATACCAGTCATTTAGCACTGTGTGCTTTATTACGCTAACTGCATCGTTAATACCAAACATACACCCAAAAGCAAAATATAGGGCCCAAAGAAGAAAAATATGACGATAGTAATGCCTTCCTGTGTTCAATAAGCTATATATTACGCTGGGGGGGGGGGGGGAGGGAGGGAAGGGGGCGGTAGAAGAGAGGTTAACTTCCTATCTGATGGCCTAATACTGTAGTTACGTGGACACGCGGTGGCGCAAAAAATAAAATAAATGAATAAAAATTTTAAAAAAGGAAATAGCTCCATTGTAGGCGCACCATACTGAGTTAGAAGAGTTGCAATGTCATGATCTGTTGTTACATTTCTTCTCGTCTAAGCAATGCCACAGACAAATTGGCACGAAACTCGTCAAAAGGTGCAGCTCTGACCAAACTAATATCGTTACAGGAACACTGCAAGGTGACAACGTTTTTTTCTTTTCATAGTTTGTGGTTTGCATTCTTTCTATTCAAATTCAAACTAAAAAATCGTTATTGTCCATTAAATATGTTAGTATAAAATGGAAATTTGTCTTCGGATCACAAACATGAACAAGCAATTAAACACATATTTAAACAAAATCCCTCCCCACTTTTCTATCCCAAATAAGGTCTGTGTTCAGTCAGATTCGTACAGGATATTCATTCATTAAAGCATTTTAGTGATCCTGTATAATTTGGACGAAAAAGGAGCAGTTTACTTTTTATTGAAATAATGACAAAAGATGTCAATGCAAAAACGGAAGTTTATCATTTATCAATTTTGTCACCATATGAAAGTGAAAGGTATTGTTCTGAAACATTTTCTAAAGTAAATTCCAACCTGTTCGACAGAGAGGCTGGGGATGAGGAGGTGACTTTCAAACAGGCGTCCATTTGTATTTTTGTTAGTACACCCGGTGGCCTTAAGGTTTCATTAAACTTGTTAATGCATTTTTACCTGACTATCTAGCGTGCGTAAGAGATCCTTCAAGAGGTCAGTTATTACCCGAAGTGATGTGGTTTGATACAAACTGCGAAATTCCTGATTCACGAGTTACAAAACTGCAATATTTCGCCCCCTCCCCCCCCCCCCCTCTAAAAGAAAGGAAAACTCTCCGCAAAAATCTTTTTTTCTGGTTTGTTTATCTCGACGTTTGGTAGATTATGAATTACGTCACGCATCTGCAGAAGGTTTGCCGTTATGACTATATCATTTATGTCGTTGCCATAGAACCAAACTGAATAGCGTTGGCCCAGGTGTCAATAACGCTTATTGGATGGCGGACCACAACTGCGCAAAATGTTTGAAGGACAATTCCAAACTGCACAATTCAGTCTAAACTTGCCCTAAGCGATCAGACTATGCATGTGTCTCCGTTTCTTTCCTAAAGTATGACAATGGAACCGGTAAAAAAATAACCATCACCAGTGTTGCTGATGATATGTTGGGAAAAACATGTTTCAACAAATAAAATGATGTATAGTACTCTCCATATTTGGCCGAAAATCAGTTGCAGAGAAAATGTTGACGATATCTGGTTCCTGTGAACATTGAAGTATTTAATTCCATACGTAACCTTTTGTTACAGAGTGGACGGAATGCTTTCCAAATCCATGCGAGCACGGCGGGACGTGTGAAGATGTCAAGGGGCCTGTGAAGTACAGGTGTAACTGCATCCCTGGTACTACGGGACAGAACTGCAGCATAGGTATTGCTTTTGGATGGGTTTGATCATATGCACAAAGTGCCCCTCCAACACCCCCCCCCCAACCCAATTTAAAAAGAGAAATGAAACACACACAAAAAGAAGAAAAGAGACAAATTTATCACTTGGTAATTTATAGTAGATGATACTTTTCAGACTCCATATTACATATATTATACTGTTTTGATCAAGACGAAGGTATATTCCAAAAGAACGTGCTCTGCAGATTCTG
Source organism: Semisulcospira habei (assembly GCA_036245525.1). Classification (NCBI taxonomy): domain Eukaryota; kingdom Metazoa; phylum Mollusca; class Gastropoda; family Semisulcospiridae; genus Semisulcospira; species Semisulcospira habei. Next base: position 69,547,753 of record BTPG01000002.1, on the reverse strand, counting down.
AAACCGTTTACAAATGTGGTGCAAGTTATGGTTTCGCGAGATATTAGGTTGCAAAGACGTCCTGAAAAATAAAAAAAATGCTGGATACTCAGTACACAAGGGCTGTGACGCTGCACTACAGTGGTTACTTCCCCTAAAGTAGCATCGGTCAGATAAGGTCAGTAGCACTCTGCTTTAAAGCTGAGAAACAGTAAAAAACAAAAAACTCCGCCCCGCACGTGTTTAAAAAAAAACTTGACAGGACCCATCGAGGGCCCTGTCGTGAACATTCGGCTATTTTGCCCCTAAGTCAGCAAACCGGTTTGCAACTCAGTTGACCGAGTTTTCATCTGCGTTTGCCATGCTGGTAAAAGTGAACTCCGGTGAAAAAGCCAGGCCACTTTCTGTATGCAGCGAGTGGGCACCGCGATCACTGATGTAAATCAGCGATATTTCAACTGATAGCAACAGTAGCAGACGACACTCGAGCACCCGACGGACAGAGCAGGCCATTTGTGTCTTGCCTGGACGCAAACTGGATATGGACCAGGCCGAGCTATCCGTAAGTTACACAGTACAGCCTGAAGCTTTATTTGATATCGGAAAGGTGAGGAAGGAGGGGTTATTTTGTCGTTTTGTGTTTGTTATTATATCTTTTCATCAAAGCCCCCGTGTTTCCGGGGAAGGCTTTTGAGCCAGAGACTATGACAAGGACAGTCTGATATAAAACCTACGACCTGAGGACCTCGATGCCACCGTCCCAGCTTGCTAGGCCATGGCAAACGAACCAAGGGTTTAAAGGGTGGGGCCAGTACTGCGCACACTGCACTCCACCAAAAAGCTCCACCGCGCAGGCTTTAGGAAACGCCCACGGACTATGACACTGAACTTTCCAAGTCCTGTAGCGATGGGCAAGGGGCAAAACGGCAGGTGAAAGATGTCACTGGAAGCCGCAGTCTCAAACCTGCATGCAGGCGGTTCAGGATATTGGTCGCCTGATGTTGACCTGGGGATGACAACGTCACTCGGCACACCCTGAACGACCAAGCAGCCTTCTCTAGGGACAGCACTGCTTGCTCCACACGGAGAGGGGCCTAGAAAAGGTGGCCTAACCAAAGCTCATCCCCTCGTAACCCCAGTTGGCTAGCCGCGGTCAACGGGCATCTTCTCATGCGGTCAGAAAACAAGAAAAAACAACGGATCCACTCTCATGACGACCACGACCGGACTCAACGTAGCATGCTGGAACATCCGAACCATGCTCGTCACAGCAGACAGCGGACGTCCTGAGCGTCGCTCCGCCCTCATTGCCCATGAATTGCGGAGGTTAAACATCGACATCGCCGCGCTCAGCGAAGTACGCCTCCCGGAGGAAGGCAGCCTCCAAGAACTTGGCGCTGGCTACACCCTCTACTGGTCAGGCAGGCCTGCATCAGAAAGACGGCTCTCAGGCGTGGGCTTCATGGTGAAGACCCCCATTGCGACTAAGTTGGAAAACCTACCAACGCGTCACTCCGACCGCATCATGTTCATGCGCCTCCCACTGAGACACCAGCAATACGTCACCCTTCTCAGTGTGTACTCCCCAACCCTCCTGGCAGATCCTGCAGAAAAAGACAAGTTCTACTCTGACCTGCGCAGCCTCCTGCAGAGCACTCCTGCAGACGACAAAGTCATCATCCTTGGCGACTTCAACGCTAGAGTGGGCCAAGACTGAAGCCTGGAAAGGAGTCCTCGGCAAGCATGGCGTTGGGAACTGCAATGACAATGGTCGCCTACTGTTGGAGCTCTGTGCAGAGCAGCAACTTGTCATCACCAACACTACTTTCCAGGAAAAGGACAGTCGAAAGACCACCTGGATGCATCCTCGCTCCAAGCACTGGCACCTTATCGACTATGTCCTAGTGCGTCAGAGGGACCGCAGTGACGTCCTCCTCACCAGAGTGATGCCCAGCGCAGAGTGCCACACTGACCACTGCAAACTCACGCTCCGCCTCAAGCTGAAACCCAAGAAAGGCCCCCCCCCCCCCCCCAAGAAAAAGCTTGATGTTGCCAGCCTTCAGCGTGACGACAAGAAAGCTTCTCTTCAGGCCGAATTACAGCGCATGCTCAAAGACACAGTTGATCCAGCAGACTCCTCCCCTGAAATACTCTGGGAACAACTGAAAACTGCTATTGTAAAATCTTCTGTGGAAGTCTTGGGCTTTGCTAGAAAGAGGAACAAAGACTGGTTTGACGAAAACGACGTAGAGATCCAGGAACTTCTAGCAAAATAAAGAGCCGCCCACCAGGCCCACCTAGCCCTGCCTTCCTGCCCTGTGAAGAAGTCTGCCTTCCGCCTCATCTGCAGCAGTCTCCAGCTCAAGCTTAGAGAACTCCAGAACGAGTGGTGGTCCAGACTCGCACAGAGGACCCAGCTCTGCGCTGACAACGGTGACTACAGGGGCTTCTACGAAGCACTGAAAGCAGTGTATGGCCCTAGGCACCTGGTACAAAGTCCCCTGCGAAGCGCTGATGGACAGGCACTCCTCACAGATAATACCTCCATCTTGAACCGCTGGTCGGAATACTTTCAGGACATCTTCGGCGCTGAGCGCACTGTTCAAGAAACAGTCATACTCCAAATCCCACACCTTCCACTAAAGGTTGAATTGGACGAACCGCCCACCGCCGAAGAGACCCTCACAGCCATCCACCAGCTCAAGAGTGGCAAAGCAGCAGGCATTGACGGAATCCCGCCAGAGATATGGAAACATGGAGGCCCAGCACTGCACAACAAGCTCCACGACCTCTTTCTCTGCTGCTGGGAAAAAGGAACACTACCAAAGGATCTCCGTGATGCAGTCATCATCACCCTGTACAAGAACAAAGGAGAGAAGTCTGCCTGCTCTAATTATCGTGGAATTACCTTGCTGTCCATTGCCGGGAAATTCTCGCAAGGTTGCTCCTGAATCGGCTGGTACCTGCCATCGCTGAAGACCACCTCCCAGAGGGCCAGTGTGGCTTCAGAACCAACAGGAGTACCACCGACATGGTCTTTGTGCTGAGACAGCTTCAGGAGAAGTGCCGCGAGCAGAACAAAGGGCTGTACATAACGTTTGTCGACCTAACAAAAGCGTTTGACACTGTGAGCAGGCAAGGTATGTGGCAGATCCTGGAGCGACTAGGCTGTCCCCCAAAGTTCCTCAACATGATCGTCCAGCTCCACGAGGACCAGCAAGGCCAGGTCAGACTAAACAGTGACCTCTCAAAACCATTCCCCATTCGCAACGGCGTGAAGCAAGGCTGCGTGCTGGCACCGACCCTCTTCACCATATTCTTCAGCATGATGTTGAAGCAGGCCACAGTGGACCTTGACGATGACGACGCAGTGTACATCAGGTATCGTCTCGATGGCAGCCTATTTAACCTCAGACGACTGCAGGCCCACACGAAAACCCTAGACCAACTGATCCCTCAGCTGCTCTTTGCTGATGACGCTGCCCTCGTTGCCCACACAGAGAGAGCCTTGCAGCGCATTACGTCCTGCTTCGCAGATGCCGCCCAGCTCTTTGGACTTGAGGTCAGTCTGAAAAAGACAGAGGTCCTTCATCAGCCAGCACCCAAGGAAGCGCATCGCCCTCCCCACATCACCATCGGCGAGTCTGAACTGAAGTCTGTACACCAGTTTACCTACCTCGGCTGCATCATCACGTCAGACGCCAAGCTGGACAAGGAGCTGGACAACAGGCTGGCAAAAGCGAACAATGCTTTCGGGCGACTATTCAAGCGGGTGTGGCACAATCAACAGCTGAAAAAAAGGCACCAAGATCAGCGTGTACAGAGCTGTCGTCCTCACCACCCTGCTGTACGGTTCCGAGTCCTGGGCCCCCTACCGCAGCCAACTACGACACCTCGAACGCTTTCACCAGCGCTGCCTGCGTACCATCCTCAGCATTCACTGGAGTGACTATGTCACCAACGTCGAGGTCCTTGAACAGGCGGAAACTTTGAGCATCGAGGCTTTGCTGCTGCGGACACAGCTTCGCTGGGTGGGGCACGTCTCCAGGATGGAGGATCATCGCCTACCCAAGATCACTCTGTTCGGCGAGCTCGCCACTGGACACCGAGACAGAGGGGCACCAAAGAAGAGATACAAAGACGGTCTCAAGAAGTCACTTAATGCCTGCTAAATCGACCACCGCCAGTGGTCTTCGCTTGCTGCGGACCGTGACACCTGGCGCTCCACCATTCACAAGGCAGCCGTCTCCTTTGAGGACTCTCGCAGAGCTAACCTCAAGGACAAGCGGCTCAGGAGAAAAAAACAGAGTTGTCGTAACTCGGAACCCTGACCAGACCTTCCCCTGCAGCCACTGCGGTCGAACCTGCCTGTCCCGGATTGGCCTCCGCAGTCACGAAAATGCCTATATACGACGTGGGCAAGCCCTATAGAATCTTCGTTCGCGAAGTCAAGCCAAGATGTCATCTGGAGTGGCCTACAGCGAATATTTTTCCCTATGAAGGGCAGCTACTATAAATCAGCTTGACCCATGGCGACCTACGATTGATCTCCCTTGTATCTTTTGGCAACTATGTAAACAGTCGATTGTCTCTCTCTCTCTCATCCAATTTACTGTATTGGCTGTACAATGCTTCTTTATTTATTCATATTAGCATACCGATATTAGACGTTGTGCATCAACGAAGGTTATACTTATAATGATTATAATTCATAAAAGAATCTGGTTGTTGTGTCCTTGTTGTTTCCCCCTTGTTTGTTGTTGTTGTTGTATTGCTTTTTGGGTGTTTTTTTGGTGGGGGAAGGAACGATGTGGGGAGGGGATGCAATATATGTCTCCGAAGTACCAAAGAATGAATAAATAATATGAATAATATTAATAAATAAAGAAACATTGTACAGCCATTCAGGATCTTGCGACCTGTCTTGTCATCACTCTTTCACACACACACACACACACACACACACACACACACACACACACACACACACACACACACACACACACACACACACACACACACTCACACACACACACACACACACACGCGCACGCACACACACACACACACACACACACACACACACACACACACACACACACACACACACACACACTGGTTTTGTGGGTACATATGAGCCTACAGTGTGCGTGTGTGTGTGTGCTTGTGTGTCAAAAATCCGAAAAGAAACATGCTTAGACTAGACACTCACAAAACAATTTATTCAATCCTCATATCTGCACAACCAGAATGTTATAGTTTGCTGGGAATAGTCTTTCTAAAAGTGGTTATTTCCTCAGAATTTTATCTCCAGTTTACATGTTTCAACTCTATTTTGTGTGTCCGTGATGTTAGTCGCTGTGTGTATTTGGGTTTCAGAGCGTATGCACACGTGTATAGACCATACATTTGGACTCGGATTTGATGAGGGCACAAACAGCAACGAGTCAAACTATCTGGACATGGTGGGGGCACAACAGAGGGTGAATCGAGGTGCCTGGAAAGTCTTCATGCAACAGAAGTGACGAGGAGAAATTAAAGGTAGAAATATAATTTGCACCACCAAAGTGAAAACATCAGGACACTTATTCAATACAGAACACACCAAAGATCCATTGTGGCTTGTACTGCATTCAATAACATGAATTGCTTGGTGATTTTTGGTGATTGTCTTCTTTCAGACTGTTTACACTTGTTCTCATTGGCCTAGCTCTATTCACCTTTTTTTCCCCATCAAGACAAGTGGAGGCTGTGTATCACATATTACCTCGCCAACTTGTGATAAATAGATGATGTAATTGCTGAGAAAAAAAACGATGTTCCCCCAATATGTCTTTGGCCAGTCGTTATTATTGCTTTGTATGAACAAACCCTATTCTCCATTGATCCAAACTGCCAGGCACCAAAATGCAGTGAAATAAGCAATATCGCGTTTTTATTTTGTGCATGGATGATGTTACAGGGCAAACAACTGTATGCAGGTGTTATGTAATCCCGTTGATGCCAATGTATTACCAAAAATAATTGAAAGAGGCATTCAGTTGGATAACGTCATGCATCAAATATACGAAGCACAGAAGCAATCTTTGTAAGCTACATCAGCATAACTGAAAAAGATGCAGCCACAAAAAGCCAGCTAAATAAAAAGTGAGAGGTTTTATGCAACAAAATAACTATGTGCATGTGTTGCGTACGACTTATGTTACCAGTTTCATACAAAAAATAAATCCATTTTTCAATACCTGTTGGAGCAATTTCCAAGTGTATGGCTAGTTGGCTGACAGTCGAAAACATTGAGATTTGTGTCCCTGATTTTCTAGGTCAAACGTACTAAGCATGGGTTCTTTGATGTGGATATTTGATGCTTAATTATTCTTATTGTTGTATTATGTTGTATTATTTGTATTATTTGTATTCGTTATGAGTTAGACTTTGCCATTGGTTCTTGTCATCTAGAGGGTCTGACCAAGGAGTGCAATGTCAGAGGTACCTCTGACATTGAACTCCTTGATTGGATCCTAGAGATGACAAGAACCAAAGGCAAAGCCTAATTTGGAATACAGCTGATAATATCACACTCTGAGGAAATGTGGCAGCAAGTAAGTTCAGTAACAGCTAGGGCAGGCTATACTAATCATGCAGTGCTTATAGAATGGAAGTTCTAAGAGGACTGATAGCCAGTGTAGGCGTCATCCTCACTTCAAAATCTGCAACGTATTTTCGCCCGCACACATGAAGGTGAGCATTGTCATATCCCAGGCCCCCTGACATCCTACATCCACAAATAAAAAACAACAACAATAAGCTTGACTGTGGAATATATCATTTGAGTATTCAGCAGATACTCCATCAAATCTATAGGCATAGTTGGCCATACCAGCAATTTGAAGAACACTTTGAGTCAAACACAACTCACTAAATGTGGGTTCATTTGAGACACAATGCTGCCAATGACAGCATATTTGGCGCCTAAGTTTTGCCTCAAACACACAGTGGCCACATTTGCACCAGCCTGGTACTGGCGCGGCCTGCTCATGTCCAATGCTGTTGGTAAAAAGGTATCATGTGCGGCTGTGTTTGAAGGATGTTCCTTATATGTGTCTCAACTCATCCTTTCGCATGTTATTCAACTTGTTCTGATAAATAAATACAACAGGACAATTTTATATATATTTACTTTTTCAGCTGGTAAAAAATAGAGTGGTCGGTGAATATGGCCAACCTAACATTTCACACAAATTTACACAAAGGTGAAACGGCAATGTTAGAAAGAGGGCCTTACAATTTACACACAAATATTTATACAAACTCAACAAGGGAGACAATTATTCCATTTGAGAAAATGATAAATGTTCACCGCATTGAAAAATACGGATTTATACCTTGAAACCACTGCTCATTGGAAAAGACAAAAAGTCAAGGTGGTCATCCATCCTAAAGAAATTCAAACTTACAAGTCAACATTGATATGACCTTTTCCCTCCCCAATAATGGGATGCTATGGGCCACTATACTTGAAAGGCAGTAATCTTAACTTTACTTTGGGAAGATTCACTGGCAGAAGTCCTCTTTGATAGACAATATGTACTAACCTCTGCAGCTCGCATTTTATCGCTGCTTTGCTCCTGTCTGCAGCAGACTCCACCTCCAGCAAGAGGTTCACACCTGATAGTGTCCCAATGTGAACCAGCCCCAAACCTGCCCCGAGATGCTTTTTCACTGGACTGGGAAGGACGTGAGATGGAGGCCTGAGGTGCTTCTATGCTTGCCTGCTCCTCACTGGACTCTACACGTTCATCCTGTACAAATCAAAAACATTTGTGACATGACACATATGGCACAGTGGATTTTGCTTTGTATGTAATAAGCTGAATATTTGCACTTACATACCATAAGGTGTTTGCTTGATATGAGTTTGACCCCCCAAAATACTTTACATACATAAAGATAGGCATAAATTGCATGGGATATGCCTCTGTGTGTTATACATGATGTCCTCATGACTTACTGATATTATTTATCTATCACATGGCAGTTTTTGTGTTGATTGTTTATTTTTGGGTGTTTTGGTTTTCTTCTGTTTTGGTTGGAAAGGGGGGGGGGGGTGGTGGGTGGGTTAGAGTAACTTTGGTCTGTGCAGCTTTGGCTGTCACTAATGTTTAAACTGTAGTTTAATTTTCTAGTGTAAACAATGCAAGTAGGACTCAAAGTATGTGTGTTCAATTTTCATATATATGTGAAAAATAATTAAAGAAGCCTTATTCATTTATCGTTTGTTGTTTGGACTAGAATGTGTGTATAATCAGTTATTGGTCATCACAAAGTGCATTTCAGGCCATAATTAAAATTGATTGCATATACAGGTAGTAAAGTTCTAATATAAGGTATTGTCAGAGTACCAACCAGAGGAGGGTATGTGCAAAGATTATTAGAAGCAACGTAATTTACATTGAGAACTGTTGTCCAACGTGTTATTGCATGCACATTTTGTACCATATGCAGGTTTGATATATAATACAGAAATTCTAGTGCGTGTAACGGATTCAGGAACAGAAGTGCAATCATTTTGAATGTACACAAGGATCAAGCTGCCTTGGCAGTTAAATTCACATAAGTGGTGTTACTAATGCTTTAATTACAACAGACAAACAAGCTAGCACCAAAAATACGAAATTGTAACAAGCTAACAAACAAACTTCACTTACCAATTCGGTGTTTACACAGGCACATGTGTGCAGGCAGATAGATAGTCCGTGTATTGTGTTTTGTGCTGCTTGCAGACACAATGCTGAGAACAGGTAGACGTTTTCTGGCATGGGCAGCATTTGGTCCCTGATGAACAAAATAAAATGAGAGTCCCCGATCACATTGTGTGCTAGTGGGACATTAAAATGAAGAGAACAACAACAACAATAAAATGAACACAAAGTAACATGATGCTAACAAGGCTTGCAAGATGCGAGGTAAAACAAAAGGGTTGTGTTTGTGTGAACACATGTACATACACCTGACTTCTTCAGCAGATCAGATAACATCGCAACTGTCCCACAATATGTGCCCTACTATTTTGCTAAAGTCAGCAGGAAAAAAAACAAACACCGAAATGTGCTAGAGAAAGAACGCACAGGTACTACATATATAAATCAAACATACACAATAGAAACGAAAGGAAAGGACAAGAAAACAGCTGCAAAAACTGTAAATTGTATGAACCATGCGTCAATGCAACTTATCTGATAGCTTAATTTGGTTTACAAGGTCAGCCCCCGCGTCAAAAGCAGCTGCAGTTGCTTGTCCTTTTCAGACTAATTAATTGTAGCGTAAGAATTCATTATGAACAAATATGATCGCGAGAATTTCCCCCATCGAAACCAATGCGTAGATTTGACTCCCATCTTGAACACCCAAGGTAACCATTCACTCCGAGTAGATGCCTCTGATTTTCCCACAATGCCTCGCTGGTATTGGCGACTGGCTGTTCAAGCGTGCATGGTAACTGCTAAAACTGTACACCTGCTCTATGTGTACAACATCATGGACTGGATTTACGTGTGGACAAATATTCGTTCACAACTACAAAGAGTCAGGAGTCATACTTAAGCTTGTACCGCCGTACATTCTTCCATCATCCCCAGCGGGTAAAAATCCATATGCCGTAGCTGCCGCCGGTCAGTTTCGAAAGTTTCCCAGAATCGCGTGCTAATCACGATGATTTCCGTGCAACAGGAAGCGGTCTGTCTTTTCCCGAGAGTTTTGCCTGTTCGGCGTACACAGTTGCGAACTCCGTCAACTGAGTTGCGAACCGATTTGACCCACTTAGGGGCAAGGTAGCCAGAGATAAGCAAAAGAGAGAGTACGTCGACTCTAAATCAATAATGCCGTATCGATAGTTCTAAATCAGGGTAAATTGCGTACGTAATTACGTTACGGTCCAGAACTTTCAATCTCCCGTTATCACAGTTGGCGTTCCTGAGAAATTGCGACTACACAGAAGAATGTAGCCGATTCACTACAGGTAATATTATATGTCGGCGGCTAAAAAGCTTCCGTGTTTAACTGCGTCATTGACTTGAAACGGTTAGAACACACCCCCCCCCTCTCCCCCCCTCCCACACACATCCTGTACACGCCATCTCACCACCCACCCCTTACCCTATACACTCCCCTACATCCTGTTCACGCCACCCACCCTTTACCCTATACCCCCCCCCCCACACACATATACACCTCACCCAGCCCCCCTACCCCCACACCCCAGCCCGCCCCACCGTACAAAGCCCGACACACTCACACAGGCACCCATCTCGCACACACAACATGTCAGGCCAAACAAATCCGTTCTGTGTCAACCCTTCACATTTATGTCACTAAGACACTAGAACAGATTTTCTCGTTCTGTGTCAACCCTTCACATTTATGTCACTATGTCACTAGTACAAACTTTTTATGTGGGACAAATCTTGAATATAGGTTTTTCTCCAAATATAGATCACCAGGCCATTCCTAAATAATTAGGACACGCAACGTTAGTAGTAGAATGGAGAAAAATGTTTTGTGTCTGACAAAGTGTGGAGAAAATGTTGTTTTCATTCCAACCACACATCAGCACATCCGGACAGACCAACCTACGACGCATTTGAAATTGAAAGACAAAACCCATCACTCTACCCCCAGTGAGGGAACCTGATTTCATAAGCCAATATACACGCACCCTGTTTACGAGTGCTTTAGATCAACAAATCACGCGAGGAGAAAATTGGGTGTGAGTGGTTTCGTATTTCACGGCACAAATGCGTAGTTTGATTTACAGGCACACGATAATCCAGTTACAAAAAGGTTGAATACTTTTTCAGTGAACAGTATAACGATAAAATCGGGTGCCTGTATTGTACTGTGTTTGAAACCGGATCAGGGACACCTGCTGTCGCGTGAGTGGGTTTATTGCCTTCCACCTGGGCCAGAGCAGGAAGAGAATATAGCCAGACAAGCTTTTGTGTAGCCAATATAACACCTGCCGTACGGTGAGTTTACTAGATTGTGTCCCTTTCATGACCAGGAAGGTTGAAATCGGTAGTGAAACGGATACCTTTTTATTCTCAGTGGGGACTACCCTGTACTATAATAGGCCTTTTATTCCCAGTTTAGTTTGAGTTTACCGCACAAGCGTGACGTGCCTGCTAACACGTTCGGATTTTATCGTGATTTGGTGCATTTCTGATTCAAAATGGGCTGTAAAGGATTAAAACCAAAACAACTCAAAAGCTAAGTGATTTTTTAATACACGTGAGCGCTTAGCCTGCTCTCAGAAATGTTTAGTTGTGCATCATAAATCAGATATAGATATATATTTATTGCTTCGGCTTTTTCAGTTTTTTCTGTATCTGAATTGTAATCCCGTCACTGCTGTTTTCGATAGTTTGGCCAGAGCCATGAAGGAAATTATCGTCCATAGAACGCAGATTTAGCCACAGTGCGTACTTGTCTGTCAGGTATTCACCGATTCTTACGTCATACAGATGCTATGTTTGCTGATTTTTCTCTAAGTCTCCCCCCTGCAAAATACTTTGTGATCTCATCATAGTGCTGATATCCCTGCATTCCAGACGCATACACTTGATTAGGGCGGCCTTCGATTGTACAGGATAAATGTGTAATCTTTGGATTGTAGAATTTTTCTGAATCTCCTTGGTAAGGACTTTTTGGTTCGACAAATAACATGAGTATACCTTTCAGTGACCTAGCAGGCATGTTTAGGTTGATGTTCCAAATCTGGTTGCTTTTGTTTTTATTAATTAAACTGTGTCTTATCACACGGTCGGCAGTCTTGACTGATATTGATTTTGTATGAGTCTAGCTAGTTCAGTGTGTGTGACAATTTCATATTCCAAAGAGATGTTAGAAATCTTATATGTTGCGTCTGTGCCAGTTGATTTGATAACTTTGGAGTAATCATTGAAGGTTAGTTCAAAGCTCAGGCGGTCATTTAGTGCTCCTTGGTAATAAGGCAAATGCGCTGTTATGATTTCAAACTCAAGTGGAATGCAAAACCTATTTCCATATGTTTCGGCCACAATAAGGTCCTTGGCTTCTGTTGTCAATTTATCACTTGCATTTATTCGAATTTTCATAATGCTATCTGACTGTATGCCTTGATAAATACGATCCTCTCGTTCTTCTTTTGTAAGCCACAAATCCATGTAGCAGTAGAACACATCAGAATCGTCAAGACTAAACACTTCCTGTCCTTCAAGTTTAACTTTAATAGTCTTAATAATTGCTCTGCCTAGGTTGTTAACTAGTGTTCTTTTGTCATCTGTATCTGATGATAGTTCAATATTAAATGCTAGGCATGCAGTACCAGGAACAATAATGTCACTGGGACCTAGGTTAGGAAACTTAACAGTAAGAATTTGGTTTTGGTCTATGGAGCTAGGATTGTTAGTGACGACAATTGATTGTCTAATGCCCTTAACACCAAGAGGTTCACGTAGTTTTCTGTATGGGTCTAACTTCGATCTGTAGGACTGTGTCATTTTATTATGCAAAAATTAAAAAAAAAAAATTAATAAAAAAATGGCAGCAGGAGGATTTAACCATGAAGATTTTGAAATGGATGACATGAATGACTATGATACTAGTGCAACAGATGTAAATGGAATGGTAAATACTTCTAGTATGTATCACGAACTGTTAAAAGACAAAGTGAACTCGTTTTATGATAGTCTTGGTGACCGCCCAGATGAAATAGATCCTAATCAGTTTGAATATGAAAAAGGACATTTATATTTAAACACTGTTGATGGAGGAAAAGTACAATTGACTAACAAAAGAGACCCTGGTAAGTTTAGAGCTTTAAGTACAATCAAAGGTGAAGGTGGTGTTGGCGCCTTGCGTCAACTTGGTATTGGAGATAAACAGTTACCACCTCGTCTTGTTAGTGCCCTCCATGACGTGCAAACAAGGTTGCCAACTAGACAAGAAATTGAAATGACTGAAGTAACAAGACTGCCAGAATGAGCAAACACAGTAATACACAAAACATCATTTGCAGAAGGGCAAATAAATGAGGCTATGAAAACAATGGGTGACTCTCCTTTAACCTTGCGGGAGTTAGCAGGCTTGGATAAATCACTGCAGTCAATCAGAGGTGAGCTTGTGAATAATGTAGCCAAACTAGGCGAGCTTGATAAACACATAGAAAGGGAAAAAGAAAAACTGGCTACAGCTGATGATGAGAATTATGACACAGAAATAAAAGAAAGAATACAACACAGATTAAAGGATTTGCAGATAGAAAGATCAGCGCGAATAGAAGTGATTAGTATTGAAAGACAAAAACTGAAAACACAGATTAACAGAATTAGAGAAACAATTCAGAAAATACTTCACGAAGACACGACATTGGCTGAAAGATTGAAAACACTTTTCAGAGAGCAGGGTATCACTATTGCAAGTTTAATTACTGCTTTTGGATTTATTATCAGTACTGTAACGGGAGGACCAGGGGGTAGCGCTCCGGCCCCTCCAGCTCCACCAGCACCAACTGACCCAAAAGATTTACAGTCATGGGTAAAGAAACAACTGTCTCATATTTCAGACCTGCTTAAGAAATTGGCTCTGAAAGCAATGGATGCATTGCCTGGTATTTTAGGCTCACTTGTCAGTTGGCTTATCAGTACTGCAGCGAAGGTAGTGGGGTTTATGGCAGAGAATGTGTGGGTCTTTTTGGTGACAGTAGGAGGGTTAATAGTGGGTTATTTAATGAAACAGGTAAAGAAGTAATATACCTAATCCTGTTAGACCTATTGTCAATGCTGTTCTCTCGGAATTATGTTTGGAGTCGGTGGTTGGTAGCGGCGTTTTGGGTGTTACTGGCATTACTGGCTGTATGGGTGTTGGGGCAGGGGAAGTAACCACCTGTATTGGTTTTAACAACTGTATATGCGCAGTTGTTCCTCCTAAGTTTACAGATTGATTGAGGCCTAATTTCTGATCACTCCCAGCAACAATTATTTCGTTATTATAATTTGTTATTGTCCCCATTTGGAGTTGAAGATCAGACGGCAACATGTATAACCCGATGCCAACTACAAAGTCAACTTTTGATCTAGCATATCTGAGAACATCTTGATAGCGCTGTATGCTTGACGGGAGATCTTCTATTGAGTTGATCGAGTCTTCCAAGTTCGATAAAAACTGTTTTTGTGCGGCGAACTTCTCACTTCCATTCAAAATATTTGATTTTGTTAACGATTGTGCACCTAGTAAACACCAGACATATGTTCTGATAGACTCATTTACGCGCTCGACTCCTGCTTGAGTAAACCCGTCACTCCTGTCTAAGATAAATGTGGTCCAGGCATTAGACTGTTTCTGTTCTATTGAGCATAACCAGACTTCAGATTTTGATGAGAATGAAGTGTAACCAGGGTAATAATCTTGAGGGTATTGTCTGTGACTCATAGCATAATACAATGTACCCATGCCGTTGTGATCATCAAGTTTTTGTGTGAAGTCATACTGGGGGCTGATGTTAAATTCATTACAGATTCGTTCAAATGCTTTCAAATCCATGGGATTATTATACATGTTGAAACTAGATTCAGTTGGTAGTGGTGTATGGAGTTCTGACAGTATTCTTCTCAGCTGGTAATAAGTGTGGAAACGGTACATAGACCTAATCAGTTTGTTTGAGTGATTCAAGTGGTCTGTAAATGAAATGCCACATCATGTAGTACTACACAGTATAGCAAAGTTGAGCTGGTTTTGGAACATCTGTAGTGGACTTGAGGACCACTTTCTTGCTGTAGCATCGTCTGTTATTGGAAGGTTTAGGTAATGATCATATGGATTCGGCACTTTCACTTGAAATAAATCTTGTTCGCTTACAGCTATGTCGAGTTGATTTAGTTGAATTATTTTCTGTTCATAAGTAGGGGCGACATTATATTTGGCATCCACATTAAATTGAAATGCATTTGTAGTGGTAATGGTTGGTGATTTAAATTCCATCCTTTTTATGTGATAATAAAAAATGTTTATAACCTTAACAAATATTGACACAAGCAGACCAGTGTGGTTAACCAATGGGATTGATAATCGTGATGGTAGTAAGGATGTAGCTATCCATGAAATGTTCTATACAGTAAAGTGGTTTAATGTAACAGATGATAAAAATTATTATGTAAGTGGAACTCTCGACGGTATTGAGAAGGGTGATATTTTACGAGCTGGGTATTATGACTTTTGTACTTTAGCTGAATGGCTTCAAAATGAATTTAAAATTAAAGCAACTTTAAACCCAGCTAATTTACTTGTCACAATTGAATTTCTGAAAAGTGGTCAGTTTTCTTTACCAATTAGTCTTTTATTATTACTTGGTTTTTTAGGTAAAAAAATAACACATCCAGACGAAGATTGGACACAATCAGATGGACGTCTACTATCACCAAAAAACCCAAGAATAACTGGAAGATACCCTGTTCATTTGTCAGTACACTCAGTGCTAAATGTTCATTTGAAAAAACTAAGCACTACTGATAATCTTCACAATGGAAAGCCTTCATCTTTGTTGAAATGTGTGTTGCCTGGAACTGCTCCTTATTGCGAAAATGTAGTTGTTAGATTTCCTAATGCTCAGTTTAAAAAATTGGGCTGCAGTTTATTTGAATCATTGTGCTTATATGTAACTAATCAGGATGACAAACCAGTTGTAATGCATGATTTTTATGTTGTGTTGGAAGTGAAATAAATTTTATTTTTGCTAAAATAAAAAAATGAGCGGTCTTGGTCCAAAGCCGAGAATTATTCCAGTTGCATGTCCGTCAATAGAGTTGAAAGATTTGGCTGACGTGCAAGATTTTGATAAAGAAGGTGAGGTAGGAGAGGTGTATGGCCTTGAACTTGTGTCCGTTGGATTGTACAAACGAAAGGTAATTGATGATGTAAAAGATGGCGCTGAGAGACAGTTTCCTAAACTTAGTCAACTTCATGATGTTACTGTTCCTACTCCTGTAAGTAATGTGCTCTACAGCTTAAAACATGTGGGTAATAAGTGGGTAATTATTCCTACCCTTGTTCCGCTTGCACCTATTCCCATTGTATGGGATGTAAAGTTTGTTTTTATCAGTCCTTATGTTTATTTTACTGATGAAGGTTCCTTAGTATTTAGAAAAGTTGTTAACTCTGAGCCAACGCTTGTAAGTCTTGTGCCAAGCTATTCCGAAACCAATAGCAGAGAAAAACTAAAACTTCAAGAGTATGGGAAACGAAGGTATTTTCTTACAAATAGAAAGGGTAGAACAGATACTTCTATTTCGTTCGTACCAGCAAATTTTACCATAGACAGAGATGCGACAATAGTTTTTGAAATTCTCATGAGATCTGTGGAAGCTGTGAAAGAAGCTGATATTGCACAGGGAATCAAACTTACCTGGGATAGCACAGTAGCAGAGTCAACAAAGGTTGTTATTGCTATTAGAAAAATCAATACAGATTTTGAAGTTTCGAGTAGTGTCCCTGCTGTTAAGGTAGTGATTGATAAAACAACTCTAGTTTATCTAAGTTTCATAAACCTGGAACACATAGATCTTGTTTCATTTTATTACGCTAGCAAATTGTATACCTTTGAAGAGTTGCAAAATAAATTAGAAGATTAAATAAAATAAAAAAATATTTGTCAAAAAAAAAAAAAATGCCACCGCTGTATCCACAAATACCACCTGAGCCGCTTGAGCCTATTGAGCGTGATAAAAAATTACAGGCAGACTCATTCCGTTTAATGAATATTACAGAAGCGTTGAAGTATTTGGAAGGAGAACAAGCAAAATACTCTCGGTGCAAACGCCGTTACAAAACGGTTTTTAATTCTGTACACAACACATCAATGGCCGTGGGTGTGGTTTCAGCTGGATTATCTGTCACTGGTTTAGCTCTCTTTACCACTGGAGTTGGAAGTGTCATAGGAATTGCTATTGAAGGAGTTGGTGCTGCCGCAGGTCTGGCATGCTTTGGTATGGAAGCCCTTAACAAAAGATTTCATACAAAGTTGCAGAAGCATGAAGCATTGAGTACGCTTGCTGGAGCTAAGCTGAGCAGTATGAAACTTATTATCAGTAAGGCTTTAGACAATAATAAAATTGACGATCACGAATTTAAGAGAGTCCAGGATGATTTGGCCAATTACAAACAACAGAAATCTGAAATACATAATAAGATGCGTAGTCAACCCATGAATGTTGAAGAGCTAAAGCAATCTTTTTTAGAGGAAGGAAAAAAAATAGGGGTGGAAGAAACTATGAAAAAAGTTCAAGGACTTTTAAGCAAGTAAAGATCTCTTTTGGTAATCATTCATTAATTCTGAAATACTCTTCGCAAAGAGATGCCATGCCTTTTATGCCTGCTCATTTGACGCCATCAGCTCCACCACCAGAGTACTACTGAAAAAAAATTTTTCTTGTTGTCCTTGTAACTTGAGATATCTGTCCAAGTATCTTGTTGCCTGGAGTCAAGAACTTATAAGAACTTATGATAAGACACATAAGTTCTTATTTTAAGTCACTTATAAGAACTTGTGACAACTAACTTCAAAGTTAACGTCAAAGTTACTTGTAAGTTGTAGGTAACTTTGAAATTAGTTATCAAGTAAGATCACGTTATTCTAGAAAGTTACATGAACAGTAACTTCATAAGTTATTCACAGGTCCCAGCAAGGCTGTGTTATTATTTTTATTTTTCATTATAAAATGAACCAAGACAAATTACTTCTTCTAAGTGATATATGTGCTGTAGAAAACAAAGACTTAGACTCGAAAAAACAGCGTCTTCTCTCTGTAGTTGTTTCTGGAAAATCAAAAGCTTTTCTTGGTAAACAATACATGACAGAAGACATAGAATCTCAAACTGCTGACGAGCTAATCAAACTTCATGCTAAATATGAAAATCACATTGCTTCACTAATGACACGTGATTTGAGTCGATCTCTTGTCTGCCTATACACAAAAGCTGTGAGTCACTTCCTACCTGTAGATACTGACAGCTTATCACACGATTTAGAAAGCAACCCCATAGTTTCAAGTTCATAAGGCAAATTAGCATGCCTTATGTTTTACAAGTTTGGCAATTACCTTGCACCTGCAGTAACCTTGCTTGTAACTGGGAGTCATATTGACTTTTCTAAAATAAATTTTAAATTAGAAGAAAATGGACGAGACCCAGACGACTCCACATCAGAGTCCTGTCTTGACACAGGTTCAAACGGTGACTAAGGCTAAAAATCCAGGTCGAATAGAGGCGGGGAAAAAATTAGCTGAATATAACAGACAAAAAAAATTACAGCTTCAGGCATTAACACAAAAGGCTCATGTAACTGACACACCATCAACAGCACCAGTGTTACTACCGTCAGGACCAACACCCTCACATCCCCAACAAAGTGAGAGACAAACAACTGAGTCTAAACCTGAAACAACAAAATATATAGTTGCTGGATTTGCTGTAGGATTTTGTTACGTAGGTTACCCTTGGCTTGACTTCGCGAACGAAGATTTTATAGGAGTTGCCCACGACGTCTGCAGGCTTGTTCATGGCTGCGGAGGCCAATCCGAGACAGGCAGGTTCAACCGCAGTGGCTGCAGGGGAAGGTATGGCCAGGGTTCTGAGCTGCGGCATCTCTGTTTTTTCTCCTGAGCCGCTTGTCCTTAAGGCTAGCTCTGTGAGAGTCCTCAAAGGAGACAGCTGCCTTGTAAATGGTGGAGCGCCAGGTGTCACGGTCCGCAGCAAGCGAAGACCACTGGTGGTGGTCGATTTGGCAGGCACTAAGTGACTTCTTGAGACAGTCTTTGTATCTCTTCTTTGGTGCCCCTCTGTCACGGTGTCCAGTAGCAAGCTCGCCGAACAGGGTGATCTTTGGTAGGCGATGATCCTCCATCCTGGAGACATGCCCCGCCCAGAGGAGCTGTGTCCGCAGCAGCAAAGCCTCGATGCTCACAGTTTCAGCCTGTTCAAGGACCTCGACGTTGGTGACATAGTCACTCCAGTGAATGCCCAGGATGGTACGCAGGCAGCGCTGGTGGAAGCGTTCGAGGAGTCGTAGTTGGCTGCGGTAGAGGGCCCAGGACTCGGAACCATACAGCAGGGTTGTGAGGACCACAGCTCTGTACACGCTGATCTTGGTGCCTGTTTTCAGTTGTTGATTGTGCCACACCCGCTTGAAAAGTCGCCCGAAAGCGCTGTTCGCTTTTGCCAGCCTGCTGTCAAGCTCCTTGTCCAGCTTGGCGTCCGACGTGATAATGCAGCCAAGGTAAGTAAACTGGTGCACTGACTTTAGTTCAGACTCGCCAATGGTGATGTGAGGAGGGCGATACACTGTCTTGGGTGCCGGCTGATGGAGGACCTCTGTCTTTTTCAGACTGACCTCGAGTCCAAAGAGCTGGGCAGCATCTGCGAAGCAAGACGTGATGCACTGCAGGGCTCTCTCTGTGTGTGCAATGAGGGCAGCATCATCAGCAAAAAGCAGCTCACGAATCAGTTGGTCTAGGGTTTTCGTGTGGGCCTGCAGTCGTCTGAGGTTGAACAGGCTGCCATCGAGACGATACCTGATGTACACTGCATCGTCATCATCGAGGTCCACTGTGGCCTGCTTCAACATCATGCTAAAAAAGATGGTGAAGAGGGTCGGTGCCAGCACGCAGCCCTGCTTTACGCCGTTGAGAATAGGGAATGGTTCTGAGAGGTCATTGTTGAGTCTGACCTGGCCTTGCTGGTCCTCGTGTAGCTGGACAATCATGTTGAGGAACTTTGGGGGACAGCCAAGTCGCTCCAGGATCTGCCACATGCCTTGCCTACTCACAGTGTCGAACACTTTTGTTAGGTCGACAAATGTTACGTACAGCCCTTTGTTCTGCTCGCGGCACTTCTCCTGTAGCTGTCTCAGCACAAAGACCATATCGGTGGTGCTCCTGTTTGCTCTGAAGCCACACTGGCCCTCTGGGAGTTGGTCTTCAGCGATGGCAGGTACCAGCCGATTCAGGTGCAGCCTTGCAAGGATTTTCCCAGCAATGGACAGCAGGGTAATTCCCCGATAGTTGGAACAGTCAGACTTCTCGCCTTTGTTCTTGTACAGGGTGATAACGACTGCATCACAGAGATCTTTTGGTAGTGTTCCTTCCTCCCAGCAGCAGAGAAAGAGGTCATGGAGCTTGTTGTGCAGTGCTGTGCCTCCATGTTCCCAGATCTCTGGCGGTATTCCATCAATGCCTGCTGCTTTGCCACTCTTGAGCTGGTGGATGGCTGTGAGGGTCTCTTCAGCGGTGGGCGGTTCGTCCAATTCAACCTTTACTGGGAGGTGTGGGATTTGTAGGATGACTGCTTCTTGAACAGTGCGCTCAGCGCTGAAGAGGCTCTGAAAGTATTCCGACCAGAGGTTCAAGATGGAGGTATTATCTGTGAGGAGTGCCTGGCCATTCGCGCTTCGCAGGGGACTTTGTACTAGGTGCCTGGGGCCATACACTGCTTTCAGTGCTTCGTAGAAGCCCCTGTAGTCACCATTGTCAGCGCAAAGCTGGGTCCTCTGTGCAAGTCGGGAGATCTCTGGAGATCTCTGAGCTTGCGCTGGAGACTGCTGCAGACGAGGCGGAAGGCAGACTTCTTCACAGGGCAGGAAGGCTGGGCTAGGTGGGCCTGATGGGCGGCTCTTTTTTTTGCTAGGTGTTCCTGGATCTCTACATCGTTTTCGTTAAACCAGTCTTGTTCTTCTTTCTGGCGAAACCCAAGACTTCTGCAGAGGATTTTGCAATAGCAGTTTTCAGTTGTTCCCAAAGTGTTTCAGGGGAGGAGTCTACTGGGTCCGCTGTGTCTTTGAGCCTGCGCTGTAAATCTGTCTGAAAGGCAGCTTTCACATCGTCACGCTGAAGGCTGGCAACATCAAGCTTTTTCTTGGGGGGCCCCCATTTCTTGGGTTTTGGCTTGAAGTGGAGCCTGAGTTTGCAGCGGACAAGGCGGTGGTCAGTGTGGCACTCTGCGCTGGGCATCACTCTGGTGAGGAGGACGTCACTGCGGTCCCTCTGACGCACTAGGACATAGTCGATAAGGTGCCAGTGTTTGGAGCGAGGATGCATCCAGGTGGTCTTTCGACTGTCCTTTTGCTGAAAAGTAGTGTTGGTGATGTCCAGTTGCTGCTCCGCACAGAACTCCAACAGTAGGCGGCCATTGTCATTGCAGTTCCCCACGCCATGCTTGCCGAGGACTCCTTTCCAGGCTTCAGAGTCCTGGCCCACTCTGGCGTTGAAGTCGCCAAGGATGATGACTTTGTCGTCTGCAGGGGTACTCTGTAGGAGGCTGCGCAGGTCAGTGTAAAACTTGTCCTTTTCAGCAGGCTTTGCCAGGAGGGTTGGGGAGTACACACTGAGAAGGGTGACGTGTTGCTGGTGTCTCAGTGGATGGCGCATGGACATGATGCGGTCTGAGTGGCCCGTTGGTAGGTTTTCCAGCTTAGTCGCAATGGATGTCTTGACCATGAAACCCACGCCTGACTGACCGTAGGTTGGGGCAATTGGTGACACTCTAATTGGTTGTAATTTGTTCTCAGACTCATTATCCCATACATACACATTCACAGATATCCCAGGATTTAGTTTTTCAAACAGATGTATATCCTCCACCTTAACAGGAAAATTTATGCCACTGAAGTTGAGTTCATTTACAAATTTGGTATAGTTAGATACACGTTCAGATTTTGTTTTTACAAAATGCAGTTTGGCAAGCACACACCACATGAAACAGAAATTATCTTTGTTTTGAACATTGACGACAGCCTTTTTGTCTGCAACCTCAGTTGGTAGTGGCAACCATGATTTGCCTAAAATAGGATGGTATCTTGACTGCTTCAGTTGCAGTTCATGTACACGGCCTTCATGCCAACCAGACCCTTGCATTTTTGCTCTGTCAATTGCTTCTAGAAAGTCAGGCAACAGTCTTTCTCTAAACACTTTTTCCAATTCCCTTCTTGAATTAACTGTGTGTTGTCTTGTCGAGATATACGAAACAATCACTTCACCATCTACCCTGGTAAATTCTATTTTAGCAACAATCTGAATCTTTACACTACCAGAAAGAAGGTTATCTTGTATGACCAAAAAAGATCTTTCTATCGATTCATAGACACTGTAAGTTTTGGATATAGGCAAGTCTGTTGTGTGAAACACGTTTCTTAAGCTTGACGAGCTTTGGGAATTGTCCGTCATTTTTATTTGTCCGACAAAATGATAAATAGAAAACATTACACCTTGTGTAATACCACTTTATTGACTGTAACACCTACAATAAACAGATTCAGTTCACATAGTTGTCTGAATATTTGCTCACACACTGACTCAAACCAGTCATCATCAACTTCAAAGGTATGTGTCTTAAGATCAACAGGCATGTACTCTACAAATGGTAACTCCTCAAATATTTCTAAAGTCATTTGATATGACACATAAATCATCTCCTGTGTTGATACTGGTGTTATGTCCAGTTGTTTGAAATCTGTTCTTAACTGATCAAAGTGCTGGATATAACTAAAGCAGTCTGTAACATCAATTGTGTTGAGCGTCATTTTTATTTGTCCGACAAAATAATAATATAAAAATATTACTGCTTGCGCTGTAGGTGTAATACCACTTTATTGACTGTAACGTCTTCAATATAATCATGTAGTTTACATAGTTGTCTGAATATGTGTTTACACAGTGCCTCAAACCAGTCGCAGTTAGCTTCATTGACTCTAAAGGTATGTGTCCTAACATCAACAGTCTCGTACTCATAACATGGAAAACATTCAGAATACCCCAAAGTCACATTATATGCTATGCTTATCAGTGTCGGTGTTGAGAGTTTTATACCAAGCTCAAACGGCTTTTTAACATGCGTTTTAAAGTCATAAATGCACTCAACATCTTTGAAGCAGTCTGTGATATCAATGGTTTGTCTGTCTGTCATTTTTATGGACAAACCATAAGGCTAAATTAATTCTCTAACCCATACCCTGTGGGCTGATCTGTCTTTAAAATAAGCTTTATCTGTCTTTAAAATAAGCTTTAGATGCTTAGTCAATTTCAGTTTGTTTTTCACACAGTCTCGTTCATGTTTGTTGGGGATGACATTGTTCTCTCTGAGACAATCTTCAAAGCTGTCACGATCTTTACAGTAAAACAAACAGATAAACTTTAACTGCTCACGAAAATCTTTCAGTACAGCATTATATTTCTGAGTGAGAATCCATACACTGATGTTTGCATGTCTGCCACTGAAGGCCAGTTCTGACAGTGTGTTTCTCTTCTTGACAATGTCTTTCTCTGCAGAACAGTCATCAACAATAAACAGGGTTGGCTGTCCTTCAAATTGCTTTGTAAAATATTGTAGGTAATCATTCAGTTTCTTTTCAGGATCAACTAAATAGATATTGCTGTCAGTCCAAATAAATAAACGGTTGTGATATGCTTTATTGTGTTTTATTGTAGGACAAAATATTACTATGTTTTCAAAATGATGAATGTATCTTGTTTGTAATAGATTAAGTACAAATTCAGTTTTTCCACAGCCTGTGGCGCCACAAAATAAGCCGCAGTGTGGGTCGAGTGTGATCAAGTTCATTTTAAAACACAATATATAAACTGTGTGTACAAACACTATGCATGCCTATCTGGTCATGAAAGGGACGCCATCTAATAAACTCACACACACGGCAGGTGTTATATTGACAACACAAAAGCTTGTCTGGCTATATTCTCTTCCTGCTCTGGCCCCAGTGGAAGGCAATAAACCCACTCACGCGACAGCAGGTGTCCCTGATCCGGTTTCAAACTCAGTACAATACAGGCACCCGATTTTATCGTTATACTGTTCACTGAAAAAGTATCCAACCTTTTTGTAGCTGGATTATCGTGTGCCTGTAAATCAAACTAGGCATTTGTGCCATGAAATACGAAACCACTCACACCCAATTTTCTCCTCGCGTGATTTGTTGATCTAAAACACTCCTAAACAGGGTGCGTGTATATTGGCTTTTGAAATCAGGTTCCCTCACTGGGGGTAGAGTGATGGGGTTTTGTCTTTCAATTTCAAATGCGTCGTAGGTTGGTCCGCCCGGATGTGCTGATGTGTGGTTGGAATGAAAACAACAATTTCTCCACAGTTTGTCAGACACAAAAACAAAATTATTTTTCTCCATTCTACTACTAACGTTGCGTGTCCTAATTATTTAGGAATGGCCTGGTGATCTATATTTGGAGAAAAACCTATATTCAATGTTTGTCCCACATAAAAATTTTTACTAGTGACATAGTGACATAAATTTGAAGCGTTGACACAGAACGGAATAATTTGGCCTGATATGTTGTGTGTGCGAGGTTGGTGCCTGTATGTGCGAGGTGGGTGCCTGTGTGGGGGGTGGGGTGGGTGCCTGTGTGAGTGTGTCGGGCTTTGTACGGTGGGGTGGGGTGGGGTGTAGGGGTAGGGGGGCTGGGTGAGGTGTATATGTGTGTGTGTGTGTGGGGGGGTGGGGGGGGTATAGGGTAAAGGGTGGGTGGCGTGTACAGGATGTAGGGGAGTGTATAGGGTAAGGGGTGGGTGGTGAGACGGCGTGTACAGGATGTGTGTGGGAGGGGGGGGGGAGAGGAGTGTGTGTGTGTGTGTGTTCTAACCGTTTCAAGTCAATGACGCAGTTAAACACGGAAGCTTTTTAGCTGCCGACATATAATATTACCTGTAGTGAATCGGCTACACTCTTCTGTGTAGTCGCAATTTCTCAGGAACGCCAACTGTGATAACGGGAGATTGGAAATTCTGGACCGTAACGTAATTACGTACGTACTTTACCCTGATTTAGAACTATCGATACGGCATTATTGATTTAGGAGTCGATGTACTCTCTCATTTGCACATCTCTTAGCCTGCGGCTGACGGACGGATTTTTCTCATTGCACTTCAGCTTTAACGAGGAAACGGGAAAACAGTTAGGCAGTAGTAAACTGATATAACGAGGAAACGGGAAAACAGCTAGGCAGTAGCACACTGCTGTAACCAGAAACGGGAAAACAACTAGGCAGTAGCACACTGATATAACGAGGAACCGGGAAAACAGCTAGGCAATAGCACACTGATATAACGAGAAAACGGGAAAACAGCTAGGCAGTAGCACACTGCTATAACGAGGAAACTGGGAAAACAGCTAGGCAGTAGCACACTGCTATACCGAGGACACTGAAAATACTCTCGGCCTCTTTTTTTCACACGGTTCGGACCGGCTCACGTTAATAGTGTTTTTTTTTTGTTTTTTTGTTGGGGGGGGGGGGGGGGTGCTTTTGCTTTCTCCCCCCTCCCTAACTACACGAGTTCAGAGTATGTAGACCTGACTACGCATGTGCACGTAGCAGAGATAAAGACTATTTCCCGTACGACCCAACTGGCTGCATTTTATGATTGGATCAGACAAAATATAAATCAATATTGTTCATGTTTAGCATCCTCTAGCTGCAAATAGATTGGCGCACCTGTGGCGGACTCAGGTTCTGTTTACTGATGAGTTACGACTCACTGGGTCCTTCAACGACTGCAGGGTGAGGGTCTGGAGTCGCCAGGGCGAGCGATTCACGGATGGATGTGTCCAAGAGGTGGATCGCTACGGAGGAGGCTCAGTCATGGTTTGGACAGGATTCAGCAGGGAAGGCAGGATCCCCTCCACGTCATCCAAGGCACCCTGACTAGACTGCGCTATCGGGACGAGATTGTGCAGCCCCTCATCCAGCCAGCTCTCCAAGCCATAGGCGACAATGCTGTTCTACAGGACGACAACACTCGACCTCATCGCGCCCGTGTGGTGAATGAGTAACTTGAACAACGGGGCATCATGACGATGGAGTGGCTAAAAGACAAAGACCGTTTATAGAAAGTCGGTTGACCCAGATTAGAGTCCGTAACTTTTGGCATATTTACTTGAAATTATGGATATAGCTAGTTTGAAGATAGAGATTGGATGATTTCGTTAGCCAGCTGTGTACCTCTTCAACTTGTTGCAAATTTGGATCCACAATATACTCCCATCAAACAGTCAGCCCTGGGAGAGGCTGTGTGGAACGAACAGTCAGCCCTGGAAGACGCTGCGTCTCATTCGGATCACAGCGTCGTGAGACTAGGGATACCTTGACGTCAAGCTTATAGTGACGTTACTTTGCTGCTCGTGCTATTTTTCTTCAAAATTACTGTCACTACTCCAGCCCACAGAGTGTACTAATGGCGGGAAGCACCGTTTGTCCGTCTTTGTTGTGTGTGCCAGCGTGTGTGTTGATCATAGGATGATATAGAGAGGAGGTAAAGGGATCAGAAAGATAAGCTTAAAACTATGAGCAAATGTGAATGTTCCTAACAAAAAAACACATGTTAGCTCCAATCTCCAAACAATACGGTAAACTTTGGAATGAAATCCTCATCTTGTTTAATAGGAGATATTTCAAAATCAGGATCAGGTCAAAGACAAATAGTAGAGATCCGTGGCATGGAGGACAGTTCTCATATATAAGGGACTTTGTTATGGTTCATACCATCTTGTTTAAGGCGAGTGTGATGAAGCTCTATGCTCGTGCATAGTGCTCATTCAGTAGGGTAAGTACGGTACGGTTTTTGTTAACGGTTTGTTTGTGCCGATGGTCCGTGTGGCACTAGACGCACGTGGAATTTCTAAGGAACGGTTAGCACGGAGTTTTGGTGAGTTCTGTTTAGTGAGCTCTCGGCGGAAGCTGTGTCTGTCAAAGGTCTAGATCGGTAGTGCGGGCTGTCTTGTCGTATGGAACGGTTGTGTTTGAGTTACCTAGCCCGCATTCCAAGACTCTGAAGCCTAGATTTCAGGTAAGTTTCTATAAATGTAGTATTGATAGTTGTTTAGTTAAAGACAGTATGCATTGGTAAGAGTAATGTGGTTGTATAGCGGTGTTCCGGTTTGGTTTAGTTAGGTATGTTTAGAAGTCAGTGAAGTAACCGGTGTTTTTGTATACAGTTACTCACAAACCAGATAGGTGAGGCTAGCGCTGGCAGAATTGTCAGTACTCAAACCAAGGGGAATCACAGCGCTGGACAGACAACAGTTAGATCTAACAGGGGATCTAACAGGGGATCTAACTGTTGTCTGTCCAGCGCTGTGATTCCCCTTGGTTTGAGTATTGTATACAGTTGTTTACCGAGTTAGATGACTAAAGGAATGTGAAGTGTGTATGTCTAAGCCGCTATGAAGATAGTACGTGGTTGGTTAAGCATAGTCTTTTCCAGTGTATAGAGTAATGTATAGCAAGAGTGTTAGGCTATAGTCTGTTTCAAGAGAGTGACGGAGATATAGGGGTGTTACGGAAATAGACAGTTTATGAAGCACGTGTGTGTGCGTGAATGAACGTATGAGTTATTTGTATCAGCCAGGTTACGTGACGTTTCTCATTGATCCAATATGTGGTGTGTTTAGCAAGTGTTACGTTGGGACTTTTGTTGTCTATTCAGAGTTCTTGTAAAGAGTGGACGACGGACGCCGAGACGTCGAGTCACAGGTGGGACCTACGTGAGGTCATCCCTCCAGCTCTTCACTGGGAGTGAGTCTGACCGGGACCAAGACACCCGAGTCAAAGCGAGAACTGCGCAACAGTACGAGAACGAGGACGTCCGTGCCAAAGAGACAGGACGGCAAGAAGAAGCGTACGACGAAGGACTTTCACGCCTAGACGTGAGAAGGACCAACGTAACCAGGCAATAACATCAAACAGGTTGGAGACAAAGAGAGACTAAAACCTAGCCTGGCAAAGATATTGTGATTTGTGTGTGTGTGTGTGTGATAGAGCAGTGTATATAGTTTGATAGTCTTTAAAGCGTTTCTTTTCTTTTATATTGTATAAAGGTTACTTTAGAAAGGAAGCCCGTGTGTTGTGTTTTACCGCATGAATGCGCCCGTCTGAGTCAGTGGCGGTGTATGCGTCTGTTGCGTGAGAGTCTGTACGTGCGACTGTGGGCAAGTCTGCGTGCGTTACAGCGAGCTAGGGCACCTTCAATGTGAAAAATCTCTCACGTTGGCTGTTTTGGGTTTTTCAGATTTTCTGCAGATTCTGAGTGTCCTCTATGCGAAAACATACTCCTTTTTCCTCAGAGCTTTTATCGAACACCCAAAAATGCTAAATAAAAAAGTACCCGGAGTTTGTTTACATTTTCCCCTCAAAACATGTCCATGTTTTCCTACATTCGAACCTGGTCAAAGCGCACATTCTTCTTATCGCAGTGAAATAAGTTATGGCGTTTGAAAGCCACTTCTCTCGCTTGCAGTAATTTGTCTTTCACCCTAGCCTAAACGAACAATTAACGGCAAAAACCTGCCTGATAGTCTAGCAGATGCCCTTCATAGATGATCAGCCGTTTACGAGATAGTGATTTCTTCAGAGTAACAAAGGTCTGGATGTATCAAAATGATGTATGGGATGAATACATTACCCCCATGTCAAAATTATGACGCCGGAGGATGGAGACATTTTTCTGTAGCTAAGTTTATACCGACGTTACCGACAGACGATTTTCCGCCATTTGCAGTTGTATTTTGGGGTACCAGCTGTTTACGCTATCCACATTAGAAACGTTGCTTCAATAAATTAGACCCCCTGGGGTCACATTTTAATATAATAATTTTGTGAACACTTTGTTGGAGACAACTCACAATAAATCATTAAAAAAAATGTGTACTTTGCGGAAAACGATATGTGCTAATGCATTCAAATAATTAGCGCTCCTATCTGTTTACACTCGGCATTCTTCGCATGTGGCCCCGATGGCGCAGTGAACAGTAATGTGCGAGGAGCTGTAACGGCACGCATATCCTCTCAAAACAATGTGATTAATTTGTTTTATGTAATGTTCCGAGGGAAATATGGTCAGTTCTATTCCAAATAGTGATTATGTCGCTGATACTTGATTTACACAGGATATTCTGACTCAAAATGTTGTGGACCATCATACCGCCCATACATGTATCAGTCCCCATACAAAACGTATACGGATGCACATTAATCATCACTAGATGGCAATTAAAAGAAGGTAGCTGCACATCCATACTTCTGCCAGGTTAATTCGTGCCTGTCACCGTAACTGCTAATTACATTGTCAAATGTGTTTACATAACAAGCTGCCTTATTTTCTCAAAACAGAGAGAAGTACACCCCATGCACATATTAAATTCATGTCGAAGGGTTATTACATATTGATTGTTGACAGTACAGCCTTTATGGGCAGTTGCGCAGGGGTGTGTGTGTGTGTATGTGGGGGGGGGGGGGGTGGTCTACGTACTGCATAATGTACACATATAGTCTGGAAGAAGCCTCTGATACCTCTTTCTAACGTCCACATAATTTTTTTTCAGTGGTTTTCACTTTTCTGATGCATACAGATTACATATCCGCCTGATGACACTCTGTTATCCTTGAGCATTTTTAATTAGAATTAATTAAAGAAAAAATAAATCTCGCTGTTTGGTTTTAGCCTACGCGGTACACCATACACCAGCCTGTACCGAAAGCGCCGGCAAGCCGCTCAGCATCTGCAAGACGCATAGAATCTCATGCGCTTCCGTTACAAAAATCTACGTCTCTTGCTGACTCCCGCCGTGTATGCAAGCAGACCTCTGAAAGTGACGATTGACGCGCAGTTCCTGGGTCGGCGGGGCTGGGGCTACTGGTAAACCTGTCGCGATCATTCAAAAAGGAAATTAAACTATTGCAGTTGATATTGATGTATACGTAATAAACTTTGGCAGGCTTTATGTTGTTTCGGGTCCTAATCGCGATCCGTGTCTCGTCAAACAATTTCAACAACATTTAACACATAATTTGATTTATGCTGATCAAATTTGAATTCGCCGTCAGACCGGGGTTTAATGTACGTAAATACAGTTCATGCTTCATTATTTTTTCGGAAAAAGACGAACACCGCCTAACTGAAAGAGACAAAGATCCTCATGAGCAAGTGCGGGGGCTCAGAAGAATTAAAGGCTTTTGCTGATCCCACTTTGTACTACGTTCCTCGGATAGCTTGAGTTTCTCGGGCTTTAATTACCAAAGATTCCACACCGCTATCAGTAAACGGTCAGCACACAAACATTGTTCCAGAGTACATCGCTTATCGATATTATTATTTAATGTGAGTGGATTTTTCTCACGCCAACACGCAAGACAAACCGGTAAGTACCTGCTTAAATTCTTTTAGTTGTACTTCCTGCACAGCAGATGATTTAAGGATTGACCAGTAGAGTTTTAACGGCCGACCGCCGGTGACACTAATGATTAGTGGCACGGCCACCAGTCTGATCATCATGCAGTGACAAGTTGTTAATCTTTCCAGGAGTTTTATTTACTTTTCGTTCAGAGTACTTCGTCTAAATGCGTTTTCTTTGTCGTTGTTAATATTATAAAAATAGGAGATGTGTTATTAATTCAAGTTTAGCCCCGCAGCGCAGCGGCCGCGGCCCGGGCCGCCCGGCCGCTCGACCTAAGTCTAAGTCTCAGTTCCGCCATTATTTGTTAGTTTGGCCTATATTATCAATGCCACGTTGTAAAATGTACTAAAATTAATAATGCTGATGTTAATTTGCGTTGTAAATGCAACTCTTTTGTTGGAAGCTATACATCGGTCATACATCGGGGTTATCATGGAAGTAGGAGACAAAATAATACACATGTGCGAGACGGTAAAGCTGCGTTGGAAAAAGTATGGAAGCTCATAATGGTCATAAGTTCCTAATCGTGTTTTGGGGGTACTTTTTAGTTATGAAGCACAAACTGCCGTAACGGACAGTAATATGACTAAAACATGCAGAGAAGCTACTACATAGGTAAGAAATAGTGTCTGTGTGTGTGTGTGTGTGCGTGCATGCGTACGTGTGTGTGTGCGCGCGTGCAGGCATGCACGGTGTGTGCGTTGCCGCTGCTCATTGGAACTATGCGAGGTACTGCCTGTACTACCTAAGGTCTATGGAGCGTCTGCCGAAGAACGTATTGGACAGGTTTCTCCGAGGATAGCACGTGATGCGCCACAAGCCTGGACTCTGGAATGGCACTTGGTCTGACATGTTCATCGAAACAACTTTCATGAGATATGGACATGGTCCAGGTGGCTTGATCGGCATCACGCTCAACCCTGGGGCGCACAACAGATGGGCACTCAGTCTCCATACCTGCAGTCAGTTCATCAGAGACATTTCTAAAATCCGAGATCACAACACTGCATCACAGAGTGTGATTGTTCACAAAAACGAGATACAAGCCCAAATACAATCTGATGGAAAAGACAAAGAAGAAATCCGAAAGAAACTTCAAGCCAGCATCAACCCACTCACTCCAGATGACCACCCAAGCAATGAAATTGTCAACATTGCGACGGGAATGACATCCAGCAGAACGTCAATGTTGATAGAGCTCAGTCTTGAGTTGGGAATTTCACAAATGCAAGATTTTTGAAAGATCGTGGCCTGACGGATTCAATGCCTCCCTGAGCAAACAAGTTGTAAACATGGCAGTAAGAAAGAAAAAGATGAAACAAGGATCTGGAGCAACGTATGACACAGAACTGATCTACAGCAGAGCTATGGGCCTGATGAGTACAGGAAATCTAGACCTTGAAACCCTGTTCCAACATGGATTGGCACCAATCCCGACACATGTTTACGGACAATGGATTAATGAGACTTGCTACAACAAAGTCAGTACTGACCGAAACTTGCAGTGCGCGATGTCCGTACGTACATGCCAGAAGGCAGATGTTGTCACCATAGATGGCTGTGGACAATATACTGGCCATCGCAAGGCTCTGTGCAAATGTATGTGGACAGTTTTCTAGGCTGTACTATCACAAAGCTCCAAGAAAGTGGTGTGTATCTTGTCTTTGACAGGTACTATCCGATCAGCATCAAACGTACTACCAGATCCTCTCGTGGTGTGCACTACCACCTCAAACCCTTGCACTAAATGTTACGGAAAATAAAACACAGCTCATCGCCATCATCTGTGAGCAACTGCTAGACAAAGTGGCTGGTCTTCAGGCCAAGGGAAACGTTCAACACAAGCTGCTACTGACCGGTGATGATCCAGTCCCAACAGAAGTCATGAATGGCATCCCCTCCCCAGCAGATGATTTGCTGACAACTCATGAAGAAGCTGACATCATTATTGCCCATCAAATGGTCTGGGCAGCGGAGCAAAGGTACACATCCATCAGGATAATGTCAAATGACACAGATGTGTTTATTTTGTTCTTACATTATTACATGTCTTGCAAGATTACTGCTGCCGTTATGATGGAAGGCACCAGCGCTCAGAAGACCTCTGTTGACACAGCGGCAAGTGTGAATAAACACAAGGATATTGTGCATGAACTGCTTGCAGCACATGCCCTTTCAGGGTATGATACAGTCGCCTATGTGTGGGGCATTGGCAAAGGTCCTAAGGGTGCTTCTCAAAGGGTTGCATCTTCAAAGCCTAGGGGAGCATTCTGTTTGGTACAGAACATATATTAGGGTCAGTTTTTAAAATATACTGTTCGCCATATTGAAAGACATCTTGTATAATCAGCATCTAATTACAAGTCATCATTAATAATGTATGTTTAAACTCTTGCAATATATCATATAAATCATATATCCTAGTTTCTGTCTCAAAATGAGCACTGTATGGCGTAAAACATGATTCACGTCATTTTTAATGTTTTGGTGGCCATCTTCGCGACCATCTTGAATAATTGAATAATATAATATGCATGTAAACAAACATCAGAAGTATACTTATTCATTTCAATGTCACCTAAAGCATATTTCCTGTTTATTTCATTTAAAAATTAGCCCTCTGTGTTGATGAAACATGTTTTATGGCATTTTTTATAGTTTGGCAGCCATCTTGGAGGCCATCTTGAATATATCAAAATGCTCAACAGTGACAGAGTGTCATCAGTTGGATCTGTAATCTATGGTACCAAAGAGTTGAAAAACGCTCAGAACAATTATGAAGTACATTTTTTTTAGGTTAAACTAAAAATCACTAAATGGCAACCAGACTAATACTATTTCTTTCACTGTTTCCATCAGTCGCTCATATCACCATTGATTCAATGAGTTCTTGTTTTATATGAGTTACAAGGAAGGCAAGTGACAGTCCAGCCTCACAAAAATCAACCATAGGAATCAAAATTTTCAGATTTTCTTCTCCAAGAATATTTGGATCACCAAATAAAAATACAATTCATTTTTTTTTTGTCAACACATATTTTTGTATTTGTTTTCCAAAGATATTGGGTTTAAGAGATATTCTGGCACCCCTTTTATTTCACTGGGCCCCCTCCTCCCTGGTGGCACAGACCCACGTTTACATCAGCTAATGCGCCAAACACGCAATAAACTGCCTACTGATCCAAAGTGTTTTTTATTGTAAAGGACTCATGCAGATGTCCAAAGTGCAACATGTTGCATGGTGTAAATGAGGGAGTACTGCACCACTTGGTTTTAACTGTCATGGCGGAACAATGTTTTGGAACTTGATTAATTATATATTACTGTAACATTTAATCCAATCAGTTGCACTGGTAAGCTATGTTGTGATGTGGTCAATGCCATGCAGTCTCAGTGATCACCGATGATACAATCTGATGGTACAGTACATTATGCATTGAAAGAATATACAGCACAATGTGAACACGCTTGAACGTTAATGCAATGTTTTGTTTAAAATTAAACCCTATCTCACTAGCAGTAGCCTAGCTGCACAAAAGAGGAACTGTATTTTGTATATATATTATACATATATAAAGATTTAAACAAGAAAGAAAACGGGGAGGAGTTACTCTGAAATGATTTAATAAACCAGTCAATCTAGTGATCAATCAATGAGATATGTTTTATGATGAACAGCAAGTCTTAGGGCAGGGTGGAGAGATCTGGGGGGGGGGGGGGGGGGGGGGCGGGGGCGGAGGGAGAGAATAATGTACACATACTATTTCTTTCACTGTTTTGATCAGCCGCTCACATCACCATTGGGCTCAATGAGTTATGCTTTATTTGAATGAGTTACAAAATACATGTACTTGCTGCTCTTTTCTTATTTTCTTGCTGGCTTTGTCGTTTCACTTGACGATTTACAGTCACAGCCTTTAAGCCTGTCCAGCCCAATGCATACATTGATATGTGTGTGTAGGTATAGCGTTTTGTTTGAGATGCTAGTTGTGGCCTCATCTTTACGTTTGGTGCCCCTGTGCATGTAGCCACTGGTACTATTTACAGAACTGATGGCTGCATGTGCAAGCTAGTTGACGGTATCACTGGTCAATGTGTATTGGGTAGCCTGTTGCTTGAAGTGATCAGTGGTGGCATCATCCGTGATGAGTTTATGCATTTGGCCACTGGTGCTGCTTACAAAGGTGCTATTTGCAGAACTAATAGATGCATATGCATATTAGTTCTGCTATTGTTATCAGGTGTGGCCTCATCTCTAAGGTTTGGTGCCGCTGTGCATGAGGCCAATAGTACTGTTCACAGAACTGATGGCTGCATGTGTAGTGTGGATTAACCGTATAAATGAGATTTGTAGGTGGGGGACTTAGGTGGGGTTAACTACTTTTTAGTTCCCAGGGTCACCAGGGTGGATTTTCCCCTCTATTCTGGGGCATGTGTTGCTTTCTACCCTTGGTCCATTCACCTGTATTTTTCTTTTTTTAATCTCTCCCTACTGTCTGCGCTGCCTGTAGCTCTTGATGTTGGATGTGTGTTGCTAAATGGTCTTAGCTTTATTTAGTGTCTTAGACCGGCTGGCGAAATACATTCAATATTCTGTTTAATTTCTTTTTTCACAAGAAGTGCAGACACCCTATTTCCATAGATTAACAAAAGTATGTTAAGTGATATTTGGTGTGTGACTTCATGAGTTGACGAGGAATTTGCTGGTGTGTTTTTTTTTGGTGAAAATTGGACAGACTGAATGTGAGTAATTTTGAACTATATTTTCTCAACAACAGGCATATTTGTGAACTGTGAAAGATTAAGATGGCGGTCATGTTGTGGCCGTGTAGCCCCCACCCCCTCCTCGCCCACTATAGCCTCTACCCATCCCCTCTCCCCTCCCTCGGGGCTGCACTGTTCACCACCAACTGATTGCACCCCCTCATCACCCAGGGCTGTTCAAGGCCTCCCATTTAGTTTTGAGGCGCGCGTGTAGCCTCTAGCATTTTAAGCTGTACTGAACGTATGTTGTATTATTTTATGACATACACTTAAAAGCTAAGAAAATGAGTGAATCTGTAGACACTAGACATAATTAGGTGACATAATTAGGTAAATGTCTTTCTTTTGCCACTTTACTCGCTCTGCACAAACTACTCGGCAATCGTTACATGTGGTTTGAATATCTTAGGAATGTTTTGTGTCAGGCTCCATTTTAAACGTCGCGCGAACTACACTCATATGTTGATCTATAAAACTTTCTAGTATATAAAAAAAATCACAGGTAAACAGAATTTATCAAGTTAAAGAAAAGCACTTGTAGCACTATGTTACACTACACTATACATTGAAAATCCGGCCAAACAAAAGTAAATTGAAAGCACAGTAAAGCTTTAAAGTCAGCACAAATTTGGCGGCACTCTGCCCACAAAAGTTAGTAAGGGTAAAGAAGGCCTGCTATCAGGCGGTACCAGATGCCCATCGGAATGCGCTGGAACTAGTTCAGCTCGCCATCTGATCCCACACGCCGCCGCGACTGCTGTACTCTATTCTAACTACCCTTACGTCTGGTGACTAACTAATCCCTGTCACCCGTCTAAATTTAACTCCCCTACAAAAATAGGGAAAATGATAAACCCGTGTCGTGACGCATCTCCCCTAACAATTTCGTTTCGAATGGGTGGGTTTGCAGAAGAACTGAACAGCCGTGCCCCCGCCCCCTCTTTTTGATCCCACACGCCGCCGCGACTGCTGTCTCTATTCTAACTCTATAACTGATCAGTCCCTCCAACCACCCCAATCCCACCCCTCCCCCAACTCTCAGCCACACTATTCATCATGGTGTACTCATCCCCCATCATGTTACGTCAGCCTACCCTCCAGTCGCAAGCCCCTTCCCAATCACCTAATCCCAACGACCCCATAGTTGTGAAGGACACTCTCGATGACAAACAGAAAGTGTTCAATGACACAAATATCGATGTCCTGAAACGATGGAGGAAAGCCTTGTCTTTTAGCTATGTCCACCTGCTAGAGGCGACTAACAACGGTTACGAGGTGGTGTGGAAGGACGTCGACTTTGACAACAGAACCATCAACCGCACAGACATCAACTTGCGTACCCGTGCAGCCGGAATCCTAGACACCCTGGCCAAGACCTTTGTGCAGGTGAAGAAGGGTGGCGTGAACTGCATCACGGTAACTCTATATTACAAACTGAAGCGTACTCTTGGCGGAACCTGTCTGATCCAAGGAGTTAGAGCTGAGGAGTGGGTGCAGACGGAGTTCTGCGCGGCCAGTTGTGTGCCCTGGTCAGGTCACTACTGACAAAATCTGGACTTTGACGAAGGCAATATACCCCCGCCCATATTCAGTCATTTACCCCTGTGTTCTACCGACCAGCCACCCAATTCCCCATTCGTCCAGCCCCCGTTCTCTGGGAGTTACCTGCCCTGGTCGAGACCATACACAGCTTGTTTTGTGGTGCTCTTTTTTGCTTGTTTTTTTTTTTCTAGTTTAATAGGACTGTACTGACTCAAAAGGTTAGGAGAGTCGCTGTAGCCACAAAAAGAAGTTCCTGCCAAGCTCACTGTCTTGTGCTAGCTCCCGTTGGAGGAGAGGACGGACGGAGGATTTCGAGTGCTGTGGTGTGTGGACCGGCCGGTCGGTGCAATATGGCGACCTCAGCTATGTACGTTGAGCCCGTGTTTGTAAAGGCGAGCGACATGCCGGGCGACGCCAGTGTACTGGAGGTGTGTTTGGCGGCCGAAAGTGTCTCTGGCAGAGAAACAATTGCTGGTGCTCAGCGTATCCGCGGGCTCAGTATGGCGAATATATCCGGTTCTGAATAGAGAGGCCAGGACAACTTTAGGTAAATGGAATGGAGATAGGTGGACGATCTCTCTGTCTACACGACAAGAACCCTTACATTCTGCGGGAATCTCGCTCAGAAACACCGACTACACGGCTTCAGTTACATACAGGACACACCCATCAGCGTAGCAGACGAAGAGGTTATTACCCTCTTCGACAGACTCGGATGTGTCAGGCGCTCTTCTATCACATAATTATGAGCGTGCCCGTAACACTGATGGCAAGCTGACCCGTTTCCTGACCGGCCGTCGGTTTGTTTACATTGAGATCCCGACGGTTCCACTAGAGTGTAGTTTTCAGATGGGCCCCTTCAAAATTTCTCTATTCTACAAAGAAATGAAGGAAATGAAAACGTGCGAGGAGAAGTGTTCCAACTGCCTGCAGACAGGACACTACACTCATGAAAGCGTTAATCAGGTGGTGTGTCGTGGGTGCAGACAGGGTAGACACAGAAAAAGAGGGCAGGTGTGTTCAACTGACCCCCGAGGGAAACACGGCCGACCCAGTAACTGACACGGACATTGTCGACGTTATTGTGACATTTCCTGCCGTGACACCAACATACTCTGACCCCAAAACCGATCCCGTGCCGCCCACTTCGTCTGCTTCTGGTGACGGTGCTGATAAGGGTCAGCGTGTGCAGAAAGGTCGCCAGCTGTTGGAAAGAGGTCGCCACGAGAAGAAAGGAAAACAAACGAAGCCTACCAGTCTTGTCCAACGTAGACACCGATCGGAAAACCTAACAAAAGACTGAGGTCGGAATCTAATTCCCCTCCTCAATCCTCAGGTAAAAACGCACGCACTCTACTGCCAACAAAGGACGGTCGGGAGACTGGAACACTGAAACTTCCGAGTCCGACTCCGTGTCTCCTCCACAGGGCCTGACCTAACAAAATTGGTCGAATATGTGGCTCTTTCCCGGTCCGGACCTCGCACCCGTCCCTGGACTATGAGACTGAGATTGATTCAAAGTATTATCATTATGAATAGATTAATAAATAAACATTGTTAGGTCCTTTATGGATGTTATATCAAATATTAATGTTGTAGCGCTGAAAGTAAGAGGAATTAGAAATAAGCGAAAACGAAATGTAGTGTTTCGATTTCTTAAACAAAAAAAAGTGGATATTGCATTTTACAAGAAACGTATATTACTGACGACGTGAAGGAGGAGTGGCAGAATGAATGGGGTGGTCAATTGTTCTGTTGTTGTGTTAGCAGTCATTCAACGGGTCAGGTTATCTTAGTGCGAAGAGATTTTATATACGATACAAAACTCGTGCATCACTCAGACAGAATACTGTCCCTGGAGGTGTCTATTGATGACAACATACTTATGATACACAACGTATATGCCCCGGCCTCAGGTAAACAGGCTCCTTTTTTTGAGCAGCTGGTACAACATTTGAATTATTATCCTATATTGTCTGTCTTGGTGTATGGAGACTTTAATTGTGTTCTAAACAACAGTAAAGACATAATTAGTGGAGACAAGCACTCAGTGAAGAACGTTTCCTCTTTTAATGACTTTTTGATTAACAGTGATTTGAACGACACCTAGAGATTACTGAACCCACAACAGACGGAGTTTACATGGTCTAGAAATAACCCCTCACAAGCTAGACGGTTAGACTACGCGCTTTCTTCTGATGAAGTGTTTGACAGAATTCTCTCCTGTGAGCATGAGTCGGTGTCTTTCTCTGACCATAGATGTGTCACTTTACAGTACTGTATATCTAATGTCACTAGAGGACCAGGCTACTGGAAATATAATAACAGCCTTCTCAAAGATGAGCAGTACGTCAAAATGATGAGTGCATTAATCTCTAACTTTAAGGCTACGACAGATGAAACGGATAGTCAGATAAAATGGGAGTTATTAAAAATTCAAATACATGAATTCAATATAAAGTTTTGCCAAATTAAGAAACGAAAGGACAGCAAAAGGTTAGAGGATTTACAATGAAGACTGAAAACTTTTGATATAGCACTTGCCAACAATCCTAGTAACATTGATATTCAGCAACTACGTCAGAAAACAAAGATTGAACTTGAAATCTTTGAACAGCACGCCGCAAATAGCGCTCGAGTCCGTGCTCGAGTAAAGTTGATAGAAGAAGGCGAAAAAGATACGAAGTAGTTTTTTAATTTAGAAAAAGCTCGCGCGAATTCCAAAGTAATGGATAAATTAACGCTGGAAGATGGGTCAATAGTTACAGATCAAAACAAGATACTGGAGGAACAGATGAAACACTTTACATCACTGTTTGCATCTCGTACAGACCAGTCCCGCATGAGCCGCTTGGCGGACGATTTCATAAGTGACACTGCAATTCCAAAACTTTCATCCCTTAATAGTGAGTCATGTGAAGGTTTAATAACAGTAGATGAAGCCTCCATTGGCTTGAAACATTTAAACAACGGGTCAGCCCCTGGCTGTGATGATATTACAGTAGTATTCATGAAAATGTTTTGGGTCCATCTGAAGTATCTTGTGGTGGACTCCTTGAACAAGGCCTTTGAAAATGGCGCTTTGTCTCCTTCACAGTCCAAAGCAGTCATTACTCTAATACATAAAGGGAAACATCTAAGTCAAGATACTTTGAGAAACTGGCGTCCCATCTCCCTAACAAATACAGGTTATAAAATTTTGGCAAAATGTCTTGCTCTCAGACTGGCCAACCTGGTCGGAGATATTGTCCACGAAGATCAAACAGGTTTTATCAGAGGTCGCAAAATCTCTAAAGCTATAAGGTTAATTGATGACACCGTTGTCCAATAAACCAATAAACCATGAACCAATAAACTCCCCAGGATTACTGCTGGCGCTCGATTACGAATCTGCCTATGATAGTATATCAAAGGAACTCATTTTATATTCTTTAGAAAAATTTGGGTTTGGTCATGAATTTGTTCGGTGGGTATCTGTTTTTATGTCAGACGCTAAGAGTTGTGTTAATTACTGTGGCTGGTTGTCAGGGTTTTTCCCAGCAGCACGCGGAATCCGTCAAGGTTGTCCGTTCTCACCATTAGCCTTTGTCGTTGCGATGGAACTCTTTGCAATTAAAATTCGACAGTGTAAAGAAATAAAGGGACTTGTAATGCCGTATGATGGACCCGACGAATTGAAGTTATTAAATGTTACGAAACGGGTTTCTTTTCGTCTAATTAGTCCAATTTTCGAAACGGATAAACTGGACGCGATGCACGCAACTCAATTACACGCACTTATAGTGATACCAATGGTCAGTCGCTAAGTGTGCTGCAGAGGTACACGGCCTTAAATAGGCATAGCGCGTGCCTACAAGAGAACAATGCCCGCGAGCAGGCAAAACGGCTCCCCGGAACAATAAAACTAGCGAAAACTGTGTTAGTTGGTAAGTTAATAAAATAAATAACTAGAGAATTATACATCCAATACTAAAAAAATCTTAGCATTTCCGAAGAAAATTTAAAGGGCTTTTCGATTAACTAAAATGGGAAACGATTAACACTAAGCTTAATTTAATATAAAGTTAGAATGATTGCCACAAGAGAAAGCGAAACAGCACGAAAAAGGTAAATCTAACTAGATATAGTTACCGATCGTACAAAACCAAATATGTTTTCTAAAAGCAGCAACTGTACTGAATCTAATGTCTATTGAAACAGCTTTCTGCGTTAAATATAACGGAGATATGATGCTTCCAAAATAAATTGAAAACGTTAGGGAACCATTACTGTAACAGACCGCTCGCCGCGTCACGCAAGTGGTGACGTCACGGCTAGCGGCTGTACGGAAATCTCAGACGGGGACTAAAAATAACTAGAGGGGGGCAGAGGCTTACCGCGCTCTGCTACACGTGCAGTGAATACATCTCTGCAGTTAATGTGTTCTCGTGTAACCGCAAGTAAGTGGTGAAGTCTCATAGTGCAAGGAACTGTTTCGAAGTCTTTGTCTGCAGCTGCCACTTATGTTCTTTGCTAACACGAGTTCTAAAATAAAAAGAGTACTGGGGTCATTGGAATAAGTTTGAGTTCTATGAAACCCAAAAAATGGTGAACACGGTCGCTAGTTGAATTGTATCAACAGAAAAGGAATATCAAAAACCAGGCCAAAGTCAGTAACACGCTTTTTCTGTCAGTCGTGTTACGGTCACGTCAAGTAGTGTTACGAACTCCACCGTAACACGACTTACCGTAACTTCACTGACAAAAGAATCAGTTAAGGAACAAATGATTACTCCGGCATTACATTGAGAGCGAAATGAAATTCTTGATCCATTTAATACTGGGCAGTTGCTGTCGAAATATTATTTAAAATGTTTAGGCCACATTCGAACAGAAATACAACGTAACAGTATTGACACGCAAAAAAAAGCACCCCTTTACATTGGACAATTGCAGTAGTCAAAATAAAAAAACCCCATAAAATTCGTCAGGGATTTTGGCTGTGCAAGTCAATGCAGAGGGAAAGTCGATAATTCCTGGCAGAATTTCATATAGAAACGAGGGATCAATCATTATTTATATCTGATTTACTGTCGTCGTAACACAACTGACAAACGCATTTTTGGACATCAAAAACTATAAATTTCAAGTCCCATCGTGACGAATTTTTAATCTAAAAGCAGGAAATAAATTTAAAAATCTGATGTTGTCAACAAAAACATTTCTTTTCATATTTGTGGAGTGATCTAATTAACTTTTTCTGTCTTTGGGAAGTATTGGAAACTTTAGATACTTCCCAAAAGACCAGCGTTTTTTGTGGTTGTTGTACCCTTGCAAACTAATTTATCTCAAAATCTATCGAAATAAAAGTTTATCGAAGCTATTTAGTAAGTTATTCTTAATATGTAAAAGAAAATACGCGCAATTTTGTCAAACGTAATGGGTAGACCATCAAAACCGATGATGTCGTCATTGTGCATGACTTCTATTTGTGTGTGCGGGTGTGGCTGGCCAATCCAATCCTGGAGCCACACCTGCGAGGGCATTGGGGGCACTGGAACGTAGCTGTGGGTAGAGTCGACGCTGTCTTTCTGCGAGCTCTGGCTTCTGGTGATCCGTTCGCGCCGATTGTGTTCAAAGAGGATGCAGGCTTTCCTGGTGGCGGCACGCCAGACGGATCTGTCTCGTGCTTGTGCTTCAAGTTCCTTTACCTGGAAGACGCAGTGCTTGAGGCTGTCTCTTATGCATTCTTTGGCCGTCCTTGCTTCCTGTGGCCTTCTGAGAGTGCACCATACAGGAGTTGGCGTGGCATGCGAGAATCATCCATGCGTATGACATGACCTGTCCAGCGGAGTTGTATCTTTAAGATCAAGGCTTCAACACTCACTAAGACAGCATTGTCTAGGACTTCCAGGTTTGTCAACTTGTCTTGCCATTTGATGCCCATGAGTGAGCGCGCAGGGATCTCGTGTGGAAATGTTCAAGCTGCTAGAGCGTACAGCGTCCATGAATCACAGCCGTGGAGGAGGCTGGGGAGAACAACTGCCTTGTAGACTTTGATCTTGGTGGAGAGCTTGACGTTGTTGTTATTCAACACACGAGTGCACAGGCGACCCAGGGCTTGGCTGGCTTTGCTGATGCGAGCTGCGATTTCCTTGTCGATAGTACCGTCAGAAGAGATGATGCTCCTAAGGTACCTGAACTGGTCGACAGTCTTCAGCTCGGTGCCTTCGATGTACACTTTGGGTGGGGGTGGGGGGGGGGGGGGC
The DNA here is from genome assembly GCA_036245525.1 of Semisulcospira habei. Classification (NCBI taxonomy): domain Eukaryota; kingdom Metazoa; phylum Mollusca; class Gastropoda; family Semisulcospiridae; genus Semisulcospira; species Semisulcospira habei. The sequence continues at coordinate 69,504,952 of BTPG01000002.1, read as the reverse complement.
TCTTGTGCCTGGGGCTGGTTGGTGCAGGACCTCGGTCTTGCTGAGACTGATGGTGATGGTGAGGCCAAACAGTCGAGAGGCTTCCGAGAACCTGTTGACGATGGTCTGGAGGTAAGACTTCGTGTACGCCATTAGCGCACAGTCATCGGCACACAGCGCCTCAAGGATCAGTCTCTCGCACGGCAGTTTACCCTATGCTCTTTAGTTTTCAGCTCTATGCCCGCCGGCGCGCGCCAGCACACTTAGAGATCGGCTTCGCGAAAGCACTGAGATAGCGAGGCAGCCTACTTCCTCTTACTATCAGCGCGCTAAATACCATCACTGATAAGGCACCAGCTGTGCGGTCTCGCTTCCGCTGGGGATACGAATAGTGCAGCAGCCGTCTTTGTTTACAGTACTACTGTGCTTGACCCCGATTAGCTCTTAGCCTCTGCTGCAGACATCGGCGAATAAGCTGTAAATTACAGATGTTGTCTGTAAACCGGAATTAGTTCACCTGCAGTTGTGAGTGATTATTTGAACATATATCGTCATGTAGAGGAGAAATTGTACTATCTTTGGACACCAAACATGCTGGGGTAATCTGCGTGGATGTTTGTCATGCACTAGCTTAAAGTATCACTAGGAGACGGATTAGATGCAGCCTTCCGTTAGTTTATCATACTTTTCATCGCATCACAGTTCAAAAACGGAAGTTTTTGGAAAGTTCAGACAAAGTCAGTGCTGTCAACAGATGTCTTAACTGGCATATCCCATGCTAAAATCTTTATGAACCACATACCTGAGTCCTGCTAAAGCCGGTTTGGTGGGCCAAGTGAAAACGGTAATCCATTCAGAGCACGCCGACATGAAGTATGCGAATTTCACCGATACAGTCAATGTTTTTAACAATATCACAATTTTAGCACAATGCACAAAGCAGAGGTTTACTGTTTGCTATTAAGAGATTCAGTTTTGGCTTAGTGTCACATTAAAATAGCTTATAATGAGTGTGTCTACAGGGTCACTGTGATGCTGTGTCTAAACTTGATAGGCCGATCAGTTTCATTTTTTGGACGAGTGACAGTCTATGAATACCTGATGAAAATGTGGAGAAACTAAAGCCAAATGCTCTGTCAGAAGGATTCTAAGCTTCTGTTGAGGATCTCTCTGTGCCCATGCCTTCCTTTTCAAGATATTCACGGTTGCATGAGTTTCCTCGCCCCCCTGTTCCCCCAACAGTGCCAGCCCCATACCCCATCTCCTGATGAAGGGCACACAATGGTACTCTAACAAATGTTGTTTGGGGATCACACGGATTTCAGGAAATTGTCCTCGAAAGTATGACATGTATCTCTGTATGGAATCTTGTATCCCTGCAATACTTTCGTCATCTATTGGCTGCTGATGTGATATGCCCTGATGGACTTTTGAGTAGCGTGCGTTCAGCTGTTCGAACTTGTGACATATTGTTCGTGCTTTTGCAAGAAGGCTTGTAATAATAATAATAATAATGAGTATTTATATAGCGCTTAATCTTACTCAAAAGCTCTAAGCGCTTTACAATATGTACACAAAAATAAAAATACAATGACATATGCACATAACAAACAAAGCACAATGCCCGAACACACCACTTTTACAATAAACTAAATAACAATACATACATAATAATTTATATTCTAATTAACATTCAGTCTAAACAAGGAGGATTGCAGAACTACAACTAAGGCATCAAACACTGGCAGTTATTCAAAGTAAAGCTTGAAGAGGTGAGTTTTCAACGACCTCTTGAAGTCAGAGACAGACTCACTGTTTCTGACCTCAAGAGGAAGTGTATTCCATAACACTGGGGCTTGATAAACAAAAGTGCGCTGACCAAATGATTTAGTTTGGACAGAAGGTACACACAACTTCCGTTTATCAGAAGAGGAGCGGAGCTCACGAGAGGGTGTATACACATGCAGCAAAGAGGACAAGTATTCTGGGCTGGTGCCTGAAAGGCAGTTAACCCACTAATGCCCAAATTTTTTTTCAAAGTGCAAATTAGTTTATATTATGGATAATTGTCTACAATGGACATGTGTTGATCAAATTTTGATTAAAACTTTGAAATTTATCATTTAGACAATAAAATGTAGATGTCCCAAAAATGGGACGGTGGGCAGGAATGGGTAGGGGTTTTTCATTTTTCAAAGAGTGAACACAAGAACCAAAATACTGAAACTAGTAAACTTTTATTGAAAGAAAATGTAATAATTGAGGTGAAAACAAAGTAAACACAACAAAACAATATTTTGATTTAAATTGCTTTTAGGTATCTTTAGAAAACAAGAAAATCATAACTATTAAAAGAAGGAAAAAAAAAAGAAGAAACAATTGCAAGTAGAGGACAGTTTCAATTTTGTCAATTTTTTTGTGATGTCCAGCTGTCACTGTCTTAGGTGATTTTAGCACCACATAAGCTGTTAAGAGTTTCAGTGAGTATGGTACTGCTGGAAGCATTTGTCGTGGAGGCCAACCTTGCACTTAGCACAGCGGCGCTTAGTCTTCTTCCCGCATGATGCACATCTCAGTTGTGTAGGCCAACTTTGAACAAGATGGTCAACACGGTCAAACCTGACCTCTGTTGGGACACGCTTGTCAAGAGATACAAATCCTCTTGGACGACCAGGCCCTGCATGACCAGCTTGTGCAAGATAGACTCTGACAACGCTCCTGCGGATAAGGAGAAGGTCCAAAGGGTTGTCTTTCGCTACATCTGTGTTCCTGTAGAGGTGCCAGGCTTGTTGGATACTGAGGTCCAGACAATAGGCAAAGATGGGCCACCACCACTTCTTGCAGCGAATGACCGTTCTGTACTTTGCCACATTCTGGTCTGTGCGGTCCACACCGCCCATAGTGTTGTTGTAATGGCGGATCATGAAAGGTTGAGGAATGGTGACTTGCTTTGATTCAGCCCTTGACCATCTCTTGGCTGTCTGAAGTGGATGCACTCCTACATTGTTTAAAACAATATTGACGATGTTGTCATTCCACCGAACAACAGTGAGGCCAGTCTTTGTGTTGGTTGCATGGTCATAGGTTCCCCTTGGTGTCTTCTTCATCTCGTTTACATCCCTCAAAGGGCAATCCTGAAGGCGATTTGCACGTATCGTTCCTGTGCATGCAATGTTTTTCTCTGTCAAAACATCCCAGCTGCAGGCTTGTGAACAAATTGTCAAACGTGAGATGGTATGAGCTGCCCTCTTCTTCTTGCAGCTCTGCAATGAGATCAACAACAACCGAACCCCCCATTCCAAGTCCTGGGTATTCAGTTTGGCGTCCTCTTGCACCTTGATAGGGCTCAAACTGGACGACATAGCTCAGAGGCGTGCTCAGCATCCACATCTTATAACCAAACCTGATTGGTTTGCCTCGTATGAATTGTTTGCTGTGCCGTCCATAATAAGGCACCATCGACTCATCGATACTGAGATTTTGTGTCTGGACAGCTTTGAAGAATGTCAGAAACTTTTCATTCATGTGTGTCAGCAACGGCCGAACTTTGCTCATCTTGTCAGCAGCATCCAGATGTGCGTTATCACTGACATGGAAATACCGCAGCATTTCTTCAAAGCGGTTTCTTGACATAGCAGACTGAACAGCATCCTTCCCCACATCCTCATCTGAAGACCAATACATTCGTCTCCTGGGCACAGGACTGTATCCAGACAGGAGTAGAATGGCAAGAAAGGTCTGGATCTCTTCAGGTGTGGTTGAAAATGTCAAGTTGCCCTTGGACCGTGCATATATGTTGCTAAAATCAGCAAAGGTTTCAAGGATTTCTTTGTCAAAGAAGCACTCAAACAGATCAACTGGAGAAGAAGGCATTTTCGACAGGTCAACATCTGTCTTGTTCCAGGAAAAGCGTTGCTTTTGCCTATTTGACAGATCTGTATTTCTCCACTTTCGCTGATTTATTGCTGCTTTCTTTGAAGATGGAGCTTTAGTTGCTGCAGGCCGTGTTACTTTCCTTTTTCTCCCCATGGATGTAGAAGGGATAGGTGCTGCATCGTCTGACTCCAAGGATTCTGAATCCCCAGATGCATCTTGCACTGTCCCTGTGGCAGCAGGAGCACTCTGAATAGGAGCACTGATATTCTCTGATACATCAGCAGATTCCTCCATCTCATCATAGGACACTTTTTCACCCTGTCTCCGGATAGTGACAGTACCAGGAGCCTGCAGCTGGTTTCTGTTTAGGTTGGAGAACAGTACCATCTTCATCTTCGTCTCCGCTGTCTTCATCGGTGTCTTCATTTGTAGGAGGGGGTTCAATAAAGATGTCAGCTTCTTCAAAGTTAGCATCATCTTCCAGCATTGATACCACTTCATGAACAGTAAAAATCCTGGACAAAAGCAGAAAAAACAGTGTATGTAGTATAAGCAAAAACCCCTCCCCTCTCGTGCCCACCGTCCCATTTTTGGGACGGTAACTCTAACATATACAGATCAGTACATATTCAAGCTATCATCAAACTGACAAAAACATATCCAGATAACAGTATAGTCTCTAGGTTTTGTTCTTAGTGTTATATATAAAAGTGTAATGTAAAAAAAGTAATCCTTACCTTTTCTTGGTTGCCATGTTGATGCTGCAGGCACCAGCTTTTTTCTGCAAATGGCAGCTCTCACTGCTAGTGTGAAGGGAAAGTACTCAAACAAAAACAATGCCTAGATGCAGTGATGTCCCCTGATTAACACAATAGGCTGCTGAGTCACAGTGACACACGCACTTAGATACAGTAATTAAAATAAGTTGCGTCCCAAAAATGGGACGGTGGGCAATAATGGGTTAAAACAGATTGACATAACTTTGTATTGAATACGTGAGGACACAGGTAGCCAGTGAAGGGACTTCAAGATGGGTGTGACATGCTCAGTCTTACGGACTCTCACAACAAGCCGGGCTGCATTATTCTGAATTTTTTGGAGGCGATCAATGAGATACTGAGGGCAGCCACAAAGCAAAGAGTTACAATAATCTAGCTTGGACAGCACAAATGCACAAACTAGTGTTTTAGTGGCTTCCACGGTCAGCAGGTGACGAACTGAACTAATACGACGAAGTTCCAGATAAGCGGATCTACACACTGCACTGACATGCTGTGACATAGATAACTCGCTGTCAAGTGTAACACCCAGGTTTCTCACACTCGCAGAGAAGCCAATGAGTGTTCCATCCACAGACAATGATGACGGTAAAGGCAGGGACGAAGATAATCTTGGATTAGCTACCAACATTGCTTCAGTTTTGCCATCATTTAACATCAGTTTGTTGGTGGTCATCCATGATTTGACATGGTCAATGCACTGGCTTATACTTTGGACGGCATTCACAGCTCGCTCGACAGTATCACTTTTGTACATCTGCGTATCATCTGCAAATGCATGATGGGAAATGGAGCGACTACAAATCAGGTCGGACAGGGGCTGAACATACAGTAAGAACAATACAGGTCCTAGGACCGAGCCCTGGGGTACACCAAACCGAAGAGGTGATGGCTCAGAACGACAGCCGTCGACAGAAACAATCTGGGATCGTTCAGTCAGGTATGAACTAAACCATGCCAAGACTGTGCCTTCAATACCAAATACAGATTGAAGACGGCACAGCAAAATTTCATGGTCAATAGTGTCGAACGCACTGGACAGGTCCAGCAAAGCAAGGACTGTGATCTTACGCTCGTCCAAAGCACAAAGCAGGTCATTGAATATCTTCAGCAAAGCTGTTTCAGTGCTACGATGGGGACGATATGCAGACTGGAATACACTGAACAGACTATTAGAGTTGACATGCTTTAAAGTTTGAACAAGGACAATTTTCTCAAGAATCTTTGATAGAAATGTAAGATTGGAAACTGGGCGATAGTTTTTCAGTACATTTGGGTCTAAAGATGGTTTCTTCAATAGGGGCTTTACAAGTGCAGTCTTGAAGCTTTCAGGAAAAATACCAGTGGAGAGAGAGTTGTTGATGACTTGTGTAATGGCAGGCAACACTTCATCCAGGCACTCGTACAACAAGGGAGTGGGTATGGGGTCTAACTCACAAGTTTTGGGGGCAGTGTTTGTGATCACTTTTCTGACCTCATCCTCTAGCACAGGTTCGAAGGCTGAGAGAGGTTCTCCACTAAAGCGTTTTTCGGTGAACAAAACTGAAGTGGGCATGCGATCCAGAGAATCACGAATTTTGCGGACCTTATCAACGAAGTAATCTGCAAAAAGCTGAGGCAGCTGGCACGGGGGAAATGTAGTGGGAAGAGGTGATGGAGTCTTCTTCACCATAAGCTTATTGGTCACATTATACAATTCTTTGTTTGTTGTGCACTCACTGATCTTCCTGTTGTAAAACGAAGATTTTGCTCCATGAACAATCTCATTTACATGCTTCTTAGAACATGTGTATATCTGCTTGTGAACAGTCAACCTAGTTGAGCACCACATTCTCTCAGCTTGGCGCCGCATCTGCTTAGCCGAACGCAGCTCTTTGCTCACAAACCTATACCACGGGCTGATTCTATGAGCTGACTTTTTACGCTTTGAAGATGGTGCATGATTGTCTAAGACAGTGCGTAAACATGAATCAAACTCCTCGGCACTAGGACTAGGATGGTGAGACAGTGACTGAACGAGGTCAGCCTTGAAGGCTAGTCTGTCAATGGCACGAACATTGCGCACTATGGTAAGCATAGGCACTGGAGGTGGGACTATGGCCCTCAAATGACTGATCACACAGTAATGGTCTGAACATATTGCATCAGAAACCTGTGTCATCTGTCAGTTCTTGTGTTTTTTCTATGACACTCTGACATATGTTTTCATAAACTGGTGGTTTAAGATACTTATTGCAGTGGTTACCAACCAGTGCCCTGCCGTGGTAGGCCTGTGCATGAATTTTGTTGTTGTTGAGAGTTTGGTCTAAGTTGGCGGTAATAGGACCAGACAGAAATGGCAACCTTTCAGATTTTAGCACAACAATTTCTGCTCTAATTTCTTTAATTTTCTCCTGCCTGCTTTTCTGAAATTCTTGGTGGTGTGGGCGAGACTGAATGCCCTTAATCTGTCTTTTTCTGTCTTCAATTTCTTTCATTTGCTGGACGTAGCTCTGAAATGTGATAGACACACCTTCTGGTGTGGCATCTTTTCGTTTGGCAAGGGACTTTGCTAAATGTTCATCAAGGGCATGGCACTCCTTTTCCAACATGTCATGGTGTTTCTTCACCACCCCCAGTAATATGTGAAGATATGGTGGTGCTACTTGATCCAATTCCAGCTGAACAAGTGGCTTTCTGATGACATTACTGAAGAGCTTGGCTTTGGATTTCGTTTTACCGGCACGGCTGAATTTCTGATGGTCACGTTTTATTTGTGTGAGAGTCCTTTGACTTATATTACCTTCGTTGTATACAGGTGGTGCGTGAATTTGCACACGTGATGCTGTACAAAAAAGACACGGGTGAATGGCCTGAGCCCCCCAAAGTCCGTAGATTTTTGTCAAGAATTCATAGTCCCCAAACAAAAACAGTCGCAGATTTTTTCGTTTCCATTTCATCGTCTGAAGAGATGAAATCTGGTCCTGGTATGGTCCCAAAATTCGCCTAAGATTTTCAGGGCTATCTTTGCATTCTGCCATAGCAAGGATGAAAGTATTGTGCTTTGAGTTGGCCCTCTTGAGGTTTGCAACTTGCAGCATCAGTTTGAAAGACCCCCCACCATGATCTCCACCTATCTTGATCCATACTTCATCTTCCGGAATGCAGCTGTCATGCCATGTCAAGAGACCTTGTTTGTCATACTCATGAAGCAGCTTGGTGACAAATGCTGGCACGTCTGTGATGCTTGCCACGGGTGCTTGTACAAGTTCCGGTGTCTGGTCCACTTCACTGAACACTTCAAGACTTCACATCTCAACTTGTACTTTTCTACACTGTGCTCGGACTTGTTCCCTTCTCTCTTTCTGTTCGCTTTCAAAGTGAACACCTAAACTTCTGAAGAATCGTTTGTGTGACCTGTACTTAGTCAGTGACATGCCTAACATGGTTCTACAAGCAGCACCTTGAACTGCGGATACATTAACCAGTCCACATTTAGCTTCTGCCAAGACTATCTTTTTCTTGGCCTTACAGGTTGTCCTAAGTTATGTGCCCTGTTGCTTCAGTGCATCTTCTTCGGTGCCCCCTGACACGTTTAGTCTCACATGCTTCATATAGTTGGCTCTCTTCTTCCTCAGTGGGGTATTGGCCTCAGCACACGTTTTTCGTGGTTTTATTATCTTTTTCAGCAAAAGTGACTGACCACCTGTTTTGCACAAAACTGTCACCTTATCGCTTGATTCTGACAGTTTGACTCTGACAAGTTTTGTGAGGTACGCTTCCTCTGTTTTTGATAGTGGCGCTGCTAGTTTGCAAATAGGCCTAAGAATCTTGGATTTGAATGGGGATGATGCAGTACTTACAACACTGGGTGTGGAAATAACTGGCAATGCCTCCTGCACTTGAAAGGGTGTTGGTGTTGATACTGACGGTAAACAGGAAAGATCAGTGGAAGGTTGTAAAGAATCTACACACTTCCTGACTTTTGCTGGTGTTGATGTTGATGCCGAATATGATGAAGACGGACAGAAAGAGAGGTCACTGAGAAAATAATCCCCTACATTATCAAGATCTTTTCTTTTGGGTGCATCTATTCTGTTTTTGGCTTGATACGACGGTCGGCCACCTTTTGACTGCTGCTTGAAATGACTACATGTTTGACAGTCATCAACAGAAAGAGTTTCATCAAATGTCACCCAAAAATCACACGGTTTGTGAATGTCTGTACAGCCTGTGCGCTCCACTTGTTTTCTTAATTTGACAAGCTTTGCACGACACAAGCAACAAATTGTTTTAGAATGCTTCCCTTCCTGGTCGTTGAGCACATCAATGTTGTAACACGAAAATATATCACTGGTGTATTTAGTGCACAAAAACACGGATTTGTTTTTGTCTTTGTGACTGCTCGCCTAGACCTTCTACCACAAAGTCTACACAAAGAATTCACGGCTTCCAAATGTCTTGGAAAGGAATGTTCATTCTCCATGGCTTTAACAAGCTATACTTTACATATATGCATCAGATAAGGGTACACATTGGAGTAATACATCCGGCACAGAAAGCAAGTTTTGTACACACACAAGCACTGCTGTCTACAGCGGAAGGAAAGTTCCTCGAACTACACACGTTGTAATCAAGTCATAAGCACAGAATTCGAAGAGGTTCATCAAACCAAACTTATATGAGCTTGAAGAGGACAATTTCAAGCATAGTATTACATAATAATATTTACGATTAAAACATTTTAGCCACGGTAATAATAAGTTATACACAGACTAAACTTATCATATGCCTGACAGACTTCAACAGGGAACAAAGAGCACAACGCTTCCCGCCAGCAGCTAGGCTGGAGCCTGCTATGACCCGCGCGCACTTATCAGTTAAGTGGGTCACAGCTGGCACAGAGCCCAACTAAAGAGAGGAATTTCGAGAAGGGTAAACTGCCGTGCTCGATGGTCTTGGTCCTGGCGTTCAGTCGACGGAGGTGGAAGAGAGAGCCGTCTAGTCTGTACTTCAGGTAAACTCCCTTCTCAAGGTCGTTTACTGCATGGGTCAGGGCACACTTAAAGAACAGGTTGAACATTACGGGGGCAAGAACACAACCTTGTTTCACACCGTTGGATATGTCGAAGGGTGCAGATGTGTCGCCGTTTGACTTGACAACTCCTACCATTCCATAATGGAAGAGGCGGATGATGTTGGTGAAATTCCTGGGGCAGCCGAGCTTTGCGAGGATGACCCAAAGCGCTTCTCTGTTCACGGTGTCGAATGCTTTGGTCAGATCTATGAAGACAGTGTGCTGCTCAATGCATTTCTCCTGGACCTGTCTCACAGAGAAGATCATGTCGACTGTGCTGCGGCCGGGTCTGAAGCCACACTGAGCCTCTGGGAGTGCTTCCTTAGATACAGAGCTGATCAGGCGGTTGAGGATGACTCTCGCAAGGATCTTGCCAGCAATGGACAAGAGTGAGATCCCTCGGTAATTGGCACAGTCTGCTTTGCTGCCCTTGTTCCTGGACAGGGAGACGATTGTAGCATCTCCAAATTCCTGTGGCATGTTCTCCTCTGCCCAGATGCATGTCAGAATGTCTCAGGTCCAGCTGCCTTGAAGAGCTCTGCGGGGATACCGTCCATGCCTGCAGCCTTGCCGGAGCTAGTCTGGTTGATCGCTTTCTTGACCTCGTCCTGGGTTGGCGGGAGGTCAAGGTCATCCAGTGACGGCTTCTGAGGAATCATGTCCAGGGCCGCGGAATTGACAGTAGAAGGCAGGTTCAGCAGATTTGAGAAGTGTTCTCTCCAGCGCTCAGTGATGCTGCCTTTGTCCTTTAGCAAGGTAAAGCCGTCGGCAGAAAAGAGAGGGGTTGTGCTGGGTCTGGCAGGGCCGTAGACAGCTTTCATAGCGCTGAAAAACTCCTTGGAGTTGCTGGATTCAGCAAAGTGTTCAAGTTCTTTTGCTTTGCCGTCCCACCAGGTGTCCTGCATGTTGCGGAGTTCTCTCTGGGCTTTTCTCTGGAAGTGTTTGAAGCGGTCTTTCTTGGACATGCAGTTGATGTCATTCCGCCACTCGATGAAGGCACTGCGCTTTTGCTCCAGTAGCTTGTTGATCTCTTCATTGTTCTCATTAAAACAATTTTGGTGTACTCTCTGCTTGGGTCCAAGCACGTCTTTGGCAGACTCCGTCACCATCCCCTTGAACTGGTTCCACATTTCAGTTGGGTTGCCAGTCAACGGTCCATGGGCAGTTAGCAGGTCATCAAGGTGAGACTGGAAGTTTTTCTTGACGTCCGGGCACTTCAGCTTGGCCAGGTTGAATGAAGGTCGGGTGAGCTTCGGCCTCTTCCTGTGTGCTGGTGCAATGTGCAGGTTGAGAACAGACCGCACCAGCCGATGGTCGGTCTAGCACTCGGCTCCTCTCATGGCTCTGGTGATTCTGACATCACGAGTATCCCGTTTGGCGGACAATGTTTTTTTGTTTTTTTGTGGTTGTTGTACCCTTGCAAGACTAATTTCTTTCAAAATCTATTGAAATAAAAGCACGCATCCAAGCTGTTTAGAAAGGTATTCTTAATATGTAAAGGAAATACGCGCAATTTTGTCAAACGTAGAAGACTGATAATGGCTGTAACATCCTTTTGAATTGTAAAGACAACTTTTCACGCTTTTTTGAAAAGCAGCCATATATTGTCATGTAGGGCATATGTGTTATGTGCGGTACCGCGCGTACCTTATTATTTGATAATTAGTGGTATTTTACTTTGTTTAAGAGGAATACAACCGTCAGATATGCAGATATACAAAAGATGTCATGCTGCTTAAAAGAAACATGGTCTTCAAATTTTCCTCTGGCTCACGGACTATAAGTAGTTTGTCAAAATAGTAATAATGGTTTGCAGGTACTAAACGAAAGTACTAATGCTATATAGTTTATGCATACCAACAATAATTGGTCTTAGGATGAATACATTTTTTGTAGGACATTTTTGAAAGCTGTTTGTTCGCTGATGGGGAACCAGTCATTGTGAATCGTAGCAGGCCACGAGAACCCGACTGCAATCTACACTGAAATGTTAACAAAATAGGTAACCAAAGTTAAAAAAGCCAAATAAGGCAATCACGTGCTAATTTTGTTTATTCATTTTAAAATGTTTCGAATAAATGTTTAGTAAAGTGGGTTTGAGACTTTCTGTCATCTTTCGTGCACCCCACAAAGCGATGAATTGCTCTAGGAGCGATTAAAGATCAAGCACTTGCCGAACTGTCAGAAGAAGAACTTCTACTGAACCTTCAGTCACAGGGGGTGACTTACGTCAGGCGCTTTGCTTCCAAGCGAGGTGGTGGGGAGATCCTTCTCCCTACCATCATTCTGACGTTTGGCACCTCCACCCCTCCTACTATCATCTGGGGAGGGTATTACTCCTTGAAAGTGAAGAAATACGCCACTCTCCCACTCCGGTGCTTTAAGTGCCAAAGTATGGCCATGAACAGAAAACATGCCGCCAGGTAGAAGCTTCATGCTCCCGTTGCAACTATGCGCGGACACTCTTCCTAAACCTGCACAGCCACCCTCTTGTGTGTGAATTGCCAGGGGGCGCATATGGCTTCGGATAAAAAATGCCCTCGTTGGATATCAAAGTGCATGATTCAGCAGGTGCGTGTGGAGTAAGGGTTGTCCTTTGCAGACGCAAATAAACTGGTTGAAGGCCCTGGTGCAGCTGGGGCTGCCTCCAACTCTAGCAACACCTCTGTGTTTACATTGAGTGCTGCAGTTAAACCCCAACTTCTTTGTTGGGGGCGGAGCTTCGGTTCCTCTCGCCCCTGGAGAGTAACCTTCCTCCGGTGGTGACGAGGAGCCAGGGAACGCAGAAGGCGGACATTACCGGTCCGGTAGCACCGCCTTCTGTTGCCCCTAAACCTCAGCCCCCACCCAAGCCTGTCAGTTTGTCTACTCCAAAGACTTCTGGCTCTGGTCAGCTTTCTAAGACCGCTACCTCTAGCGGCAGAAGCGCTGCCCCGAGCCAGGAGTCTAAAAAAGCTACGGGACCGTTGTGCGCTCGGGCCCAGAAGGGAGACACTGATGTGCTCCGTGAATTAAAAAAATGCTGCATTGGAGGAACGGGTGGATAGAGTAGACGTTGTTGTAGCGGGTGCTGCGGCAGCTCCACTCCTTTTATCTTTGAAGAACCAGGGGAGGCCCCGGAGCCGCTCCCCCCTCCCTCTCTCTTGTTTCTTTGACCCCTTCCAAGGCACAGGAAAAGTGCGAAGAAACTCTTCACCCCCACATTAGACATAATCATGAACTCTCTGCTTCAGTGGAGTTGTGGTTTTCACGTTAACTTTGAGGAATTACGTTTTTTAGTCAAGTCCTATAACCCCTCTGTAGTATCTCTTCAGGAGATGTACCTAAAGACGTCTGACCCTGAGTCTTTTAATGGGTTAACGCTATCCATAAAGGTTCTGATTCGGAGAGGCGCTCGGGTGGAGTGGATCTCCTCATTAGTAGCCACATTTTATGTAGCCCCTTTAGCATCGACACCTGTCTTGAGGCTGTCGCGCCCAACCCGGGTCTGCCCTGGGGGAAATTAGTGGGGTTAACTACTTTTTAGTTCCCAGGGTCACACTGATCAGCCTTAAAGGGTGGGTTTTCGTCTCTATTCTGGGGCATGTGTTTCTGTTCTACTCTTGGTCCATTCACCTGTATTTGCCTTTTTAAAACTCTCCCTACTGTCTGCGCTGCCTGTAGCTCTTGATAATGGATGTGTGTTGCTAAATGGTCTTGGCTTTATTTAGGCCCCATGTCGTAGGTTTATTTAACGTATTGGACCGGCTGGCGACATACATTCAATGTTCTGTTTATTTTATTTCTTTTTCACAAGCAGTGCAGGCACGTCCTGAGAAAGACTTGTTGCTGTCGGGTCGTTAAGCAATGTACAATCAATCATTCAATTCAGGCGGTCGCAGTCTGGGTTACCTTACAGAAGACCATAACCATATGTAGTGTAACGCACGCAGACTTGCGCACAGCCGTACGCACAGACTCTCGCACAACAGACGCATACACCGCCACTGACTCAGACGGGCGCATTCATGCGGTAAAACCCAACACACGGGCTCCCTTTCTAAAGTAACTTTTATACACTAAAAGGTTCAAAAGATTATCAAACTATATACACTTCTATACTAATATCCGAACATCACACACACACAATTCACAATATCTCGCCAGGCTAGGTGTTATTTCTCAGAGTCTCCAACCTGTTTGATGTTATTGCCTGGTTACGTTGGTCCTTCTCAGGTCTAGGCGTGCAAGTCCGTTGTATGCTCTTTCCTGTCGTCCTGTCTGTAACACGGACGTCCTTGTACTCGCACCGTAGCGCAGTTCTCGCTGTGATCCGGGTATCTTGGTCCCTATCAGACTCACTCGAGTGAAGAGCTGGAGGGATGGCCTCAGGTTAGGTCCCACCTGTGACTGACGTCTCGGCGTCCGTCGTTCCACTCTTTACAAGCACTCTGAATACGACAGCAAAAGTCCCAACGTAACACTTGCTAAACACACAACATATTGGATCAATGAGAAACGTCACGTAACCTGGCTGATACAAATAACTCACACGTTCATTCACACACACACACGGGCTTCATAAACTGTCTACTTCCGTAACACCTCCATATCTCTGTCACTATCTTGAAACAGACTATAGCCTAACACTCTTGCTATCCACTACTCTATACACTGGAAAAGACTATGCTTAACCAATCACGTACTACCTTCATAGCGACTTAAGCATACACACCTTACATTCCTTTAGTCATCCAACTCGGTAAATAACTGTATTCCAAAAACACTGGTTACTTCACTGAATTCTAAACCAACATAACTGAACCAAACCGGCCAACACTATACAAGCAAATTACTCTTAGCAACGCATACTGCCTTTAACTAAGCAACTATCAATACTACATATATAGAAACATACCTGAATTCTAGGCTTCAGAGTCTTGGAATACGGGCTAGGTATCTCAAACACATCTGATTCCTCTGACAAGAAAGCCCGTATTAACGTATTTCTGCTCTGACAGACTAAACTTTTGCCTAGAACTCACTATAACAGTACTCACTAAAACTCCCATGCTAACCATGTCTTAAAGATTTCACGTGAGCAACGGGCCACACGGACTATCGGCACAAACAAACCGTTAACAAAAACCGTACCGTACTAACCCTAATGTGTGAGCACTATGTACGAGCATAGAGCTTCATCACATGTAGTATTTACCTACCACCGTCTCTGAGGGTCTGTAGTATGATATTTTTAACATAATAGATCAGCTGCCCCCTCCCTTTATTCTCATTGAAGATTTTAACGGTCGCGCTCACTTGTGGGGTAGTGACCACTATGATGGCAGAGGTCAGATGTTAGAAGATGTTTTTGTCTTAACATATGTGTCTTTAACGATGGCTCACGTATCTACTCTCATCCAATTTCAGAATCTAGTTCGTTTCTAGACCTCACTGTGTGTGATCCTTCTCTTATGCTGGACATTGAGTGGAAGGTTCACGACGACCTGTGTGGTAGTGACCACTTCCCAGTAGTCCTGTCATCAGTCAGCTGTGGGCAGGATCCGCCGGTGGGGCGCATGAATCTCAAGAAAGCTAACTGGCCTCTGTTCGCCTCCCTCTGTCAGTCTCGTCTTACGGAGAAGGTGACCATGTCAGCTGATGAACCCGTTTTTTGTTTTACTTCTATTTTGTTGGACGTGGCGGGTGAAACTATCTCTAAAACATCCACATCAGTCCTTTGGAAGCCGAGAGTACCATGGTTGAATGAAGAGTGCCGCAAGGCCCAAAAGACGCGAAAATCTGATCAGCGACGTGCTTCTCGTAATCCGTCGCAAGCGAATATATTAACCTTTAAAAGAAAGAGAGCGAAAGCCCGTTACATTTTTAAACGTAAACGCAGTGCTTCCTGGAGACGTTTCGTCTCATCATTATCTTCTAGGACTACGTCCCAGAAAGTCTGGAAAGCTGTACGAGAAATTAGGGGCAAAGGTGGCTCGGCTTCTGTCGGCCATCTTAGAGATGGTGCCAGTTTGGTGACGGATAAAAAAGCTGTGGCCAGTTTGCTTGCCTCCACCATTGCCCATAATTCTTCTACAAAGCATTATTCACCCTTCTTCCAGAGAAAGATGGAAAAGCCAGAGTCTTGAACTTGAGATTAGCTGCCTAAGGATTTACTCTTTGCACTTCCTTTAACAATATCTGGATAACCGGTTATTTTCCGCCATCTTGGCGCCTGGCTGTGGATGTGCCAATTCCCAAGCCGGTAAAGATCCTTCCAACCCGGGCAGCTACCGGGCAATCGCTTTGACATCGTGTTTATGTAAAACTATGGAACGCCTAGTCATCTCGCTGTTGGTGTGGCATCTTGAGTTACAGGATCTAATCACAGACCTGGAGTGCGGTTTCCGGCGCTTCCGTAGTACTACTGACCATCTAGTCCGCTTTGCGACGTTATCCGAGGGGCTTTGTTCAACAAGCAGCATGTCTATGTAAGTTACTTCGATCTTGAGAAGGCATATGACACTACCTTAAAAGTATGGTAAAATGTCTGACTTGTTGGACATGGGTTTTTAAGGGTACCTGCCCGTTTTTATTGACAAGTTTTTTGTCTAACCGGTCGTTCCTTGTCCGTTGCGCTCCACCCTTTCCGACACAGAAGATGGTTGTCCCACAGGGCAGCATTCTATCTCCTGGTTTATTTAGCATTAAAATTGGCCAGGCCGTCAATGCGGATTCTGAATGCTCTTTGTTTGTGGACGACTTTGCTTTGTGTGCCAAAGGTCGAGAGAGGTTTTTGCAACTGTACGTTGATTGCATCCAGCGGTGGGTGTCTCTCAACGGATGCAAGTTCTCGCCCTCCAAGTCTGTGTACATTTTACTAACCAGACAATTTTTTCCCAGAACCTAGCCTGAGCAATGCTAACGTGAGACCAAAGGTGGCCGAGGAGTCAAAGTTTCTGGGGGTCATTTTTGACAAAATACTGAACTTCTGCAACCATATTAATTAACTTAGAACCTCTTGTCACAAGGTCATCGACGTGTTTTTCATGTCGTTGGTTGTACTGACTGGGGTGCTGACCACATTGTCTTGCTTCGACTGTGCCGGGCTCTTGTTCGGTCCAAACTGGATTATGGCTCTGTTGTCAATGGCTCGACTTTCAAGACTTTTCTACAGCGTCTGAACACAATTCACCATCAAGGTCTGCGAAGATGTCTCGGGGCCTTCAGGACGTCACCAGTTCTTAGTCTGTATGCCGAGGCAATGGAGCACTCCCTCAAGCTCCGCCGAATCCGCCTCATGCTCATCTGCGTTCTGAAACGGAAGGCCCATCCAGACAGTCCTGCCAATGTTTGTGCTTTTAAACTGCCGTTTGCAGAGATTTAGGACACCCATCCGGGAGCTGTCCGTCCACTTTCCTTCCGTGCCCCGCACACTCGGCACCGGCCTCCACGCGGCGTGGGTGGGTAGTCTCCTCAGTCACTGACTGAGTGGGCTAGCAGAAGGGTGCCATCTTTGTCCAGGATTAGGACTTGATGTCAGCAGATATGTTGTTCAGTCTTTTTCACTGGTCCGATTTTTAAGGAGCTGTGCTAACCCAGGTCGTACCATGTTCGATTGGTCCTTAAAAATACACGTGATCTTTTGGTCCTTTGGATCCCAAGTGTTTACCGTGCTTGGAGACCCGTGTCGGGGGAGAAGAGGATCCTGGTGGCTGAGGATCCCTCTGGGTTGCGGCTCACTGGTACCAACACTCCACTTTGGCCTTGACGTCTACCTAAACGGGAGGCTAGTCGTACCGGCCTAGTCAATAGGCTCTTGTCACGTTGAGCCCTATCCCACTGTTGACATGCGGGTTGCTATACAGAGCAACATGCTATAGCCTCTGCTGCTGATTAGGTGCTTTACGCCAGTATTTCCCTGCATTCAACGGCGTGGTAGAAGGCGGTGGCTCAAACGGTTCAATCGGGCTTACCCCCTTGAGTATATCTTTCGGGCAGTCTCCATTATGCATCGGCTGGAGACCCGCCGACAGTTGCATTTTCCCTTGTTGTGCTTGGTGGCGGGCGGGAGGGGATGAATATCTCTACTATTATAATATGGAAAAAAAAAAAAAAAAAAACTTGCACAGAAGCGGCACATAGCCACCGACATTGAACATGACAGTGACTCGGACTGTGAGGAAGCGACGCCTCAAGCGTCGGCCGTATGGCCTCGCTTCCTCATTGTTCATAGCAAGGTGAAGGAGAAACCTGTTTCCAAGCTATATCCCTTTCTGGTGGGGGAGACACTCAGGAGCAGGAGCCGTGTTGGCAGGACTGATGCCCAGCGCCTCAGGTCTGGTGACTTGCTGGTAGAGTGCCGTAGCTGGGCACACTCCAGCGGGCTGCTGGGGCTCTCTTCCATCGGAGACACTCCAGTGGAGGTGACACCCCACAAAACTATGAATTCGTCAAGAGGCGTAATCAAAGAACAAGCTTTGGCCGAACTGTCAGAAGATGAACTTGTACGGAACCTTAAGTCTCAGGGGATGACTTACGTCAGGCGCTTCGCTTCCAAGCGAGGTGGTGGGGAGATCCGTCTCCCTACCATCATTCTGACGTTGGCACCCCCACCCCTCCTGTGAACCATCTGGGGATGTTACTACTCCTTGAAAGTGAAAAAGTACGTCCCTCTCCCCCTCCGGTGCTTTAAGTGCCAAAAGTATGGCCATGGGCAGAAGACATGCCGCCAGGCAGAGGCTTCATGCGCCCCTTGCACTAAGCCCGGACACTCTGCTGAGTCCTGCACAGCCACCCCCCTGTGTGTGAATTGCCAGGGGGCGCATATGGCTTCGGATAAGAAATGCCCTCATTCAGCAGGTGCGTGTGGAGAAGGGGCTGTCCTTTCTGGATGCCAAAAAACTGATTGAAGGCCCTGGTGCAGCTGCGGCAATCCCAACATCTAACACCTCTGTGTATACTTTCAGTGCAGCGATGGCAGGCAAGCGCCCCACCAAATACTTCTCCTGTGAACCCCAACTTCTTGGTTGGGGGCGGAGCCTCGTCTCCTCTTGCCCCTGGAGACTAACCCTCCTCCGGTTTTGCAAGGAGCCAGGGAACGCAGAAGGCGGACACTGCCGGTACGGTAGTGCCGCCTTTTGTTGCCCTTAAGCCTCAACCCCCACCCAGACCTGTTAGTTTGTCAACTCCAGAGACTTCTGGCTCTGGTCAGCCTTCTAAGTCCGCTAACTCTAGCGGCAGGAACGCTGCCCAGGACCAGAAGTCTAAGAAATCTATGGGACCGCTGTGCGCACGGGCCCAGAAGGGGAACACTTCAAAATAAATATGCTGCATTGGAGGAGCGGTTGGAGGGAGTAGAAGTTGTAGTTGCTGATGCTGCGGCAGCTCCAACTCCTTCCAAGACAAAGGAAAAGGACTGGAAAACTCTTCACTCCCACCTACGACATAATCATCTACTCTCAGCTTCAGTGGAATTGTCGTGGTTTTCAACCTAACTTTGAGGAAATATGTCTTTTAGTCAAGTTCTATAACCTCTCAGTAATCTCTCTTCAGGAGACTTACCCGAAGACTTCTGACACAGGTCCATAAATGGTTTTACCGTTATACATAAAGGCTCTGATTCGGAGAGGCGCTCGGGTGGAGTGGCTCTTTTAATTAGTAACCAAATTTATGTATCCCCGTTTGCATCAACACCTGTCTGCAGGCTGTCGCAGCTCGGGTCACCTTAAAGAAGACATTACCCATATGCAGTGTTTACCTGCCACCATCCCTGCGGGTCTGTAGTAATGATATTTTTAACTTAGTAGATTAACTGCCCCATCCCTTTATTCTCATGGGGGATTTTAACGGTCACGCTCACCTTTGGGGTAGTGACCAATATGATGGGAGAGGTCAGATATTAGAAGATGTTTTTTCTCACCTAAACATAATATGTGTCTTTAACTATGGCTCACCTACGTACTCTAACCCGGGTTCCGGATCTAGTTCTCTTCTCACTTCTCAGACCTCACTGTGTGTCATTCTTCTCTCATGCTGGACTTTGACTGGAAGGTTCACGACGACCTGTGTGATAGTGATCACTTCCCAGTAGTCCTGTCATCGGTCAGCTGTGTGGAGGATTCGCCAGCGGGGTGCTGGAATCTCAAGAAAGCTAACTGGCCTCTGTTCGCCTCCCTCTGTCAGTCTCGTCTTACAGAGGAGGTGGTCATGTCAGCTGACGAACCTGTTTCTTGTTTTAGTTCTATTTTATTAGACATAGCAGGTGGAACCATCCCTAGAACTTCCACATCACTCCCTCGGAAGCCGAGAGTACCATGGTTCATTGAAGAGTGCCGTAAGTCCCAAAAATACGCAAATCTGCTCAGCGACGTGCTTTTCGTACTCCTTCGCAAGCGAATATTTTAACATTTAAAAGACAGTGGGCGAAAGCCCGTTACATTTTTATACGTGAACGGCGTGCTTCCTGGAGACGCTTCGTCTCCTCTTTATCTTATAGGACTCTGTCCCAAAAAGTCTGGAAGGCTGTTGGAAGAATTAGGGCCAAGGGTGGCTGGGCTTCTGTCGGCCATCTTAAAGATGGTGCCGGTTTGGTCACGGATAAAAAGGCTGTGGCCAATTTGCTTGCCTCCACAATTGCCCATAATTCTTCAACAGTGCATTATTCACCTTTCTTCCAGAGATAGAAGGAGAAATGAGAATCTTGTACTTGTGTGATTTTATATCAGATAACGCGGAAGACTATAATGTTCCTTTTACGTTTTCAGAATTGCAGCAAGCCATGCAGAAATGTACTGACTCTGCTGCTGGATTAGATACCATCCACTATCAGCTCATAACACATCTGCCTGAGGATTCACTCCTTGTACTTCTCAAGGCCTTTAACCATATTTGGATAACCGGTCATTTTCCACCATCTTGGCGCCAGTCTTTAGTTGTGCCAATCCCTAAGCCAGGTAAGGATCCTTCCGACTCGGGCAACTACCGGCCAATAGCTTTGACATCATGTTTATGTAAAACTATGGAACGCTTGGTCAACGCGCGACTGGTGTGGCATCTTGAGTCCCAGGGTCTCATTACAGACCTCCAGCGCGTTTTCCGGCGCTTCCGTAGTACAACTGACCATCTAGTCCGCTTTGAGTCTTTATCCGAGATGATTGATTGATTGATTGATTGTACATTGCTTAACGTCCCGACAGCAACAAGGCTTTCTCAGGACGTGCCTGCACTGCTTGTGAAAAAAAAAATAAACAGAACATTGAATGTATGTCGCCAGCCGGTCAAATACATTAAATAAACCTAACACATGGGGCCTAAATAAAGCTAAGACCATTTAGCAACACACATCCAATATCAAGAGCTACAGGCAGTGCAGACAGTAGGGAGAGTTTTAAAAAGGCAAATACAGGTGAATGGACCAAGGGTAGACAGAAACACATGCCCCAGAATAGAGAGAAAAACTCACCCTGTGGGGCTGACCAGGGTGACCCTGGGAACTAAAAAGTACCTAACCCCACCCAAGTCCCCCAGGGCAGACCCGGGTGGGGGCTTTATCCGAGATGCATTTGGCAACAAGCAGCATGTCTATGCAATTTTCTTTCATCTTGAAAAGGCATATGACACTACCTGGAAGTATGGTATAATGTCTGATTTGTCGGACATGGGTTTTAAAGGGCACCTGCCCGTTTTTATTCACAATTTTTTGTCTAACAGGTCGTTCCATGTCCGTGTGGGCTCCACCCTCTCCGACTTTTTTTAACAGGAGATGGGTGTCCCGCAGGGCAGCATTTTATCTCCTGTTTTATTTAGCAGTAAAATTAATAACATTGTAAAGCCCGTCAAGGATGATTTTGAATGCTCTTTGTTTGTGGACGACGTTGCTTTGTGTGCACGAGGTCGAGGACTTGCTTCCCTTGAGAGGTCCTTGCAGCTGTGCGCTGATCGCATCCAGTGGTGTGTGTCTCTCAACGGATTCAGGTTTTCGCCCTCCAAGACAGTCTGGCCCCACCTGGGTCTGCCCTGGGGGACTTGGGTGGGGTTAAGTAATTTTTAGTTCCCAGGGTCACCCTGGTCAGCCCCACAGGGTGGGTTTATCTCTCTATTCTGGGGCATGTGTTTCTGTCTACCCGTTGTCCATTCACCTGTATTTGCCTTTTTAAAACTCTCCCTACTATCTGCACTGCCTGTAGCTCTTGATATTGGATGTGTGTTGCTAAATGGTCTTAGCTTTATTTAGGCCCATGTGTTAGGTTTATTTAATGTATTTGACCGGCTGGCGACATACATTCAATGTTCTGTTTAGGGTTTTTTTTTCACAAGCAGTGCAGGCACGTCCTGAGAAAGCCTTGTTGCTGTCGGGACGTTAAGCAATGTACAATCCAAGACAGTCTGTGTGCATTGAATTTTTTTCTAGAACCTAGTCTGAGCATTGCTGGAGTGCCAATTAAGGTGGCCGAAGAGGCAAAGTTTTTTGGGTTATCTTTGACAAAAGATTAACCTTCTGCAAACATGTTAACTACCTTAGAACTTCTTGTCGGAAGGCCCTTGACATTCTTCGTGTCGTTGGTCGTACTGACTGGGGTGCAGACCGCATTGTCTTACTTCTACTGTACCGGGCTCTTGTTCGGTCCAAATTGGATTAGCACTCTGTGGTATATGGCTCGGCTTCTAAGTCTGTTCTACAGTGTCTGAACACAATTCACCATTAAGTTATGCGAATATGTCTGGGAGTCTTCAGGACATCTCCAGTTCGTAGTCTGTATGCCGAGGCAGGGGAGTCTTCTCTCAGGCTCCGTCGCATCCGCCTCATGCTCAGCTACTTTCTGAAGCTGAAGGCCCATCCAGACAATTATGCCTATGATTGTGTTTTAACCCGTCGTTTGCAGAGATTTACGATGCCCATCCTGGAAATGTCCGTCCACTTTCCTTTCGTGTCTGACCTCATCTGCAGGCGGCCGGAGTGGACCTGGACACAGTTTCGGAATCTCTGCAACACATTACTCCACCCTGGCTACTACCAGTTCCTGACATCTTGCTGGACTTGACCGCCCACAAGAAGGATTGTACTCCAGCCATATACCAACAGAGCCTCAATGAACTCCTTTCAATTTTTCCTGGCTATTGTCTTTATTCGGATGGGTCCAAGTCTGAGGATGGGAGAGTGGCTGTGGCTGAAGTGTCCTCTCGCCATCCTAGACGCCCATTTAAGCACCGCCTCTTTGATCATTCCTCTGTATTTAGTGCAGAACTGCAGGCAATTCTGCTTGCACTCAAGCATGTCTATCAGTCTTTGGAAAGGAACTTCCTGATTCTGTCTGACTCTCTTTCTGCCCTGCAGGCCCTTCAGGGCGCAGGAACAGACCACCCACTGCTGGTGCAGATTAGAGAGCTCTACGCAGATTTAATGAAGGAATATTATGACATCATTTTCATTTGGGTCCCGGGCCATGTGCGCATCGAAGGCAACAGAATCGCAGATTCTGCTGCCAACAGTGCCCGCAGTGACCCTGTCGCTGACACACAGACTGTTTCTAGTGATTTTAAACCTGCGATTAGTGCGTACATAGTCCGCGATTGGCATCCCGAGTGGGACAAAGAGGAAGGGAACAAGCTGCATGAAGCTCTTCCTCGGTGTCCGATAGTCTACCTTTCCTCTGCGGCAGCCGCCGTGAGGAGACTGTCCTTTCTAGGCTCCACATCGGGCACACGTATGTTACGCACTCTTACTTACTTAAACAGGATGAGCGTCCATGGTGTTTTGCCTGTGATGAGCAGTTTTTTGTTTGACACCTTTTGCTGTATTGTGCTGATCTAATTAACACGAGATATAAACACTTCACAGCAGACTCCTTGAAGGTTTTGTTCCAGGATGTTTCCCCGGAAAAAAATCTTCAATTTCTTGAGAGAATGCAATATTTTTAACAAGATCTGAGAATTCATAGACTGTGAATTTCTTTATGTTGCCCTTTTTGAGAGTCTGTAGACATTTCTTTTAAAGACTCGTGCGACATTTTAGTCTGACATATTTTTAAGATATATTTACATCTTGTCTTAAGACCTTGTTTTAGTCTGGCTGACCAGATTTTTACCCATCCCGCCGTGAGATGGCCTTTGTCACAATCCCGATTCCGGGGTGCGAACTATGAGCGCTACCGCTCGAGACACACCCATCCCACACTAACACAAACCTAACACAAACACCAGAGGAACAATGACGACGACGTTTATTAAATAAATCCCTAACAATAACCAACTATTCTCACACAGCCACGCATTCACACCTTACATTCACACTCGCACACGTCCGAACCCCTCACCCCGAATATCTACACACAATACAAAATAACAACAAAATATATAATAACTAAATATCCTTAATAAAATACAAACGATCAATATATAAATAAAATACTATCCTTAATACAACGAAAACTCAAACTGAAAAGCTTAAATCAAAGGGCCACTGGACCCCCCTTACGGAAGCACAAACGTCAAGCGCTAACGTTAGTTAAACCAGCGCCTTTGCTTCCGTGAAGAGTCCCTCACAGCACGTGGCCCGTTAAGTAATACAATAGTTCAAATGTCATAATATCAACTAAATGAACCAAATAAGCCTACTAGAACAAGCGAAGATCGAGAGAAATGAATATTGTTCAAAGGCTACTACACCTTCTCAGCGGGAGCACGAACGACAAGTTCGAATTAAATTAATGTTCTAGCAACCTAAAAATTCACAGCACAAGCTCCTTTACCTAACAACGTTTCAGAATGCACAAGGCTCCTTTAACTAGCAACTTTCAGAATGTACAAGGCTCCTTTAACTAACAACTTTCAGAATAAACAATATCACATATGCAAATGGAAACTAAACAATACCACATATGCAAATGGAGCAAATGTCCTTAACTTAATATAACTGAAAGTTGAATAAACAATATATTTCACGTCACGGGACCTTCTCGCCGGAAGCACAATTGTTAAGTGCAGCTCAACTCGATGCTCTTGCTTCTGTGATAAGGTTTTCCGTAACACCCTCTTAAATAATACAATAACTCAAAATGTCACTGTGATAAAGCTCCTCTCACAATACAGTCATTACGAGGAGATGAAATAAATCTCACAATGTATGACGTTCTTTACAAGATTATACACCGAAACTATACTTAAAAAGTTAGAAGTAATTAAACGGGACGACCCGACCTGCCTAAACGAGGCGCGCCACGACACTCCCAAAGACACTCAAGATCGGCGAGGTAGCCCCACAAGGCGGAGTGACACAGTCAGCCCCCACTCTCAGTACACCAACGGATTAGGATAGGAACCAGTCTGAAATAGGATGCACTAAAACACAGGTGCAAAAATACACACATAAATCACTAACAAAAGAAACAAAATAACGACATCACCCTTCCCACAACTTCAACTGCCGTCTCTTATACTCCCTTCACAATTCTCCCGCAATAATTCAACCTCAACATATTCCCTTCACCTCTCTCCCACAACGACAAATTCAACCTCAACATATTCCCTTCACCTCTCTCCCACAACAATAACTTCAAACTCAACAAAATACATATTTACACGTCACCTCGTGATTCTGTTCCGAATACACCCTCCGACGCTAAATACAGAGACGACCTCAGTCGCCTGCTCGGCGTTAACCCCAATAACTAATCCGCCATTAGATACTCTAAATATTACAAAAATACGACGGATGGCATTCACTTCTACATTCTATTCTCTTGTATTCTACACCTGCCCCCCAATGCACTAGCCAAAATAATAATACAGAACAAGCAAACACAATCAACCCCCCCCTCCCCCCCCCCCCCCCCCCCGAGCAAATGGCCACTAGAGAATTGTTGCGTGTACTCACTGTCATCCGTGAAGACGCCCCGGCTAGGACGAAGACAAACAAGACAAGACAAGCCAGGGGAATAGTCGTCACAGCTCTTTTTCTCTTCCTAGGACACCGACTTCCGGGTTCGACCAGGGCCGTTTCGTAGGGACGCCACAGGTGGGACGACGCAGCTACTTGAGGCGGCGGCTAATGAAAAACCCCGCACGCACAAACCCCCCTCATAGACTACGTTGAAAGACGACTGTTTTCGTTCGCTGGTGGAATGCGACTGACTATCAATTTGGATAACTTGAGGTTGGCGAAAACTGCTCACTACATCACGTGATGAAAATTCGCGTGAAACAGGTACCACCCGATGGCGTTCAGACTGGGCGGCCACGTGCTTCACGCCAACCTCCGAACTCTCGCACAGCAGCAAATACTCGTGTACAGGCCAAATACTACACACCTACGCTATCGCTACCCAGTGACTAACTGAACCCTGTCTCCCCTCTAAACTTACTCTCCTACAAAATTAGACGAAAAATAACCGTGTCGTGACACACCTCCCCCCTAAGACAAAAGTAACAGTTTTTGTTACTTATTACTATCACGACTCGACATTCCTACTTAGAAAATCAGCGGATACATACTGATCTGTCATCTAAAAAATAACTACGATGAAAGAAACCTTCCAGCCTTACCTCGCACTCGCCTAACGCAGTGCGCAACAGTAAGTCAGTAAAAATGTCTGCATACTGCCCAACGTAGTGTCTACCGTCCGGTGTACATCTGGACTCTCAGAATTTAAACTAGTCCCCCTGGGGGTTTCGATGGCTTTCAACGTCATTGTCGGTACGTTGTCAACGACGGATGGCTTCTCCCCTTTTTTCCCTTCTACGGCTACGGCGGTAGTTACGCTGACTCTCTCACGGAAGAGCTTCAACAGATTTGCGTGGAGTAATTTTGTTTTGCTCCCTACCTTTACGTGGTAGTCATACTCCCCTTGGAGTCCTACCACTTCATACGGACCCTGCCAAGTCATTTCAAGTTTGTTGTGTTTAGTGGGTAGCAGAATAATACTTTGTCTCCTACTTGGAACTGGCGACGTTTTTCTTTTCTGTCGAAATGCAGTTTCTGCCTAGCGCTAGCTTTCTTTAGGTTTTCACTGGCTAACTTTACTGACTGCCTACCTGACTTCGAGATGGTTCTTTGCTTCGCACAGTTTCTAGCGTTAGCTACGGTCTCGTCCTCCTCCTGCCTGATTATTGCTACCTGAGAATGTGGTAGAGGATACTGTCTGGTACGTATTGGTCTGTCGTCTTCGAGCCTTATCTCGCACTCGTCTAACGTAGTGCGCAGTGGTAAGTCTGTGAAAATGTCCGGGTACTGCTCAACCACGTTTCTAATGTCCTGGTGTACGTCTGGACACTCAGGATTTAAACGAACGTCCCTGGGTGTCTCAACTGCTGTCAATGTCACCGTCGGCAAGTTGTCAACAACGGATACCTCTTCCCAGTCTTCGCCTTCTTCTATCACTACAGCGGTAGCTACGCACACTCCCTCCTGCGAACGATCACTCGCGGAGTCAACTCCTAACTTACGCGATTCTGGAATAGCTACCGTTTCTTCTGCCCTCACCTGAGATCGGGTTTGTATGGCAGCGGCTACGGCCCACTGCTTCCCATCTACGGCTACGGACTACGCTGCCCTTCCTTGAAGACTACCCAGTTGCCTGGTATGACGTCGGGAACAGAATCATCTATGACTATCAGCTCTACGGTCCCCTTTACAAACTGCGAGTTTAGCTCAACAAAAGCCGTGGGGTACCTCCCTGCCTTGGACGGATCGGCCAACATCACTTCGATCTCACGAACTGTCAAATCTTCGGGCCGCACCCATCTCGACGCTACAGCTCCAATCTCAGCCCCCGTATCCCTCATGCCCACTCGGCACCGGCCTCCACGTGGCGTGGGTGGGTAGTCTCCTCAGTCACTGACAGTGGGCTAGCAGAGGGGTGCCATCTTTGTCCAGGCTTAGGACTTGATGTCAGCAGATATGTTGTTCAGTCTTTTTCACTGGTCTGGCTTTTGAGGAGCTGTGCTAACCCAGGTCTTACCATGTTGGATTGGTCCTTAAAAATACACGTGAGCTTTTGGTCCTTTGGATCCCAAGTGTTTGCCGTGCTTGGAGTCCCGTGTCGGGGGAGAAGAGGATCCTGGTGGCAGAAACACTACACTTTGGCCTTGACTTCTACCGAAACGGGAGGCTAATCGTACCGGCCTAGTCAATCTGCTCTTGTCACGTTGAGCCCTATCCCACTGTTGACATGCGGGTTGATATACGGAGCACCATGCTATAGCCTCAGCTGCTGATTATGTGCTTTACGCCAGTATTCCCCTGCATTCAACAGTGTGATAGAAGGCGGTGGCTCAGACGGTTCAATCGGGCTTAAACACTTGAGTATATCTTTCGGGCAGTCTCCATTGTGCGTCGGCTGGAGACCCGCCGACAGTTGCACTTTCCCTTGTTGGGCTCGGTGGCGGGCAGGGACCCCCGGGGGATGAATATCTCTACTATTATAATATGGAAAAAACAAAAAATCCAAAACTTTCACAGAAGCGGCACATCGCCACCGACATTGAACATGACAGTGACTCGGAGTGTGAGGAGGCGACGCCTCAGGCGTCAGCTGTATGGCCTCGCTTCCTCATTGTTCATAGCACGATGACAGACAAACCTCTTTCCAAGCTGAATCCATTTCTGGTTTGGGAGACCCTCCGGAGCCGTGTTGGCAGGCCTGAGGCCCAGCGCCTCAGGTCTGGTGACTTGCTGGTGGAGTGCCGTACCCGGGCACACTCCAACTGGCTGCTGAGGCTCTCTTCCATTGGAGACACTCCAGTGGAGGTGACACCCCACAAAACTATGAATTCGTCAAGAGGCGTAATCAAAGATCAAGATTTGGCAGAACTGTCAGACGATGAACTTGTACGGATGCTTAAGTCTCAGGGGGTGACTTACGTCAGGCGCTTCGCTTCCAAGCGAGGTGGTGTGGAGATCCGTCTCCCTACCATCATCCTGACGTTTGGCAATCCAACCCCTCCAAATACAATCTGGGGAGGTTACTACTCCTTGAAAGTGAAAAAGTACGTCCCTCTCCCCCTCCGGTGCTTTAAGTGCCAAATGTATGGCCATGGGCAGAAGACATGCCGCCAGGGAGAGGCTTCATGCGCCCGTTGTACCAAGCCAAGACACTCTGCTGAGTCCTGCACAGCCACCCCCCTGTGTGTGAATTGCCAGGGGGCGCATATGGCTTCGGACAAGAAATACCCTCGTTGGATATCCGAGTGCAGGATTCAGCAAGTGCGTGTGGAGAAGGGGCTGTCCTTTTTGGACGCCAAAAACTGGTTGAAGGCCCTGGTGCAGCTGCGGCTGCCCTATCCTCTAACACATCTGTATATACATTCAGTGCAGCGGTGGCAGGCAAGCGCCCCACCAAAGACTTCGCATGTCAAACCCCAACTTCTTGGTTGGGGGCGGAGCCTCGGCTCCTCTCGCCCCTGGTGAGTAACCCTCCTCCGGTGGTGACGAGGAGCCAGGGAACGCAGAAGGCGGACATTGCCAGTCCGGTAGTGCAGCCTTCTGTTGCCCCTAAGCCTCAGCCCCCTCGCAAACCTGTTAGTCTGTCTAATCCAAAGGCTTCTGGCTCTGGTCAGCCTTCTAAAACCGTTACCTCTAGCGGCAGGAACGCTGCCCAGGAGCAGAAGTCTAAGAAATCTATGGGATCGCTGTGCGCACGGGCCCAGAAGGAGAACACTGATGTCCCCCTTCAAAACAAATATGCTGCATTGGAGGAGCGGATGGAGGGAGTGGAAGTTGTCGTTGCTGATGCGGTGGCAGTTCCACCCTCTTCATCTCCGAAGAACCAGAGGAGGCCCGGGAGTCGGCCCCCCTCTGTTTCTTCACCTCCTTCCAAATCAAAGATAAAGAGGGGAAAAACTCTTCACCCCAAGATAATACATAATCATGTACTCTCTGCTGCAGTGGAATTGTCGTGGTTTTCAAGCTAACTTTGAGGAATTAAGTCTTTTAGTCCAGTTCCATAACCCCTCAGTAATATCTCTTCAGGAAACATACCTGAAGACTTCTGACCCTGTGTCCTTTACTGGTTTTCACGCTATACACAAAGGCTCTGATTTAGAGAGGCGCTTGGGTGGAGTGGCTCTTTTCATTAGTAGCCAAATTTTATGTAGCCCCGTTAGCCTCGACACCTGTCTTCAGACTGTCGCAGCTCGGGTTACCTTGAAAAAGACAATAACCATATGCAGTGTTTACCTGCCACCATCCCTGCGGGTCTGTAGTACTGATATTTTTCACTTAGTAGATCAGCTGCCGAATCCCTTTATTCTCATGGGGGATTTTAATGGTCACGCTCACCTTTGGGGTAGTGACCACTATGATGGCTGAGGTCAGATGTTAGAAGATGTTTTTTTCTCAACTTAACCTGTGTCTTTAACGATGACTCACCAACGTATTCGAACTCCGGTTCAGGCTCTAGTTCTGTTCTAGACCTCAATGTGTGTGATCCTTCTCTCATGCTGGACTTTCACTGGAAGGTTCACGACGACCTGTGTGGTAGTGACCACTTCCCAGTAGTACTGTCGTCGGTCAGCTGTGAGGAAGATTCGCCGGTGGGACGCTGGAATCTCACGAAAGCGAACTGGCCTCTGTTCGCCTCCCTCTGTCAGTCTGGTATTACAGAGGAGGTGGTCATGTCAGCTGAAGTACCTGTTTCTTGTTTTACTTCTATTTTGTTGGACGTAGCAGGTGAAACCATCCCTAGAACTTCCACATCACTCCCTCGGATGCCGAGAGTACCATAGTTTAATGAAGAGTGCCGCAAGGCCCAAAAAATGCGCAAATCTGCTCAGCGACGTGCTTTTCGCGATCTGTCACAAGCAAATATTTTAATATTTAAAAGACAGCGGGCGAAAGCCCGTTACATTTTTAAACGTGAACGCCGTGCTTCCTGGAGAAGCTTCGTCTCATCTTTATCTTCTAGGACTACATCCCAAAAAGTCTGGAAGGCTGTTCGAAGAATTAGGGGCTTCTATCGGCCATCTTAGAGATGGTGCCAGTTTGGTCACGGATAAAAAGGCTGTTGGCAATTTGCTTGCCTCCACCATTACCCATCATTCTTCAACAGAGCATTATTCCCCTTTCTTCCAGAGAGAGAAGGAGAAGCGAGAGTCTTGTACTTGTGATTTTATATCGGATAACTCGTAAGACTATAATGCCCCTTTTACGTTTTCAGAATTGCAGCAAGCCATGCAGAAATGTACTGACTCTGCTGCTGGATTAGATACCATCCACTATCAGCTCATAACACATCTGCCTGAGGATTCACTTCTTGTACTTCTCAAGACCTTTAACCATATCTGGATAACTGGTCATTTTCCGCCATCTTGACGTCAGGCTGTGGTTGTGCCAATCCCCAAGCCGGGTAAAGATCCTTCCGACCCGGGCAACTATCGGCCAATCGCTTTGACATCATGTTTATGCAAAACTATGGAACGCTTGGTCAACGCCCGCCTGGTGTGGCATCTTGAGTCACAGGGTCTCATCACAGACCTCCAGTGCGGTTTCTGGCGCTTCCGTAGTACAACTGACCATCTAGTCCGCTTTGAGTCTTATATCCGAGATGCTTTTGTCAACAAGCAACATGTCTATGCACTTTTATTCTATCTTGATAAGGCATATGACACTACCTGGAAGTATGGTATATTGTCTGATTTGTCGGACATGGGTTTTAAAGGGCACCTGCCCGTTTTTATTCAAATTTTTTGTCTAACAGGTCGTTCCATGTCCGTGTGGGCTCCACCCTCTCCGACTCCTTTGAACAGGAGATGGTGTTGCGCAGGGCAGCATTTTATCTCCTGTTTTATTTAGTATTAAAATTAATAACTTTGTAAAGGCCGTTAAGGATGATTCTGAATGCTCTTTGTTTGTGGACGACTTTGCTTTGTGTGCACGAGGTCGAGGGCTTGCGTCCCTTGAGAGGCGCTTGCAGCTGTGCGTTGATCGCATCCAGGGGTGGGTGTCTCTCAACGGATTCAGGTTCTCGCCCTCCAAGACAGTCTGTGTGCATTTTACTAACCAGACGAATTTTTTCCAGTACCTAGCCTGAGCATTGCTGGAGTGCCAATTAAGGTGGCCGAAGAGGCAAAGTTTTTGGGGGTCATCTTTGACAAAAGATTGACATTCTGCAACCATGATACCTACCTTAGAACCTCTTGTCAGAAGGCCCTCGACATTCTTCGTGTCGTTGGTCGTACTGACTGGGGTTCAGACCGCATTGTCGTACTTCGACTGTACCGGGCCCTTGTTTGGTCCAGACTGGATTACGGCTATGTGGTATATGGCTCGGCTTCCAAGTATGTTCTACAGCGTCTGAACACAATTCACCATCAAGGTCTGCGCATATGTCTGGGAGCTTTCAGGACATCTCCAGTTCCTAGTCTGTATGCAGAGGCAGGGGAGCCTTCTCTCAGGCTCCGTCGCATCCGCCTCATGCTCAGCTACGTTCCGCAGCTGAAGGCCCAACCAGAAAATCCTGCCTATGATTGTGACTTTAACCCGACGTTTGCAGAGAGTTATGATGCCCATCCGGGAGCTGTCTATCCACTTTCCTTCCGTGTCCGACCTCATCTGCGGGCGGCTGGAGTGGACCTGGACAAAGTTTCGGAATCTCTGCAACACGTCACTCCACCCTGACTACTACCAATTCCTGACATTTGCTGGACTTGACCGCCCACAAGAAGGATTGTACTCCACCAGCCATATACCAACAGAGCCTCAATGAACTCCTTTCAATTTTTCCTAGCTATTGTCGTCTTTATACGGATGGGTCCACGTCTGAGGATGGGAGGGTGGCTGCGGCTGCAGTGTCCTCTCGCCATCCTAGACGCCCATTTAAGCTCCGTCTCCCTGACCATTCCTCTGTATTTAGTGCAGAACTGCAGGCAATTCTGCTGGCACTCAAGCATGCCTATCAGTCTCGGAAAAGGAATTTCCTGATTCTGTCTGACTCTCTTTCTGCCGTGCAGGCCCTTTAGGGCACGGGAACGGACCATCCACTGCTGGTGCAGATTAGAGAGCTCTACGCAGACTTGATGAAGGAATATTATGACATCAATTTTATTTGGGTCCCGGACCATGTGGGCATCGAAGGCAACAGAATCGCAGATTCTGCTGCCAACAGTGCACGCAGTGACCCTGTCCCTGACACACAGACTGTTTATAGTGATTTTAAACCTGTGATTAGTGCGTACATAGCCTGCGAGTGGCAGTCCGCGTGGGACAAAGAGGAAGGGAACAAGCTTCATGAAGTTCTTCCTACGTTGTCCGACAGTCTACCTTTCCGCTGCGGCAGCCGCCGTGAGGAGACTGTCCTTGCTCGGCTCCACATCGGGCACACGTATGTTACGCACTCTTACATACTTAAACAGGATGAGAGTCCATGGTATTTTGCCTGTGATGAGCAGTTTTCTGTTCGACACTCTTTGCTGTATTGTGCTGATCTCATTGACACAAGATATAAACACTTCACAGCAGACTCCTTGAAGGTTTTGTTTCGGGATGTTTCCCCCGTACAAAATCTTCAATTCCTTGAGAGAATGCAATATTTGTAACAAGATCTGAGCATTCATAGACTATGTAAATATTTTTTATTTGACCTTTTTGAGAGTCTGTATACGTTTCTTTTAAAGACTTGTGCGACATTTTAGCCTGACATTTTTAAGCTATATTTCCATCTTGTCTTAAGGCCTTGCTTTTAGTCTGGCTGACCAGATTTTTACCCATCCCGCTGTGAGATGGCCTTAGTCGCCTTCTCGGCGTTAAACCCAAATAACTAACTAACCGTATCCCTCATGACTCTAACAGGACTACCTCTAAGCTGCCTCGTACTCCAAGGGTTGTACGGCTGAATACCACTGACGGTGTTAATGAGCTCCCCCTGAATCAAACTGTCGTTCAGACTTACTGTCACCTGATTCAACGGGTTAGGCTGTCTACATTGCCTCGCTACGTGCCCTTTCTTCCCACACCTGTAACACTCAATCTGACTACCTCCTACCTGACTCTCCTTCGGTTTAGCCCCCTCCTTACTTCCACCAGACAGTTTATCTACCCTACTGGTCGTACCG
Source organism: Semisulcospira habei (assembly GCA_036245525.1). Lineage (NCBI taxonomy): Eukaryota > Metazoa > Mollusca > Gastropoda > Semisulcospiridae > Semisulcospira > Semisulcospira habei. The sequence continues at coordinate 69,471,238 of BTPG01000002.1, read as the reverse complement.
CTGGATCGAGGTCCATTCCTGACTGGTACCCCTGCAAACACAGGTCTCTTAGTCACGGCCCTTTTAGCGTCTATGTGAAGCTGAGCTAACTCTGCCGCCTTCTCACCGTTCTCGGGAAGACGTTCCCTCACAAATAACTCTAAATCCGGACTCATGATAGAATATAGTTGCTCCGTGATGAAAGCGTTCAACACGTCAACTACACTCTCCACGTCTCTGCTGGCTAACGAACACCATCTCTTCAATAGTGTGTGTGACCTACTCAAAAACTGCGGAAACGTTTCGGGACCCTCCTTACGTACCTTCCTGAACTGCGTCCGGTAGTACTCAGCGTCCCTCCGAAAACGTTTCAGAAGCGCATCCCTAACAACACTGAAATCTTGGGCTTGCTCCGGACTCAGCTTTAAGTACGTCTCTCTAGCTTCCCCTGACAGTAAAGGTGACAATCTAGCGGACCAGATATTCCTTCTCCACCCTTGAATCTCGGCTATCTGCTCGAAGTGCTGAAGGTAGCTCTCTATGTCCTCCTTCCCATCAAAGGTAGACGTCTGACACGATACTCATCTGACTGGTTACGCCGACTCTGCTGTGCGAACATCTGTTCTCTAGCCCTTCTCTCTTCTTCTAGCTGGGCTTGAAATCTTTCTTTATCATCTGACCTTTCTTCAACCCTTTCCCTACGATCTAATTCTCTCTGTTCCCGTTCATCTTCGAATCTCCTCTCTAGCAACCTAATCTCATGGCCTCTCCTAGCAGACTCCTGGTCTTTACTAACAGACTCCATCACAAAGTCGGCTAACACTACGTCTGTCAATCCCATGCTCATCCCCAACTCCCTGTATCTGACGTAAGGGTCAGAACTGCCTAGTCCTACCGAACCTTTGGCCTCCAATGGGGATAAAAGTGCTGCATACGAGGGTTTGGAAAGGAAGGCGTACTCACTGTGACCGCTGCTCCAGTCTGACGCGACGGGGTGGTTCCAACAGTCAACAAGTCCGCCATTGCCTCAGCTAGCTGTGCCCGGTCCTTCGCAGCCCTACGCTGTCGCCATAGTGCCCACAGACGGTGTCCTGCCACTCAAGGAGAAAAAGAAAGCTGAACTACAGAACACCCAACACGCAACACTTAACACTTAACACGAGACAATCAAATGGATAACAAAAACAAACGGAAGACGGAGCCGGAGGGTCCCCTGTTGCCCAGGGGTCTGATGCATGGACAGAGAATAGACAAGTCCCCGACGTAGCCCTAGTCGGAAACTTGTTACGTAGGGACTAACTGAGGCATACATTTCCGATCCATGAACTGAGACTTGAGTCAGACTATCAAGTCCGAGACTAGATATGGTTAGTCCGCGACTTGTGTCAAGTGCTTTTTTTAACTTGGGAATATCCAGTTCCAAATGCCACTTGGCATGCGCCGCTGGGAACAGTTTTCACCCTGCACGTGTTTTGACAGCCACGGTCTTCCATCTTCACTCTGCCTGTAAACTGTACTCATCGATTTTGGTTTTAATAATATTAATAATAATAATAATGTACATTTATATAGCGCTTGACCTCCAAATGAATGGTGCTCTAAGCAAGATCAAAAATCACAGAACAAAAAGTACAAGAAAAATAAATTTCACGGCGCTTGAAACGAATTTTTTTGTGAAGCTTCGTATCATCAAACTCACCTAGTGTGTATCGACGGTCTCTAAATACTCGATTTCGGCGTAGATTTTGTCGAGATAGGAACATCATGTAGACAGCGGCTGCCATTTTGATTCGCTTTTAGACAGAGACTAGATGCTTTACACTTAGTAAATCGTGGGCTTAAATTTGGGCTGTTTAGTCCCTGAGAAAGTTTCAGACTTGGCCTAGTCTCAGTTCATGCATGTCTTACTAACATGTTAGTCTCAGGTTTATGAAGATAGTTTCGGACTTAGGCTCTAGTCTCTGCCCATACATCTGTCCCCAGGCCTTGTCAGCAGAGTTACACACAACAATCCCCCGTTTCGTACTGCTCGGGGTATGAGCCCTAGAGCAGTACTCCCTCACTCCCGACCAACCACCCGCCTAGTCACTCACCCGACACGACAACGAAAAAACAAAAAACTAACCTCTGGGTACTAACCTAACCTAACCTAATGATCCACCCAACTAACCCCCCTAACAATTTCGATCCCACCTCTGCCACAAAAATGTCATGACCCCGCTTCCGGGGTGCGAACTATGAGCGCTACCGCTCGAGACACACCCATCCCACACTAACACAAACCTAACACAAACACCAGAGGAACAATGAGGACGACGTTTATTAAATAAAACCCTAACAATAACCAACTATTCTCACACAGCCACGCATTCACACCTTACATTCACACTCGCACACGTCCGAACCCCTCACCCCGAATATCTACACACAATACAAAATAACAACAAAATATATAATAAATAAATATCCCTAATAAAATACAAACGATCAATATATAAATAAACTACTATCCTTAATACAACGAAAGCTCAAACTGAAAAGCTTAAAATCAAAAGGCCACTGGACCCCCCTACGGAAGCACAAGCGTCAAGTGCTAACGTCAGTTAAACCAGCGCCTTTGCTTCCGCAAAGAGTCCCTCACAGCACGTGGCCCGTTAAGTAATACAATAGTTCAAATGTCACAATATCAACTAAATGAACCAAATAAGCCTACTAGAACAAGCGAAGATCGAGGAAAAAGAATATTGTTCAAAAGCTACTACACCTCCTCAGCAGGAACACGAACGACAAGTTCGAATTAAACTAATGTTCTAGCAATCTAAAAATTTACAGCACAAAGCTCCTTTACCTAACAACGTTTCAGAATGCACAAGACTCCTTTAACTAGCAACTTTCAGAATGTACAAGGCTCCTTTAACTAACAACTTTCAGAATAAACAATATCACATATGCAAATGGAGACTAAACAATACCACATATGCAAATGGAGCAAATGTCCTTAACTTAATATAACTGAAAGTTGAATAAACAATATATTTCACGTCACGAGACCTTCTCGCCGGAAGCACAACCGTTAAGCGCAGCTCAACTCGACGCTCTTGCTTCCGCGATAAGGTCTTCCGTAACACCCTCTTAAATAATACAATAACTCAAAATTTCACTGTGATCAAGCTCCTCTCACAATACAGTCATTACGAGGAGATGAAATAAATCTCACAATGTATGACGTTCTTTACAAGATTATACACCGAAATTATACTTAACAAGTTAGAAATAATTAAACGGGATGACCCGACCTGCCTAAACGAGGCGCGCCGCGACACTCGCAAAGGCACTCTGGATCGGCGTCGTAACCCCATAAGGCGGAGTGACACAGTCAGCCCCCACTCTCAGTACACCAATGGATTAGGATAGGAACCAGTCGGAAATAGGATGCACTAAAACACAGGTGCAAAAATACACACATAAATCACTAACAAAAGAAACAAAATAACATCACCCTTCCCACAACTTCGACTTCCGTCTCTTATACTCCCTTCACCAATCTCCCGCAATAATTCAACCTCAACATATTCCCTTCACCTCTCTCCCACAACAATAACTTCAAACTCAACAAAATACATATTTACACGTCACCTCGTGATTCAGTTCCGAATACACCCTCCGACGCTAAATACAGAGACGACCTCAGTCGCCTGCTCGGCGTTAACCCCAATAACTAATCCGCCATTAGATATTCTAAATATTACAAAAATACGACGGATGGCATTCACTTCTACATTCTATTCTCTTGTATTCTACACCTGCCCCCAATACACTAGCCAAAATAATAATACAGAACAAGCAAACACAATCACCCCCCCCCTCCCCCCCCCCCCCCCCCCCCCCCCGAGCAAATGGCCACTAGAGAATTGTTGCGCGTACTCACTGTCATCCGTGAAGACGCCCCGGCGAGGACAAACACAAACAAGACAATACAAGCCAGGGGAATAGTCGTCGCAGCTCTTTTTCTCTTCCTAGGACACCGACTCCCGTGCTCGACCAGGGCCGTTTCGTAGGGACGCCACAGGAGGGACGACGCAGCTACTTGAGGCGGCGGCTAATGGAAAACCACGCCCGCACAAACCCCCCTCAGAGAGTACGTTGAAAAGACGACTGTTTTCATTCACTGGTGGAATGCGACTGACTATCAATTTGGATAACTTGAGGTTGGCGAAAAACGCTCACTACATCACGTGATGAAAATTCACGTGAAACAGGTACCACCCGATGGCGTTCAGACTGGGCGGCCACGTGCTTCACGCCAACCTCCGAACTCTCGCACAGCAGCAAATACTCGTGTACAGGCCAAATACTACACACCTACGCTATCGCTACCTGGTGACTAACTGAACCCTGTCACCCCTCTAAACTTACTCCTCTACAAAATTAGATGAAAAAACCCCGTGTCGTGACAGCCTTAGTCGCCTGCTCGGCGTTAAACCCAAATAACTAACTAACTAACCCATCTGCAGGCGGCCGAAGTGGACCTGGACAGTTTTGGAATCTCTGCAAGACATCACTCCACCCTGGCTATTACCGGATCTTCACATATTGCTGGACTTGACCGCCCACAAGAAGCACTGAAGAACAAGAACAAGAACCTCTTGTCAGAAGGCCCTTGACGTTCTTCGTGTCGTTGGTCGTACTGACTGTGGTGCAGACCTCATTGTCTTACTTTGACTGTACCGGGCCCTTGTTTGGTCCAAACTAGATGACGGATCTGTGATGTATGGCTCGACTTCCACGTCTGTTCAACAGTGCCTGAACACAATTCCCCATCAAGGTCTGTAAATATGTAGGGGGGCCTTTAGAACGTCTCCAGTTACATGTCTGTATTCCGAGGTAGTGGAAGCCTCTCTCAAGCTCCGCCGAATCCGCCTCATGGTCAGCTACGTTCAGAAACTGAAGGCCCATCCATACAATCCTGCCTATGATTGTGTTTTTAAACCGTCGTTTACAGAGATTTACGATAACCATCCGGGAGCTGTGCGTAAACTTTCCTTCCGTGTCCGACCTCATCTGCAGGCGTCCAGAGTGGACCTGTACAGAATTTCGGGATCTCTGCAAAACATCACTCCACCCTGGCTGTTACAAGTTTCTGACATCTTGCTGGACTTGACCGCCAAAAAAGGGACTGTACTCCACCAGCCTTATTCCAACAGAGCACCAATGAGCTCCTTTTAAAGTTGTCCTTGCTATTGTTGCATTTATTCGGATGGGTCAAGGTTTGTGGATGGGAGGGTGTCTGCGGCTGCAGTGTCTTCTCGCCATCCTCGACGCACAGACTGTTCATAGTGATTTTAGACCTGTGATTAGTATAGTGCGTACATAGCCCGTGAGTGGCAGGCAGGGTCGGACAAGGAGGAAGCTAACAAGCTGAATAAAGCTTTCCTAAGGTGTCCTACAGTCTACATTACCGCTGCGGCAACCGCCGTGAAGAGACTGTCCTGGCTATTGTCGCCTTTATACGGATGGTTCAAAGCTTGAGGATGGGAGGGTGGCTGCGGCTGCAGTGTCTTCTCGCCATCCAACACGTACATTTAAGGTCCTGTGATTAGTGCGTTCATAGCCCGCAAGTGGCAGCCCGAGTGGGACAAAGAGGAAGGGAACAAGCTGCATGAAGCTCTTCCTAAGGTGTCCGACAGTCTACTTTTCTGATGCGGCAGCCGCCATGAGGAGACTGTCCTTACTCGGCTCCACATCGGGCACACGTATGTTACGCACTCTTACTTACTTAAACAGGATGAGAGGATGAGAGTCCATGGTGTTTTGCCTTTGATGAGCAGTTTTCTGTTCGACACTCTTTGCTGTATTGTGCCGATCTCATTGACACCAGATATAAACACTTCACAGCAGACTCCTTGTAGGTTTTGTTTCGGGATGTTTTCCCGGACGAAATCTTCAATTTCTTGAGAAAATGCAATATTTTTAACAAGATATGAGCATTCATAGACTGTGAATTTCTTTATTCCCCCCCCCCACCCGGGTCTGCACTGGGGGACTTGGGTGGGGTTAGGTACTTTTTAGTTCCCAGGGTCACCCTGGTCAGCCCCACAGGGTGGATTTTCCCCACTACTCTGGGGCATGTGTTTCTGTCTACCCTTGGTCCATTCCCCCGTATTTGCCTTTTTAAAACTCTCCCTACTGTCAGCACTGCCTGTAGCTCTTGATATTGGATGTGTGTTGCCAAATGGTCTTAGCTTTATGTGGGCCCCATGTCGTAGGTTTATTAACGTATTGACCGGCTGGCGACATACATCAATATATTTTTTTTTTTCACAAGCAGTGCAGGCACGTCCTTGTTGCTGTCGGGACGTTAAGCAATGTACAATCAATCAATCAACATTTATTTTGCCCTTTTGAGAGTCTGTAGACATTTCTTTTAAAGACTCGTGCGACATTTTAGCCCGACATTTTAAAGATATATTTACATCTTGTCTTAAGACCTTGCCTTTAGTCTGGCTGACCAGATTTTTACCCATCCCGCCGTGAGATGGCCTTAGTCGCCTGCTCGGCGTTAAACCCAAATAACTAATAACCATTTAAGGTCCGCCTCCCTGACCATTTATCTGCATTTAGTGCAGAACTGCTGGCAGTTATGCTGGCACTCAGGCATGCCTATCAGTCTAGGGAAAGGACTTTCATTATTCTGTCTAACCCTCTTTCTGCCTTGTAGGCTCTTCAGGGCGCAGGAACAAACCACCCACTGCTTGTGCAGATTAGAGAGATCTACGCAAACTTGATGAAGGAATATTATGAAAACATTTTTATTTGGGTCCCAGGGCATGTGGGCATCAAAGGCAACAGGATCGCAGTTTCTGCTGCTAAGGATGCCCGCAACGACCCTGTTCCTGACGCACAGACTGTTCATAGTGATAGTCATAGTGGCAGTCCGAGTGGGACAAAGAGGAAGCTAACAAGATCCGTGAACCTCTTCCTAAGGTGTCCCATAGTCTACCTTACCGCTGCCGCAGCCGCCGTGAAGAGACGGTCCTAAAAGAGGAGGAACGTCCATGGTGTTATGCCTGTGATGAGCAGTATTATATATATATATTATCAAAAGTTACAATAACCATAAAAAACCAATACAAACAAACCTCAAAACATTCAACCCGAAAACAAACACTAATATAATCAAATTACTTGAACAGAATCTCTCTCTTGGCTTGACTTCGCGAACGAAGATTTTATAGGAGTTGACCACGACGTCTGCAGGCTTGTTCATGGCTGCGGAGGCCAATCCGAGACAGGCAAGTTCGACCGCTGCAGGGGAAGGTATGGCCAGGGTTCTGAGCTGCGGCATCTCTGTTTTTTCTCCTGAGCCGCTTGTCCTTAAGGCTAGCTCTGTGAGAGCCCTCAAAGGAGACAGCTGCCTTGTAAATGGTGGAGCGCCAGGTGTCACGGTCCGCAGCAAGCGAAGACCACTGGTGGTGGTCGATTTGGCAGGCACTAAGTGACTTCTTGAGACAGTCTTTGTATCTCTTCTTTGGTGCCCCTCTGTCACGGTGTCCAGTAGCAAGCTCGCCGAACAGTGTGATCTTTGGTAGGCGATGATCCTCCATCCTGGAGACATGCCCCGCCCAGCGGAGCTGTGTCCGCAGCAGCAAAGCCTCGATGCTCACAGTTTCAGCCTGTTCAAGGACCTCGACGTTGGTGACATAGTCACTCCAGTGAATGCCCAGGATGATACGCAGGCAGCGCTGGTGGAAGCGTTCGAGGAGTCGTAGTTGGCTGCGGTAGAGGGCCCAGGACTCGGAACCATACAGCAGGGTGGTGAGGACCACAGCTCTGTACACGCTGATCTTGGTGCCTGTTTTCAGCTGTTGATTGTGCCACACCCGCTTGAAAAGTCGCCCGAAAGCGCTGTTCGCTTTTGCCAGCCTGCTGTCAAGCTCCTTGTCCAGCTTGGCGTCGGACGTGATAATGCAGCCAAGGTAGGTAAACTGGTGCACTGACTTTAGTTCAGACTCGCCAATGGTGATGTGAGGAGGGCGTTACACTGTCTTGGGTGCCGGCTGATGGAGGACCTCTGTCTTTTTCAGACTGACCTCGAGTCCAAAGAGCTGGGCAGCATCTGCGAAACAAGACGTGATGCGCTGCAGGGCTCTCTCTGTGTGTGCAACGAGGGCAGAACAGAATAAAAGACAATTAAATAGACAGCATGTTTGCTGCAGATATTTTAGTCTAACAAGTTACCAACCTATATGTTAATAAAATGTTCATAGTGTGCCCATTTTAATTTAAATTTTGTGTGTTCCATATCAGTTTTGCATTGTGCTTTTCAATGTTATACCTGTCTTTCATGTCTCTACGAAAATGCCGCATCGTTGGCCTTGTCTTCCTTATTCTACATTTATAAATAAAGAATTTTGCCATCAGTATTATCAAATAAAAAAAAAATGTCTGTTTTAAAGTTAGTATCGTTTCCAAAAAGTATAAGTCTTTCACTGAAACTGAAAATGAAACAACCTACATACATTATCACATTTTTTTCACCCATAACGCTTGCTAATTTTACCCAAAAGGATTGTACATAACCGCATTTCCAAAATATATTCTCAATACGTTTTCTTTTGTTCGTGCAGAAAGTACACTTGTCTGAACTTTGAATACCAATTTTGGCATAATTATATTTGTGCCAATAATCCTATGATGAATTCTGGTCTGAAACCACTTCAGTTTAACGTGTTGTACCTGTTGCAGTTTCTGCAAAGTTTTCTTCCAGTCCAAATGACAGCTAAGTTCTTTATCCCATTTATCTAAACAGTGGATTTTTGTTATTCATTCATTGTGAAGATTTCAAAATAACGTTTTGAGCCCTTTTGCACGGAATGAAGGAGTTGCAAGGATTTTGGTTTATCATTCATATCGTTATTTTTAATGTGGATGTTAGTGTTGCAAATATATTTTTGTATTGTATTTTGTATTGCATATGTAAGGAAGTCGATGTTTACACCATATTTTGTTTTAAATTCAGTATATTTCCTCGGGTGCCCTACATCATTATAGAACTGTCCAGTGCAGTATATACCTTTTTTTGCCCATTGTTTTTATAAAATACATTTGTTTCCAATCTTAATATTATCATTCAAAAAGACGGGTTCAGCCAACACTTCTACTAGCGTATTTGGTTCCACTTTGCACCCAAACTCCTAATAAGCACACACAACATCTTTCCAGAACAAATTTGTGCTTTATTTTGTTGTATAATTCTGGACCGCATTTCTCCAGGTGCTTGAGAACTGGATATGTATTAAGGATAACATGTTTCCATCTGTGACTTGTGCTGTTTAATTTTCTAATCAATTTAATTTTAAATGCTCTCATATACTGCTTTAAATTGGGAATACCGATTCCTCCGTTTCGTAAAGTTCTTGTTGCAACTTTTCTGTTTATTTTGTCCGTTTTTTTTTTTATCCCATACAAATCTAAAGCAGTGTGTTTGCAACTCTTCAACATGTTTATCCAGTGGGTTAGGAAGCAAAATCCATAGGTAGACCAGTTTTGATAAGATCAATGATTTTAACACAGCGACTCTGCCTAAGGGTGTAATTGGCCTCTTTAGCCACATTTACATAAGCATTTTTATCTCAATATACTTGTCTTTAAAGTTTCGAAGATGACAGCTCTTTAAATCATTTGTCAGCCAAATGCCTAAGACTTTAAACTCTGGTGGGTTCCAGTTTAATTTATGGTATGGCAAATATCTGATTGTAGAGTTTTCCTTACTACCCAGCCAAACAGCATCAGTTTTCCCCAAAATGTAGATGGAAACCCGAACAGATGCTAAATTTGTTTAAAATGTCAATAACTGCCTCGAAGGATTGTGTACCTCCGTCAAGAAAAATGTGTGTGTCGTCCGCAAACTGTGTTATTTTATGTTCTTTGTCTCCTGTATAAATAGGTGTAATATTTGTATTATGTCTTATCATTATGCGCTAATATTTCTACACACATTATGAAGATATAGGGTGAGACCGGGTCTCCCTGTCTGCAGCCGCGCTCAATGTTAAACCATTGAGATATATTACCATTAACTAACACAGCGAATTTAATTTTAGTGTAGAAGAGGTTAATCTATTTCAAAATGTCTCATCCAAAGCCAAAGGCCTTCAATACTTGATGCATGAATTTGCACTCAATTGAATCAAATGCTTATTGAAAATCAATGCTGAGGAGCAAACCCAACTTGTTTGTTTCGTTTAGATAGTTTATAATGTTAATGGTAACCTGTTATTGTCCCCAATAAACCTGTTTGCCATGAATCCGGTTTGGTCTTCATTTATTATGCTTGGTAATTCATTTTTTTTTCTCGATGCTATACATGCTGACCCAATCTTACAGACGACGTTAAGCAGAGAGATGGGTCTCCAGTTACTAATATAACTGGGTCTCCAGTTACTAATAGGATCCCTATGTTTATCTCCTTTAGGTAGACAAATAATTATTCCTTCCTTTTGTATCTGAGACAGTTCGCCATATCTGAAAGCTTCGCTTAGGGACCTCACAATAAACTGTCCTAATCTTCTCCCCAAAAAATGTGATAATTCAACTGTGAACCCGTCTGTACCTGGACTCTTTCCATTTTTTCATTCTTTTTAATGCTAAGGAGGTCTCTGTTATATCTATCTGTCCCTCTAATGCGTCCAACTCACTTTTTATTAGCTTTGGAATGCTTGTAACCATTTCCTCTTGTTTACAGTCGTCTATATTCCTTATGCTATATAGGTTTTCATAAACATTTTTATTTCTTCTGTAATAGCGTTCTTGTCTGTAATAGACGAACCATTTCCTTTTGTGATTTTCGTCATTTGTTTACTAACAAAGTTCCTTTTTTCTAGTACACAGAAGTATTTAGTTATTTCTTCTCTCTCGCAACCCATTTTGCCTTTGATCTGAGCAACACAGCTTCCATTCTTTTTTCCCTAAGGGCTTTCAGATTTTCACCTTTTGCATCTAACGTTTCAACTTCATCGTTGTTTTTGTTCGGTTTTCTCTCCAGTTTCTCTATTTCTTTTTCTAACTGTTTCTCCAATTCTCTGCTTTTTTTGGCTTTCATTGACGCGTATCCAATTGTTTTCCCTCGTATTTCCATCAGCAAAACGTCTAGAAATACACAGTCGGAAATTATTAAATGTATGTGCTCATCATTTATATCTAAAAGGTTTTCTCTATTGTAAGGCGATGCCAAATATGCGTCTATCACCCTATAAATAGTCTCGCTGACTATTACGTAAGCACTATCTTTTAGTAACGAACTATTGAATTTCAAAAATGTATTTCGTTTATTGCTATTTTCCATTTCAAACTGAAGTTTGACTGAAATCATTGAGTGACCAGTCATATATCCATATTCAATATCCGTTTATAACGTAATCTGCTTTGTTGTGGGGGTCTTTTGCGCCTCCAGGTAAATCTTTTTAATTCTGGATTTAATGTCCTCCACACATCAACTAAGTCTAATTTATCTATCATCTTTTCTACTCTTTCTTGAGCTTTAGGGTTATTGGTGTGCTTGTAATTGTAATAATCTAGTTAAGGATCCAAGACTAGGTTCCAGTCTCCTCCATTTATTATATTTATTGTTCCTGCATCTCTGATAGTTTTTTTTTTAAACTCTTTGTAGAAGACGGGACTGTCACTATTGGGTCCATAGATGTTGATGAGTAAAAAGAGCTGTTTCCTGTGTTCCATTATAATCATGACAAAGTTCCCGTCTTCGTCCTTATCCCCTTTTTTTTTTATGGAGAACTCAAAATTATTATTGAAGAGACTGGATATTAAAGAACGAAAAGTAACATTATATCCCCATTCTGCCCGTTTATAGTTTTCACGTTTGGCTTCGAAGTGAGTATCTTGTAAGAAGTATCTCGAGCAGTTTTTTCCTTAATAATAATATTAATAATTACGGTATTTATAATGCTATTATCTTATAATAATTATAACTCTAAGCGCGCATTCACAACTCGCGCACGCATGCGCACGCTTTGAACAATGACTCACGTACCACTAATACATTACAACAGTCAGCATGGGGTGGGGAGTGTGGTGATATAGTGCTAGAACTGTTGAAAGAGGTGAATTTTGAGGGCGGACTGGAAGGAGGAAAGAGAGTGTTTGAGAGTGAATGAAATTGAATACATCTGGACCGGCTTCCGGTTGCTATCCGATGTCGGATAGACGCTACATTCTTGTCATCCCCCAAAATCGCTAAAAATCACCATCTAAAGTGTGACATCGGCTTTACAAAATAGTGTGTTCGGTGCAAGTGTTGTGTTTGGTGCCTTGTGTATCATCCATCGTGACACCATCTGCCAGTGCCATCTCAGTGTTAATTGGACAAGAAAGATAAACGCCGGCAGCAGCAGTACTGCGCTATGGCGGCGGAACACGTGCCACCGGTGTTTATCAAGGCGCAGCTACTGCCGGCTGCGGACGATAAAGACTACACAGTTTTTGAACTCTGCTCAGCAGCAGAAAAATGTACAGGCTTCAACAACATAGAAGGAAGCCAAAGACTGGGAAATCTGTGGAGGATATACCCCAAAAACATGGACGCACGAGTGGCCCTCCTAACCAAGGGCATAGTGTTGAGGGGTCGGCTTGTGACCCCAAGTGACAAAAACCCCTATATCGTGATGGACGCGCAAGGAGAGCGAGAAATCCCACCCACACGTCTCACCATTGGAAATATTCCTCTTTCTTTCTCGAACGAGGAAATACTTCAATATATCGAAAAACTGCCCGTGAAAACTCGGTCAAGACTCATGGACGAGAGGGCCCGAGATGAGAATGGGAAGCTGTCCCATTGGAAAACGGGGCGTAGGTTCATCTACATAGATATGCCTGCAACCCCTCTCCCCAGATCACTAAAAATTGGGAATTTTGTACAGCTACACTATTCCACAAAGAACAGAAAACGGTTATCTGTTCAAAATGCCTGTCTGCAGGCCACCACCAGAGCACTTGCTCTGCGCCGGTCAGGTGCAAGCAATGCTTGGGTGAGGGCCATAAGGCGGGAGCCAGCGAGTGTGAACTCGCTGCACCCATGCCTCCGCCCTCCTCATCGGAAGAAAGAAAGAAGCAAAGTACGCTTAGCTTCAACCCCCGCGAGCCGCGTCAGCCTGCTCGCGGTGCCGGCACTGCCACCGAGTCTGCTCGCAGCAGGTCTCTGACACCGGCGCAGCTGACGAAGCGTGCGCGGTCCCCTTCCGCGCAACGCTCGCCGCGATCTGCCGGGAAAAAAAAAACGTGCGAGTGAACAACACCCACCCACTCAACAAGGAGAACGCAAACCCCAACTCTGACCCCTGTGGAGAGAGAAACAATATGGATGATGACAACTCGACCATAAATACCTGAATCGGGCGTCACCTCATCCTGCTCTAATGACGAACTGCTTACGGCCACGGAATATGATTCCTTCCTCTCGCTATGGCTGAATTACGTTGTGTGACTCTGAATGTACGCGGACTCATAAACAAGCAAAAACGCAATAGCATTTTCAGACTCCTAAAAAAAAGAAAAATACGACCTAATTGCTCTACAAGAATGTCACGTCTCCACACTAGAAGAAGTGGAGCAGTGGGAACTCCAATGGGGAGGGAAACTATTCTATTCTCTGGGAAACAACCGCAGCCCCTTTGCCAACTCACTTTAGTCCCCAGAAAACTTATGGAAAACTCGAAATGTATCTACAAAGACACCCGTACTCTTATCATAGAAATATTAATAGACGGAAAAAGGATACTCATTGCTAATGTGTATGCTCCACAAATCACCGTCGACAAAATTAACTTCTATTCCCACGTCCGACAGACCATCCTAGATCACGACACGGAACACAACGGCATAATTATTCTAGGAGATTTTAACTCCGTGATGAGCAATGAGACTGACATAATAAGTGGAGAGCAACACAATCGGAGAGAAGTCGAAGCACTCGTACAGCTAGCAGTAGACTTAGATCTACACGACAGCTGGCGATCCCTTAACCCCGATTGTAAGCAATACACCTGGTGCCGACATCATCCATTCACAGCCAGACGCTTAGAATACATATTTATCTCCAACAACCTCACCCCAAACATTGTACACAGTGAAATACTCTCATTCGCTCACTCTGACCACAGAGCAGTGCTTACAGCAATGTCCTTCCATGATTACCAAAGGGGACCATCGTACTGGAAATTAAATAACAGTCTTCTTAAAGACAAAGCGTACGTTAGCGTCAAGATGACATTATCGAAGAATCCTATCTCGATCAAACAGAGCTCAGCCCGCACACTAAATGGGAACTATGCAAAGTCAGAATCAGAGAACAGTCTATAGCCTATTCGAAGCACAAGCGGCAAAAACAAAAAGACAATATCAAAATCAAGCAAACTAAACTGCAACTCCTAGAAAACGAACTCGCTGAGCAAGCAGACAACGAAAGACTCATATCAGAAATAATAAGGATAAAAACAGATCTAGAAATAAACGCCCTCGCGGAAGCTCGCGGGGCACAAATAAGATCAAGAATAAAGTTCATTGAAGAGGGCGAGAAAAACACACGGTACTTTCTTGGCCTAGAAAAAGCAAATGGTTCGAAAAACACAATATCTGCTCTCAAAACCGAAGACGGAAAATTGCTGACAAAACAACAAGACGTATTGAAAGAACAAGTGAACTTCTATGCTAAACTATACAAAAACGACCTTAGTCTTTCAAACGAAAATGACACGTCCTTGTCCGATTTTCTTGGCCCTCACTCCTCTCTGCCCACATTAAACGATTTTGACAAAAACAACTGCGAAGATGACATCACGGAAAACGAAATAGAGGAAGCCCTCAAATCTATGAAAAACGGCTCGGCGCCGGGATGTGACGGACTTACAACGGAATTTTACAAATGTTTTTGGCCTAAAATAAAACACATGATTATGGACTCCTATTGTTACTCCTTCGAAAGTGGGAACCTATCCCATACCCAAAATAAAGGAATTATAATACTTCTCCATAAAGGCAAAAACCTCCCGCGGGATAACCTGTCAAACTGGCGACCAATCTCTCTCCTAAACACTGACTATAAACTACTCGCAAAAGCGCTAGCCAGAAGGCTTGGTACAGTTATACACAAGCTTATAGCTGAGGATCAGTGCGGATTTGTAAAAGGCAGGAACGTTGCAACAATCCTAAGAACAATCGACGACACAGTCAACTATCTGAATAAGGAAAAGCTCCCAGGAATCTTGGTCGTAATTGACTTTACAAAAGCTTTTGACACAATCTCCAAAACACTCATAGAGGACAGCCTCAAACTGTATGGCTTCGGCCCCAACTTTCAACAGTGGATAAGCACTCTCATAGAGCAAACAGAAAGCTCCATAAACCATTATGGATGGATCTCTGAACCCTTCAGAATCGAGCGAGGAATACGACAAGGATGTCCACTGTCCCCGCTGCTGTTCATCTTAGCAGTAGAAGTGCTTGCAATAAAGATCAGGGATAGTAATATAAACGGGATAGCGATCAAGATAAACCACAATGTAGACCTGATACTAAAAATCCAACAGTTTGCAGACGACACTACACTCTTTCTTAAAGACGGTACTGACCTGGACAAGATAATCGATATATTTGATAACTTCTCAAAGATATCTGGCCTCAACATGAACAAGGAAAAGACAGAAGCAATGTGGCTAGGAAAAGACAAAAATAACGAAAATTCCCCCCACGGCATTAAATGGGTAAAACAAATAAAACTTCTTGGCACTTACTTTAACAGCAATGTGAGTGCACAAGAAATTGAAGACAACTGGTCGAAAAAAATCGAAAACACGAAAAAGGCAATAAAGCAATGGTCAAGACGAAATTTAAGTATACAAGGTAAAATTGTTGTAACTAAAACATGTCTTATCTCTCAGTTTGTGTACATCATGCAAGCCATCGGCCTCCCGGAGGACATTTTGGCTGCAATTAATCGAGAACTATTTACTTTCATCTGGAAAAAGAAATATAATAATAAAAAAGCATTTGAAAAAGTCAAACGTAAGGCACTTACCCAAGGTACCGACCTTGGAGGTCTCAAGATGATAGATATGAAAACACTCCAAGAAGCTCTGTACCTCACATGGGTCCCCAAACTCGTAAAAGGGGACACAAGCAGCGCTTGGAAGGCATACCCAGTTCACGTCTTTTCAAAACTATCTAACGACCTGGACATATTGGCAACTCCCTTAAACCCAACGGACTTAAATGGACTCTCCCCAAATATAGGAAACTTTTGGAAAAACGTCTTCCGTGCCTGGTTAAACTTGAGATCTAAATTTGATGAGAACGAGGCAAGAGAACTTTACCTAAACTCCGCTATATGGAATAACTACAATTTAAACGCAAAAGCCTGTACATGAAAGATTGGATTACAAAAGGATTAAACAACCTCAACGATATCCTTTAGCGACAGATACGAAATAATCACATTTGTCGATCTAGAGGCGCTGGTAGGCCCAGCCCCACATAGAATATTAGAATACAACGCAATGCGTTCTGCAATTCAGCAGGCCTTTGCAAGCAACCGAATTAAACTCTTTGACCACCCAGAACAAAACCCCTCACGCATGACACTAAATGGCATCACAGTAGACACTCTCACCGCAAAACACTTTCGAAGATTGCTCACGGAAGAAACACAACCATGCGCGGTAAACTTTTGGAACAGAAAGTTACATGTATCTATCAACAATCATCACTGGGAGGCTGTAATCAACGCCACCCGAGAAACCAGACTAAGGGTTCTTCATTGGAAGATCCTTCACAACATCTTCCCCACAAACATACTCCTAAAAAAGATGGGAATTGCAAACTCGGACAAATGTAACGCATGCCGTTTAGACCGAACAGACTTTATAGAGCATTTTTTCTTTGCCTGTCCCAAAACCAAACCCTTATGGCAAATGGTCGAAAAAGAAATCAACGTGCGAACCCAACAGCATCTCAAAATAACTGAAAACATTGCCCTTCTGGGAATCCACGAACGAAACGTCGACCACCAAAACAAGAACCTAATAAATCATCTCATTATCCTAGCGAAAATGTGTATCAGCAAATTTAGATACGGCGACGCTGCTAATATTTGCATGATTTTTTGAAAAGGAACTGATGCTAAGAAACCATTTGATGCCACATTTATAACTATCTCTCTCCTCTGTCTCTGTCTCTGTCTCTGTCTCTGTCTCTCTCTCTCTCTCTCTCTCTCTCTCTCTCTCTCTCTCTCTCTCTCTCTCTCTCTCTCTCTCTCTCTCTCTCTCTCTCGTGCATCTTTTAAAGACAGTAGCAAAAGACAATAGCAGAGAGTGCATGGCAACAAACCCACTTTGTTTTCTGTCCATCCCAATAATCTATAATCTTTAATTGCTATATATAGTATAGATGTGTACCTGATCAAGACACCGCAAACAACGGGTTTATGTCCATTACTAGTTCACCTAGTGTTCACTGTTGCATTGGGCATGCATCATCAGAATTTTGAAATAAAATTTGACTAGACAAAATGTGAAGAATAAACGGGAAGATGATGTCGGAAGGATTAAAGAAGAATTGGAAAAAAAAAGGAAAAAAAAAAAAAAGAATGGAAAACAGGCACAAAAAAACTTTCTATACGGCAATTGCTGGGCCGGTTTAAGACTGATTCAAAAAAAAAAAAAAAAAAAAAAAAAAAAAAAAAAAAAAAAAAAAAAATGAATACATCTCCTCTCTTCCGCTGATCTGCAAGCCCTTGACAGTTCATGGAGCAAATGGTCAGAGTCGACATAGCAACAATAAAATCTGTAACATGTCAGTTTCACAAATTGCCCACCTAGATACAATGGCCTGAAAGGGCGCTACATCTATTGTAATGGTATAATGTCTCACTTGTTGGACATGGGTTTTAAAGGGCACGTGCCCGTTTTTATTCACAATTGTTTGTCTAATCCGGTCGTTCCATGTCTGTGTGGGTTCCACCCTCTCGGTCTCCATTTGAACAGGAGATGGCCTCGCTTGCTTATTGTCCATAGCTACATCCTTTTCTGGTGGGGGAGACCCTCAGGAGCCGTGTTGGCAGGCCTGATGCCCAGTGCCTCAGGTCTGGTGACTTGCTGGCAGAGTGCCGTACCCGGGCACACTCCAGTGGGCTGCTGGGGCTCTCTTCCATCTGAGACACTCCAGTGGAGGTCACACCCCACAAAACTATGAATTCATCAAGAGGCGTAATCAAATATCAAGCTTTGGCAGAAGTGTCAGAAGATGAACTTGTACGGAAACTTATGTCTCAGGGGGTGAATTACGTCAGGCACTTCGCTTCCAAAAGAGGTGGTAGGGAGATCCGTCTCCCTACCATCATCCTGACGTTTGGCACCCTCACCCCTCCTACTACAATCTGGGGAGGTTACTACTCCTTGAAAGTGAAGAAGTACGTCCCTCTCCCCCTCCGGTGCTTTAAGTGCCAAAAGTATGGCCATGGGCAGAAGACATGTCGCCAGGCAGAGGTTTCATGCGCCCGTTGCACTAAGCCCGGCACTCTGCTGAGTCCTGCACAGCCACCCCCCTGTGGGTGAATTGCCGGGGGGGGGGGGGCGCATATGGCATCGGATAAGAAATGCCCTCGTTGGATATCGAGTGTAAGATTCAGCAGGTGCATGTGGAGAAGGGGCAGTCCTTTCTGGATGCCAAAAAACTGGTGAAGGCACTGGTGCAGCTGCGGCTGTCCCAACCTCTAACACCTCTGTGTATACTTTCAGTGCAGCGGTGGCAGGCAAGCGCCCCACCAAAGACTTCTCCTGTCAAACCCCAGCTTCTTGGTTGGGGGCGGAGCCTCGGCTCCTCTCGCCCCTGGAGATTAACCCTCCTCCGGTTGTGATGAGGAGCCAGGGAACGCAGAAGGCGGACACTGCCGGTCTGGTAGTGCCACCTTCTGTTGCCCCTAAGCCTCAACCCCCACCCAGACCTGTTAGTTTGTCAACTCCACAGGCTTCTGGCTCTGGTCAGCCTTCTACGTCCGCTAACTCTAGCGACAGGAACGCTGCTCAGGACCAGCTGTCTAAGAAATCTATGGACCGCTGTGCGCACGGGACCAGAAGGGGAACACTGATGTCCCCCTTCAATACAAATATGCTGCATTGGAGGAGCGGATGGAGGGTGTGGAAGTTGTAGTTGCTGAAGATGCGGCAGCTCCACCCTCTTCATCTCTGTTTCTTCAACTCCTTCCAAGACAAAGGAAAAAAAGGGGGAAACACTCTTCATCCACAGATAAGACATAATCATGTACTCTCTGCTTCAGTGGAATTGTCTTGGTTTTAAAGCTAACTTTGAGGAATTACGTTTTTCAGTCAAGTTCTATAACCCCTCAGTAATCTCTCTTCAGGAGACTTACCTGAACACTTCTGACACTGTGTCCTTTAATGGTTTTAACGTTATACATAAAGGCTCTGATTCGGAGAGGCGCTATGGTGGAGTCGCTCTTTTTATTAGTAGCCAAATTTTATATAGCCCCGTTTGCATCTACACCTGTCTTCAGGCTGTCGCAACTCGGGTCACCTTGAAGAAAACGTAACCATATGCAGTGTTTACCTGCCACCATCCCTGCGTGTCTGTAGTAATGATATTTTTAACTTAGTAGATCAACTGCCACATCCCTTTATTCTCATGGGGGACTTTAACGGTCACGCTCGCCTTTGGGGTAGTGACCACTATGATGGCAGAGGTCAGATGTTAGAGGATGTTTTTTTTTTCACCTTAACATATGTGTCTTTAACGATGGCTCGCATACGTACTCTAACCCGGGTTCCGGATCTAGTTCGGTTCTAGGCCTCACTGTGTGTGATTCTCCTCTCATGCAGGACTTTGCCTGGAAGGTTCACGACGACCTGTGTGGTAGTGATCACTTCCCAGTAGTCCTGTCATCAGTCAGCTGTGAGGAGGATTCGCCAGCGGGGCGCTGGAAACTCAAGAAAGCTAACTGGCCTCTGTTCGCCTCCCTCTGTCAGTCTCGTCTTACAGAGGAGGTGGTCATGTCAGCTGAATAACTTGTTTCATGTTTTACTTCTATTTTGTTAAACGTAGCAGGTGAAACCGTCCCTAGGACTTCCACATCACTCCATCGGAAGCCGAGAGTACCATGGGTCAATGAAGAGTGAAACAAGGCCCCAAAAATGCGCAAATCTGTTCAACGACGTGCTTTTCGTACTCCGTCGCAAGCGAATATTTTAACATTTAAAAGACAGCGGGCGAAAACCCGTTACATTTATAAACGTGAACGCCGTGCTTCCTTGAGACGCATCGTCTCCTCTTTATCTTCTAGGACTCCGTCCCAAAAAGTCTGGAAGGCTGTTCGAAGAATTAGGGGCAGGGGTGGCTCGGCTTCTGTCGGCCATCTTAGAGATGGTGTCGGTTTGGTCACGGATAAAAAGGCTGTGGCCAATTTGCTTGCCTCACAATTTCCCATAATTCTTCAACAGAGCATTATTCACCTTTCTTCCAGAGAGAGATGGAGAAACGAGAATCTTGTACTTGTGATTTTATATCAGATAACCCGGAAGATTATAATGCCCCTTTTACGTTTTCAGAATTGCAACAAGCCATGCATAAATGTACTGGCTATGCTGCTGGATTAGATACCATCCACTATCAGCTCCTAACTCATCTGCCTCAGGATTCACTCCTTGTACATCTCAAGGCCTTTAACCATATCTGGATAACCGGCCATTTTCCACCATCTTAGCGCCAGGCTGTAGTTGTGCCAATCCCTAAGCCGGGTAAGGATCCTTCCGACCCGGGGCAACTACCGGCCAATAGCTTTGACATCATGTTTATTTAAAACTATGGAAAGCTTGGTCAACGACCGACTGGTGTGCATCTTGAGTCCCAGGGTCTCATCACAGACCTCCAGTGCGGTTTCCGGCACTTCCGTAGTACATCTAGTCCGCTTTGAGCCTTTTATCCGAGATGCTTTTGTCAAAAAGCAGCATATCTATGCAATTTTCTTTGATCTTGAAAAGGCATATGACACTACCTAGAAGTATGGTATAATGTTTGATTTGTCGGACATGTGTTTTAAAGGGCACCTGCTCGTTTTTATTCACAATTTATTTGACTAACATGTCGTTCCATGTCCGTGTGGCCTCCACCCTCTCCGACTCCTTTGAACAGGAGATATGTGTCCCGCAGGGCAGCATTCTATCTCCGGTTTTATTTAGCATTAAAATTAATAACATTGTAAAGGCCGTCAAGGATGATTCTGAATGCTCTTTGTTTGTGGACGACTTTGCTTTGTTTGCATGAGGTCGAGGACTTGCGTCCCTTGAGAGGCGCTTCAGCTGCGCGTTGATCGCATCAACGGATTCAGGTTCTCGCCCTCCAAGACAATCTGTATGAATTTGACAGACCAGACGACTTTTTTTTCCAGAACCTAGCCTAAGCATTGCTGGAGTGCCAATTAAGGTGGCCGAAAAGGCAAAGTTTTGGGGGGTCATCTTTGACAAAAGATTGACCTTCTGCTACCATGTTAACTACCTTAGAAGCTCTTGTCGGAAGGCTCTCGACATTCTTCGTGTCGTTGGTCGTACTGACTGGGGTGCAGACCGCATTGTCTTACTTCAACTGTACCGGGCCCTTGTTCGGTCCAAATTGGATTACGGCTCTGTGGTATATGGCTCGGCTTCCAAGTCTCTTCTACAGTGTCTGAACACAATTCACTATCAAGGTCAGCGAAACTATGGGAGCCTTCTGGACATCTCCAGTTCCGAGGCAGGGGGGCCTTCTGTCAGGCTCCGCCGCATCCGCCTCATGCTCAGCAAAGTTTCTAAAGGTAAATGCCTATCCAGACATTCCTGCCTATGATTGTGTTTTAACCCGTCGTTTGCAGAGATTTACGATGCCCATCCGGGAGCTGTCCGTCCAATTTCCTTCCGTGTCCGACCTCATCTGCAGGCGGCCGAGTGGACCTGGACAAAGTTTCAGAATCTCTGCAACCCATCACTCCACCCTGGCTACTACCAGTTCCTGAAATCTTGCTGGACTTGACCCCCCCCCCCCCCCCCCCCCCCAAAAAAAAAAAAAAAAAAAAAAAAAAAAAAAAGGATTGTACTCCACCAGCCATATACCAACAGAGCTTCAATAAACTCCTTTCAATTTTTCCTGGCTATTGTCATCTATATACGGATGGGTCCAAGTCTGAGGATGGGAGAGTGGCTGCGGCTGCAGTGTCCTCTCGCCATCCTAGACTCCCATTTAAGATCCGCCTCCATGACCATTCATCTGTATTTAGTGCAGAACTGCAGGCAATTCTGCTGGCACTCAAGCATGCCTATCAGTCTCTGAAAAGGAACTTCCTGATTCTGTCTGACTCTCTTTCTGCCCTGCAGGCCCTTCAGGACGCAGGAACAGACCACCATCTGCTGGTGCAGATTTTAGAGCTCTATGCAGACTTGATGAAGGAATATTATGACATCATTTTTATTTGGGTCCCGGGCCATGTGGGCATCGAAGGCAACAGAATCGCAGATTCTGCTGCCAACAGTGCCCGCAGTGTCCTTGTCCCTGACACACAGACTGTTTCTAGTGATTTTAAACCTGTGATTAGTGCGTACATAGTCCGCGAGTGGTAGCCTAAGTGGGACAAAGAGGAAGGGAACAAGCTGCATGAAGCTCTTCCTACGGTGTCGCACAGTCTACCTTTCCGCTGTGGCAGCCGCCGTGAGGAGACTGTCCTTACTCGGCTCCACATCGGGCACACGTATGTTACGCACTCTTACTTACTTAACAGGATGAGCGTACATGGTGTTTTGCCTGTGATGAGCAGTTTTCTGTTTGACACTTAATGCTGTATTGTGCCGATCTAATTGACACGAGATATAAACACTTCACAGCAGACTCCTTGAAGGTTTTGTTCCGGGATGTTTCCCCGGACAAAATCTTCAGTTTCTTGAGAGAATGAAATATTTTTAACAAGATATGAGCATTCATAAACTGTAAATTTCTTTATTTTGCCCTTTTTGAGAGTCTGTAGACATTTGTTTTAAAGACTCCTGCGACATTTTAGTCTGACATATTTTTAAGATATATTTACATCTTGTCTTAAGAACTTGTTTTAGTCTGGGTGACCAGATTTTTACCCATCCCGCCGTGAGATGGCGTTAAACCCAAATAAGTAACTATCTTCAGTTTTCTGAGAGAGTGCAATTTTTTCATAAGATTTGCGAATTCATAATCTATGATAATTTCTTATTTTTTAAAACTTTTTTGAGAGTCTGTAGACGTTTCCTTTAAAGACCTGTGCGACATTTTAGCATGCAATATTTTAAAGATAAATTTACATCCTGTCTTAAGACCTTTCTTTAGTCTGGCTCGCCAGATTTTTACCCATCCCGCCGTGAGATGCCTTAGTTGCCTGCTCGGCATTAAACACAAATAAAAATAACATGTTTATTTTCGTATGGCGTCGGCGTTCTCTGAAGTTCCTATGTACAAGTAAAGTGAAGCTTGTACGTATGTTATGGTTTTTGAGTTGAAATGTGCACTGCACAGGCATGGGTTGCGAAACGCGTTGTGGCAATGTATGCCAATGTACAATATATTTTTATTCATTTCGTTAAACAAGAAAACAAAAAAACAAAACAAAAAAGCACACACACACACACACACACACACACACACACACACACACACACACACACACACACACACACACACACACACACACACACACACACACGCCATCACAAACACACACACATACACACACACACACAAACACACACACACACACACATATACATTGATTGTACATTGCTTAACGTCCTGACAGAACAAGACTTTCTGAGGACGTGCCTGCACTGCTTGTGAAAAAAAAAAACTAAAGAGAATATTGAATGTATGCTGCCAGCCGGTCCAGTACGTTAAATAAACATTGGGCCTAAATAAAGCTAAAACCAATTAGCATCACACATCCAATATCAAGAGCTACAGGCAACGCAGACAGTAGGGAGAGTTTAAAAAAGGAAAATACAATGGACCAAGGGTAGACAGAAACAAATGTCCCATAATAGAGGGGAAAACCCACACTGTGGGACTGACCAGGGTGTCCCTGGGAACTAAAAAGTAGTTAACCCAACCCAAGTCCCGCAGGGCAGACCCGGGTGGGGGACAGACACACACACACACACACACACACACACACACACACACACACACACACACACACACACACACACACACACATACAAAGAAAAAAAGCAACAGTACACTAAACCCTAGTGAAAAAGCCTTCTTCAATCAAAGCCTTGTTACGTGGTAGTCGGCGTTGTAGTTATGATTCTATCACACTAAATGCACTCACGTAGGGTTCTTGTAAAGAAACTTCACTCAGCTGCAACTCGTCATACGTGGTACAATGTTGTAGACCACATTGGTGTAACAGTTACAAAAATACGTTATTCTCACGATGCAATCTCAGTACAATTCATCCACAATTGCATCCACAGTTTGGTACACTGTCTCTCTACAATGCATCCAGAATTCTGGTATGCTGCATCTCCCATACAATGCACACACTGATACACTGCGTCTTTCATGCAATGTACACATATAATTACTAACACGCTCTTTTATACTATTACAGATTTCCAGAACAATCTGATATAATTCAGCCAATCAGAAAAGGAAAAACGTAACCAAAACTCATAAATATTTATTAAAAAGAACACTCTAGATACAGGCTTCCGCTAACATCTAGATGCATTCCGTAAATGTTGCAAAATGTATCGAACGTGTGTACTACAAACCGTGACGTCATATCTGAGGTCACTAGAACGATCGCGACCCTTTCCGAAACGTCACCGCCTAAACTAGGACAGACTTGGTAACAAAGTAGCGGAAATATGCAACATTCTAATACACAACAAAAATCGATCGCAATTCTCCAAGCAAAGGAAAACGAACGATACTGAACGTGATTCGTATCCAAAATAATTTAACTGAGCATCGGATATTTCCTATGATCAACACAAACATGCCCTACGAAAAATACATCCACCCGGGTCTGCCCTGGCGGACTTGAGTGGGGTAAACTACTTTTAGTTCCCAGGGTTACCCTGGTCAGCCCCACAGGGTAGGTTTTCCCCTCTATTCTGGGGCATGTGTTTCTGTCTACCCTTGGTCCATTCACCTGTATTTTCCTTTTTTAAACTGTCCCTACTGTCTACGGTGCCAGTAGCTCTCGATATTGGATGTGTGTTGTTAAATGGTCCTAGGTATTTTTTTTTTTTTTTTAGCGTATTAGACCGGCTGGCGACATACATTCAATATTCTGTTTAGTTTTTTTTTCCACCAGCAGTGCAGGCACGTCCTGAAAAAGTCGTGCTGCTGTCGTGACGTTAAGCAATGTACAACCAACCAACCTACAAAGAATAACACTACCACAAACATAACAAGCCTGTGCTGCACACCTACAAAGAAATGCAAAAATGAAATGTGTTCCGTGTGTTAAGCAGTTGTTTGTATGCTGGTATTGCAGATGTAGACGAGTGTGAGAGCAACCCGTGCGTCGGTGATGGTGAATGTGACCAAAGCATATCATTAAACAAGTACATCTGTATTTGTAAGGATCGCCGTTTAGGCGATTCTTGTCAGTACGGTAAGTACAAAAGAATTTAAGGGTCACTCAATAATTCACTCACTTTTCAGCACAAACAACACTGACAGTATTCGCCAACAGTTAATAACATTTTGATTCATTCATTTGTCGATCAGTCATTGACAATTTCATGAACAGTAGCAAATAAACGTTCATGAAATGTCATTGAAATGAACAAGTCCACAATTTCGACATTCAGGACCGCGTTCAAGTTGTAAAAACAAAGTCAATATCTAGTGTGGGCGCCATTGAAATTGATGCAGGCCAGACAACGCGTCCTATTAGAACCAGAACCTGATATCTCAAAAAAAGGTAGTTTTGAGATAATCGCAGTCAAAGTTTTGATGCGCGCCCATACATCTGCTATGGCGCATACGAAGCTGCGAACTGGTGTAAATGTTCATAATGGTTAGAAATATCAACCCCAGAGACGCCGAGTGGATACCAACACCAGTTGTTTCACAACAAGAATTTTCCATAGATAGCCTGGTTTGGCATAAAAATGCACTGTGAGATAGCAAGAGGCTATATTATGCCAGAACCGAATATTGGTCAGTATATGGTTCTGGCTGTAAACATCGCATACAGGTTGTTCGTTCTTTTATCATGCCAAAACCGTATATAACGCCAATAGTCTGCTTTGCCTCATACGAAATCAAGACAAAATGACAAAACATTTTAGGCAATAACCGCATACAAGACAAATGCATGTTTTTGCCATAATAAAAAGCGATATAAAATGAAAAAAATATTAGGCAATAACCGCATACATGACAAATGTATATTTTTACCATAATAAATAGCGAGGGAAATGTGCATAAATTGTGTGCAAAACCGTTTATCTGGAGATGTACAAGATTAAAACTGAGTAATAAAGTTTTTTTTATTTTTTAACTGATGCTGTTCATTTCTGGCAGATTTCACCGTTTTACAAACAAATGAAAGCAGTCAAGTGTGTAAGAAATCGTTCTAGCAGCAGTACTGCAAAATCTGCCTTTATGTCCGTCTACATGTCTGCCTCTCTTTTTCTCACAAACGCATGCTCACACGCACAGACGCATCTGCACGCACGCATGTGCACACACGCACATACACACCACGAAGCCAAACACACCTTTTAGTCTATTAACCGTGCATTTATTTTTAAGTGGTATCGTCTCACAAATTTCCACCCACAGCATTTTCAGGACGTGCAGCCGTAAAGTATTAATTTGTTAAATGTGTTTATCAACTGTTTGTCTATGAGCAAACTGTTGTTTCCAATTGTGAAAATTCATGTTATTATACTAGTACTTGCACTATATGGGGACGTACCTTAGGGGATAAGACACTGCGCTGGCAGTCGTAAGATCCCGGATTCTAATCCCCTGGTGGGCAGGAATGGGATGTGACTTTCCTCATTCTCATCGAGTCAAATTTACGTACAGACTCGGCTTACGGTTGCTTGTCTCGCCTTCGTGTGCACAGCACGCATAATCATCAAGTGCGCAACGTTAAAAATCCCATTACCACTATTCGAAAAGAGAAGGCCCGGTAGGGCCGGTGAAATGGAAACAGAAATATTTCGCATGCACCGAAGTTAACAGCCGGGTGGAGGTTTGCACATAAAGTAACGCTTAATAGCAGCAGGCTTTCAAAGCTCCAGCTTCCATCCCCACGGCGGCGCCTTGGAGACACCGTACCATACCATACCATACTGATAACCGCAGTCTTGAAAAGACGTGTATGGATAAAG
The DNA here is from genome assembly GCA_036245525.1 of Semisulcospira habei. Lineage (NCBI taxonomy): Eukaryota > Metazoa > Mollusca > Gastropoda > Semisulcospiridae > Semisulcospira > Semisulcospira habei. Next base: position 69,443,831 of record BTPG01000002.1, on the reverse strand, counting down.
AATACACCACATAACACGCAAAGCATGTATCTGTATGTTGCAAATGTGGTTGTTGAATACTGTCCATCTCATTGTATAGACACAGAAAATAAAAGAACGATCAAATCTCAAAGCAATGCATCATTTTAAAACTGTGTCATAACTGTAGACCTATTGGTACATCGTCGTTTACGTTGTCCAATACATTTACAGAAACAGAGGAAAAAAAATTGTATTATGTGATTCATTATTACAGATTATTACAGTTCTCCAAGCTGTTTTCTCAGTGAATACAACGATGAATCACATAACATCACAACGATAAAACATCATACGAATCTAAGCGTCTAAATTGTATGTGAAGGCAGAGTTTTAAAATATCAAATTCATCTGCATGGTCACAGAAAAACAAAATGGCAGCACTGTTATCAGGTCAGCAACAGAGACAAACAAATAAACAGATTAGTCATCATCTGTAGCATTTTCATCCTCAAAGTCTGATTCTGGGAGACAGTCTGTAACATATTTGTTGCTTGGCAGATTCTCATAGTAGCTAAGGCAGTCTCTTAGAACCACCCCTGAGTGACGGAGGTCAAACAGATCTTTCTTCTTCTTGTCAGAGATAGGTATTCTGGCAGAGTAGCGGTTAGGAAGAATGTCATCAAAGGAGATGCGCTTTGACGACTTTCTGCGACTAGTTCCTCTGATCTTCAGTATCCTGATGTCTTCAAACATTCTGTACTTGTAATAAAAGGTGTATGGCACAGTCTGCATGAATCTGAGCCAATTGATGTCCATCCAGTTGACCCGTTCTCCGGTCATCTCTGTGTGTCTAAGACGTCTGCTTGACACTTCTTTAAAGTCATATGTCTTCATGTTTGAGTGCAATGAGCAGTTAGGGAGCTGTTGCTCGTGGTGTCTGTATGATGGTATGCCACAGGCTCGGGACACTGATGGTAGCGTTTGCTTTTGTCCTTTCAATTGTGGAGTGCATAGCATCGCATTCCATCTGAGTGCGCCCTGGCTCTAGGAATTTCTGGGCAATCGTCTCAATGTGGTTGATGGTCTGGACGGCATGATGGAGAGCTTTGATCACAAACTGATTTCAGTTTTGACCACCACATGTGTCTGAACATAAGATGACATGCTTGGCACATACAGGCAGTGACTGAAGGCAGAGCAGGGGGCATGCGCCCACTTCACACGATCCTTTCTGACCTCGGTCTCATTCCAGATGTAGCAGCACCCGTGATTGTCCTCGAGTTAAAACAATGTCAGGTTATAAACTGCACGTTTGCGTTTGTAGTATGTTGTGCTGACCTTCGAAAGGGGAGTTGACAGCACTGCCTGCATATCAAACGTTGCTACATGTACACCAGGGTCGGCTCTGGCTGATTTTTTGTCGTCTTCCTTTTCTTTTCTAGCCTTCTTCTTTCTGTACTCCTCGTCTGCCTTCTCGATCACGTTACCCTCCTTCTGATCATTCATGAACTTTGTGCACATGAAGCACAAGTATTTTTTTGGCTTATGGAACCCATAATTGTAGTCCGAAACAAAGACTTCTCGGTAGTATGCGCTGGATACAGCAGACCTGCCTCTGTCAGTACATTGTTCCAGTACAGCTGGTACATTTTGTTGACTGAAAGTTCCGCGTCAAGGTACTTTTTTGCTGTTCTTTTTCGACAGTAGTGTGAATCCACTGCTGAAAATGATTCAATGTGCTCTTTTACTTCTACCCGTTGACGCGCCGGCACTTTGTTACTAGGGGCCTACCTCTCTCTGTTCTATTGTACGGTGAAGGCGCCATCTTTGCTGTTTTCAAGGGCATGATATATGTAGAAATGACTGATACCCAGGGTCTTTATGAAGAATGCTTTGCAGACAGGAATTGCTTGTCGTCCACAGTAAAACTGAAATGTCGCTGAACATTTCGTGTTTTCTTGACTGGGTTCTTGTCTTTGTCCAGGTATGTTCTTGTTTCTTCTTCTGTCACGTGTCTACAGACAAAATCCTTCTGCCCTTCGTAACTGGACAGCATGTAAAAACTATGAAAGATGTCTTGCCGCATGCTTTCATTTATTTCTTCTGTGCACTTGCGCTTGCACTTGGAGCAGTCAACCGGCTTGACTGCCCTCTTTCTCTGTACCTTTCCTTTTCTTGTACAGTACTCCTGGCCAGCAAGCTTCAATCTCTTTCGCACGTTTGTCTTCCATTGTGAAGGCTACGCAGTTGCTTTTCTACCCCACTTTCATTTTGCTGGTGTTATAAAAAAAAGAAGTCTGCCTGTGCCGGCTTCTCTCTGTCATTCTTGTTGGGGTTTCGTGGTGAGAAGTCTGGGCTGATGCTGGAGGTGAGTGGTTGGAGCAGTCATTTGGCAGATCATCATTTGGCTTCGACCACGACTCTGCTGCCTCAGAAGGTCCATTCTCCGCCAAATTACAAAACGCTGAGTGTGCACGCCTCACTGGCACACATCCATCTTAATGCTCAGGCAAACTGGGCGGAACAAAGAGAACCAGGCATATGGGGTTGAATAAATCAGACGCCACCAGACTTGGGTGTATATCAATGATTGACCTGGACTTTTTGCTGTGAAATATCCTGACCCTTCTTCTGGTGAAGTTTGCCAGAGCCAGTGGGAACAGGTCACTTGCATCGGCGCTCCAAACTCCAGGCTTGTACAGCTCCTGTAAGCTACATAAAGCATCCAGGTACCAATCATTCTCAGATTCTGCTCTTTACGAAAAAAAAATCAAAATATGCAGAAAAATTCTCTTCGGTATGAGTGCAGAGAGCATTTTAACAGACTTAGCATCCAGAAAATTGACATGATACAGTGCTGCATTTTAAAAAAAAGTTCCCATTACCATTGACTGGTTTGCGTTCAAGAGAATTTGATTTCATTAGCTCATTCAGTCTCTTTGTGTGAACTCGAATGGCTATGTCAATAAGACTGTGTGATTCAGCATGTGCCGGCTGTGTACGGTGTGACTGAAAGAGTTCATTAAAATCAAAATGATCTTCTTCCACGTCGTTGTGTGCATCTGAATTGTCCGAATTAACGTACTACCTTTGCGGCTTATAGCCCGGGTCATGTGCACTGTCGTCAGTCATGTGACCTGTTGATAGAGGAAGAAGCAATGAACAAGTGCTAGAAAGCTAGATGATAATTATGCAAGCACAAGCTGTTCAGTAGACTTTTCAATTAACAAATCAGCAAAAACGTTTGCTCATTGTACACGAAAATATACATTAACGTCATGGGGACATAATATCATAACACACGCACGTGCACACAAGCTGATTCAAACACTAGTGTGCACACACCCAGTGAATCTCTTATAGCCACGCCCCTGTTACCCCTCATCCCTCCCCACCTCTGTATCGTGGGCAGGGACAGGCTTGAATCAAAAGAAATGTATGTAAACGTGTACCTTCACTATGTTGATCTGCTTCATACCTCCCCACCTCTGTATCATGGACAGGGACAGGCTTGAATCAAAAGAAATGTATGTAAACGTGTACCTTCACTATGTTGATCTGCGTCATCTGCTGGTCATCTGTCATCACAACTTGCTATGTGGAATCATCGCCCCTGTCAGATCTGCTGTCTGATGTGTCCAGTCTTCAGTTCTGAATCACACTGCTCGCAATGTGTGTTGTCCCGGGTGTTTGTATAATCAGCATCTTTACCAGAAAGGTCGTCATCATGCCTGCTATCGTTACCTTCAAAAAAGCAGAAATCATATATCACTTTAAACACACGTATGACACACAAAACGAGAGGCGGGCCTTTTAATGGTATTGTTTTGATTACTCGTTTCACAGTGAAAATCTCTATAATCGAAATTAGCATAACACTTAAACGAAAACAAAGTGTATGAGCAGACAAATTAAGCTGCTGAAGTACCTTCACAGAGTGACTCGGGGGACATAAAACAAGTCACCATTACGGTAATCGTTTTTCTGAGGTGGGGTTTGACATGTTTCCTCAGCATCTGTTTCTTTATGCCCCTCTCTCTCAGGTGTGTAGTCAGAGAAGGGCTTGACTTGCTCGGGGTCGTCTCTTCTATCAGATGGGTTGTTTGTGGTCCTTTCATTGTGTAGCTCATCAGAGGAATCAATAAGAGTGTCCGCCATGGCTTGCTCATCGATGTCTGACCGGCATTCAGCATCCATGCTGGCTGGTATATTCTGTAATTATGGAGACATCTTTATACCTTTTATGAATCATGTTAAAATCACTTCACACACACACACACACACACACACACACACACACACACACACACACACACACACACACACACACACACACACACACACACACACACACACGCACATACACACACACACACACACGCACGCACACGCAGACTAACAGCGTGTATGTGCACATTCGTACAAGTTACACATCATCCCTTTACAAAACAAAGGTACTCCAAATCTCTGTAATTACTACTGTAGGGACAGAGAATATTATTATTATTACATGTCAGTACATAATTCTAGGAAGGGACACATATAGTATACTGCCCGGCTGCATAAATTATAACCCTAAAACGTTTTCAAATGAAAAGTCACTTACCCTTATAATCAGCAACCCTGGAATGTGCTGGTTCACGAAAAACAACTGAGCCTGTCCTTTCCTCTCGGCAAACTGATGTAAAACATTTCGTACAAATGGAAAAGAAAGAATATTCCAAATCCAGTTAACTATTAAAGTTCACATCACATAGCTGTTCAAGAACAAAAAAGCCTTGGTAGGTTTCAATAGCAATAACTCGTTAACTAATTTTCCTCTGTGTCTCTAAATGTTCATGACTATATAAGCATACTATCGGCTTGTGACTGGAACTGTGGCGTGTGAACTTCTCAGGGAAGTAAACTTTCCCACAGCTCCCACAGCCTTGGTACTGGCCGGTATAAACAGCCCTGTCATGTCCAGGTGTCTGGTTTTGGTCCGTGGCTACATGCTCAAGGCATGGGGCCAAAAATCAACACCCTCTACATATCTGTGTCTGGTCGAACTGAAAAGGCATTTCTCTCTGTATATCTGAGATTTGTCTGGATTTGGCAAGATTTAAATGTAGGATAAATGTAATGTTTTTCCATAACATATCTGCATATCTTAGACATATCTTGTTTTGGCATAAAATTATGTGACAAGTTTCATTGTCACAAATGTATGCCAAAACTGTACATATGACTTTTAATCTGGTTTGACCTAAAATTCTTCTCTGAATACAGGGGAATAATTTTATGCCACACCTATACATCTTATCTGTCATCTGGTTTGGCATAGTATTAAACCCCCAAACAGATGGAACAATTTTATGCCAGACGTGCACATAACGTGATGTGTGGATCTGTCTGGAAAAAAAAACCAGAAGTTTTTTAATTCTAAGCCCACTCGGCACCGGCCTCCACGTGGCGTGGGTGGGTAGTCTCCTCAGTCACTGACTGAGTGGGCTAGCAGAGGGGTGCCATCTTTGTCCAGGCTTAGGACTTGATGTCAGCAGATATGTTGTTCAGTCTTTTTCACTGGTCCGGTTTTCGAGGAGCTGTGCAAACCCAGGTCTTACCATGTTGGATTGGTCCTTAAAAATACACGTGAGCTTTTGGTCCTTTGGATCCCAAGTGTTTGCCGTGCTTGGAGACCCGTGTCGGGGGAGAAGAGGATCCTGGTGGCTGAAACACTCCACTTTGGCCTTGACTTCTACCTAAACGGGAGGCTAGTCGTACCGGCCTAGTCAATCGGCTCTTGTCACGTTGAGCCCTATCCCACTGTTGACATGCGTGTTGATATACGGAGCACCATGCTATAGCCTCACCTGCTGATTAGGTGCTTTACGCCATAATCCCCTGCATTCCTCAGTGTGATAGAAGGGGGTGGCTCAGACGGTTCAATCGGGCTTACCACCTTGAGTATATCTTTCGGGCAGTCTCTATTGTAAGTCGGCTGGAGACCCGCCGACAGTTGCACTTTCCCTTGTTGGCGGTGGTGGGCTCGGTGGCGGGCGGGGACCCCCGGGGGATGAATATCTCTACTATTATAATATGGAAAAAACAAAAAAACAAAACAAAACAAAACAAAACAAAAAACTTGCACAGAAGCGGCACCGCCATTGAACATGACATTGACTCGGACTGTGAGGAGGCGACGCCTCAGGCGTCAGCTGTATGGCCTCGCTTTCTCATTGTTCATAGCAAGATGACAGACAAACCTGTTTCCAAGCTGAATCCATTTCTGGTGGGGGAGATCCTCCGGAGCCGTGTTGGCCGGCCTTATGCCCAGCGCCTCAGGTCTGGTGACTTGCTGGTGGAGTTCCGTACCCGGGCACACTCCAACGGGCTGCTGAGGCTCTCTTCCATTGGAGACAATCCAGTGGAGGTGACACCCCACAAAACTATGAATTCGTCAAGAGGCGTAAACAAAGATCAAGCTTTGGCAGAACTGTCAGAAGATGAACTTGTACGGATGCTTAAGTCTCAGGAGGTGACTTACGTCAGGCGCTTCGCTTCCAAGCGAGGTGGTAGGGAGAGCCGGCCCCCCCTCTGTTTCTTCACCTCCTTCCAAATCAACGGATAAAGGGGGGGAAAAAACTCTTCACCCCAAGATAATACATAATCATGTACTCTCTGCTTCAGTGCAATTGTCGTGGTTTTCAAGCTAACTTTGAGGAATTACGTCTTTTGGTCAAGTTCTATCTGAAAACTTTTGAACCTGTATCCTTTAATGGTTTTTACGCTATACACAAAGGCTCTGATTCAGAGAGGCGCTCGGGTGGAGTGGCTATTTTCATTAGTAGCCAAATTGTATGTAGCCCCGTTAGCATCGACACCTGTCCTCAGGCTGTCGCAGATCGGGTTACCTTGATTAACACAATAACAATATGCAGTGTTTACCTGCCACCATCGCTGCGGGTCTGTAGTACTGATATTTTTCACTTAGTAAATCAGCTGCCCCCTCCCTTTATTCTCATGGGGGCTTTTAATGGTCAAGCTCTCCTTTGGGGTAGTGACCACTATGATGGCAGAGGTCAGATGTTAGAAGATGTTTTTTCTCAACTTAAACTATGTGTTTTTAACGATGGCTCACCTACATACTCGAACTCCGGTTCAGGCTCTAGTTCTGTTCTAGACCTCACTGTGTGTGATCCTTCTCTCATGCTGGACTTTGACTGGAAGGTTCACGACGACCTGTGTGGTAGTGACCACTTCCCATTAGTCCTGTCATCGGTCAGCTGTGAGGAAGATTCGCCGGTGGGACGCTGGAATCTCACGAAAGCGAACTGGCCTCTGTTCGCCTCCCTCTGTCAGTCTCGTATTACAGAGGAGGTGGTCATGTCAGCTGAATAACCTGTTTCTTGTTTTACTTCTATTTTGTTGGACGTAGCAGGTGAAACCATCCATAGAACTTCCACATCACTCCCTCGGAAGCTGAGAGTACCATGGTTCAATGAAGAGTGCCGCAAGGCCCCAAAAAATGCGCAAATCTGTTCAGCGACGTGCTTTTCGCGATCCGTCGCAAGCAAATATTTTAATATTTAAAAGACAGCGGGCGAAACCCCGTTACATTTTTAAACGTGAACGCCGTGCTTCCTGGAGAAGCTTTGTCTCATCTTTATCTTCTAGGACTCCATCCCAAAATGTCTGGAAGGCTGTTCGAAGACTTAGAGGCAGGGGTGGCTCGGCTTCTATCGGCCATCTTAGAGATGGTGCCAGTTTGGTCACGGATAAAAAGGCTGTGGCCAGTTTGCTTGCCTCCACCATTGCCCATAATTCTTCAACAGAGCATTATTCACCTTTCTTCCAGAGAGAGAAGGAGAAGCTAGAGTCTTGTACTTGTGATTTTATATGGGATAACTCGGAAGACTATAATGCCCATTTTACGTTTTCAGAATTGCAGCAAGCCATGCAGAAATGTACTGACTCTGCAGCTGGATTAGATACCATCCACTATCAGCTCATAACACATCTGCCTGAGGATTCACTCCTTGTACTTCTCAAGGCTTTTAACCATATCTGGATAACTGGTCATTTTACACCCTCTTGGCGTCAGGCTGTGGTTGTGCCAATCCCCAAGCCGGGTAAAGATCCTTCCGACCCGGGCAACTATCGGCCAATCGCTTTGACATCATGTTTATGCAAAACTATGGAACGCTTGGTCAATGCCCGCCTGGTGTGGCATCTTGAGTCACAGGGTCTCATCAATGACCTCCAGTGCAGTTTCCGGCGCTTCCGTAGTACAACTGACCATCTAGTTCGCTTTGAGTCTTATATCCGAGATGCTTTTGTCAACAAGTATCATGTCTATGCACTTTTCTTTGATCTTGATAAGTCATATGACACTACGTGGAAATATGGTATAATGTCGGATTTGTCGGACATGGGTTTTAAAGGGCACCTGCCCGTTTTTATTCAAAATTTTTTGTCTAACAGGTCGTTCCATGTCCGTGTGGGCTCCACCCTCTCCGACTCCTTTGAACAAGAGATGGGTGTCCCGCAGGGCAGCATTTTATCTCCTGTTTTATTTAGTATTAAAATTAATAACTTTGTAAAGGCCATTAAGGATGATTCTGAATACTCTTTGTTTGTGGACGACTTTGCTTTGTGTGCACGAGGTCGATGGCTTGCGTCCCTTGAGAGGCGCTTGCATCTGCGCGTTGATCGCATCCAGGGGTGGGTGTCTCTCAACGGATTCAGGTTTTCGCCCTCCAAGACAGTCTGTGTGCATTTTACTAACCAGACGAAATTTTTTTCCAGACCCTAGCCTGAGCATTGCTGGAGTGCGAATTAAGGTGGCCGAAGAGGCAAAGTTTTTGGGGGTCATATTTGACAAAAGATTGACCTTCTGCAACCATGTTAACTACCTTAAGCATGTTCTTAATTAAACGAACTTTAGTTCGCGAACTCTGACGAACTACAGTTCACGATCTTGGTCGAACCAGGTTGGTTCTTAATTGGACGATCTAAAGATACGGTGAACCTAGTTCGAAGTAGTTCACAAACCTCGGCAAACCATAGTTCGCTGTCGGAAAAGGTTCGCTGAACGTGTTGAGCAAACCAAAGCGAACCTTTTCTCTGATTGGTCACAACTTTTACCCTCTTCTGCATTTGAGATAAGAAGACAGTCACCGATACAAACAAATATGGCGGACGGCGATATTTCACTCGTGCGAAGAACAAGACCTATTTTTATTGATGCACACTCGGCACCGGCCTCCACGTGGCGGAGGTGGGGAGTCTCCTCAGTCACTGACTGAGTGGGCTAGCAGAGGGGTGCCATCTTTGTCCAGGCTTAGGACTTGATGTCAGCAGATATGTTGTTCAGTCTTTTTCACTGGTCCGGTTTTTGAGGAGCTGTGCTAACCCAGGTCTTACCATGTTGGATTGGTCCTTAAAAATACACGTGAGCTTTTGGTCCTTTGGATCCCAAGTGTTTGCCGTGCTTGGAGACCCGTGTCGGGGGAGAAGAAGATCCTGGTGGCTGAAACACTCCACTTTGGCCTTGACTTCTACCTAAACGGGAGGCTAGTCGTACCGGCCTAGTCAATCGGCTCTTGTCACGTTGAGCCCTATCCCACTGTTGACATGCGGGTTGATATACGGAGCACCATGCTATAGCCTCAGCTGCTGATTAGGTGCTTTACGCAATAATTCCCCTGCATTCAACTGTGTGATAGAAGGCGGTGGCTCAGACAGTTCAATCGGGCTTACCCTGCAGGCCCTTCAGGGCGCGGGAACAGACCATCCATTGCTGGTGCAGATTAGAGAGCTCTACGCAGACTTGATGAAGGAATATTATGACATCATTTTTATTTGGGTCCCGGGCCATGTGTGCATCGAAGGCAACAGAATCGCAGATTCTGCTGCCAACAGTGCCAGCAGTGACCCTGTCCCTGACACACAGACTGTTTATAGTGATTTTCAACCTGTGATTAGTGCGTACATAGCCCGCGAGTGGCAGTCCGAGTGGGACAAAGAGGAAGGGAACAAGCTTCATGAAGCTCTTCCTACGTTGTCCGACAGTCTACCTTTCCGCTGCGGCAGCCGCCGTGAGGAGACTGTCCTTGCTCGGCTCCACATCGGGCACACGTATGTTACGCACTCTTACTTACTTAAACAGGATCAGCGTTCATGGTGTTCTGTGATGAGCAGTTTTCTGTTCGACACTTTTTGCTGTATTGTGCTGATCTAATTGACACGAGATATAAACACTTCAAAGCGGACTCCTTGAAGGTTTTGTTCCGGGATGTTCCCTCTGACAAAATCTTCAATTTCTTGAGAGAATGCAATATTTTTAATAAGATATGAGCATTCATAGCCTATGTCAATATTTTTTTATTTGCCCTTTTTCAGAGTCTGTATACGCTTCTTTTAAAGACTTGTGCGACATTTTAGCCTGCCATTTTTAAGCTATATTTACATCTTCGTCTTAAGACCTTGCTTTTAGTCTGGCTGACCAGATTTTTACCCATCCCGCCGTGAGATGGCCTTAGTCGCCTGCTCGGCGTTAAACCCAAATAACTAACTCAATCGGGCTTACCCCCTTGAGTATATCTGTCGGGCAGTCTCCATTGTGCGTCGGCTGGAGACCCGCCGACGGCTCGGTGGCGGGCGGGGACCCCCGGGGGATGAATATTTCTACTATTATAATATGGAAAAAACAAACAAAAAAAAAAAACTTGCACAGAAGCGGCACATCGCCACTGACATTGACCCCCATTGAGTTTTTTTTTTCCCCCATATTATAATAGTAGAAATATTCATCCCCCGGGGGTCAGTGACAGTGACTCGGACTGTGAGGAAGCGCCGCCCCAGGCGTCAGCTGTATGGCCTCGCTTTCTCATTGTTCATAGCAAGATGACAGACAAACCTGTTTCCAAGCTGAATCCATTTCTGGTGGGGGAGACCCTCCGGAACCGTCTGGGCAGGCCTGAGGCCCAGCGCGTCAGGTTTGGTGACTTGCTGGTGGAGTGCCGTATCCGGGCACACTCCAAAGGGCTGCTGAGGCTCTCTTCCATTGGAGACACTCCAGTGGAGGTGACACCCCACAAAACTATGAATTCGTCAAGAGGCGTAATCGAAGATCAAGCTTTGGCAGAACTGTAAGAAGATGAACTTGTACGGATGCTTAAGTCTCAGGGGGTGACTTACGTCAGGCGCTTCGCTTCCAAGCGAGGTGGTAGGGAGATCCGTCTCCCTACCATCATCCTGACGTTTGGCACCCCAACCCCTCCTACTACAATCTGGGGAAGTTACTAATCCTTGAAAGTGAAACAGTACGTCCCTCTCCCCCTCCGGTGCTTTAAATGCCAGAAGTATGGCCATGGGCAAAAGACCTGCCGTCAGGCAGAGGCTTCATGCGCCTGTTGCACGAAACTCGGACACTCTGCTGAGTCCTGCACAGCCCCCCCCCCCCCCCTGTGTGTGAATTGCCAGGGGGGGGGGGCATAATTATGGCTTCGGACAAAAAATGCCCTCGTTGGATATCCGAGTGCAGGTTCAACAAGTGCGTGTGGAGAAGGGGCTGTCCTTTTTGGACGACAAAAAGCTGGTTGAAGGCCCTGGTGCAGCTGCGGCTGCCCCATCCTCTAACACATCTGTGTATACATTCAGTGCAGCGGTGGCAGGCAAGCTCCCCACCAAAGACTTTCCATGTCAAACCCCAACTTCTTGGTTGGGGGCGGAGCCTCGGCTCATCTCGCCCCTGGAGAGTAACCCTCCTCCGGTGGTGACGAGGAGCCAGGGAACGCAGAAGGCGGACACTGCCGGTCCGGTAGTGCCGCCTTCTTTTGCCCGTAAGCCTCAGCACCCACGCAAACCTGTTAGTCTGTCTAATTCAAAGGCTCTGGTCAGCCTTCTCAGGCCGTTAACTCTAGCGGCAGGAACGCTGCCAATGACCAGAAGTCCAAAAAATCTATGGGACCGCTGTGCGCACGGGCCCAGAAGGAGAACACTGATGTCCCCTTTCAAAACAAATATGCTGCATTGGAGGAGCGGATGGAGGGAATAGAAGTTGTCGTTGCTGATGCGGTGGCAGTTCCACCTTCTTCATCTCCGAAGAACCAGAGGAGGCCCGGGAGCCGCCCCCCTCTGTTTCTTCACCTCGTTCCAAATCAAAGGATAAAAGGGGGAAAACTCTTCACCCCAAGATAATACATAATCATGTACTCTCTGCTTCCGTGGAATTGTCGTGGTTTTTAAGCTAACTTTGAGGAATTACGTGTTTTGGTCAAGTTCTATAACCCCTCAGTAATATCTCTTCAGGAACCATACCTGTAGACATCTGACCCTGTGTCCTTTAATGGTTTTTACGCTTTACACAAAGGCTCTGATTCAGAGAGGCGCTAGGGTGGAGTGGCTCTTTTCTTTAGTAGCCAAATTTTATGTAGCCCCGTTAGCATCGACACCTCTCTTCAGGCTGTCGCAGCTCGGGTTACCTTGAAAAAGACAATAACAATATGCAGTGTTTACCTGCCACCATCCCTGCGGGTCTGTAGTACTGATATCTTTCACTTAGTAGATCAGCTGCCCCCTCCCTTTATTCTCACGGGGGATTTTAATGGTCACGCTCACCTTTGGGGTAGTGACCACTATGATGGCAGAGGTCAGATGTTAGATGTTTTTTTCTCAACTTAACCTATGTGTCTTTAACGATGGCTCACCTACATACTCGAACTCCGGTTCAGGCTCTAGTTCTGTTCTAGACCTTACTGTGTGTGATCCTTCTCTTATGCTGGACTTTGACTGGAAGGTTCACGACGACCTGTTTGGTAGTGACCACTTCCCAGTAGTCCTGTCATCGGTCAGCTGTGAGGAAGATTCGCCGGTGGGACGCTGGAATCTCACGAAAGCGAACTGGCCTCTGTTCGCCTCCCTCTGTCTCGTATTACAGAGGAGGTGGTCATGTCAGCGGAATAACCTGTTTCTTGTTTTACTTCTATTTGTTGGACGTAGTAGGTGAAACCATCCCTAGAACTTCCACATCACTCCCTCGGAAGCCGAGAGTACCATGGTTCAATAAAGAGTGCCGCAAAGCCCCAAAAATGCGCAAATCTGCTCAGCGACGTGCTTTTCGCGATCCGTCGCAAGCAAATGTTTTAATATTTAACAGACAACGAGCGAAAGCCCGTTACATTTTTAAACGTGAACGCCGTGCTTCCTGGAGAAGCTTCGTCTCATCTTTAACTTCTAGGACTCCATCCCAAAAAGTCTGGAAGGCTGTTCGAAGAATTAGAGGCAGGGGTGGCGCGGATTCTATTGGCCATCTTAGAGATGGTGCCAGTTTGGGCACGGATAAAAAGGCTGTGGCCAATTTGCTTGCCTCCACCATTGCCCATCATTCTTCAACAGAGCATTATTCACCTTTCTTCCAGAGAGAGAGAAGGAGAAGCGAGAGTCTTGTAATTGTGATTTTATATCGGATAACTCGGAAGACTATAATGCCCCAGAATTGCAGCAAGCCATGCAGAAATGTACTGACTCTGCTGCTCGATTAGATACCATCCACTATCAGCTCCTAACACATCTGCCTGAGGATTCCCTCCTTGTACTTCTCAAGGCCTTTAACCATATCTGGATAACCGGTCATTTTCCGCCATCTTGGCGTCAGGCTGTGGTTGTGCCAATCCCCAAGCCGGGTAAAGATCCTTCCGACCCGGGCAACTATCGGCCAATCGCTTTGACATCATGTTTATGCAAAACTATGGAACGCTTGGTCAACGCCCGCCTGGTGTGGCATCTTGAGTTACAGGGTCTCATCACTGACCTCCAGTGCGGTTTCCGGCGCTTCCGTAGTACAACTTAGTCCGCTTTGAGTCTTATATCGGAGATGCTTTTGTCAACAAGCAGCATGTCTATGCACTTTCCTTTGATCTTGTTAAGGCATATGACACTACCTGGAAGTATGGTATAATAAATGATTTGTCGGACATAAGTTTAAAAGGACACCTGCCCGTTTTTATTCAAAATGTTTTGTCTAACAGGTCGGTCCATGTCCGTGTGGGCTCCACCCTCTCCGACTCCTTTGAACAGGAGATGGGTGTTCCATAGGGCAGCATTTTATCTCCTGTTTTATATAGTATTAAAATTAATAACATTGTAAAGGCCGTTAAGGATGATTCTGATTGCTCTTTGTTTGTGGACGACTTTGCTTTGTGTGCACGAGGTCGATGGCTTGCGTCCCTTGAGAGGCGCTTGCAGCTGTGCGTTGATCGCATCCAGGGGTGGGTGTCTCTCAACGGATTCAGGTTCTCGCCCTCCAAGACAGTCTGTGTGCATTTTACTAACCAGACGAAATTTTTTTCCAGACCCTAGCCTGAGCATTGCTGGAGTGCGAATTAAGGTGGCCGAAGAGGCAAAGTTTTGGGGGGTCATCTTTGACAAAAGATTGACCTTCTGCAACCATGTTACCTACCTTAGCACCTCTTGTCGGAAGGCCCTCGACATTCTTCGTGTCGTTGGTCGTACTGACTTTGTTGCAGACCGCATTGTCTTACTTCGACTGTACCGGGCCCTTGTTTGGTCCAAACTGGATTACAGCTCTGTGGTATATGGCTTGGCTTCCAAGTCTGTTCTACAGCGTCTGAACACAATTCACCATCAAGGTCTGCGCATATGTCTGGGAGCCTTCAGGACATCTCCAGTTCCTAGTCTGTATGTAGAGGCAGGGGAGCCTTCTATCAGGCTCCGCCGCATCCGCCTCATGCTCAGCTACGTTCTGCAGCTGAAGGCCCATCCAGAAAATCCTGCCTCTTATTTTGTTTTTACCCCGTCGTTTGCAGAGATTTACGATGCCCATCCGGGAGCTGTCCGTCCACTTTTCTTCCGTGTCCGACCTCATTTGCAGGCGGCCGGAGTGGACCTGGACAAAGTTTCGGAATCTCTGCAACACATCACTCCACCCTGGCTGCTACCAGTTCCTGACATCTTGCTGGACTTGACCGCCCACAAAAAGGATTGTACTCCACCAGCCATATACCAACAGAGCCTCAATGAACTCGTTTCAATTTTTCCTAACTATTGTCGTCTTTATACGGATGGGTCCAAGTCTGAGGATGGGAGGGTGGCTGCGGCTGCAGTGTCCTCTCGCCATCCTAGACGCCCATTTAAGCTCCGTCCCCCTGACCATTCCTCTGTATTTAGTGCAGAACTGCAGGCAATTCTGCTGGCACTCAAGCAAGCCTATCAGTCTCGGGAAAGGAACTTGCTGATTCGGTCTGACTCTCTTTCTGCCCTGCAGGCCCTTAAGGGCGCGGAAACAGACCATCCACTGCTGGTGCAGATTAGAGAGCTCTACGCAGACTTGATGAAGGAATATTATGACATCATTTTAATTTGGGTCCCGGGCCATGTGGGCATCGAAGGCAACAGAATCGCAGATTTTGCTTCCAACAGTGCCCGCAGTGACCCTGTCTTTGACACACAGACTGTTTATAGTGATTTTCAACCTGTGATTAGTGCGTACATAGCCCGCGAGTGGCAGTCCGAGTGGGACAAAGAGGAAGGGAACAAGCTTCATGAAGCTCTTCCTACGTTGTCCGACAGTCTACCTTTCCGCTGCGGCAGCCGCCGTGAGGAGACTGTCCTTACTCGGCTCCACATCGGGCACACGTATGTTACGCACTCTTACTTACTTAAACAGGATGAGCGTCCATGGTGTTTTGCCTGTGATGTGCAGTTTTCTGTTCGACACTTTTTGCTGTATTGTGCTGATCTAATTGACACGAGATATAAACACTTCACAGCGGACTCCTTGAAGGTTTTTTTCCGGGATGTTCCCCCTTTACAAAATCTTCAATTTCTTAAGAGATTGCAATATTTTTCATCAGATCTGAGCATTCATAGCCTATGTAAATATTTTTTCTTTGCCCTTTTTCAGAGAGTCTGTATACGCTTCTTTTAAAAACTTGTGCGACATTTTAGCCTGCCATTTTAAAGCTATAGTTACATCTTGTCTTAAGACCTTGCTTTTAGTCTGGCTGACCAGATTTTTACTCATCCCGCCGTGAGATGGCCTTAGTCGCCTGCTCGGCGTTAAACCCAAATAACTAACTAACTATTTTTATTGATTTGTGGGAGGTGCAACGCTGTTTGTGGGGTCGCTACTGCAAGGAGTACAAAAACAAGCATTGTTCAAATCTCGAGGCGGCATATCAGCAGACATTATGAACACCTTTGCAGACAGTAAGTACGCCGAATCAAGCACTTTAGTTAAGAAAGAGATCCATGGCAAACCTGGTTTGCTGAAGTTCGCCTAGGTTCGTTCA
Source organism: Semisulcospira habei (assembly GCA_036245525.1). Taxonomy (NCBI): domain Eukaryota; kingdom Metazoa; phylum Mollusca; class Gastropoda; family Semisulcospiridae; genus Semisulcospira; species Semisulcospira habei. Next base: position 69,427,575 of record BTPG01000002.1, on the reverse strand, counting down.
ACCTCAATTAAGAAACAAACCAAAAGATCGCCGATCTTGAAGTTCTCCGATTTAGGTTTGCCGATCAAAAGTTCGTTTAATTAAGAACATGCTTTAGAACCTCTTGTCAGAAAGCCCTCGACATTCTTCGTGTCGTTGGTCGTACTGACTGGGGTGCAGACCGCATTGTCTTACTTCGATTGTACCTGTGATTAGTGCGTACATAGCCCGCGAGTGGCAGTCCGAGTGGGATAAAGAGGAAGGGAACAAGCTTCATGAAGTTCTTCCTACGTTGTCCGACAGTCTACCTTTCCGCTGCGGCAGCTGCCGTGAGGAGACTGTCCTTGCTCGGCTCCACATCGGGCACACGTATGTTACGCACTCTTACTTACTTAAACAGGATGAGCGTCCATGGTGTTTTGCCTGTGATGAGCAGTTTTCTGTTCGACACTTTTTGCTGTATTGTGTTGATCTAATTGACACGAGATATAAACACTTCACAGCGGACTCCTTGAAGGTTTTGTTCCGGGATGTTCCCCCGGACAAAATCTTCAATTTCTTGAGAGAATGCAATTTTTTTAATAAGATCTGAGCATTCATAGCCTATGTAAATATTTTTTATTTGCCCTTTTTCAGAGAGTCTGTATACGCTTCTTTTAAAGACTTGTGCGACATTTTAGCCTGCCATTTTTAAGCTATATTTACATCTTGTCTTAAGACCTTGCTTTTAGTCTGGCTGACCACATTTTTACCCATCCCGCCGTGAGATGGCCTTAGTCGCCTTCTCGGCGTTAAACCCAAATAACTAACTAACTCCATCCCAAAAAGTCTGGAAGGCTGTGCTGGAAGAATTGGGAGCAGGGGTGGGGGGGGGGGGGGCTTCTATCGGCCATCTTAGAGATGGTGCCAGTTTGGTCACGGATAAAAAGGCTGCAGCCAATTTGCTTGCCTCCACCATATTTCTCTCTACAGAGCATTATTTACCTATCTTCCAGAGAGAGAAGGAGAAGCGAGAGTCTTGTAATTGTGATTTTATATCGGATAACTCGGAAGACTATAATGCCCCTTTTACGGTTTCTGAATTGCAGCAAGCCATGCAGAAATGTACTGACTCTGCTGCTGAATTAGATACCATCCGCTATCAGCTCCTAACACATCTGCCTGAGGGTTCACTCCTTGTACTTCTCAAGGCCTTTAACCGTATAAGGATAACTGGTTTTTTTCCGCCATCTTGGCGTCAGGCTGTAGTTGTGCCAATCACCAAGCCGGTTAAAGACCCTTCCGACCCGGGCAACTATCGGCCAATCGCTTTGACATAAACGTTTATGCAAAACTATGGAACGCTTGGTCAACGCCCGCCTGGTGTGGCATCTTGAGTCACAGGGTCTCATCACAGACCTCCAGTGCGGTTTCCGGTACTTCCGTAGTACAACTGACCATCTAGTCCGCTTTGAGTCGTTTATCCGAGATGCTTTTGTCAACAAGCAGCATGTCTATGCAATTTTCTTCGACCTTGATAAGGCGTATGACACTACCTGGAAGTATGGTGTAATGTCTGATTTGTCGGACATGGGTTTGAAAGGGCACCTGCCCGTTTTTATTCACAATGTTTCGTCTCATCGGTCGTTTCATGTCCGTGTGGGCTCCACCCTCTCCTTCTCATTTGAACAGGAGATGGGTGTTCCGCAGGGCAGCATTTTATCTCCTGTTTTATTTAGCATTAAAATTAATAACATTGTGAAGTCCGTCCGTCAGCTAGCTCAGCTGGTGGAAAACCTGGATAGTACAGCCATTGCACATGGGATGGAAATCAGTGCAGAGAAGACCAAACTGATGACCAATAACGCCAGTGGCATTGGCACTGAAATCATGGTTGGATTAAAAAAAACTGGAAACCGTTAAGAAATTCAAATACTTAGGAGCCACTGTGACAGATGAGGGATCAAAACCAGAAATACTGTCCAGGATTGCGCAGACAACAACAGCACTGACAAGATTGAAGACCATATAGAAGGACAGAAACATCACACTCTGCTCCAAGCTCAGACTGATGCGCTCCTAGTCATCTCAGTGTTCTTGTATGCCTGCGAGTCATGGACCCTCACAGCAGACCTTGAAAGGAGGATACAAGCCACTGAAATGAGATGTTTTCGAAGGCTGCTTAGCATCTCATACAGAGATCACACCACAAACGAGGAAGTGGGAAGCAGAATCAGGCAAGCCATCGGGCCCTATGAAGACTTATTAGCCATTGTGAGAAAACGCAAACTGAAATGGTATGGGCATGTCACGCGTTCAGCAGGGCTTGCCAAAACAATCCTGCAAGGCACTGTGCAAGGAGGACGAAGGAGAGGAAGACAGAGGAAAAGATGGGAGGACAATATCTCAGAGTGGACAGGACTGAAGCTGGGCGATACGCTGAGAATGGCAGAGAACAGAGCGGAATGGAGGGAGCTGGTTGTTAAGTCATCAGTGGTGCCCCAACGGTCGGCAAGACTACGGGATATAGATAGATAGATAGAAGTCCGTCAAGGATGATTGTGAATGCTCTTTGTTCGTGGACGACATTGCTTTGTGTGCACGAGGTCGTGGGCTTGCGTCCCTTGAGAGGCACTTGCAGCTGTGCCTTGATCGCATCCAGGGGTGGGTGTCTCTCAACGGATTCAGGTTCTCACCCTCCAAGACAGTCTGTGTGCATTTTACTAACCAGACGATTTTTTTTCCAAACCCTAGCCTGAGCATTGCTGGAGTGCCAATTAAGGTGGCCGAAGAGGCAATGTATTGGGGGGTCATCTTTGACAAACGATTGACCTTCTGCAACCATGTTAACTACCTTAAAACCTCTTGTCGGAAGGCCCTCGACATTCTTCGAATGTATCGGGCCCTTGTTCGGTCCAAATTAGATTACGGCTATGTGGTATATGGCTCGGCTTCCAAGTCTTTTCTACAGCGTCTGAACACAATTTACCATCAAGGTCTGCGAATGTGTCTAGGATGTTCAGGACATCTCCAGTTCCTAGTCTGTATGCCGAGGCAGGGGAGCCTTCTCTCAGGCTGCACCGCATACGCCTCATGCTCAGCTACGTTCTGAAGCTGAAGGCCCATCCAAACAATCCTGCCTATGATTGTTTTATTAACCCGTCGTTTGCAGAGATTTACGATGCCCATCACTCCACCCTGGCTACTGCCAGTTCCTGACATCTTGCTGGAATTGACCGCCCACAAGAAGGATTGTACTCCACCAGCCTAAATGAACTCCTTTTAATGTTTCCTGGCTATTGTCGTCTTTATACGGATGGGTCCAAGTTTGAGGATGGGAGAGTGGCTGCAGCTGCAGTGTCCTCTCGACATCCTCGACTCCCATTTAAGCTCCGCCTCCCTGACCATTCCTCTGTATTTAGTGCAGAACTGCAGGCAATTCTGCTGGCACTCAAGCATGCCTATCAGTCTCGGGAAAGGAACTTCCTGATTCTGTCTGACTCTCTTTCTGCCCTGCAGGCCCTTCAGGTCGCGGGACCAGACTACCCACTGCTGGTGCAGATTAGAGAGCTCTACGCAGACTTGATGAAGGAATATTATGACATCATTTTTATTTGGGTCCCGGGCCATGTGGGCATCGAAGGCAAGAGAATCGCAGATTCTGCTGCCAACGGTGCCCGCCGTGCCCCTATCCATGACACACAGCCTGTTTATAGTGATTTTAAACCTGTGATTAATGCATACACAGCCCGCGAGTAGCACTCCGAGTGGGACAAACAGGAAGGGAACAAGCTGCATGAAGCTCTTCCTACTGTGTCCGACAGTCTACCTTTCCGCTGCGGCAGCCGCCGTGAGACTGTCGTTACTCGGCTCCACATCGGGCACACGTATGTTACGCACACTTACTTACTTAAACAGGATGAGCGTCCGTGGTGTTTTGCCTGTGATGAGCAGTTTTCTGTTCGACAGTTTTTGCTGAATTGTGCCGATCTCATTGACACAAGACATAAACACTTCACAGCAGACTCCTTGAAGGTTTGTTCCGGGATGTTCCCCCGGACAACATCTTCAATTTCTTGAGGGAATGCTATATTTTTTGTAAGATCTGAGCATTCATAGACTGTGAATTTCTTTATTTTGCCCCTTTTGAGAGTCTGTAGACATTTCTTTTAAAGACTCGTGCGACATTTTAGCCTGACATATTTTAAAGATATATTTACCTCTTGTCTTAACACCTTGCTTTTCGTCTGGCTGACCAGATTTTTACCCATCCCACCGTGAGATGGCCTTAGTCGCCTGCTCGGCGTTAAACCCAAAATAACTAACTATCCTTTCAGTTTTTCCCGGCTATTGTCGTCTTTATAATTATGGATGGGTCTAAGTCTGAGAATGGGAGAGTGGCTGCGGCTGCATTGTCCTCTCGCCATCCTAGAAGCCCATTTAAGCTCCCCCTCCCTGACCATTTAGTATTTAGTGCAAAACTGCAGGCAATTCTGCTGACACTCAAGCATGCCTATCAGTCTCTGGAAAGGAACTTCCTGATTGTGTCTGATTCTCTTTCTGCCCTGCAGGCCCTTCAGTGCGCAGGAACAGATCAACCACTGCTTGTGCAGATTAGAGAGCTCTATGCAGACTTGATGAAGGAATATTATGACATCATTTTTATTTGGGTCCCGGGCCATGTGGGCATCGAAAGCAACAGACTCGCAGATTCTACTGCCAACAGTGCCCGCAGTGACCCCCGCCCCTAACACTATTGGATGTGTGTTGCTGAATGGTCCTAGCTTATTTAGGCCCCAATTCGTTGGTTTATTTAACGTATTGGACCGGCTGGCGACATACATTCAATGTTCTGTTTAGTTTTTTTTTTTTCACAAGCAGTGCAGGCACGTCCTGAGAAAGCCTTGTTGCTGTCGGGACGTTAAGCAATATACAATCAATCAACCGTCCCTGACACACAGACTGTTTATAATAATTTTAAACTTGTGATTAGTGCGTACATAACCCGCGAGTGTCAGTCCGAGTGGGACAAAGAGGAAGGGAAAAAGCTGCATGAATCTCTTCCTACGGTGTCCGACAGTTTACCTTTCCGCTGCGGCAGCCGCCGTTAGGAGACTGTCGTTACTCGGCTCCACATCGGGCACACGTATGTTATGCACACTTACTTACTTAAACAGGATGAGCGTCCGTGGTGTTTTGCCTGTGATGAGCAGTTTTCTGTTCGACACTTTTTGCTGTATTGTGCCGATCTAATTGACACGAGATATAAACACTTCACAGCAGACTCCTTGAAGGTTTTGTTCCGGGATGTTCCCCCGGACAACATCTTCAATTTCTTGAGAGAATGCAATATTTTTAACAAGATCTGAGCATTCATAGACTGTCAATTTCTGTATTTTGCCCTTTTTGAAAGTCTGTAGACATTTCTTTTAATGACTCGTGCGACATTTTAGCCCTGACATATTTTTAAGATATATTTACATCTTGTCTTAAGACCTTGCTTTTCGTCTGGTTGATCCAGCTTTTTACCCATCCCGCCGTGAGATGGCCTTTGTCGCCTGCTCGTCGTTAAACCCAAATAACTAACTAACTAACTTCATATTGTGGGCGTCCAAGTATCTTTGAGCAAAGTCTGCTTGGGCCTTCAGGGACCGGTCCTTTTGTTCCCTGAGGTGGGCGGCCAGGTCTTTAGAACGTACGCTGAGGACTTGTTTTTTGGTGATGAGATCACGCAGGTCCTGGTACACCTTATTTAAAGCAGCCAGCTCTATCCATTTTTCCAGGTAAGTCCTGATTCTCTCAATGATTAGGCCGGGTGTTTCTCCTTCCTCAGGCTTGCAATTCCGGAATCGTCGCCTGTAACCTTCTTCAGTGAAGTCGTACTGTCTCAGCAGGGCGGCTCTCAACTGCGAGAAATTCTCGGCTTCTTCTATTGGCAGGGGTATAATTCAAGCGCTTTGCTGGTTAAAAGTGCGCTCAGTTTGATGGCTCAACTCTCTTGATTCCAGTCATTGCTGCTTGCGAAGCGCTCGAAGCACTCGAACAGCTGTAGGTAAGCGTCCATTTTGTGTGCATTTTCAACACACGGTGGCAGTTTTGATGCACGGTCTGTTTGCTCTCTGCTGGCTAAGGCTGCTGCTTTAGCTGTTCTTTAGCCCTTTGCCTCTAACTCCATCTGCTTGAGATGAATTTTGTGTTGTCGCTGCCTTTCTGCCTCTTCTCGTTGTTCTGCTGCTGTTTGAATTTCGAGTTTCTTGATCTCATGCTCTTTGGCTCTTTCTTCTCTCTCCAATCTCTTCTCTTCTTCTCTCTCTAGTCTCTTTTCTTTTTCCCGCTCCTTTTCTCTCTCTAGTCTCTCCTTCTCTCTCTCTCGTTTACAAACTCGACGAATTGAGCTCCTTCGAGTCAACATTCCAATCCAATTCTCAGTAATGTCTCCATTTCCAATGTCGCCATTTTTGCGTTTCACTGCTGGCTGTTGTCTGGCTTTCCACTGAGCCAACTAAAGAAGTCCTGTCGGAGGTGTCAAAATTTAGGTGGTTGTCGTAGTCGTAATATGATACAATCACACCAGACGCATGCACGTAGGGTTCTTGTAAAGAAACTTCACTCGCCTGCAACTCGTCACACGTGGCACAAGTTAAAAAGAGCACTCACGAGTATTTGTTCCAACAATATTTTATTGCAACGATGCGATCTCCACACAATGCAATCACCATCAAGGTCTGCGAATATGTCTGGGAGCCTTTAGGACATCTCCAGTTCCTAGTCTGTGTGCAGAGGCAGGGGAGCCTTCTCTCAGGCTCCGCCGCATCCGCCTCATGCTCAGCTACGTTCTGCAGCTGAAGGCCCATCCAGAAAATCCTGCCTATGATTGTGTTTTTACCCCGTCGTTTGCAGAGATTTACGATGCCCATCCGGGAGCTGTCCGTCCACTTTCCTTCCGTGTCCGACCTCATCTGCAGGCGGCCGGAGTGGACCTGGACAAAGTTTCGGAATCTCTGCAACACGTCACTCCACCCTGGCTACTACCAGTTCCTGATATCTTGCTGGACTTGACCGCCCACAAGAAGGATTGCACTCCACCAGCCATATACCAACAGAGCCTCGATGAACTCGTTTCAATTTTTCCTGGCTATTGTCATCTTTATACGGATGGGTCCAAGTCTGAGGATGGGAGGGTGGCTGCGGCTGCAGTGTCCTCTCGCCACCCTAGACGCCCATTTAAGCTCCGTCTCCCTGACCATTCCTCTGTATTTAGTGCAGAACTGCAGGCAATTTTGCTGGCACTCAAGCATACCTATCAGTCTCGGGAAAGGAACTTCCTGTTTCTGTCTGACTCTCTTTCTGCCATGCAGGCCCTTCAGGGCGCGTGAACAGACCATCCACTGCTGGTGCAGATTAGAGAGCTCTATGCAGACTTGATGAAGGAATATTATGACATAATTTTTATTTGGGTCCCGGGCCATGTGGGCATCGAAGGCAACAGAATCGCAGATTCTGCTGCCAACAGTGCCCGCAGTGACCCTGCCCCTGACACACAGACTGTTTATAGTGATTTTCAACCTGTGATTAGTGCGTACATGGCCCGCGAGTGGCAGTCCGAGTGGGACAAAGAGGAAGGGAACAAGCTTCATGAAGCTCTTCCTATGTTGTCCGTCAGTCTACCTTTCCACTGCGGCAGCCGCCGTGAGGAGACTGTCCTTACTCGGCTCCACATCGGGCACACGTATGTTACGCACTCTTACTTACTTAAACAGGATGAGCGTCCATGGTGTTTTACCTGTGAAGAGCAGTTTTCTGTTCGACACTTTTTGCTGTATTGTGCCGATCTAATTGACACGAGATATAAACACTTCACAGCAGACTCCTTGAAGGTTTTGTTCTGGGATGTTCCCCCGGACAAAATCTTCAATTTCTTGAGAGAATGCAATATGTTTAACAAGATCTGAGCATTCATAGACTATGTAAATATTTTTTATTTGACCTTTTTGAGAGTCTGTATACGTTTCTTTTAAAGACTTGTGCGACATTTTAAGCTATATTTACATCTTGTCTTAAGACCTTGCTTTTAGTCTGGCTGACCAGATTTTTACCAATCCCGCAGTGAGATGGCCTTAGTCGCCTGCTCTGCATTAAACCCAAATAAATAACTAACTAAGTGTTCTGGACTTGGTTGATAGTAATCACTAAGTTTTGGTTGCGGGATGGTCATGTCTTCACCCGTCAAAAGAAAATATTCTTTGATTGCTTCATTGACATTAGAAAATGTATGCTGTGCGTGACCTTCTAGCCTGAGTTTTTCATTGATGAAATCAAGTTTCTCAATTCTTTGCCCACTCGGCACCGGCCTCCACGTGGCGTGGGTGGTAGTCTCATCAGTCACTGACTGAGTGGGCTAGCAGAGGGGTGCCATTTTTGTCCAGGCTTAGGACTTGATGTCAGCAGATATGTTGTTCAGTCTTTTTCAATGGTCCGGTTTTTGAGGAGAGAATGCAATATTTTTAATAATATCTGAGCATTCATAGCCTATGTAAATATTGTTTATTTGCCCTTTTTCAGAGAGTCTGTATACGCTTCTTTTAACGACTTGTGCGACATTTTAGCTTGCCATTTTTAAGCTATATTTACATCTTGTCTTAAGACCTTGCTTTTAGTCTTGCTGACCAGATATTTACCCATCCCGCCGTGAGATGGCCTTAGTCGCCTGCTCGGCGTTAACCCCAAATAACTAACTAAATGCCCAATCGGCACCGGCCTCTACGTGGCATGGGTGGGTAGTCTCCTCAGTCACTGACTGAGTGGGCTAGCAGAGGGGTGCCATCTTTGTCCAGGATTAGGACTTGATGTCAGCAGATATGTTGTTCAGTCTTTTTAACTGGTACGGTTTTTGAGGAGCTGTGCTAACCCAGGTCTTACAGTGTTGGATTGGTCTTTAAAAATACACGTGAGCTTTTGGTCCTTTGGATCCCAAGTGTTTGCCGTGCTTAGAGACCCGTGTCGGGGGAGAAGAGGATCCTGGTGGCTAAAACACTCCACTTTGGCATTGACTTGTACCTAAACGGGAGGCTAGTCATACCGGCCTAGTCAATCAGCTCTTGTCACGTTGAGCCCTATCCCACTGTTGACATGCGGGTTGATATACGGAGCATCATGCTATAGCCTCAGCTGCTGATTAGGTGCTTTACGCCAGTATTTCCCTGTATTCATCAGTGTGATAGAAGGCGGTGGCTCAGACGGTTCAATCGGGCTTACCCCCTTGAGTATATCTTTCGGGCAGTCTCCATTGTGCGTCGGCTGGAGACCCGCCGACAGTTGCACTTTCCTTTGTTGGGCTCGGTGGCGGGCGGGGACCCCCGGGGGATGAATATCTCTACTATTATAATATGGAAAAAAAAACAAAAAAAAAACTTGCACAGAAGCGGCACATCGCCACCGACATTGAACATGACAGTGACGCGGACTGTGAGGAGGCGACGCCTCAGGCGTCAGCTGTATGGCCTCGCTTTCTCATTGTTCATAGCAAGATGACAGACAAACCTGTTTCCAAGCTGAATCCATTTCTGGTCCCCCACCCGGGTCTGCCCTGGGGGACTTGGGTGGGGTTAGGTATTTTTTAGTTCCCAGGGTCACCCTGGTCAGCCCCACAGGGTGGGTTTTTCTCTCTATTCTGGGGCATGTGTTTCTGTCTACCCGAGGTCCATTCACCTGTATTTGCCTTTTTAAAACTCTCCCTACTGTCTGCACTGCCTGTAGCTCTTGATATTGGATGTGTGTTGCTAAATGGTCTTAGCTTTATTTATGCCCCATGTTGTAGGTTTATTTAATGTATTTGACCGGCTGGCGACATACATTCAATTTTCTGTTTAGTTTTTTTTCACAAGCAGTGCAGGCACGTCCTGAGAAAGCCTTGTTGCTGTCGGGACGTTAAGCAATGTACAATCAAACTATTTCTGGTGGGGGAGACGCTCCGGAGCCGTGTTGGCAGGCCTGAGGCCCAGCGCCTCAGGTCTGTGACTTGCTGGTGGAGTGCCGTACCCGGGCACACTCCAAAGGGCTGCTGAAGCTCTCTTCCATTGAAGACACTCCAGCGGAGGTGACACCCCACAAAACTATGAATTCATCAAGAGGCGTAATCAAAGATCAAGCTTTGGCAGAACTGTCAGAAGATGAACTTGTACGGATGCTTAAGTCTCAGGGGGTGACTTACGTCAGGTGCTTCGCTTCCAAGCGAGGTGGTAGGGAGATTCGTCACCCCCACCGCTCCTACTACAATCTGGGGAAGTTACTACTCCTTAAAAGTGAAAAAGTAAATCCCTCTCCCCCTCCGGTGCTTTAAGTGCCAAAAGTATGGCCATGGGCAAAAGATCTGCCGTCAGGCAGAGGCTTCATGCGCCCGTTGCACTATGCCCGGACACTCTGCTGAGTCCTGCACAGCCACCCCCCTGTGTGTGAATTGCGCATATGACTTCGGACAAAAACTGCCCTCGTTGGATATCCGAGTGCAGGATTCAACAAGTGCGTGTGGAGAAGGGGCTGTCCTTTTTGGACGCCAAAAAGCTGGTTGAAGGCCCTGGTGCAGCTTCCTCTGCCCCATCCTCTAACAAATCTGTGTATACATTCAGTGCAGCGGTGGCAGGCAAGCGCCCACCAAAGACTTCGCATGTCAAACCCGAACTTCTTGGTTGGGGGCGGAGCCTCGGCTCCTCACGCCCCTGGAGAGTAACCCTTTTCCGGTGGTGACGAGGAGCCAGGGAACGCAGAAGGCGGACACTGCCAGTCCGGTAGTGCCGCCTACTGTTGCCCCTAAGCCTCAGCCTCACGGAAACCTGTTAGTCTGTCTAATCCAAAGGCTTCTGGCTCTGGTCAGCCTTCTAAGGCCGTCAACTCTAGCGGCAGGAACGCTGCCAAGGACCAGAAGTCTAAAAAATCTATGGGACCGCTGTGCGCACGGGCCCAGCAGGAGAAAACTGATGTCCTCCTTCAAACAAATATGCCGCATTGGAGGAGCGGATGGAGGGAGTGGAAGTTGTCGTTGCTGATGCGGTGGCAGTTCCACCCTCTTCATCTCCGAAGAACCAGAGGAGGCCCGGGAGCCGGCCCCCCTCCGTTTCTTCACCTCCTTCTAAATCAACGGATAGAGGGGGGGGGGGGGGAACTCTTCACCCCAAGATAATACATAATCATGTACTCTCTGCTTCAGTGGAATTGTCGTGGTTTTCAAGCTAACTTTGAGGAATTACGTCTTTTGGTCAAGTTCTATAACCCCACAGTAATATCTCTTCAGGAAACATACCTGAAGACTTCTGACCCTGTATCATTTAATGGTTTTTACGCTATACACAAAGGCTCTGATTCAGAGAGGCGCTCGGGTGGAGTGGCTCTTTTCATTAGTAGCCAAATTTTGTGAAGCCCCGTTAGCATCGACACCTGTCTTCAGGATGTCGCAGCTCGGGTTACCTTGATTAAGACAATAACAATATGCAGTGTTTACCTGCCACCATCCCTGCGGGTCTGTAGTACTGATATTTTTCACTTAGTAAATCAGCTGCCTCCTCCCTTTATTCTCATGGGGGATTTTAATGGTCACGCTCACCTTTGGGGTAGTGACCATTATGATGGCAGAGGTCAGATGTTAGAAGATGTTTTTTCTCAACTTAACCTATGTGTCTTTAACGATGGCTCACCTACATACTCGAACTCCGGTTCAGGCTCTAGTTCTGTTCTAGACCTCACTGTGTGTGATCCTTCTCTCATGCTGGACTTTGACTGGAAGGTTCACGACGACCTGTGTGGTAGTGACCACTTTCCAGTAGTCCTGTCATCGGTCAGCTGTGAGGAAGATTCGCTGGTAGGACGCTGGAATCTCATGAAAGCGAACTGGCCTCTGTTCACCTCCCTCTGTCAGTCTCGTATTACAGAGGAGGTGGTCATGTCAGCTGAAGAACCTGTTTCTTGTTTTACTTCTATTTTGTTTAACGTAGCAGGTGAAACCATCCCTAGAACTTCCACATCACTCCCTCGGAAGCCGAGAGTACCATGGTTCAATGAAGAATGCCGCAAGGCCCCAAAAATGCGCAAATCTGCTCAGCGACGTGCTTTTCGCGATCCATTGCAAGCAAATATTTTAATATTTAAAAGACAGCGGGCGAAAGCCCGATACATTTTTAAACGTGAACGCCGTGCTTTCTGGAGAAGCTTCGTCTCATCTTTATCTTCTAGGACTCCATCCCAAAAAGTCTGGAAGGCTGTTCGAAGAATTAGAGGCAGGGGTGGCTCGCCTTCTATCGGCCATCATACAGATGGTGCCAGTTTGGTCACGGATAAAATGGCTGTGGCCAATTTGCTTGCCTCCACCATTGCCCATCATTCTTCAACAGAGCATTATTCACCTTTCTTCCAGAGAGAGAAGGAGAAGCGAGAGTCTTGTACTTGTGATTTTATTTAGGATAACTCGGAAGACTATAATGCCCCTTTTACGTTTTCAGAATTGCAGCAAGCCATGCAGAAATGTACTGACTCTGCAGCTGGATTAGATACCATCCACTATCAGTTCCTAACACATCTGTCTGAGGATTCACTCCTTGTACTTCTCAAGGCCTTTAACCATATCTGGATAACTGGTCATTTTCTGCCCTCTTGGCGTCAGGCTGTGGTTGTGCCAATCCCCAAGCCGGGTAACGATTCTTCCGACTCGGGCAACTATCGGCCAATCGCTTTGACATCATGTTTATGCAAAACTATGGAACGCTTGGTCAACGCCCGCCTGGTGTGGCATCTTGAGTCACAGGGTCTCATCACTGACCTCCAGTGCGGTTTCCGGCGCTTCCGTAGTACAACTGACCATCTAGTCCGCTTTGAGTCTTATATCCGAGATGCTTTTGTCAACAAGCAGCATGTCTATGCACTTATCTTTGATCTTGATAAGGCATATGACACTACTTGGAAGTATGGTATAATGTCTGATTTGTCGGACATGGGTTTTAAAGGGCACCTGCCCGTTTTTATTCAAAAAGTTTTGTCTAACAGGTCGTTCCATGTCCGTGTGGGCTTCACCCTCTCCGACTCCTTTGAACAGAAGATGGGTGTCCCGCAGGGCAGCATTTTATCTCCTGATTTATTTAGTATTAAAATTAATAACATTGTAAAGGCCGTTAAGGATGATTCTGAATGCTCTTTGTTTGTGGACGACTTTGCTTTGTGTGCAAGAGGTCGAGGGCTTGCGTCGCTTGAGAGGCGCTTGCAGCTGTGCGTTGATCGCATCCAGGGGTGGGTGTCTCTCAACGGATTCAGGTTCTCGCCCTCCAAGACAGTCTGTGTGCATTTTACTAACCAGACGAAATTTTTTCCAGACACTAGCCTGAGCATTGCTGGAGTGCGAATTAAGGTGGCCGAAGAGGCAATGTTTTGGGGGGTCATATTTGACAAAAGATTGACCTTCTGCAACCATGTTAACTACCTTAGACCCTCTTGTCAGAAGGCCCTCGACATTCTTCGTGTCGTTGGTCGTACTGACTGGGGTGCAGACCGCATTGTCTTACTTCGACTGTACCGGGCCCTTGTTTGGTCCAAACTGGATTATGGCTCTGTGGTATATGGCTCGGCTTCCAAGTCTGTTCTTCAGCGTCTAAACACAATTCACCATCAAGGTCTGCGCATATGTCTGGGAGCCTTCAGGACTTCTTCAGTTCCTAGTCTGTATGCAGAGGCAGGGGAGCCTTCTCTCAGGCTCCGCCGCATCCGCCTCATGCTCAGCTACGTTCTGCAGCTAAAGGCCCATCCAGAAAATCCTGCCTATGATTGTGTTTTTACCCCGTCGTTTGCAGAGATTTATGATGCCCATCTATGAGCTGTCCGTCCACTTTCCTTCTGTGTCCGTCCTCATCTGCAGGCGGCCGGAGTGGACCTGGACAAAGTTTCGGAATCTCTGCAACACTTCACTCCACCCTGCCTGCTACCAGTTCCTGATACCTTGCTGAACTTGACCGCCCACAAGAAGGATTGTACTCCACCAGCCATATACCAACAGAGCCTCAATGAACTCATTTCAATTTTTCCTGGCTATTGTCGTCTTTATACGGATGGGTCCAAGTCTGAGGATGGGAGGGTGGCTGCGGCTGCAGTGTCCTCTCGCCATCCTAGATGCCCATTTAAGCTCCGTCTCCCTGACCATTCTTCTGTATTTAGTGCAGTACTGCAGGCAATTCTGCTGGCACTCAAGCATGCCTATCAGTCTCGGGAAAGGAACTTCCTGATTCTGTCTGACTCTCTTTCTGCCCTGCAGGCCCTTCAGGTCGTGGGAACAGACCATCCACTGCTGGTGCAGATTAGAGAGCTCTACGCAGACTTGATGAAGGAATATTATGACATCATTTTTATTTGGGTCCCGGTCCATGTGGGCATCGAAGGCAACAAAATTGCAGATTCTGCTGCCAACAGTGCCCGCAGTCCCTGACACACAGACTGTTTATAGTGATTTTCAACCTGTGATTAGTGCGTACATAGCCCGCGAGTGGCAGTCCGAGTGGGACAAAGAGGAAGGGAACAAGCTTCATGAAGATCTTCCTATGTTGTCCTTTCCGCTGCGGCAGCCGCCGTGAGGAGACTGTCCTTGCTCGGCTCCACATCGGGCACACGTATGTTACGCACTCTTACTTACTTCAACAGGATGAGCGTCCATGGTGTTTTGCCTGTGATGAGCAGTTTTCTGTTCGACACTTTTTGCTGTATTGTGCCGATGTAATTGACACGAGATATAAACACTTCACAGCGGACTCCTTGAAGGTTTTGTTCCGGGATGTTCGCCCAGACAAAATCTTCAATTTCTTGAGAGAATGCAACATTTTTAATAAGATCTCAGCATTCATAGCCTGTGTAAATATTTTTTATTTGCCCTTTTTCAGAGAGTCTGTCTACGCTTGTTTTAAAAACTTGTGTGACATTTTAGCCTGCCATTTTTAAGCTATATTTACATCTTGTCTTAAGACCTTTCTTTTAGTCTGGCTGACCAGATTTTTACCCATCCCGCCGTGAGATGGCCTTAGTCGCCTGCTCGGCGTTAAACCCAAATAACTAACTAACTAACTAACTAACTAACTAACTAACTAACTAACTTCTAAATTCTTTGCTTTTCATTCTCCTGCTGGGCTTGTGCTAATTTTTCTGACGCCTCATTGTGATGCTTCATCTCAAGAGAAGATCCCTCTCTACCCATTTTTGAAAAAGATAGTTTGATCCACTGAATGCCAGGGCGTTGACAGCAGCATCCCCAACAATAACAGCTGGTGTCGCCATATTATTTTTATTTACATAGATATAGTTTCGGGAATAATTCCTTGCTTGATGAGTAAGTCTTTTTGGCGATTGACGCTGTGACAATCGTGATTAATTTAGCACTGTCTTTGAAATCCAATCTACTCAAGTCTGCTGATTTCATTTTGAGTAGATTTTTTCCCAGCATAGAGTAAGCTACTGCTAGTCTGCTTATTACGGCAGAGTGATAGACAAGGTTCATTAAAATTTTTCTTTCGCTCATTTTCTTAGGCACTAAAATTAAAATAATATTTTTATCACTGCATGAAAAATGGATCATAGGGTTTTGACGTTGCTGGTAATGTGGCGACTTCTGGTTTTGTTTTTGGAGTGTCTAATTTTTTGGTCACTGTTTGAGTGTGGGGTTTGTATTTTTTCCATAGCCTGTAACTTACGTAACCAAATCCTACAACAAATCCAGCAACTATATATTTTGTTGTTGTTTCGGGTTCGGGGTTAGACCTAGTTGATAGTCTTTCACTTTGATGAGGGTGTGGTGAGGGTAATGGTCCTAGCGGTCCTGGCTGTCCTGACGGTAATGGCACTGGTGATGGGGTTGGGTCAGTTACATGAGACTTTAGCTGTATTTTTTTTTTTTGCCTGTTATATTCGGCTAATCTTTTTCCAGCCTCAACCCTCCCTGGACTTTTAGTGACCGTTTGTACCTGCGTCAAAACAGGGTTCTGTTGTGGTGTCGTCTAGGTCTCGTCCATTTGGTCCATTCTGTCCATCGTTTTCTTTTCTTAGAAAATTTATTTTCGAAAAATCAATATGGCTCACAGTGACAAGCAAAGTTACCACAGGTGCAAGGTAGTTGCCAAACTTGTAAATCATGATGCATGCTAATTTGCCAACTGAACTTGAAACTATGGGGTTGCTTTCAAGGTCATGTGATAGACTGTCAGTGTCTACTGGTAGAAAGTGACTCACTGCTTTTGTGTATAGACAGACAAGAGATCGACTTAAATCACGAGTCATTAGTGAAGCGATGTGATTTTCATATTTAGAATGCAGTTTAATTAATTCGTCGGTTGAAAGTGATTCAATATCTTCTGTCATGTATTGTTTTCCGAGATAAGCTTTGGACTTCCCTGAAACAACTACAGAGAGAAGACGCTGTTTTTTTCGAGTCTAAGTCTTTGTTTTCTACAGCGTTGATATCACTTAGAAGAAATAATTCATCCGGATTCATTTTATAATAAAAAATATTAATTTATGACTTTAAATTAAAGTCATAAAATACGCATTCTTGAATGAACACACATACATCGTTGATATACTATTTAGCTCGGGTGCAGGGGGTGATGCTTATAGAGAGATAGAACAATGTATTTTCCAAAAGCACCAAATTCATTAACACCATATTGACAAACTTTGTTTATTTGAAATCGATATGGTTAATTAAAGATAGGGTGGTGGACGCAGGGTGAATAGATGGTCATTGTCAAAATGCCGCAATTTTTGTGATCAATATGGTGTTAATGAATTTGGTGCTTTTGGAAGATACATTGTTCTATCTCTCGAAGACATCCATGATAAAGAGACAGGACGACAGGAAAGAGCGTACAACAGAGGACTTGCACGCCTAGACGTGAGAAGGACCAACTTAACCAGGCGATAACATCAAACAGGTTGGAGACAGTGAGAAACTAATACCTAGCCTGGCAAGGAGATAGTGTGTGATGTGTATGTGATGTGGGTGCTGGGTGTGGGGAAATGTGTATAGTTTGATAATCATTTAAGCGTTTCTTTTCTTTTATATTGTATAAAGTTACTTTAGAAAGGGAACCCGTGTGTTGAGTTTTACCTCATGAATGCGCCCGTCTGAGTCAGTGGCGGTGTATGCGTCTGTTGCGTGAGAGTCTGTATGTGCGACTGTGGGCAAGTCTGCATGCGTTACATCTCCCTTGCTAGAAATCTGTATATTTCTCCATTTTATGAATAGAGACATTGAAGTCGCTGAAACCCTTTACGTCCCGAAGGCAAGAACTGGTTTTCCTCATCACAAAGTTGCGAGAAAAAGGTTCGACTGTTCTTGATTGTTTGAATTGACGTGTTTACAAACAGTTACTGTGTTTTTAAACTATGCACCTTTGATATGATTAATAAATGCCGAAGTTTAAAGTGATTTCCTATGTTGTCAGTTAATTAATTAATGTCAGTGTTCTGTTTTGCCATTTTAAGTGTTAGTTTCTTCCTCTGAGTCTTTTCCTATATTACGTATTTTACACACTTATTAACCCGTATTATACTGAGGCTAAAAGCTTTAAATTTGTACACTGCCATATGCAAGATACATTACAGTGCTGACAGATAAGGACATAGACCAATGGCTTTACTTTAAGGGTGGTGCCAGAATAGCTTGGCTCCTAGAGGCGCCAAGCTATTCTGGCACTACCCTTGAATTATTTTAATCACACATGTTTCACACACTGGTGTATTCCGAATGATAAAAGTTAATATTCAAAATGCTTTATTGCTGTTTGTCTCAAAAACCAGAGCACATAACAAATGTCCCTTAAGTGCCAGGTACATTTTCTTGATCCTTACATAAATGCCATGAAAAACTGTTTTGCTTCAGAAGGACAAAACGTAGCAACGATTAAAAGATTTCCACTGTGAAAATTATAATCAAAAGGTTAGGGGCCAGTGTTCATTCCACTGTGCACAATAAAATGTTAAACGTGTTAATGCATACATACACACCATTTAGATTAACAAAAAGAATGACAACAATAAAATGAATTGTGAAAAAGAAACATCAAATATTCCTTGAACTTTACCTTATTACAGACGCCTAATTTTTTTAAGATAGTCCATGCTTAGATGAATGATTTGAAGCGATACCACTCTCGCTGTAATGCCAGTTTTTGTATGAGAGTTATTTATAGAAGCACCAACTTTATTGTTAGAAACCCATATTTTCTCTATCCAGTGGCTCTGTTTCTAGAACATGTATATTTTGGTTTAAGTAATAGAGCTTAGTTATAAGGTGAGTTCTAAACACTCGCATCACTTTCAGAGTCCTAGAATAAATAGGAATGTGGAAACCCTTTTTCTCATAAAATGGTAGGTAACCCAATCAGAGGCTTTTGTCTCCATGTGTGTGTGTATGTGTGTGTGTGTGTGTGTGTGTGTGTGTGTGTGTGTGTGTGTGAAATTTTTGTTGCACGCACACACGCACACACACACACACACACACACACACACACACACACACACACACACACACACACGCACACACACACACCCACACGCACACACACACACACACACACACACACACACACACACACACACACACACACACACACACACACACACATGGAGATTAAAGCCTCAGAGTGGTTTACCTACCATTTTATGAGAAAAAGGGTTCCCATATTCCTATTTATTCTAGGACTCTCTCTCTCTCTCTCTCTCTCTCTCTCTCTCTCTCTCACACACACACACACACACACACACACACACACACACACACACACACATACGCGCGCGCGCGCACACACACACACACACACTCACCCCATGTGTTGTACTTAAACTATAAAGTTGCTAGTGTAGTATGTCATTGTGATATTATCACCCCCATTTATGTTTATGCATTACTTTATAAGAATTTTATGTGAATGCAGTCTGTACCTGTGTGCAGCCCAATCGGTACCCGCCTCCCCGTGGCGTGGGTGGGTAGTCCACTCAGTCCCTGACTGAGTGGGCTAGCAGAGGGGTGCCATCTTTGTCCAGGATTAGGACTTGATGTCAGCAGATATGTTGTTCAGTCTTTTTCACTGGTCCGGTTTTTAAGGAGCTGTGCTAACCTAGGTCGTACCATGTTAGATTGGTCCTTAAAAATACTCGTGCGCTTTTGGTCCTTTGGATCACAAGTGTTTGCCATGCTTGGAGACCCGTGTCAGGGGAGAAGAGGATCCTGGTGGCTGAGGTTCCCTTTGGGTTGCGGCTCACTGGTGCCAACACTCCACTTTGGCCTTGACTTCTACCTAAACGGGAGGCTGGTCGTACCGGCCTAGTAAATCGGCTCTTGTCACGTTGAGCCCTATCCCACTGTTGACATGCGGGTTGATATACGGAGCACCATGCTATAGCTTCTGCTGCTGATTAGGTATAGAAGGCGGTGGCTCAAACGGTTCAATCGAGCTTACCCCCTTGAGTATATCTTTCGGGCAGTCTCCATTGTGCGTCGGCTGGAGACCCGCCGACATTTGCACTTTCCCTTGTTGGGCTCGGTGGCGGGTGGGGACCCCCGGGGGATGAATATATCTACTATTATAATATGGGGAAAAAAAAACAAAAAACAAAAAAACCAAACTTGCACAGAAGCGGCACATAGCCACCAACATTGAACATGACAGTGACTCGGACTGTGAGGAAGCGACGCCTCAGGCGTCGGCCGTATGGCCTCGCTTCCTCATTGTCCATAGCAAGGTGATTGAGAAACCTGTTACCAAGCTGCATCATTTTCTGGTGGGGGAGACCCTCAGGAGCCGTGTTGGCAGGCCTGATGCCCAGCGCCTCAGGTCTGGTGACTTGCTGGTGGAGTGCCGTACCCGGGCACACTCCAGCGGGCTACCGAGGCCCTCTTCCATCGGAGACACTCTGGTGGAGGTCACACCCCACAAGACTATGAATTCGTCAAGAGGCGTAATCAAAGATCAAGCTTTGGCAGAACTGTCAAAAGATGAACTTGTACGGAACCTTAAGTCTCAGGGGGTGACATACGTCAGGCGCTTTGCTTGCAAGCGAGGTGGTGGGGACATCCGTCTCCCTACCATCATCCTGACGTTTGGCACCCCCACCCCTCCTACTACCATCTGGGGAGGTTACTACTCCTTGAGAGTGAAAAAGTACGTCCCTCTCCCCCTCCGGTGCTTTAAGTGCCAAAAGTATGGCCATGGGCAGAAGACATGCCGTCAGGCAGAGGCTTCATGCGCCTGTTGCACTAAGCCTGGACACTCTGCTGAGTCCTGCACAGCCACCCCCCTGTGTGTGAATTGCCAGGGGGCGTACATGGCTTCGGATAAGAAATGCCTTCGTTGGATATCCGAGTGCAAGATTCAGCAGGTGCGTGTGGAGAAGGGGCTGTCCTTTCTGGATGCCAAAAAACTGGTTGAAGGCCCTGGTGCAGCTGCGGCTGCCGCAAAATCTAAGACCTCAGTATATACTTTCAGTGCAGCGGTGGCAGACAATCGCCCCACCAAAGACTTTTCATGTCAGACCCCAACTTCTTGGTTGGGGGCGGAGCCTCGGCTCATCTCGCCCCCCTCCTCCGGTGGTGAAGAGGAGCCAGGGAACGTAGAAGGCGGACACTGCCGGTCCGCTTGTGCCGCCTTCTGTTGCCCCTAAGCCTCAGCTCCCACCCAAACCTGTTAGTCAGTCAACTCCAAAGGCTTCCGGCTCTGGTCAGCCTTCTAAGGCCGCTAACTCTAGCGGCAGGAACGCTGCCCAGGACCCGGGGTCTAAGAAATCTATGGGACCGCTGTGCGCACGGGTCCAGAAGGGGAACACTGATGTCCCCCTTCAAAACAAATATGCTGCACTGGAGGAGCAGATGGAGGGAGTGGAAGTTGTCGTTGCTGATGCCTCGGCAGCTCCACCCCCTTCATCTCCGAAGAACCAGAGGAGGCCCGGGAGCCGGCCCCCGTCTGTTTCTTCAACTCCTTCCAAGGCAAAGGAAAAAGGGGGGAAAACTCTTCACCCCAGATAAGACATAATCATGTACTCTGTGCTTCAGTGGAATTGTCGTGGTTTTCAAGCTAACTTTGAGGAATTACGTCTTTTAGTCAAGTTCTATAACCCCTCAGTAATATATCTTCAGGAGACTTACCTGAAGACTTCTGACAATGAATCCTTTAATGGTTTTAACGTTATACATAAAGGCTCTGATTCGGAGAGGCGCTCGGGTGGAGCGGCTCTTCTCATTAGTAGCCAAATTTTATGTAGCCCCATTAGCATCGACACCTGTCTTCAGGCTGTCGCAGCTCGGGTTACATTGAAGAAGACCATAACCATATGCAGTACTTACCTGCCACCATCACTGCGGGTCAGTAGCAATGATATTTTGTAACTTGGTAGATCAACTGCCCCCTCCCTTTATTCTCATGGGGGATTTTAACGGTCACGCTCACCTTTGGGGCAGTGACCACTGTGATGGCAGAGGTCAGATGTTAGAAGATGTTTTTCTCAACTTAACCTATGTGTCTTTAACGATGGCTCTTCTACATACTCTAACTCAGGTTCAGGATCTAGCTCTGTTCTAGACCTCACTGTGTGTGATCCTTCTCTCATGCTGGACTTTGACTGGAAGGTTCACGACCACCTGTGTGGTAGTGACCACTTCCCAGTAGTTCTGTCATCGGTCAGCTTTGAGGAGGATTCGCCGGTGGGGCGCTGGAATCTCAAGAAAACTAACTGGCCTCTGTTCGCCTCCCTCTGTCAGTCTCGTCTTACAGAGGAGGTGGTCATGTCAGCTGAAGAACCTGTTTCTTGTTTTACTTTTATTTTGTTGGACGTAGCAGGTGAAACCATCCCTAGAACTTCACATCAGTCCCTCGGAAGCCGAGAGTACCATGGTTCAATGAAGAGTGGCGCAAGGCCCAAAAAATGCGCAAATCTGCTCAGCGACGTGCTTTTCGTAATCCGTCGCAAGCAAATATTTTAATATTTAAAAGACAGCGGGCGTTACATTTTCAAACGCGAACGCCGTGCTTCCTGGAAACGCTTCGTCTCATTTTCATCTTCTAGGACTCCATCCCAAAAAGTCTGGAAGCCTGTTCGAAGAATTAGGGGCAGGAGTGGCTCGGCTTCTGTCGGCCATCTTAGAGATGGTGCCAGTTTGGTCACAGATAAAAAGGCTGTGGCCAATTTGCTTGCCTCCACCATTGTCAATAATTCTTCAACAGAGCATTATTCACCTTTCTTCCAGAGAGAGAAGGAGAAGCGAGAATCTTGTGCTTGTGATTTTATATCGGATAACTCGGAAGACTCTAATGCCCCTTTTACGTTTTCAGAATTGCAGCAAGCCATGCAGAAATGTACTGACTCTGCTGCTGGATTAGATACCACCCACTATCAGCTCCTAACACATCTGCCTGAGGATTCACTCCTTGTACTTCTCAAGGCCTTTAACCATATCTGGATAACCGGTCATTTTCCGCCATCTTGGCGCCAGGCTGTGGTTGTGCCAATCCCCAAGCCGGATAAGGATCCTTCCGACCCGGGCAACTACCGGCCAATAGCTTTGTTATCATGTTTATGTAAGACTATGGAACGCTTGGTCAACGCGCGACTGGTGTGGCATCTTGAGTCACGTGGTCTCATCACAGACCTCCAGTGCGGTTTCCGGTGCTTCCGTAGCACAACAGACCATCTATTCCGCTTTGAGTATTTTATCCCAGATGCTTTTGTCAACAAGCAGCATGTCTATGCAATTTTCTTTGATCTTGAAAAGGCAAATGACACTACCTGGAAGTATGGTATAATGTCTGATTTGTCGGACATGGGTTTTAAAGGGCACCTGCCTGTTTTTATTCACAATTTTTTGTCTGACAGGTCGTTCCATGACCATGTGGGCTCCACCCTCTCCGACTCCTTTGAACAGGAGATGGGTGTCCCGCAGCGCAGCATTCTATCCCCTGTTTTATTTAGCATTAAAATAAATAACATTGTAAAGGCCGTCAAGGATGATTCTGAATGCTCTTTGTTTGTAGACGACTTTGCTTTGTGTGCACGAGGTCGACGACTTGCGTCCCTTGAGAGGCGCTTGCAGCTGTGCGTTGATCGCATCCAGGGGTGGGTGCCTCTCAACGGATTCAGGTTCTCGCCCTCCAAGACAGTCTGTGTGCATTTTACTAACCAGACGAATTTTTTTCCAAAACCTACCCTGAGCATTGCTGGAGTGCCAATTAAGGTGGCCGAAGAGGCAAAGTTTTTGGGGGTCATCTTTGACAATAGATTGACCTTCTGAAACCATGTTAACTACCTTAGAACCTCTTGTCAGAAGGCCCTCGACATTCTTCGTGTCGTTGGTCGTACTGACTGGGGTGCAGACCGCATTGCCTTACTTCGACTGTACTGGGCCCTTGTTCAGTCCAAACTAGATTACGGCTCTGTGGTATATGGCTCGGCTTCCAAGTCTGTTCTACAGCGTCTAAACACAATTCACCATCAAGGTCTTCGCATATGTCTAGGGGCCTTCAGGACATCTCCAGTTCTTAGTCTGTATGCCGAGGCAGGGGAGCCTTCTCTCAGGCTCCGCCGCATCCGCCTCATTCTCAGCTATGTTCTGAAGCTGAAGGCCCATCCAGAAAATCCTGCCTATGATTGTGTTTTTACCCCGTCCTTTGCAGAGATTTACGATGCCCATCCGGGAGCTGTCCGTCCACTTTCCTTCCGTGTCCGACCTCATCTGCAGGCGGCCGGAGTGGACCTGGACAAAGTTTCGGAATCTCTGCAACACGTCACTCCACCCTGGCTACTACCAGTTCCTGACATCTTGCTGGACTTGACCGCCCACAAGAAGGATTGTACTCCACCAGCCATATACCAACAGAGCCTCAATGAACTCCTTTCAAGTTTTCCTGGTTATTGTCGTCTTTATACGGATGGGTCCAAGTCTGAGGATGGGAGAGTGGCTGCGGCTGCAGTGTCCTCTCGCCATCCTAGACGCACATTTAAGCTCCGCCTACCTGACCATTCTTCTGTATTTAGTGCAGAACTGCAGGCAATTTTGCTGGCACTCAAGAATGCCTATCAGTCTCGGTAAAGGAACTTCCTAATTCTGTCTGACTCTCTTTCTGCCCTGCAGGCCTTTCAGGGCGCGGGAACAGAACGCCCACTGCTGGTGCTGATTAGAGAGCTCTACGCGGACTTGATGAAGGAATATTATGACATCATTTTAATTTGGGTCCCGGGCCATTTGGGCATCGAAGGCAACAGAATCGCAGATTCTGCTGCCAACGGTGCCCGCAGTGACCCTGTCCCTGACGCACAGACTGTTTATAGCCATTTTAAACCTGTGATTAGTGCGTACATAGGCCGCGAGTGGCAGTCCGAGTGGGACAAAGAGGAAGGGAACAAGCTTCATGAAGCTCTTCCTACGGTGTCCGACAGTGTACCTTTCCGCTGCGGCAGCCGCCGTGAGGAGACTGTCCTTGCTCGGCTCCACATCGGGCACACGTATGTTACGCACTCTTACTTACTTAAACAGGATGAGCGTCCATGGTGTTTTGCCTATGATGAGCAGTTTTCTGTTGGACACTTTTTGCTGTATTGTGCTGACCTAATTGACACCAGATATAAACACTTCACAGCGGACTTCTTGAAGGTTTTGTTCCGGGATTTTCCCCCGGACAAAATCTTCAATTTCTTGAGAGAATGCAATATTTTTACCAAGATCTGTGCATTCATAGACTATGTGAATTTTTTTAGTTTCACTTTTTGAGAGTCTGTAGACGTTTCGTTTAAAGACATGTGCGACATTTTAGCCTGAGATTTTTAATCTATATTTACATCGTGTCTTAAGACCTTGCTTTTAGTCTGGCTGACCAGATTTTTACCCATCCCGCCGTGAGATGGCCTTAGTCGCCTGCTCGGCGTTAAACCCAAATAACTAACTAACTAAATGTACCTGTGTGCACTTGGTTTCTCTGTATCAAAATATGTGTGTGTGTGTGTGTGTGTGTGTGTGTGTGTGTGTGTGTGTGTGTGTGTGTGTGTGTGTGTGTGAGTCCACCTCAGATAGAAAATTAGGGGCTTTAAAAAAAACCCACAAAAAACCCAAAGAAAACAATAACATAAGTGCTTGTCTTTTTGTGTAGAATTACCAGACAAGCCTGAACACAACTGCGAACCATATGTCTTCGTAGGAGAATCTCTGACATGTACATGTTCGACGAAGAACTTCGGGAATCCTAAAGCGACGGTTGGGTTTTTACTAGGAAAGGACGAGTACACTCCCACGCTGTATAGATCCCACATTGCGGCAGATGACGACGGGATGGAGTTTAGGTGTGGGTTGATCTGGCAGCCGGAGGGCCAGAAGAGTTTAACCGGCGAGAAGAAATACAAGCTTGCCATCGCATGTAAGTTCCTTATGAGCAAACAATCTTCGGACCGTCCTTCAGTTCGAACGTATTTATGGAATCTCTCTCTCTCTCTCTCTCTCTCTCTCTCTCTCTCTCTCTCTCTCTCTCTCTCTCTCTCTCTCTCTCTCTCTCTCTCTCTCTCTCTCTCTCTCTCTCTACCCCCACCCGGGTCTGCCCTGGGGGACTTGGGTGGGGTTAGGTACTTTTTAGTTCCCAGGGTCACCCTGGTCAGCCCCACAGGGTGAGTTTTTCTCTCTATTCTGGGGCATGTGTTTCTGTCTACCCGAGGTCCATTCACCTGTATTTGCCTTTTTAAAACTCTCCCTACTGTCTGCACTGCCTGTAGCTCTTGATATTGGATGTGTGTTGCTAAATGGTCTTAGCTTTATTTAGGCCCCATGTGTTAGGTTTATTTAATGTATTGGACCGGCTGGCGACATACATTCAATGTTCTGTTTAGTTTTTTTTTTCACAAGCAGTGCAGGCACGTCCTGAGAAAGCCTTGTTGCTGTCGGGACGTTAAGCAATGTACAATCATTATAATCTAATCTC
This sequence comes from Semisulcospira habei, assembly GCA_036245525.1. Classification (NCBI taxonomy): domain Eukaryota; kingdom Metazoa; phylum Mollusca; class Gastropoda; family Semisulcospiridae; genus Semisulcospira; species Semisulcospira habei. Next base: position 69,401,653 of record BTPG01000002.1, on the reverse strand, counting down.
TCTCTCTCTCTCTCTCTCTCTCTCTCTCTCTCTCTCTCTCTCTCTCTCTCTCTCTCTCTCTCTCTCCCCACCCCCCTCCCGCATCAGCAAAACGTCTCCGCGCCTCCTGCGGCTGCCAGGGGCCGAAGACACTTTGTTCACTGGGCCTTTCTTTCTTTCTTTCCTTTTCTCTCTCGATTTTTCAATGCCCACTCGGCACCGGCCTCCACGTGGAGTGGGTGGATAGTCTCCTCAGTCACTGACTGAGTGGACTAGCAGAGGGGTGCCATCTTTGCCCAGGTTTTGGACGTGATGTCAGCAGATATATGTTGTTCAGTCGTTTTCACTGGTCCGGGTTTTAAGGAGCTGTGCTAACAAGGTTGTACCATGTTGGATTGGTCCTTAAAAATACACGTGAGATTTTGGTCCTTTGGATCTCAAGTGTTTGCCGTGCTTGGAGACCCGTGTCGGGGGAGAAGAGGATCCTGCTGGCTGAGGTTCCCTTTGGGTTGCGGCTCACTGGTGCCAACACTCCACTTTGGCCTTGACTTCTACCTAAACGGGAGGCTAGTCGTACCGGCCTAGTCAATCGGCTCTTGTCACGTTGAGCCCTATCCCATTGTTGACATGCGGGTTGATATACGTTGCACCATGCTATAGCCTCTGCTGCTGATTAGGTGCTTTACGCCAGTGTTCCCTGCATTCAACGGTGTGATAGAAGGCGCCCACTGGGCACAGGCCTCCACGTGGCGTGGGTGGGTACTCCCCTCAGTCCCTGACTGAGTGGGCTAGCAGAGGGGTGCCATCTTTGTCCAGGATTAGGACTTGATGTCAGCAGATATGTTGTTCAGTCTTTTTCACTGGTCCGGTTTTTAAGGAGCTGTGCTAACCCAGGTCCTACCATGTTAGATTGGTCCTTAAAAATACTCGTGCGCTTTTGGTCCTTTGGATCCAAAGTGTTTGCCGTGCTTGGAGACCCGTGTCGGGGGAGAAGAGGATCCTGGTGGCTGACACACTCCTCTTTGGCCTTATGTCAGGATGATGGTAGGGAGACGGATCTCCCCACCACCTCGCTTGGAAGCGAAGCGCCTGACGTAAGTCACCAAAAAGGCTTAAGGTTGCGTACAAATTCATCTTCTGACAGTTCGGCCAAAGCTTGATCTTTAATGACGCCTCTTGACGAATTCATAGTTTTGTGGTGTGTGACCTCCACTGGAGTGTCTACCCGGCACCGGCCTCCACGTGGCGTGGGTGGGTAGTCCGCTCAGTCCCTGATTGAGTGGGCTAGAAGACGGGTGCCATTTTTGTCCAGTATTAGGACTTGATGTCAGCAGATATGTTGTTCAGTCTTTCTCACTGGTCCGATTTTTGAGGAGCTGTACTAACCCAGGTCGTACCATGTTGGATTGGTCCTTAACAATACTCGTGACTTTTCGGTCCTTTGGATCCCAAGTGTTTGCCGTGCTTGGAGACCCGTGTCGGGGGAGAAGAGGATCCTGCTGGCTGAGGTTCCCTTTGGGTTGCGGCTCACTGGTGCCAACACTCCTCTTTGGCCTTGACTTCTACCTAAACGGGAGGCTAGTCGTACCGGCCTAGTCAATCGGCTCTTGTCACGTTGAGCCCTATCCCATTGTTGACATGCGGGTTGATATACGGAGCACCATGCTATAGCCTCTGCTGCTGATTAGGTGCTTTACGCCAGTGTTCCCTGCATTCAACGGTGTGATAGAAGGCGCCCACTGGGCACAGGCCTCCACGTGGCGTGGGTGGGTACTCCCCTCAGTCCCTGACTGAGTGGGCTAGCAGAGGGGTGCCATCTTTGTCCAGGATTAGGACTTGATGTCAGCAGATATGTTGTTCAGTCTTTTTCACTGGTCCGGTTTTTAAGGAGCTGTGCTAACCCAGGTCCTACCATGTTAGATTGGTCCTTAAAAATACTCGTGCGCTTTTGGTCCTTTGGATCCAAAGTGTTTGCCGTGCTTGGAGACCCGTGTCGGGGGAGAAGAGGATCCTGGTGGCTGACACACTCCTCTTTGGCCTTATGTCAGGATGATGGTAGGGAGACGGATCTCCCCACCACCTCGCTTGGAAGCGAAGCGCCTGACGTAAGTCACCAAAAAGGCTTAAGGTTGCGTACAAATTCATCTTCTGACAGTTCGGCCAAAGCTTGATCTTTAATGACGCCTCTTGACGAATTCATAGTTTTGTGGTGTGTGACCTCCACTGGAGTGTCTACCCGGCACCGGTCTCCACGTGGCGTGGGTGGGTAGTCCGCTCAGTCCCTGATTGAGTGGGCTAGAAGACGGGTGCCATTTTTGTCCAGTATTAGGACTTGATGTCAGCAGATATGTTGTTCAGTCTTTCTCACTGGTCCGATTTTTGAGGAGCTGTACTAACCCAGGTCGTACCATGTTGGATTGGTCCTTAAAAATACTCGTGACTTTTCGGTCCTTTGGATCCCAAGTGTTTGCCGTGCTTGGAGACCCGTGTCGGGGGAGAAGAGGATCCTGGTGGATGAGGTTTCCTTTAGGTTGCGGCTCACTGGTGCCAACACTCCACTTTGGCCTTGACTTCTACCTAAACGGGAGGCTAGTCGTACCGGCCTAGTCAATCGGCTCTTGTCACGTTGAGCCCTATCCCACTGTTGACATGCAGGTTAATATACGGAGCACCATGCTATAGCTTCTGCTGCTGATTAGGTGCTTTACGCCAGTATTCCCCTGCATTCAACAGTGTGATAGAAGGCGGTGGCTCAAACGGTTCAATCGGGCTTACCCCCTTGAGTATATCTTTCGGGCAGTCTCCATTGTGCGTCGGCTGGAGACCCGCCGACATTTGCACTTTCCCTTGTTGGGCTCGGTGGCGGGCGGGGACCCCCGGGGGATGAATATCTCTACTATTATAATATGGATAAAACAAAAAAAAAAACAAATTTGCACAGAAGCGGCACATAGCCACCAACATTGAACATGACAGTGACTCTGACTGTGAGGAAGCGACGCCTCAGGCGTCAGCCTTAAGGCCTCACTTCCTCATTGTCCATAGCAAGGTGAAGGAGAAACCTGTTACCAATCTGCATCATTTTCTGGTGGGGGAGACCCCCAGGAGCCGTGGTGACTTGCTGGTGGAGTGCCGTACCCGGGCGCACTCCAGTGGGCTGCTGAGGCTCTCTTCCATCGGAGACACTCCGGTGGAGGTCACACCCCACAAGACTATGAATTCGTCAAGAGGCGTAATCATAGATCAAGCTTTGGCAGAACTTTCAGAAGATGAACTTGTACGGAACCTTAAGTCTCAGGGGGGGACTTACGTCAGGAGCTTCGCTTCCAAGCGAGGTGGTGGGGAGATCCGTCTCCCTACCATCATCCTGACGTTTGGCACCCCCACCCCTCCTACTACCATCTGGGGAGGTTACTACTCCTTGAGAGTGAAAAAGTACGTCCCTCTCCCCCTCCGGTGCTTTAAGTGCCAAAAGTATGGCCATGGGCAGAAGACCTGCCGTCAGGCAGAGGCTTCATGCGCCCGTTGCACTAAGCCTGGACACTCTGCTGAGTCCTGCACAGCCACCCCAATGTGTGTGAATTGTCAGGGGGCGCATATGGCTTCGGATAAGAAATGCCCTCGTTTGGTATCCGAGTGCAAGATTCAGCAGGTGCGTGTGGAGAAGGGACTGTCCTTTCTAGATGCCAAAAAAAAATGGTTGAAGGCTCTGGTGCGGCTGCGGCTGCCCCAACCTCTAACACCTCAGTATATACATTCAGTGCAGCGGTGGAAGCCAAGCGCCCCACCAAAGACTTTTCATGTCAGATCCCAACTTCTTGGTTGGGGGCGGAGCCTCGGCTCATCTCGCCCCTGGAGTGTAACCTCCCCCGGTGGTGAAGAGGAGCCAGGGAACGCAGAAGGCGGACACTGCCGGTCCGGTTGTGCCGCCTTCTGTTGCCCCTAAGCCTCAGCCCCTACCCAAACCTGTTAGTCAACTCCAAAGGCTTCTGGCTCTGGTCAGCCTTCTAAGGCCGCTAATTCTAGCGGCAGGAACGCTGCCCAGGACCAGGCGTCTAAGAAATCTATGGGACCGCTGTGCGCACGGGCCCAGAAGGGGAACACTGATGTCCCCCTTCAAAACAAATATGCTGCACTGGAGGAGCAGATGGAGGGAGTGGAAGTTGTCGATGCTGATTTTGCGGCAGCTCCACCCCCTTCATCTCCGAGGAACCAGAGGGGGCCCGGGAGCTGGCCCCCCTCTGTTTCTTCAACTCCTTCAAAGACAAAAGAAAAAAGGGGGAACATCTCTTCACACCCAGCTACGACATAATCATGAACTCTCTGCTTCAGTGGAATTGTCGTGGTTTTCAAGCTAACTTTTAGGAAATACGTCTTTTAGTCAAGTTCTATAACCCCTCTGTAATCTCTCTTCAGGAGACTTACCGGAAGACTTCTGACCCTGTGTCCTTTAATGGTTTTAACGTTATACATAAAGGCTCTGATTCGGAGAGGCGCTCGGGTGGAGTGGCTCTTTTTATTAGTAGCCAAATTGTATGTAGCCCCGTTAGCATCGACACCTGTCCTCAGGCTGTCGCATCTCGGATGACCTTGAAGAAGACGTAACAATATGCAGTGTTTACCTGCCATCATCCCTACGGGTCTGTAGTAATCATAGTTTAACTTAGTAGATCAACTGCCTTATCCCTTTATTCTCATTGGGGGATTTTAACGGTCACGCTCACCTTTTGGGTAGTGACCACTATGATGGCAGAGGTCAGATGTTAGAAGATGTTTTTTTTCACCTTAACATATGTGTCTTTAACGATGGTTACCTACGTACTCTAACCCGGGTTCAGGATCTAGTTCTGTTCTATATCTCACTGTGTGTGATCCTTCTCTCACGCTGGACTTTGACTGAAAGGTTCACTACGACCTGTGTGGTAGTGACCACTTCCCAGTAGTCCTGTCATCGGTCAGCTGTGATGAGGATTCGCCAGCAGGGCGCTGGAATCTCAAAAAAGCTAACTGGCCTCTGTTCGCCTCCCTCTGTCAGTCTCGTCTTACTGAGGAGGTGGTCATGTCAGCTGACGAACATGTTTCTTTTTTTAGTTCTATTATGTTGGACGTAGCAGGTGAAGCCATCCCTAGAACTTCCACATCACTCTCTTGGAAGCCGAGAGTACCATGGTTCAATGGAGAGTGCCGCAAGGCACAAAAAATTCGCAAATCTGCTCAGCGACCTGCTTTTCGTACTCATTTGCAAGCGAATATTTTAACATTTAAAAGACAGCGGGCGAAAACCCGTTACATTTTTAAACGCGAACGCCGTGCTTCCTGGAGATGCTTCGTCTCCTCTTTATCTTGTAGGACTTCTTCCCAAAAAGTCTGGAAGGCTGTTCGAAGCATTAGGGGTCCGGGTGGCTTGGCGTCTGTCGGCCATCTTAGAGATGGTGCCGGTTTGATCATGGATAAAAAGGCTATGGCCAATTTGCTTGCCTCCACAATTGCCCATAATTCTTCAACATAGCATTATTCACCTTTCTTCCAGAAAGAGAAGGAGAAACGAGAATCTTGTACTTGTGATTTTATATCAGATAACTCGGAAGACTATAACGCCCTTTTTACATTTTAATAATTGCAGCAAGGCACGCAGAAATGTACTGACTGCTGCTTGATTAAATACCATCCACTCTCAGCTCCTAACACATCTGCCTGAGGATTCACTCCTTGTGATTCTTAAGGTCTTTAACCATATCTGGATAACCGGTCATTTTCCACCATCTTGGCGCCAGGCTGTAGTTGTGCCAATCCCTAAGCCGGGTAAGGATCCTTTCGACCCGGGCAACTACCGGCCAATAGCTTGGATATCATGTTTATGTAAAACTATGGAACGCTTGGTCAACGCCCGACTGGTGTGCATCTTGAGTCCCAGGGTCTCATCAGAGACCTCCAGTGCGGTTTCCGGCGCTTCCGTAGTACAACTGACCATCTAATCCGCTTTGAGTCTTTTATCCGAGATGCTTTTGTCAACAAGCAGCATGTCTATGCAATTTTCTTTAATCTTGAAAAGGCATATGACACTACCTAGAAGTATCGTACAATGTCTGATTTGTCGGACATGGGTTTTAAAGAGCACCTGCCCGTTTTTAATCACAATTTTTTTGTCTGACAGGTCTTTCCATGTCCGTGTGGGTTCCAACCACTCCGACTCCTTTGAACAGGAGTTCTGTGTCCCGCTGTTTTATTTAGCATTAAAATTAATAACATTGTGAAGGCCGTCAAGGATGATTCTGAATGCTCTTTGTTTGTGGACGACTTTGCTTTGTGTGCACGAGGTCGAGGTCTTGCGTCCCTTGAGAGGCGCTTGCAGCTGTGCGTTGATCGCATCCAGGGGTAGGTGTCTGTCAACGGATGCAGGTTCTCGCCATCCAAGACAGTCTGTGTGCATTTTACTAACCAGACGAAATTTTTTTCAGAACCTAGCCTGAACATTGCTGGAGTGCCAATTAAGGTGGCTGAAGAGGCAAAGTTTGTTGGGGTCATCTTTGACAAAAGATTGACCTTTTGCTACCATTGTAACTACCTTAGAACCTCTTGTCGGAATGCCCCCGACATTGTTCGTGTCGTTGGTCGTACTGACTTGGGTGCAGAAAACTATGTCTTACTTCGACTGTACCGGGCCCTTGTTCGGTCCAAATTGGATTTCGGCTCTGTGGTATATGGCTCGGCTTCCAAGTCTGTTCTACAACGTCTGAACACAATTTACCATCAAGGTCTGCGAATATGTCTGCGAGCCTTCCGGACATCTCCAGTTCCTAGTCTGTATGCCGAGGCAGGAAAGCCTTCTCTCAGGCTCCGACGCATCCGCCTCATGCTCAGCTACGTTCTGAAGCTGAAGGCCCATCTAGACAATCCTGCCTATGATTGTGTTTTTAATCCGTCGTTTGCAGAGATGTACGATGCCATCCGGCAGCTGTCCCTCCACTTTCCTTCCTTGTACGACCTAATCTGCAGGCGGCCGGAGTGGACCTGGACAAAGTTTCGGAATCTCTGCAGCACATCACTCCACCCTGGCTACTACCAGTTCCTGACATCTTGCTGGACAAGAAGGATTGTACTCCACCAGCCATATACCACCAGAGCCTCATTGAACTCCTTTCAATTTTTCCTGGCTATTGTGTTTTTTATACGGATGGGTCCAAGTCTGAGGATGGGAGAGTACATGCGGCTGCAGTGTCCGCTCGCCATCCTAGACGCCTATTTAAGCTCCGCCTCCCTGACCATTCCTCTGTTTTTAGTGTAGAACTGCAGGCAATTCTGCTGGCACTCAAGCATGCCTATCAGTCTCGGGAAAGGAACTTCCTGATTCTGTCTGACTCTCTTTCTGCCCTGCAGGCCCTCCAGGGCGCGTGAACAGACCATCCACTGCTGGTGCAGATTAGATAGCTCTACGCAGACTTGATGAAGGAATATTATGACATCATTTTAATTTGGGTCTCGGGCCATGTGGGCATCGAAGGCAACAGAATCGCAGATTCTGCTGCCAACAGTGCCAAAAGTAACCCTGTCCCTGACACACAGACTGTTTATAGTGATTTTAAACCTGTGATTAGTGCATACATAGCCCGCGAGTGGCAGTCCGAGTAGGACAAAGAGGAAGCGAACAAGCTTCATGAAGCTCTTCCTACGGTGTTCGACAGTCTACCTTTCCGCTGCGGCAGCCGCCGTTAGGAGACTGTCCTTACTCGGCTCCACATCGGGCACACGTATGTTACGCACTCTTATTTACTTAAACAGGTTGAGCGTCCGTGGTGTTTTGCCTGTGATGAGCAGTTTTCTGTTTGACACTTTTTGCTGTATTGTGCCGATCTAATTGACACGAGCTATAAACACTTCACAGCAGATTCCTTGGAGGTTTTGTTCCGGGATATTCCCCTGGACAAAATCTTCAATTTCTTGAGAGAATGCAATATATTTTACCAGATCTGAGCATTTATAGACTGTGAATTTTTTAATTTGCCCTTTTTGAGAGTCTGTAGACATTTCTTTCAAAGACTCGTGCGACATTTTAGCCTGACATATTTTTTATGATATATTTACATCTTGTCTTAATTCCTTTCTTTTAATCTGGCTGACCAGATTTTTACCCATCCCTCCGTGAGATTGCCTTCGTCGCCTGCTCGGCGTTAAACCCAAATAACAAACTGTCTGATTGCTGGACTTGACCGCACACACAAGAATGATTGTACTCCACCAGCCATATACCAACAGAGCCTCAATGAACTCCTTTAAGTGTTTCCTGGCTATTGTCGTCTTTATACGGATGGGTCCAAGTTTGAGGATGGGAGAGTGGCTTCGGCTGCAGTGTCCTCTCGCCATCCTAGACGCCCATTTAAAGCTGAGAAACAGTCAAAAAACTCCGCCCCGCACGTGTTTTAAAAAAACTTTGCAGGACCCAGCGAGGGCCCTGTCTTCGTGAACGTTCGGCTAACTTCGGCAAACCGGTTTGCAACTGACTCAGTTGACTGAGTTTTCAACTGCGTTTGTCGTGCTGGCAAAACTCCCGTGAAAAAGACAGGCCACTTCCTGTTTGCACCGAGTGGGCACCGCGATCACTGATCTAAACCAGCGATATTTTTACTGATATCAACAGTAGCAGACGACACTCGACCACCCGACGGACAGAGCAGGCCATTTGTGCCTTGCCTGGACGCACACTGGATATGGACCAGGCCGAGCTATCCGTAAGTTACACAGTACAGCCTGAAGCTTATTTGATATCGGAAGGGTGAGGAAGGAGGGGTTATTTGTCGTTTAGTGTTTGTTGTTATATCTTTTCATCTGGAGTGGCCTACAGCAAAAAAATTTCTCCATACGAAGGGCAGCTACTAAAAATCAGCTTGACCCATGGCGACCTTGTATCTTTTGGCATCTATGTAAACAGTCGATTCTCTCTCTCTCTCTCTCTCTCTCTCTCTCTCTCTCTCTCTCTCTCTCTCTCTCTCTCTCTCTCTCTCTCTCTCTCTCTCTCTCTCTCTCTCTCTCTCTCTCTCTCTCTCTCTCTCTCTCTCTCTCTCTCTCTCTCTCATCCAATTTACTGTATTGGTTGCACATCACAATGCTTCTTTATTTATTTATATTAGCCTATATTGGACTGGAGGTACGTGTTGAAAAAATTCGTTCACAACTACAAAGTGTCAGGAGTCATACTTACAGCATGTACAGCCGTACATTCTGCCATCATAGTCCCCAGCGCGTAAAATCCGTGGCTGTCGGTCAGTTTCAAAGTGTCACAGAATCGTCTGCTGTTGTCCGATCTGCTAATCGCGATGATTTCCGTGCAACAGGAAGTGGTCTGTCGTTTTCCGAGAGTTTTGCAAGCTCGGGATACGCAGTTGCCAACTCCGTCAACTGAGTTACGAACCGATTTGACCCACTTAGGGGCAGGGCCCAAGCTGGGTCCTTTAGAGTCTTTTTAAAACACGCGCTGGGCAGGTTTTTCTCATTGCACCTCAGCTTTAAGCTCCGCCTCCCTGACCATTCCTCTGTATTTAGTGCAGAAATTCAGGCAATTCTACTGGCACTCAAGCAATCCTATCAGTCTCTGGAAAGGAACTTCCTGATTCAGTCTGACTCTCTTTCTGCCCTGCAGGCACTTCATGGCGCAGGAACAGACCACCCACTGCTGGTGCAGATTAGAGAGCTCTATGCAGACTTGATGAAGGAATATTATGACATCATTTTTATTTGGGTCCCGGGCCATGTGGGCATCGAAGGCAACAGACTCGCAGATTCTCCTGCCAACAGTGCCCGCAGTGACCCTGTCCCTGACACACAGACTGTTTATAATGATTTTAAACTTGTGATTAGTGCGTACATAGCCCGCGAGTGGCAGTCTGATTGGGACAAAGAGGAAGGGAACAAGCTGCATGAAGCTCTTCCTACGGTGTCCGACAGTCTGCCTTTACCTGACAGGAGATATAAACACTTCACAGCAGACTCCTTGAAATTTTTGTTCCGGGATGTTCCCCTGGACAAAATCTTCAATTTCATGAGAGAATGCAATATGTTTAACATGATCTGAGCATTCATAGACTGTGAATTTCTTTATTTTGCCCTTTTTGAGAGTCTGTAGACATTTCTTTTAAAGTCTTTTGCGACATGTTAGTCTGATATATTTTTAATCTATATTTACATCTTGTCTTAAGACCTTGTTTTAGTCTGGCTGACCAGATTTTTACCCATCCACCCGTGAGATGGCCTTAGTCGCCTGCTCGGCGTTAAACCCAGATAACTAACTCGATTTTTCAATAAAGTTCAAAACG
>BTPG01000002.1:69286367-69386367 GCA_036245525.1 Semisulcospira habei | reverse complement strand
GCACTTAGTCATACATCTCTTCAGTCCGGTTTTAGACCTAAACACTGCACTCGTTCTCATCATCGACTCTTGGCTCTCATCAATAAACAATTTTAAATTAAATGGTGCAGTTTTGCAGTTTTTAAGGAAACAACCAAAGCCTTTGATTTAGTCGGTAACAACATTTTTTAAAAGAGACTTTCAGTATATAGGCTTCATTCGAACTCTTTAGCTTTTTCTACTCCTACCTAAGTAACCGCCGACAGAATGATTACTCAAATGGAAGGTATTTGAAAGAAGGTATAGTGAGGCACGGTGTCCCCCAAGGATATCCTAGGGCCTCTTGTATTTTCTTAAGTCATCAACGGTCTACCTGTTACCCTCTTAAATCATGAGGTAAAGTGTGAACTATTTGCTGACGATTCAACACTGCATGCATCGGACAAACGTGAAACACCACTAAATAATATCCGTCAGCAAATTCTAGCTTAAGTGTCAGAATGGTGTGCATAAAATCGCATGCTAATCAGTAAAAGTATGTTGATAACAACCCACCAAAAGCAACAGCTAACTCCTGCCCTAATGAAATTGTCATTTGTTAATTAACCAATACATCACATGTACTGGGGTTGTAGTTGACGACCAGCTCAAATGGGAGCCTTATGTTTGTGCAAAACCTTGTAAATAATATATTTCTGCTCTCGAAGCTTAGACATATTCTTTCAACGGTGTGATAGAAGGCGGTGGCTCAGACGGTTCAATCGGGCTTACTCCCTTGAGTATATCATTCGGGCAGTCTCCATTGTGCATCGGCTGGAGACTGCCGGCAATTGCACGTTCCCCTGTTGGGCTCGGTGCCGGGCGGGGACCCCCGGGGGATAAATATCTCTACTATTATAATATGGAAAACACACACCCAAAAAAAAAACACCCAGGGAACTCAGAAGGCAGACACTGCCGGTCCGATAGTACCGCCTTACGTTGCCCCTAAAACTCAGCCCCCACCCAAGCTTGTCAGTTTGTCTACTCCTGGGGCCGCTTGCATAGCGATGAAGTAAGTCCTTACTTTCGAAGTTATGGGCTACTCAAGAAGTAAACGCCTCGTTTCCTCTTGCATGGGTCGGAAGTTACGCTTACTTCGGAGGTTAACGAGGAAGTAACTTGGGCGTGATTTACTACAGAGGGAGCCCATGAGTACCGTGCTTACGTCGGAATCCACTTCATCCAAAATCCTCTACGCTACCATGAACACACTCCTGGCCACTTCTAAAGACTCTCCTCTTCCCAACACACACAGCAAAGAAAAACTCCCGTCCGCTTTTTCCACCTATTTCTCCGACAAAATCCAAACTCTGCGCAACACACTCGACACTCTGCCTTCTCCGGCTTGCCTTCGTAGTCGTACCGGCCTAGTCAATCGGCTCTTGTCACGTTGTGCCCTATCCCACATTCCTGACCCCCCCTTTTCCGGCACTCCCCTCTCGTCCTTCCGCCCCGTCTCTCAGGATGAAGTCCTCATGACCATAATGTCCATGACTTAAAAAACCTGCGAACTAGACCCCCTCCCAGCTTCTCTCTACCGGGACGGCCTTCCAAAACTTTTGCCCTTCATCACCGACATCATCAACACATCTCTAGACAATGGCTCCGTCCCCGATATCTTCAAGTCCGACTTGGGTGGGGTTAGGTATTTTTTAGTTCCCAGGGTCACCCTGGTCAGCCCCACAGGGTGGGTTTTTCTCTCTATTCTGGGGCATGTGTTTCTGTCTACCCTTTGTCCATTCACCTGTATTTGCCTTTTTAAAACTCTCCCTACTGTCTGCACTGCCTGTAGCTCTTGATATTGGATGTGTGTTGCTAAATGGTCTTAGCTTTATTTAGGCCCCATGTTGTAGGTTTATTTAACGTATTTGACCGGCTGGCGACATACATTCAATTTTCTGTTTAGTTTTTTTTTTTTCACAAGCAGTGCAGGCACGTCCTGAGAAAGCCTTGTTGCTGTCGGGACGTTAAGCAATGTACAATCAATCAATCAATCTTCAAGTCCGCCATTGCCCGTCCTCTCCTAAAAAAACACAGCCTCGACCCAAACGATCTCAAGAACTACCACCCAGTCTCCAATCTCTCTTTCCTGCCCACTCGGCACCGGCCTCCACGTGGCGTGGGTGGGTAGTCTCCTCAGTCACTGACTGAGTGGGCTAGCAGAGGGGTGCCATCTTTGTCGGAGCATAGGACTTGATGTCAGCAGACCCGTGTCGGGGGAGAAGAGGATCCTGGTGGCTGAAACACTCCACTTTGGCCTTGACTTCTACCTAAACGGGAGGCTAGTCGTACCGGCCTAGTCAATCGGATCTTGTCACGTTGAGCCCTATCCAACTGTTGACATGCGGTTGATATACGGAGCACCATGCTATAGCCTCAGCTGTTGATTAGGTGCTTTACGCCAGTATTCCCCTGCATTCGACAGTGTGATAGAAGGCGGTGGCTCAGACGGTTCAATCGGGCTTACCCCCTTGAGTATATCTTTCGGGCAGTCTCCATTGTGCGTCGGCTGGAGTCCCGCCGACAGTTGCACTTTCCCTTGTTGGGCTCGGTGGCGGGCGGGGACCCCCGGGGGATGAATATCTCTACTATTATAATATGGAAAAAACAAAAAAGCCAAAACTTGCACAGAAGCGGCACATCGCCACCGACATTAAACATGACAGTGACTCGGACTGTGAGAAGGCAACGCCTCAGGCGTCAGCTGTATGGCCTCGCTTTCTCATTGTTCATAGCAAGATGACAGACAAACCTGTTTCCAAGCTGAATCCATTTCTGGTGGGGGAGACCCTCCGAAGCCGTGTTGGCAGGCCTGAGGCCCAGCGCCTCAGGTCTGGTGACTTGCTAGTAGAGTGCCGTACCCGAGCACACTCCAACGGGCTGCTGAGGCTCTCTTCCATTGGAGACACTCCAGTTGAGGTGACACCCCACAAAACTATGAATTCGTCAAGAGGCGTAATCAAAGATCAAGCTTTGGCAGAACTGTCAGAAGATGAACTTGTACGGATGCTTAAGTCTCAGGGGGTGACTTAAGTCAGGAGCTTCGCTTCCAAGCGAGGTGGTGTGGAGATCCGTCTCCCTACCATCATCCTGACGTTTGGCACCCCAACCCCTCCTACTACAATCTGGGGAGGTTACTACTCCTTGAAAGTGAAAAAGTACGTCCCTCTCCCCCTCCGGTGCTTTAAGTGCCAAAAGTATGACCATGGGCAAAAGACCTGCTGTCAGGCAGAGGCTTCATGCGCCCGTTGCACTAAGTCCGGACACTCTGCTGAGTCCTGCACAGCCACCCCCTTGTGTGTGGGCGCATATGGCTTCGGACAAAAAAATGCCCTCGTTTGGATATCCGAGTGCAGGTGCGTGTGGAGAAGGGGCTGTCCTTTTTGCACGCCAAAAAGCTGGTTGAAGGTCCTGGTGCAGCTGCGGCTGCCCCATCCTCTAACACATCTGTGTATAGCCCACTCGGCACCGGCCTCCACGTGGCGTGGGTGGATAGTCTCCTCAGTCACTGACTGAGTGGGCTAGCAGAGGGGTGCCATCTTTGTCCAGGCTTAGGACTTGATGTCAGCAGATATGTTGTTCAGTCTTTTTCACTGGTCTGGTTTTTTTGAGGAGCTGTGCTAAAGCAGGTCTTACAATGTTGGATTGGTCCTTAAAAATACACGTGAGCTTTTGGTCCTTTGGATCCCAAGTGTTTGCCGTGCTTGGAGACCCGTGTCGGGGGAGAAGAGGATCCTGGTGGCTGAAACACTCCACTCTGGCCTTGACTTCTACCTAATATCTCTACTATTATAATATGGAAAACACCCCCCCCCCCCCCAAAAAAAAAAAAAAAAAAAAAAAAAAAAAAAAAAAAAAAAAAACACCCAGGGAACGCAGAAGGCAGACACTGCCGGTCCGATAGTACCGCCTTACGTTGCCCCTAAAACTCAGCCCCCACCCAAGCTTGTCAGTTTGTCTACTCCTGGGGCCGCTTGTATAGCGATGAAGTAAGTCCTTACTTTCGAAGTTATGGGCTACTCAAGAAGTAAACGTCTCGTTTCCTCTTGCATGGGTCGGAAGTTACGCTTACTTCGGAGGTTAACGAGGAAGTAACTTGGGCGTGATTTACTACAGAGGGAGCCCATGAGTACCGTGCTTACGTCGGAATCCACTTCATCCAAAATCCTCTACGCTACCATGAACACACTCCTGGCCACTTCTAAAGACTCTCCTCTTCCCAACACACACAGCAAAGAAAAACTCCCGTCCGCTTTTTCCACCTATTTCTCCGACAAAATCCAAACTCTGCGCAACACACTCGACACTCTGCCTTCTCCGGCTTGCCTTCGTAGTCTTACCGGCCTAGTCAATCGGCTCTTGTCACGTTGTGCCCTATCCCACTGTTGACATGCGGGTTGATATACGGAGCATCATGCTATAGCCTCTGCTGTTGATTAGGTGCTTTACGCCAGTATTCCCCTGCATTCAACAGTGTGATAGAAGGCGGTGGCTCAGACGGTTCAATCGGGCTTACCCCCTTGAGTATATCTTTCGGGCAGTCTCCATTGTGCGTCGGCTGGAGACCCGCCGACAGTTGCACTTTCCCTTGTTGGGCTCGGTGGCGGGCGGGGACCCCCGCGGGATGAATATCTCTACAATTATAATACGGGAAGAAAAAAAAAACTTGCACAGAAGCGGCACATCGCCACCGACATTGAACATGACAGTGACTCGGACTGTGAGAAGGCAACGCCTCAGGCGTCAGCTGTATGGCCTCGCTTTCTCATTGTTCATAGCAAGATGACAGACAAACCTGTTTCCAAGCTGAATCCATTTCTGGTGGGGGAGACCCTCCGAAGCCGTGTTGGCAGGCCTTATGCCCAGCGCCTCAGGTCTGGTGACTTGCTGGTGGAGTGCCGCACCCGGGCACACTCCAACGGGCTGCTGAGGCTCTCTTCCATTGGAGACACTCCAGTGGAGGTGACACCCCACAAAACTATGAATTCGTTAAGAGGCGTAATCAAAGATCAAGCTTTGGCAGAACTGTCAGACGATGAACTTGTACGGATGCTTAAGTCTCAGGGGGTGACTTACGTCAGGCGCTTCGCTTCCAAGCGAGGTGGTGTGGAGATCCGTCTCCCTACAATCATTCTGACGTTTGGCACCCCAACCCCTCCTACTACAATCTGGGGAGGATACTACTCCTAGAAAGTAAAAAAGTACGTCCCTCTCCCCCTCCGGTGCTTTAAGTGCCAAAAGTATGGCAATGGGCAAAAGGCAGAGGCTTCATGCGCCCGTTGCACTAAGCCCGGACACTCTGCTGTGTGAATTGCCAGGGGGCGCATATGGCTTCGGACAAGAAATGCCCTCGTTGGATATCCGAGTGCTGGATTCAGCAAGTGCGTGTGGAGAAGGGGCTGTCCTTTTCGGACGCCAAAAAGCTGTTTGAAGGCCCTGGTGCAGCTGCGGCTGCCCCATCCTCTAACACATCTGTGTATACATTCAGTGCAGCGGTGGCAGGCAAGCGTCCCACCAAAGACTTCGCATGTCAAACCCCAACTCGCCCCTGGAGAGTAACCCTCCTCCGGTGGTGACGAGGAGCCAGGGAACGCAGAAGGCGGACACTGCCAGTCCCGTAGTGCAGCCTTCTGTTGCCCCTAACCCTCAGCCCCCACGCAAACCTGTTAGTCTTTGTAATCCAAAGGCTTCTGGCTCTGGTCAGCCTTCTAAGGCCGTTAACTCTAGCGGCAGGAACGCTGCCCCGGACCAGAGGTCTAAGAAATATATGGGACCGTTGTGCGCACGGGCCCAGAAGGAGAACACTGATGTCCCCCTTCAAAACAAATATGCTGCATTGGAGGAGCGGATGGAGGGAGTGGAAGTTGTCGTTGCTGATGCGGTGGCAGTTCCACCCTCTTCATCTCCGAAGAACCAGAGGAGGCCCGGGAGCCGGCCCCCCTCTGTTTCTTCACCTCCTTCCAAATCAAAGGATAAAGGGGGGGGGGGGGGGACTCTTCACCCCAAGATAATACATAATCATGTACTCTCTGCTTCAGTGGAATTGTCGTGGTTTTCAAGCTAACTTTGAAGAATTACGTCTTTTAGTCCCGTTCCATAACCCCTCAGTAATATCTCTTCAGGAAACATACCTGAAGACTTATGACCCTGTGTCCTTTACTGGTTTTCACGCTATACACAAGGCTCTGATTCAGAGAGGCGCTCGGGTGGAGTGGCTCTTTCCATAAGTAGCCAAATTTTATGTATCCCCGTTATCATCGACACATGTCTTCAGGCTGTTGCAGCTCGGGTTACATTACAGGGCGCGCGTAGTTTCATACACAGGGACGCCGGGATGTAAATACACGCATGCTTAGAAGTACGATTGACCTCAAATTAAACGTCCTTCACCCACTACTTTACAAGTAACTATTACGGCGCGGATTTCGCTTCTTGCATAGCAAGGCGCCTGCCGCTAAACTTCTCAAGTAGTAACTCTCAAAGTATGCGCTTACGTTCGAAGCAATGAGGTGCAAGCGGCCCCAAAGGCTTGTGGCTTTGGTCAGCCTTCTAGGTTCTCTAACTCTAGCGGCAGGAACGTTGCCCAGGACCAGAAGTCTAAAACAGCTATGGGATCGTTGTTCGAAGGGTCTCATCACCGACCTCCAGTGCGGTTTCCGGCGATTCCGTAGTACAATTGACCATCAAGTCCGATTTGAGTCGTTTATCCGAGATGTTTTTGTCAACAAGCAGTACAGCATGTCTATGCAATTTTCGCCGATCTTGAGAAGGCATATGACACTACCTGAAAGTATGGTGTAATGTCTGATTTGTCGGACATGGGTTTTAAAGGGCACCTTCTCGTTTTTATACACACAATGTTTTGTCTAACCGGTCGTTCTATGTCCGTGTGAGCTCCACCCTCTCCGACTCCTTTGAACAGGCCTTGAGAGGCGCTTGCAGCAGTGCGTTGATTGCATCCAGGGGATGGTGTCTCTCAACGGATTCAAGTTCTCGCCCTCCAAGACAGTCTGTCTGCATTTTACAAACCAGACGAAATGTTTTCCAGAACCTAGCCTGAGCATTGCAGCAGTGCCAATTTAGGTGGCCGATTAGGCAAAGTTTCTGGGTGTCATCTTTGACAAAAGAATGACCTTCTGCGCCCATATTAATTACCTTAGAACCTCTTGTCAGAAGACCCTTAACGTTCTTCGTGGCGTTGGTCGTACTGACCGGGGTGCAGACCGCATTGTCTTACTTCGACTGTACCGGGCCCTTGTTCAGTCCAAACTGGATTACGGCTCTGTGGTATATTCAAGGTCTGCGAATATGTCTGGGGGCCTTCAGGACATCTCCAGTTCCTAGTCTGTATGCTGAAACAGGTGAGCCTTCTCTCAAGCTCTGCCGCATCTGCCTCATGCTCAGCTACGTTCTGAAGCTGAAAGCCCATCCAGACAATTCTGCCTGTGATTGTGTTTTTAACCCGTTTTTTGCACAGATTTACGATGCCCATCCGGGAGGTGTTCGTCCACTTTTCTTCCGTGTCCGACATCATATTTAGGCGGCCGGAGTGGACCTGGACAAAGTTTCGGAATCTCTGCAACGCATCACTCCACCCTGATTTGTCGGACATGGGTTTTAAAGGGCATCTGCCCGTTTTTGTTATACCCCCCACCCGGGTCGGTCCTGGGCTACTTGGATGGTCTGAACTACTTTTTAGTTCCCAGGGTCACCCTGGTCAGCCCCACAGGGTGGGTTTTCCACTCTATTCTGGGCCATGTGTTTCTGTCTACCCTTGGTCCATTCAATTGTATGTTCCTTTTTTAAACTCTCCCTACTGTCTGCGCTGGCTGTAGCTCTTGATATTGAATGTGTGATGCTAAATAGTCTTAGCTTTATTTAGGCCCCATGTCGTAGATTTATTTAACGTATTGGACCGGCTGGCGACATGCATTGAACATTTGGTCTATTTCATTTTCACAAGTAGTGCAGGCACGTCCTGAAAACGTCTTGTTGCTGTCGGAACGTTAAGCAGTGTACAATCAACCGTTTTCGTTCACAATGTTTTGTCTAACCAATCGTTTCTTGCCCGTGTTGGCTCCACCGTCTCCGACACCTTTGAACAGGAGATGGGTGTCCCGCATCGCAGCATTCTATCCCCTGTTTTATTTAGCATTAAAATTAATAACATTGTGAAGGCCGTCAAGGAAGATTCTGAATGCTCTTTTTTTGTGGATGACTTTGCTTTGCATGCACGAGGTCGAGGACTTGCGTCCCTTGAGAGGCGCTTGCAGCTGTGCCTTGATCGCATACAATGGTTGGTGTCTGTCAACCGATTCAGGTTCTCGCCCTCCAAGACAATCTGTGTGCATTTTACTAAGGATACGATTTTTTCCAGAACCTAGCCTGAGCATTCCTGGAGTGCCAATTAAGGTGGCCAAGTAGGCAAAATTTATGGGGGTCATCTTTGACAAAAGACTGACCTGTTGCAACCATATTAATTACTCACAAACCAGATAGGTGAGGCTAGCGCTGGCAGAATTGTAAACAAACCAAGAGGAATCACAGCGCTGGACAGACAAACAGTTAGATCCCCTGCCCCCGCCTATCAGGCACCCAATCGCTAGCCCACAGAGAAATACGCAGGTATAGAATACGACGATCATTTCCATCCTCAAAAAGAATGGATCAGGTCTCTTATATAACCCATGTCTTTCTCCGGAACTTAGGAAGTAGGCAGGAGAGACATACATACACAAACATGAAGGTGCGCTACTATATGTAGATTCCCCTTGGTTGGTTTACAATTCTGCCAGCGCTAGCCTCACCTATCTGGTTTGTGAAAATCTATAACTCGAGGCAAATTTGTATCGTTACATTGTTGTGTAATGTTTTGTGCATCTACTGTGGGAAATCAGGGTATTTACCCGACCACATATAGTAGCGCACCTTCATGTTTGTGTATGTATGTCTTTCCTGCCTACTTCCTAAGTTCCGGAGAAAGACATGGGTTATATAAGAGACCTGATCCATTCTTTTTGAGGATGGAAATGATCGTCTTATTCTATACCTGCGTATTTCTCTGTGGGCTGGCGATTGGGTGCCTGATAGGCGGGGGCAGGGGATCTAACTGTTTGTCTGTCCAGCGCTGTGATTCCCCTTGGTTTGTTTACAATTCTGCCAGCGCTAGCCTCACCTATCTGGTTTGTGAGTATCTATAACTCGAGACAAATTTGTATCGTTACATTGTTGTGTAATGTTCTGTGCATCTACTGTGGGAAATCAGGGTATTTACCCGACCACATATAGCAGCGCACCTTCATGTTTGTGTATGTATGTCTCTCCTGCCTACTTCCTATGTTGCGGAGAAAGACATGGGTTATATAAGAGACCTGATCCATTCTTTTTGAGGATGGAAATGATCGTCTTATTCTATACCTGTGTATTTCTCTGTGGGCTGGCGATTGGGTGCCTGATAGGCGGGAGCAGGGGATCTAACTGTTTGTCTGTCCAGCGCTGTGATTCCCCTTGGTTTGTTTACAATTCTGCCAGCGCTAGCCTCACCTATCTGGTTTGTGAGTATCTATAACTCGAGGCAAATTTGTATCGTTACATTGTTGTGTAATGTTCTGTGCATCTGCTGTGGGAAATCAGGGTATTTACCCGACCACATATAGTAGCGCACCTTCATGTTTGTGTATGTATGTCTCTCCTGCCTACTTCCTAAGTTCCGGAGAAAGACATGGGTTATATAAGAGACCTGATCCATTCTTTTTGAGGATGGAAATGATCGTCTTATTCTATACCTGCGTATTTCTCTGTGGGCTGGCGATTGGGTGCCTGATAGGCGGGGGCAGGGGATCTAACTGTTTGTCTGTCCAGCGCTGTGATTCCCCTTGGTTTGTTTACAACCATATTAATTACCTTAGAACCTCTTGTCAGAATGCCCTCGACGTTCTTCGTGTCGTTGGTCATACTGACTGGGGTGCAGAGCGCATTGTCTTACTTACTCTGTACCGGGCCATTGTTCGGTCCAAACTAGATTATGGCTCCTCTTCCAAATCTGTTCTACAGTGTCTGAACACAATTCACCATCAGGATCTGCGAATATGTCTGGGGGCCTTCAGGACATCTCCAGTTACTAGTCTGTATGATAAGGCAGGGGAGCCTTCTCTCAAGCTCCGCCGCTTCCGCCTCATGCTCAGCTACGTTCTGAAGCTGACGGCCCATCCAGAAAATCCTGCCTATGATTGTGTCTTTTGCAGAGATTTACGATGCCCATCCTGGAGCTGTCCGTCCACTTTCCTTCTGTGTCCGACCTCATCTGCAGGCGGCGGGAGTGGACCTGGACAAAGTTTCGGAATCTCTGCAACACATCACTCCACCCTGGCTATTACCAGTTCCTGACATCTTGACATCAAGCAAAGTCGCATGGATAGTCGCGGTCGATTTTTTTGATGCGTGGTTTCGCTTCGAATAGACCAGAACGTTTAAGCGAAGTCGCGCTCGGTCTAGTGACCTCACATGTGACGTCTATGTGTCGGCAACATTTTGCAACACTGTATGAATGGCGTTTAAAATAATAGTGGAACCTGTTAGATCATTCTAGTAAATTCCCTTTTATTAATATTAATAAGTTTTGGTTACCTTTTCTTTCTGATTGGTTGTGTTGTTTGAATTTGCTCAATTATTCTGGAAAGCTATAACACTATAAAAGACCATGCTAGGAAGCGTGTGTGTAAATTGTCAGTTGTAGAATTGCAGTGTATCGTAGGTTCATTGACATTGAGAGAGATACGCAAGGTATCGTATGTACATTGTCAGTGACGGAGTGATACAGTGGTACATTGTCAGTTGTAGAATTGCAGTGCATCGTAGGCACATTGACAATGAGAAAGATACGCAAGGTATCGTGGTACAGTGTCAGTGACGGAGTTATGCATTGTGTCGTGGTGTTCATTGTATGAGACACGCAGTGTGTCAAAAGTGTTGATACATTGTAGAGGAGACATTGTATCATTGTGGATGCATTTGTGAATGCACTGTTTGGAGATCGCATTGCTGAAATAAAATATTGCTGGAACTATTACTCCTGAGTGGTCTACAACCTTGTGCCACGTGTGACGAGTTGCAGCTGAGTGAAGTTCTTTACAAGAACCCTACGTGCGTGCGTCTGGTGTGATATCATACTACGACTACGACTCACCACGTAACATGTGCATTCCAACTTCGACGAGAGCAGCTACCTAGTTCGAACGTTGATTGTAATTGATTGTACATTGCTTAACGTCCCGACAGCAACAAGGCTTTCTCAGGACGTGCCTGCACTGCTTGTGAAAAAAAAATACTAAACAGAACATTGAATGTTTGTCGCCAGCCGGTCAAATACATTAAATAAACCTAACACATGGGGCCTAAATAAAGCTAAGACCATTTAGCAACACACATCCAATATCAAGAGCTACAGGCAGTGCAGACAGTAGGGAGAATTTTAAAAAGGCAAATACAGGTGAATGGACAAAGGGTAGACAGAAACACATGCCCCAGAATAGAGAGAAAAACCCACCCTGTGGGGCTGACCAGGGTGACCCTGGGAACTAAAAAATACCTAACCCCACCCAAGTCCCCCAGGGCAGACCCGGGTGGGGGCTAGTTCGAACGTGTCTAAATGGCACATTAAGTGGAAGGGCCTGGTTCCATGCGTTTTTCTCCGAGACTTTCGGCTCCCTTTGACATGGCTCTGTTCCGTTGGGGCCGTGTACAAAACGGGTGCACTAGGCGGTCATGTTGGCCAGGCAGTTAAAATACATAACCTCAACTCATCGTATACTGTTATCAATGTTGCGACTCAAGATTTGCATTAGTTAGTAAAAGGACACTGAAATTGATGTGGCTGCTTTGATTGTGAAGACAAAATACACACAGTCGTTAGGTTTATGTTGTGTTTGTGCTTTGTTTGAACGTATGTGTGTGTATGGGTGGCCGAGCGTTTTTACTAATGATCCTTTTAGCCCCATTTAGCCCCGACGCCATACAGCAGGAGGTGGGTCGACCATGATAATTAAAGGGTAGTGCCTAAAACGCTTGGCGCTTTAGGCGCCAAGCTAATCTGCCTACCCTTAAATTATGATGGTCGATCAATCTCCACCAATAATTCCCACTCATTCAGCCCTGACGCACTACAACAGGAGACGGGTCGACCATGATAATTCAAGGGCAGTGTCGAGCCATTTCCTGCAACAGGTACGTAGTCGTTAGATGACGCCTCCAAATTTGCAAAATACGTGCGCCGGGCTCAATAAGAAAAGTGACATCTCCAACATTTGAGAAATGCGGCCCTCGGACCTATATAGGTTAACCACACTTCACTACCACAAAAAGGCAAACAACATATCCAACTGCAAGAGGCAAAGAGCCTGGCGAGCACCAGCAGATTCGGGGCTCGTTACGTTCAGTCTTTGCCTCCTGCTGACCCTCGTCATCTCCGTGTTCCTTTGACTGATGCCATTACTTGGTGTTAAATTTAATAATAATAATAATAATAATAATGAGTATTTATAAATTTGTTCCTTAGACTGATGCCATTAATTGGTGTTGAATTTGTTCCTTAGACTGATGCCATTACTTGATGTTGAATTTGTTCCTTAGACTGATACCATTTCTTGGTGTTGAATTTGTTCCTTAGACTGATGCCATTACATGGTGTCGAATTTGTTCCTTAGACTGATGCCATTACGTGGTGTTGACTTTGTTCCTTAGACTGATGCCATTACGTGGTGTCGAATTTGTTCCTTAGACTGATGCCATTACTTGGTATTGAAATTGTTCCTTAGACTGATGCCAATACGTGGTTTTGAATTTGTTCTTAGACTGATGCCAATACGTGGTGTTGACGTTGTTCCTTAGACTGATGCCATTACGTGGTGTTGACTTTGTTCCTTAGACTGATGCCATTACGTGGTGTTGACTTTGTTCCTTAGACTGATGCCATTACATGGTGTTGAATTTGACAGCCGCTTTCAAAAACACACATTTGCGTCCACTGAGAGTACAGGAGTTCAACGAGTGTATGACATTCCTATGTATAATTTATCTCATTTAGCCCCGACTACAGCTGGAAGATCTATTCCTCTTGCGGCTGAAACCACTTTGCTTCGTGCTTTTTTGACGGCAATGGATTGATTGATTGATTGTACATTGCTTAACGTCCCGACAGCAACAAGGCTTTCTCAGGACGTGCCTGCACTGCTTGTGAAAAAAAACTAAACAGAAAATTGAATGTATGTCGCCAGCCGGTCAAATACATTAAATAAACCTACAGCATGGGGCATAAATAAAGCTAAGACCATTTAGCAACACACATCCAATATCAAGAGCTACAGGCAGTGCAGACAGTAGGGAGAGTTTTAAAAAGGCAAATACAGGTGAATGGACAAAGGGTAGACAGAAACACATGCCCCAGAATAGAGAGAAAAACCCACCCTGTGGGGCTGACCAGGGTGACCCTGGGAACTAAAAAATACCTAACCCCACCCAAGTCCCCCAGGGCAGACCCGGGTGGGTTGACGGCAATGGAGCCTTGACGTTGAGTTTACAATGCGTGGGTGGATAAGGGAGGAGGGGGGGGGAGGGGGAAAGAGGGGGTGGGAGGACAGAGGGACCCTCCCTCTGTTGTCTGATTTTATGGCCACTGGAAGCAAGATATAGAGATTTAATGTCCCAAACAAAACGTTGGAACCCACCTCCCAAGAGGTAACTGATCGGCCCCTGGAATGGTTTTAAAAACACTATCTGTCAATGAAGGGGTTATCAGAAGACAGTGTACCAGGGATACGGTGTCCCAGAGAGTATACGACACTTTAGCCTCAGTGCACCACGTATCAATTCAAACCGGTCTAGCCCACACGGCACCGGCCTCCACGTGGCGTGGGTGGGTAGTCTCCTCAGTCACTGACTGAGTGGGCTAGCAGAGGGGTGCCATCTTTGTCCAGGATTAGGACTTGATGTCAGCAGATATATTGTTCAGTCTTTTTCACTGGTCCGGTTTTTAAGGAGCCGTGCTAACCCAGGTCGTACCATGTTGGATTGGTCCTTAAAAATACTCGTGAGCTTTTGATCCTTTGGATCCCAAGTGTTTGCCGTGCTTGGAGACCCGTGTCGGGGGAGAAGAGGATCCTGGTGGCTGAGGTTCCCTTTGGGCTGCGGCTCACTGGTGCCAACACTCCACTTCGGCCTTGACTTCTGCCTAAACGGGAGGCTAGTCGTACCGGCCTAGTCAATCGGCTCTTGTCACGTTGAGCCCTATCCCACTGTTGACATGCGGGTTGCTATGCTGAGCACCATGCTATATAGTCCATAAGCTAGGAAGGTCTACCGTGCACCCCCCCCCCCCCCCCACAGTACTCAATAAGATGGGGTTCAAAGTGTTCCTTAGTATGTCCTGAGATGTTTAAGCCATTTTCCCCGAAAATCCTTAGGAACACACCAGAGATATAGCCGATGGCGCCAGGGTACCCCCATTCACGCTCTTCGCAGGTGCTAAATTAATGAGGTTGAGAAACATTTTCCTCTAAATAAATCAGAATTCAATCCAGAAGCCCAAATCAGACAATATTATGTTAAGGCCCACGTTCTGCAGCCTCTGCAAAAAAACAGAATGAAAAAATATTGAATCTCTGGCTCACAGTGAAGGTATTTGTGCACCCAGCAAACGCCCATTTCCTCGAAATCGCACATAAAGACAAAAATAATGTGTCGGATGCCTTCAGACATTTTCTTTAGCGCTGGCAGTCCATTTTCAGGCTTACATCATTAAAACAGGATGTCACAATTATTATAAACTTGACTAGGTGTTGCTGTGATTACTGTGAGTGCCACAGTCTTTGAGTTTGTATCCCTACCCCCAAGTTGTAAAAATACACAAAATTAATTAGAAAAAATTACTAAAGTTATTCCATTTCATTTTGACCTCTCTTTACCTATTACGTTTCAATAATGTGAGCATAAAGTGCAAGAAAATAAGGAAAGTCGGCATCCTTTACAGTACATTCGTGGTGAATGATAGCTTTTTCCCATTTAATATTGCCAAATTGGGAAACGTACATTGTTTCAGATGCCCTCAGAAATTTTGTATACAACCGATAGGTCTGTTTTAGGTTTTATTGGTTAGGATAGAGTACCACAGTTACTCCCAACCTGATTTTGTGATGCTGTGATGCATTTAGGGGCCACAGTGGCTGAATCTGCTGCCCTACCCCCATTTTACGCAAAGTAACGCAAAATAATCATAAAAAATTGCTTACGTCATACTCTTAAATATTTTTGTTGCCAGTTTTTTTTTTAAATTTAAAGTATGCATATTGAGCATAAAAAGTTGTGATCATTTCATTAATTCCAGTGTAAGCCATCCATTTAATTGTAACTATTTTTAACTGGCTGGTCTTTTAGGTGATATTTTACCTAGCGTAAGGCGGGTCTAGTAAGGTCTCCCCTTTTTCTTTCATTTATTTTCATCTAGAAATGTGTAAATATGAATATGCGTAATAAAGTTTCATGGTTCCTAATAGCCAAAACAATGTTATCAAATACTTAGTTTCCACATGTCGACCACAAGATCTCCACTTACACCTTCAGCAACGTTCAGTTTTTTATGGCCGTCTTTAAATCTTATATTGTTCTGGCTGCCAATAAGTGAGCTGTCAAGAGCTAGGCAGCATGTTTTCAGAGTTTGGTGTACAGGGGCGTGTCTTCTGGTCAGAACTGCCAGCAGACCGCTTCTCTGTATGGACATGTTTGGAGAATGTGCTAAGGAGACTGATTTTCTACGCCAAATTCGCATAGGGCTGTTTCCACATGACCCAGTCTCACGAGGTGAGTCCAGCAGGGTCCTTACGATCTGTGAACATTTGTGAAAGTTGTTAAAAAAATGACAAGTTTTTTTCAGGGCCCTGGAAAGTCTGTCAATTTCAGTCCTTTTCCTTAAAGTCTGTGAAAGTTTGTAAAAATGACAACGTGCTGGCAAACTTTTGTCTACTTCTTTTTTTCCTCCCCAATTTGTGACTATTCCATTGCAAACGATCATGCTGACGCTTGTTGCAAGTGATCTATATTTAGCTCTAATCATAAAGTGACTGCATGGCCTTTCTGCTGAACATTCTGATTGGTTGTTTACGCTTCTATCGAAGTCCGCAATTCGCTAAGCGTTCTTTTCTTTTGGTATCTCTTCATGCATTAGGCACGGAAGCTTCAAATAATTGCTGATACAGTTTGGGTTTGTGAAACGTTCCTGCTTTTCTGTATAGACCCAGTCCAGAGCAATCAGTGCGTAGATGAAAGATGGTGGCCTGGTTCTCCCTGTTCAGCTTGTTGATGTCATCTGCCCACGGGCTGCAGCCGCCATTCTGCTGTTGCCAATCACTTTGTTGTTGTAGTGTCTCCATTCCCAGCTAGTCCAGAATGCACTGGAATCCACTGCAGCACTATTTTGTGGACAGGGCATCCAGTCTATCTTGAAGCTTCCTGGTGAGATCAGTGGATCAAGCTGGTGCCTTTCCGTAGCTAGTGCTCTGCTGCTGTGTTGAGCACCTGCAGATCTGTATGATAGTTGGAGCTGCTGTCGCCAGCTAGTAAGGAGAGGGAGGTAGTAGTGCGGTCTGCACAACAGATGTACACGCCACTTCCTTCATTCCGCACGGCATCTTGTGTGGTATCACAGCTGCTGTGAGGGTAGCGCTTGTGCACAACCTCCAGCACGATGGCTTTGTGCAGTGCCACAACCTTTGGCAAAGAGTCCTGGAACATTGTTTATGTTGTCTTGAAGGCTCTTTCGAGATGTCCAGGTATCTGAAGGGAGCTGTTCAGACATCTTTGGGCTTGGTTCCAGGACGTCAGTGTTAGCCCTTTGCAGGACCTTAAGTTGGCGGTTTAGACCTGGGCGTTTCTGACGGTTCTTGGTCTGCTCCTGTAGTCTCCTATGCTGTTGGTGTTTAGTAAGTCTCTTCATCGTGTGTGCTGTTCTGCATTCCAGTGGCTCCAATGTCCTCCATTTCCTAAATTGGGGTGCTCCAGATGACTCTAAGAATGTCACTGTATCATGAGAATGACCCATGTTCTGCACGACACCTCATAGTATACTTTTAGTGCAGCGGTGGCATGCAAGCGCCCCACCAAAGACTTTTCATGTAAAACCCCAACTTCTTGGTTGGGGGCGGAGCCTCGGCTCATCTCGCCCCTGGAGAGTAACCCTCCTCCGGTGGTGAAGAGGAGCCAGGGAACGCAGAAGGCGGACACTGCCGGTCCGGTAGTGCCGCCTTCTGTTGCCCCTAAGCCTCAGCCCCCACCCAAACCTGTTAGTCAGTCAACTCCAAAGGCTTCTGGCTCTGGTCAGAACTCTAGCGGCAGGAACGCTGCCCAGGACCAGGGGTCTAAGAAATCTATGGGACCGCTGTGCGCACGGGCCCAGAAGGTGAACACTGATGTCCCCTTTCAAAACAAATATGCTGCACTGGAGGAGCGGATGGAGGGAGTGGAAGTTGTCGTTGCTGATGCTGCGGCAGCTCCACCCCCTTCATCTCCAAAGAACCCTAGGAGGCCCGGGAGCCGCCCCCCCCCCCCCCCTTTGTTTCTTCAACTCCTTCCAAGGTAAAGGAAAAAGGGGGGAAAAAACTCCTTACCCCCAGATAAAACCTAATCATGTACTCTTTGCTTCAATGGAATTGTCGTGGTTTTCAAGCTAACTTTGAGGAATTACGTCTCTTAGTCAAGTTCTATAACCCCTCAGGATTATCTCTTCAGGAGACTTACCTGAAGACTTTTGACCCTGTGTCCTTTAATGGTTTTAATGTTATACATAAAGGCTCTGATTCGGAGAGGCGCTCGGGTGGAGCGGCTCTTCTCATTAGTAGCCAAATTTTATGTATCCCCGTTAGCATCGACACCTGTCTTCAGGCTGTCGCTGCTCGGGTTACCTTAAATGATTGTACATTGCTTAACGTCCCGACAGCAACAAGGCTTTCTCAGGACGTGCCTGCACTGCTTGTGAAAAAAAAACAACCAACTAAACAGAACATTGAATGTATGTCGCCAGCCGGTCAAACACATTAAATAAACCTAACACATGGGGCCTAAATAAAGCTAAGACCATTTAGCAACGCACATCCAATATCAAGAGCTACAGGCAGTGCAGACAGTAGGGAGAGTTTAAAAAAGGCAAATACAGGTGAATGGACCTCGGGTAGACAGAAACACATGCCCCAGAATAGAGAGAAAACCCCACCCTGTGGGGCTGACCAGGGTGACCCTGGGAACTAAAAAATACCTAACCCCACCCAAGTCCCCCAGGGCAGACCCGGGTGGGGTGGGTTACCTTAAAAAAGACCATAACCATATGCAGTATTTACCTGCCACCATCACTGCGGGTCTGTAGCAATGATATTTTTAACTTAGTAGATCAACTGCCGCCTCCCTTTATTCTCATGGGGGATTTTAACGGTCACGCTCACCTTTGGGGTAGTGACCACTATGATGGCAGAGGTCAGATGTTAGAAGATGTTTTTTTTTTCTCAGCTTAACCTATGTGTCTTTAACGATGGCTCACCTACATACTCTAACTCAGGTTCCGGATCTAGTTCTGTTCTAGACCTCACTGTGTGTGATCCTTCTCTCATGCTGGACTTTGACTGGAAGGTTCACGACGACCTGTGTGGTAGTGACCACTTCCCAGTAGTCCTGTCATCGGTCAGCTGTGAGGAGGATTCGCCCGGTGGGGCGCTGGAATCTCAAGAAAGCTAACTGGCCTCTGTTCGCCTCCCTCTGTCAGTCTCGTCTTACGGAGGAGGTGGTCATGTCAGCTGAAGAACCTGTTTCTTGTTTTACTTTTATTTTGTTGGACGTAGCAGGTGAAACCATCCCTAGAACTTCCACATCAGTCCCTCGGAAGCCGAGAGTACCATGGTTCAATGAAGAGTGCCGCAAGGCCCAAAAAATGCGCAAATCTGCTCAGCGACGTGCTTTTCGTAATCCGTCGCAAGCAAATATTTTAACATTTAAAAGACAGAGGGCGAAAGCCAGTTACATTTTTAAACGCGAACGCCGTGCTTCCTGGAGACGCTTCGTCTCATCTTTATCTTCTAGGACTCCACCCCAAAAAGTCTGGAAGGCTGTTCGAAGAATTAGGGGCAGGGGTGGCTCGGCTTCTGTTGGCCATCTTAGAGATGGTGCCAATTTGGTCACAGATAAAAAGGCTGTGGCCAATTTGCTTGCCTCCACCATTGCCCATAATTCTTCAACAGAGCATTATTCACCTTTCTTCCAGAGAGAGAAGGAGAAGCGAGAATCTTGTGCTTGTGATTTCATATCGGATAACTCGGACGACTATAATGCCCCTTTTACGTTTTCAGAATTGCAGCAAGCCTTGCAGAAATGTACTGACTCTGCAGCTGGATTAGATACCATCCATTATCAGCTCCTAACACATCTGCCTGAGGATTCACTCCTTGTACTTCTCAAGGCCTTTAACCATATCTGGATAACCGGTCATTTTCCGCCATCTTGGCGCTAGGCTGTGGTTGTGCCAATCCCCAAACCGGGTAAGGATCCTTCCGACCCGGGCAACTACCGGCCAATAGCTTTGACATCATGTTTATGTAAGACTATGGAACGCCCGACTGGTGTGGCATCTTGAGTCACGTGGTCTCATCACAGACTTCCAGTGCGGTTTCCGGCGCTTCCGTTGTACAACCGACCATCTAGTCCGCTTTGAGTCTTTTATCCGAGATGCTTTTGTCAACAAGCAGCATGTCTATGCAATTTTCTTTGATCTTGAAAAGGCATATTACACTACCTGGAAGTATGGTATAATGTCGGATTTGTCGGACATGGGTTTTAAAGGGCATCTGCCTGTTTTTATTCACAATTTTTTGTCTAACAGGTCGTTCCATGTCCGTGTGGGTTCCACCCTCTCTGACTCCTTTGAACAGGAGATGGGTGTCCCGCAGGGCAGCATTCTATCTCCTGTTTTATTTAGCATTAAAATAAATAACATTGTAAAGGCCGTCAAGGATGATTCTGAATGCTCTTTGTTTGTGGACGACTTTGCTTTGTGTGCACGAGGTCGAGGACTTGCGTCCCTTGAGGGCGCTTGCAGCTGTGCGTTGATCACATCCAGGGGTGGGTGTCTCTCAAGGGATTCGGGTTCTCGCCCTCCAAGACAGTCTGTGTGCATTTCATTAACCAGACGAAATTTGTTCCAAAACCTAACCTGAGCATTGCTGGAGTGCCAATTCAGGTGGCTGAAGAGGCAAAGTTTTGGGGGATCATCTTTGACAAAAGATTGACCTTCTACAACCATGTTAACTACCTTAGAACCTCTTGTCAGAAGGCCCTCGACATTCTTTGTGTCGTTGGTCGTACTGACTGGGGTGCAGACCGCATTGTCTTACTTCGACTGCACCGGGCCCTTGTTCGGTCCAAACTGGATTACGGCTCTGTGGTATATGGCTCGGCTTCCAAGTCTGTTCTACAGCCTCTGAACACAATTCACCATCAAGGTCTGCGCATATGTCTAGGGGCCTTCAGGACATCTCCAGTTACTAGTCTGTATGCCGAGGCAGGGGAGCCTTTTCTCAGGCTCCGCCGCATCCGCCTCATGCTCAGCTACGTTCTGAAGCTGAAGGCCCATCCGGAAAATCCTGCCTATGATTGTGTTTTTAACCCGTCGTTTGCAGAGATTTACGATGACCATCCGGGAGCTGTCCGTCCACTATCCTTTCGCGTCCGACCTCATCTGCAGGCGGCCGGAGTGGACCTGGACAAAGTTTCGGAATCTCTGCAACACGTCACTTCACCCTGGCTACTGCCAGTTCCTGACATCTTGCTGGACTTGACAGCCCACAAGAAGGATTGTACTCCACCAGCCATATACCAACAGAGCCTCAATGAACTCCTTTCAAGTTTTCCTGGCTATTGTCGTCTTTATACGGATGGGTCCAAGTCTGAGGATGGGAGAGTGGCTGCGGCTGCAGTGTCCTAGACGCACATTTAAGCTCCGCCTACCTGACCATTCCTCTGTATTTAGTGCAGAACTGCAGACAATTCTGCTGGCACTGAAGCATGCCTATCAGTCTCGGGAAAGGAACTTCCTGATTCTGTCTGACTCTCTTTCTGCCCTGCAGGCCCTTCAGGGCGCGGGAACAGACCATCCACTGCTGGTGCAGATTAGAGAGCTCTACGCAGATTAGATGAAGGAATATTATGACATCATTTTTTTGGGGGGTCATGTGGGCATCGAAGGCAATAGAATCGCAGATTCTGCTGCTAACAGTGCCCGCAGTGATCCTCTCCCTGACACACAGACTGTTTATAGTGATTTGAAACCCTTGATTAGTGCGTACATAGCCCGCGAGTGGCAGTCCGAGTGGGACAAAGAGGAAGGGAACAAGCTTCATGAAGCTCTTCCTACGGTGTCCGACAGTGTACCTTTCCGCTGCGGCAGCCGCCGTGAGGAGACTGTCCTTGCTCGGCTCCACATCGGGCACACGTATGTTACGCACTCTTACTTACTTAAACAGGATGAGCGTCCATGGTGTTTTGCCTGTGATGAGCAGTTTTCTGTTCGACACTTTTTGCTGTATTGTGCTGATTTATTTGACACGAGATATAAACACTTCACAGCGGACTCCTTGAAGGTTTTGTTCCGGGATGTTTCCCCGGACAAAATCTTCAATTTTTTGAGAGAATGCAATATTTTTAACAAGATCGGAGCATTCATAGACTATGTGAATTTTTTATTTGCTCTTTTTGAGAGTCTGTAGACGTTTCTTTTAAAGACTTGTGCGACATTTTAGCCTGAGATTTTTAATCTATATTTACATCTTGTCTTATGACCTTGCTTTTAGTCTGGCTGACCAGATTTTTACCCATCCCGCCGTGAGATGGCCTTAGTTGCCTGCTCGGCGTTAAACCAAATAACTAACTAACTAACTAATTCAAACCGGTCTATGTGCTGGAGGCCTTTAGCCGCAGTGCACCATGTATCAATACAAACCGGTGTATTTGCAGGAGGTCCTTTAGTCTGGTTAGTTAGTTCGCGGTTTAACGACCACGTCACCGGAGTGAGTATGGACGCCCCTAGCGGGCGGGTTATAGGGGCAGGGACAGCTACTGCTTATGGAGTACGACCTGAACACTGGTCATTTCGACCGCACTGCATCTGTGCCACTTTGATTTACTAGGACTTTCAACGGACATGTTATTGAACAAGCCCGTCGTTTTGTCTGGACGCGTTTAGATTCTAATCGCCGGCAAACCACTGAAGCAAAGAGCATTATTAAAATAATTATGTCTGCAATTGAAAAGGATAGATTCTCATTAGCTTCTGTGCCAATGGCGCGGGAGCTCATGAGAATCTATGCTTCGTGCAGACACACTGGGTTGGAAGAGTGTTTGCGATTGCTGACGATTGAGAATCGCATATCCGATTTCACCATATTCACTGGGAACCGTTGTGCTGAACTTGACGTCAGGATTTCCTGTGAGGGGCTATGGGTAGGGTAGGGTAGAGGTAGGGGTAAGGGAGGGTTGATAGTGGGTGGGATAGGGCTGGGAGTGGGAATCAGTAATCGGTGATGCGAGCTGAAAAAGAAATCGGACTGAAGAAGGAACGAGCTTATCGCTTTGGGCAGTGTGGCCATTTAAAACTTAAAACAAGAAAGTGAGTCGTCATTACTATAAAAGCATTGCAAGCTTTAAATTTGGTGATGACATCATTCTGAGAGAGAGAGAGAGAGAGAGAGAGAGAGAGAGAGAGAGAGAGAGAGAGAGAGAGAGAGAGAGAGAGAGAGAGAGAGAGAGAGAGAGACTGAAGACTCAATCATTTTATTGTTTAGGCCATCGGCCCATCACATAAAACCGTTGGTAAAACGTACAACAACAACAACAACACAAAATTACAAAATGCAAATAAGTTGTGCACACACTCCATACGTATTTTATGCCGCGTCATGAAAAACGAAGCAAGTTCATTCTTGCCAAGAGTGGACCAGCTGCGTTTTTCAAAATAGGGCAGGGTTGGCTAACCCGTGAGCCACACAAATATCAGCGGACCTCACGGTGGCGTTTTAAACTGTAATAAATTAATCGGGCAACATTCTGCACCGACTCTCTGTCATTAAACAGACGACTAAGTGAAACATAATTGGCATAAAGGGTGTATTTAGTCGGAATAAACTTTTGTCTAAGGTCTTCAAGTGATCTGCAATGAAACAAAAAATGCATTTCGTCCTCATCGGCAGCTGCATAATGGACAATTAAATTCCAGATTGGTATCATTAGTGTATCTGAATTTGTGCGTATTAATTTCTGAAGCCCAAATTCTAAACCGCATAAGAAGGTCCCGTAAATGTTTATTGTGAATATCAAGAAGTAGGTTTCTAAATATAAAGATGCTTTAAAATGCTTATACACATTGAACCGTGGACTCTCTGCCAAGTGAATATGCCAGACCTGCCGAAACGAATCAATCAATATTTGTAAGTATTCTAGCAGAAACCTGTCAATATTGCCAACACCTTGGTTCTCCCAAAACAAAATCAAAAACACACCGGTACAGTTTATCATGAACACGAGTGACCCAACAGTCTTCTCCACTATTTTGTAAAGCTAGCAACATTTTGTACGCTTTAGAAGGAAGTCTGTGAAGCTCCATTTGAAACAGACGGAACCTATACCTTAGACAGATAACCCTGGCATAGATGTATAGTGGATATCGGCCAATTTCGCCATAAACAAGGTCATTTGGTGTACGTGGACTTACATTAAGCAGCTTTTTTAGTGCAAAGAGATGTAATTTCTCAATCTCTTTGTGCCTGTACAGACCCAATACCTCTAAAGCTTACAACAATATGGGCTTAATCTGTCATTCAAACAGCTTGAAAAATATGGTTGGGGAAAAGTCCCCAGTCTTCCACAAGATCTTAAATATTTCTATAGTGCCCCTCCGTGCTCTAGTACACATATCACCAACAGCTCTGGAAAATGACAGTCGGGTAGAAAAATACAATCCTAAATATTTATAAGCATTAACTGCTGACACTTGTGTACCTTTAATAAGCCACTTCTCTCTGTGTGCTACTATACCCTCCTTTACGAAAGACAACAATGTTTGACTTGGCCATTTTAACAGACAAGTCCATAGCATCAGCATTTTAAATCAAAATATCAAGCTTATTTTGCAGACCACGTGGTGTGTCTGACACAAGTACTACGACATCTGCAAACAATAAAATAAAAACTTCAACTACGTCTGGAAGACGCTAAACACCATGGTTTCCATTATTCATAATTTCAGTGGCAATTTAGTTAATAAACAATGAGAAAAGTGTGGGCGATGTTATCTCCCCCTGTTTCAAGCCTCTAGGAAGTGATCAGTCACACTTTTGCCGCACCTTACGCGAGCTTTAACCACCTTGTACATGCTTTGAAATGCCTGTAGCATCCTGCCATTAACGCCCCTATTCCTAAGAACTGTCCATAATTTAGAACGTGATATATAGTCAAAAGCTTTCTGAAAATCTATAAAAGCAACGTACATTTTTTTAATTGCGGGTAACATATTTTTGAATCATAGAAAATAGAGTGAAGATGTAATCAATAGTAGAGTGATTTCTTCTGAACCCAGCCTGCACTTCTACCCGCACATCATGCCTTTCAGACCAATCGGTCAAACGCTTATTTAAAATGAAACTATAGAGTTTACTACAGACAGCGAGTAGTGAAATGCCACGGTAATTATCAGGTACATCCATATTGGCCTTTTTAAGGATCGGCTGGATGATCGCTTCTAACCAAGACTTAGGGTACAGGCCTGTGGAGAAAATGTGATTAAACAGCTTCCCTAGAAATGGGACAATCACATCAGAGGCATGCCTAAAGACTTCAGGAATGATACCATCAGGACCAGCAGCTTTATTTTTTTAGGTGCTTGATGGCCTCATTCACTTCCTCTGCTGAAATATCTGTGTCTAAGTTTTCATCTTTTGACATGTCAGAACTACTGAATAAATTATCATCCCCATTTGAATCGTTAATTTGATCTCCACCAAAAACTTTCTTGAAGTGCACAAACCATTGCTCTTCAGAAATTGTTGCGCAAAAAGCCCTGTTTAAAGATAATTTCTTAATTGTTCCCCAAAAGGTAAGCTAATCGGTTATGCTATTCTCTGTCTCCTTTTTCATCTGTATTTGATGACATTTCTGCTTACTTTTTAACAGCTTTTTATAATCTCTTCTTTTCTTCAAAAAACCCATTCGGTCAGTAGAAAGGCCAAACTGCTTAAAATCTCTCAAGCTCTTTCTGACCTCTGCACGCTTGTTTTTGCATTCTTTATCAAACCAGTCACGACTATGCCCTGTCTTGTCAACGCGGATTTTTTTCTGCATACAGGCAGCAGCACGGCTAAGACCTGAAAAAAAAAATGTCAACAGAAGAATCAATATTTGTATTGATCATGCTTTCTGCATCCTGCATGAGTTGACCTACTTCTGCAGAATGCAGTGCTTCACGAAATTGGCCGAGCAAGTCATCCGAACATTTCAGTTTGTGCACAAAAACAGGGTCAGGTCGCCGGAGAGTGGGCGTGTCAACAACAGACTGCATGTGGCATGTGACAGGCATATGACAAGAATCAATCTTTTCTTCTACATTTAACTTTTTGCACAAGGACGCTACTGAACTGGACATAATGAAATAATCGATGACATTACAACCTTGCTGGGAAATGAAAGTATAGTGGCCAGGTATATCCCCGTCACATGCCCCATTCAGTATGTGGAGATCAAACCCTGCACACAACTGTAGCAAGGATGTACCATAGGCATTTACAACGTTGTCCTTTGACTGTCTATTGCAAACATCCCAGATGTAATCAGTTTTCATACCAGTATCCACCTGGCAACCAGGAGATGCGAGGTCGATACTGGC
Source organism: Semisulcospira habei (assembly GCA_036245525.1). Taxonomy (NCBI): domain Eukaryota; kingdom Metazoa; phylum Mollusca; class Gastropoda; family Semisulcospiridae; genus Semisulcospira; species Semisulcospira habei. The sequence continues at coordinate 69,360,392 of BTPG01000002.1, read as the reverse complement.
AGGACTGTCAGCAGCTGTTATAGCGTTAAAGCTGAGGTGCAATGAGAAAAACCTGCCCAGCGCGTGTTTTAAAAAAACTACAGGACCCAGCTTGGGCCCTGCCCCTAAGTGGGTCAAATCGGTTCGTAACTCAGTTGACGGAGTTGGCAACTGCGTATCCCGAGCTTGCAAAACTCTCGGAAAACGACAGACCACTTCCTGTTGCACGGAAATCATCGCGATTAGCAGATCGGACAACAGCAGACGATTCTGTGACACTTTGAAACTGACCGACAGCCACGGATTTTACGCGCTGGGGACTATGATGGCAGAATGTACGGCTGTACATGCTGTAAGTATGACTCCTGACACTTTGTAGTTGTGAACGAATTTTTTCAACACGTACCTCCAGTCCAATATAGGCTAATATAAATAAATAAAGAAGCATTGTGATGTACAACCAATACAGTAAATTGGATGAGAGAGAGAGAGAGAGAGAGAGAGAGAGAGAGAGAGAGAGAGAGAGAGAGAGAGAGAGAGAGAGAGAGAGAGAGAGAGAGAGAGAGAGAGAGAGAGAGAATCGACTGTTTACATAGATGCCAAAAGATACAAGGTCGCCATGGGTCAAGCTGATTTTTAGTAGCTGCCCTTCGTATGGAGAAAAAATTCGCTGTAGGCCACTCCAAATGAAAAGATATAACAACAAACACTAAACGACAAATAACCCCTCCTTCCTCACCCTTCCGATATCAAATAAGCTTCAGGCTGTACTGTGTAACTTACGGATAGCTCGGCCTGGTCCATATCCAGTGTGCGTCCAGGCAAGGCACAAATGGCCTGCTCTGTCCGTCGGGTGGTCGAGTGTCGTCTGCTACTGTTGATATCAGTAAAAATATAGCTGGTTTAGATCAGTGATCGCGGTGCCCACTCGCTGCAAACAGGAAGTGGCCTGTCTTTTTCACGGGAGTTTTGCCAGCACGACAAACGCAGCTGAGAACTCAGTCAACTGAGTAGCAAACCGGTTTGCCGAAGTTAGCCGAACGTTCACGAAGACAGGGCCCTCGCTGGGTCCTGCAAAGTTTTTTTTAAAACACGTGTGGGGCGGAGTTTTTTTTACTGTTTCTCAGCTTTAAGATCACCATAAATAATAAACTGAGCTTAATAATATCCAGCATGCACTGCTCTAGTAGAGAATGCCATCGTCAAAATCGCTGGTATGGTAAGCAGGAGAGTCACATGGAGGAAGATACGTGCAAATAAGCACAATATCCTTCCCTACTTTGAAAAGCTCGCGTGAAATTTCAACACAGACGATGTTGTCATAACAACATCAACACGCCTTACAAAAGAAGCTAAGCATTTTCTCACAAGCAACACAACACCACCAGACGTTCGTCCCTGGCTGCTCAGTTTCCTGGTCGGAGCAACAAAGCTAAAATGAGAGGCAAAAATGGTAGTGGTCAAATCGATCAAAAATGTTTCGACCAAACAAACAAAATCAAGAGATGAAACATAAGAGACGAAACCGTTATCATATAGTTTTGGTGCCAAACCTTCAATGTTCCACGTTATGAATTTCAGTTCACAAAAAGTGGAAACGGATGGGCCGTGGCCTGTGTCCCATCTATTCAGTTTTCGCTGTCGCGTTGCCATGCGCGTGGCTGCAGGAACCCAGGAATCAGTCAGCTGTGCTTGCCTACTGTTCTGCTGACCAACATTTACCTGTGCACGGGCTGGCTTTGCATTTTGTTGACTGTCAGTGTCATTACCTGTACCGTTTATCAGTGGCGGGTGAACGGGTGCCACTCTGCCTGCCCCTTCAGTGACCGTAGCCAGGGAAACCCCTTGTTGACTGACGGCTGTAGCCGGGGACTGTGCGCTGCTATCCACACTGGCTGCTGGTGACCGGGGTCCGCAGCCCGCCTGCCTCGTGCAGTAGGGACACTGGTTGTGACAATGACAATGCCACTGCCAGGAGAACAGACGACGGCGTCTCCTTGGCCGTCCCTTGTGACCTGTGGCTGCATACAGCTGGACACAACAGTCACAGGAGATATAGCAGCACCAATGACAACGCCACTGATCGGAGATGGAAGTGCCACTGTCTGGATACGAGCTGGGGTGGAGGTCACCGTCTGACTGCCAGCTGGGGTGACAGGTTGCTGAGCTGCGTTGCGACATGCTGCCTCACTGTCACAAGCAGCCGGGGGAGGATGGAGACCGCTGCCAGATGCCGATGAGTGATCCTCTGTCTGGCCGTCCGTGGTAATGCCAGACTGCTCCTGGGTCACTGTGACATTGACAACTGAACCCTGGGGGTCCCGGTCATCGACCCCAGGCAAGTGAGTGCCAGCAACATCGCCAGTGCCGGGACAGACACCAGCCACGCCTCTGCTGTCACGGGCAGTGCAGTCATGAGAGGATCACCGCGGGGACGGGGGCCGGTTCCGAGGGTGGGGGTTACGAGCAGGTGACGGGGAGGGTCGGTGAGAGGACGTGGACGAAACTACACTCCGGCAACGCTGCGCCAAGTGAGGATCCAAGTCTATGCAGGCAGTGGCCCGAGTATCCCGCCATTCTGATTCTCGCACCGCAGGGTCCCCGAACGCCATGGGGGTGGGACCTCTGGCACGGTGTGGCAGTCCCGGATAGTTCTGGTAATAGTCCTGGTGATGAGTATGCCAACTGCTGTAGTCGTACTCGTCACGTGCATTGTCCTCGTAATCGCCGTAATCGGCGTGCTGCTGACTGCCGCCTCGCTGGGGCAATCGACCATCATACCCCCGGGGGGGGGGGGGGGGGCGGTACTGTCGGTCGCTCTGGTCGTTGTAGTGGTCGTCGCGGAAGTGACTAGAGTCTCTGCGACGGGACTTGCGAGGGCTGGCGTTCCTGGGGCGGTACTGATCAGCAGCCCGTTCCCCGGGCTGTCCACCGTCATCCACGTGGAGTCGGCCGTTACGGTAGAACCCCCTCCTCCCCTCGTTGCGCAGGACTCGGAGTTCAGCTGCTTGCCGCCTGGTAAGGTCAGAGGCAATACGATACCCATCCTCTAGCATCGCGTCACGTGCTTCACGACTGCGAAGTAACTGCAGCTTGCCCGTACACCTGTACAGTTTCACAATCATAGGGCGCGTACGTCTACTGTTTTCCTGCGGCCTGTGAACAGGATGGGCCCTCTCAAAACCGTCATAAACCCACTCTCTGTAAGAAACATAATAGTTCAGAAAAGTAGCACATGTTCAGCACAGTCCTCACATCAATACTCCTGCAGCCAAAAGATCCTTAAATTGTTCATTCGGGAATAGTTTTCCAACTTTTCAGCTTCATTGTCTACGCTGGAAACTCTGCACAACAAGTCATGTAGAGTCTTATCAACATCAGGTCTGTCGGATTTGTAGGATGCCATGCTGACAGTACACATCCACTCCACTGAAATCCCACCACTCTAAGCAGTTACACGTTGCTGGCCTCACATGCTGAACACACGGCACGAGAGAGAGAGAGAGAGAGAGAGAGAGAGAGAGAGAGAGAGAGAGAGAGAGAGAGAGAGAGAGAGAGAGAGAGAGAGAGAGAGAGATGATGATGATGATGATGATGAAACTTAATTTTTCAACGGTAAAAACTTTTGACAGAAAACAAATCGTCATTTTACAAACTTGCCGTTGCTAACTACAGGATAAAAAAGAAGGGAGACTATAAAATATATATGTACATACAAAACCCAATAGCATCATTATATACAGAAAAAATAATACTCATCACACACACATGCACACACGCACGCACGCGCGCGCGCCGCTCACACATACACCCACACGCACAAACACGAGCACACACACGCACATGCGCGCACACATATAAAAACCATCTGTATGAAATACATGAGGTACGGGAAATATTACAGTACCTGAGAAACGTACTAAGTCTGACTCATCAGGTAATCAAAAAGTTTTGTTTTAAAACTTCCTGGTGAGGTAATAGTTTTGAAATGTGCAGGGATAGAATTCCAAGCAAACGGACCAGAGAATGACATACTAGTTTTAAAAAGGTCAATTCTTGGCAGTGGTAGGGGTAAGGTATTGTTTCTTGAGGTCCGTTCACGTTCTTGGTGAGATATAAATTTAGTGATTAGATACTGGGGTGTCATATTATTCAGTATCTTATGCATATAGACGCATTTGTTTAATGTAAGTTGCTGACGCAGACCGAGAATGGTTAAATGTCTAAATTTGTCTGTGGCAGGGATGGGGCGTCTATCTATCATTTTTACAGCTCTTTTGTATATGGAGTTTAATCTCTTCATGTGGACATCACTGCAGCCGTCCCACACTGTGGAGACATAATCAACATGGGACTTTATATGAGCATGAAAAAACAATTTACGGGTATTTGTATCCGTTACATGTCTAAGCTGGGACAATAAGAAAGTGTTTTTAGCAATAGTCTTACAAACAGCATGTATATGGGTCTCCCAGCATAGTTGTTCATCAACATGTATTCCTAAGAATTTACGCTCAGTGACTTGTTCAACAGGTTCAGTGTTTAGTTGTAATTGTAATGACTGTAATCGGCGTTGATGTTTTTGCCGCATGGCGATTAAGATACTCTTTGTTTTTACTGGGTGAAGAACCATATGGTTCTGTCTACACCAGTCAGATACCTCATTGAGACTGCATTGTAAACTATGGCTAATATCCGTCGCTTTTTTGCCAGAAACATGAAGACTCGTATCGTCAGCAAATAGATTACAATTAACGTCAGAATTAGTGATATGCAACGGTAGATCATTAATAAATAGTATGAATAGAAGAGGGCCCAAAATAGATCCCTGGGGGACGCCGTATTTTACATTTCCTTGCTTAGAGTATCTTCCATGGGCGTACACCATTTGTTTTCTGTCTTCGATATATGATCGGAAGAATGCCATAGCGGTTGCGTCCAAGTGATAAACGGTTAGTTTATTTAGGAGAATGTCATGGTCCACAAGGTCAAACGCCTTTTTAAGGTCTAAGAAAACTGCTCCTGACATCAGGCTTTTATTGATTGATTCCAGCCAGCTGTCTACAATATTTGTCAGTGCTGACTTACAAGAATGTTTCGGTCTATAACCAGACTGGTGAACATTAAGTAATTTACCTTTTTCCAGAAAATCAAGGAGATGTTTTTGAATGTGCTTTTCAAGAGGTTTTGACAAAGTTGACAGAAGGGAGATTGGACGATAGTTATTAATATCTTCAAGATCTTTAGATTTAGGGATTGGGATTACCTTTGCTTCTTTAAGAATGATTGGAAATGTACTTTGCTTTATGCAGAGGTTGAAAATACATGTTAGTGATTCAACTGTATACGGTAATGAGATTTTAGGGTTTCGTTATCAATACAATCAATGCCAGCAGACTTTTTGTTGGGCATGCTAGAAATATATCTGCCGACTTCCGCAACTGTAATATCAGGGATGGTGAAAGTATTTGATATTGTTGTTTTTTTTTAAGTGTTCTCTGAGAGAACTCGGCACTTCATACGGTTTACTGTTATTTGCAGCTGACAATGCCAAAATTTCGGCTGTCGTTAAGAAATGGTTATTTAATATATCAGCTGACATATGAGATTGGATTTCGGGTGCTGATTTTCCCTTCGTTATGACATTCAGAGCTTTCCAAACAGATGCCGTGTCCTTTTTGTCTCGAATCATTTGTTGGAAAAAAGACTTCTTAGACGCTCTAACTAAATATTTGACACGATTGCGTTGTTTTTTGTATTCTTCGTACTTTTGCTCTTTTTTCAGTTTGTCTCTAAATGACATGGCCTGCTTGATATCCGCTGTTAACCACGGTGGTATGGTGGAATGTTTAACTCGTTTTTCACGTATTGGCGCATGTTTATTGAGGACACTGAGAAACAGATCCATCCAGCACGACAAGGCACTGTCAGGAGATTGCTGATCACAAACCTCAGTAAACGAAGCATTGTGCAGGTCCCACAGAAATTCGTCTTTATTAAAGTGTTTAAAGGAGCGATATTTTATAGTTTTATGTCTTTTAGTTTTTTGCTTGTCTAGTTTCATGGAGACGTTACAACATTCTGGGTTATGATCGCTGACAGCTAAGGAGGGAACCTGCACATTTGATATTTTATCGTCATTTGTCACGTAAATGTGATCAATTAAGGTTGAGGATGTAGATGTTGTTCTAGTGGGTTTTTTAACTAATAGTTTTAAACCGAATAAGGCTGTTGTTGATGCCCATGCAGCATGGTGCCCTTTGGGCTTAAGTAGGTCAATGGTAAAGTCGCCCAGAAGAACAATGTTATCTTTACTTTGATTAACTTTAGCCATCATTTCTACGAAGTCATCATACCAGTCCCAGTTGGCTGCTGGATTTCTATAGATAAAGCCAACCAGGACTGAGGGGGATTTAGATGTTTTCACCTCGACCCATAAACTTTCATCTTCGGCTGACTCTAAGTCCTGTCGTCGTTTAACGTTACTAATTATCGAATCATGTATATATACTGCTAGTCCAGTGTGCTGGGGACTTGAGGCATCTCTGCGGAGTACTGAGAAGTTTGGGACTGAGATGGAGTTATCCCTGACAGTGCTTTTGAGCCTCAACTCGGATACACCAAAAACATGAAAATGTGTTGGCGTGCTCAAGAACACAGACAAATCTGGCACCTTATTAACTAAATGGTAAATGTTGAGGTGACCAATTCTCAACTTATCAGGTCGTTGTGGGGCAGTTTTTACATTATATTTTGGCATGTTGGTAACAGAACAAACGTAGCAATAATATTCCAAAAATATAATAAAAATAATGTCAATGTATAAATGAATATGAAAGCGACAAGAAAACGTAGGAAAAACAACAGCAACAACAATAAAGCAAAATTAAAATGTTTTTGACTCTCGTGGTCAGAGTCTGCTGCGAGTTCGAATTGCTTGGTAGTGTCAGATACAAAATAAAAGGCTCGACAGCTATGTAGAAAGAATCAGAAGAGAGAGAGAGAGAGAGAGAGAGAGAGAGAGAGAGAGAGAGAGAGAGAGAGAGAGAGAGAGAGAGAGAGAGAGAGAGAGAGAGAGAGAGAGAGAGAGAGAGAGAGAGAGAGAGAGAGAGAGAGAGAGAGAGAGAGAGAATTGAACTGAATTGAATTGAAACTTTATTTTCTAAGGGTGAAGACAGTAGGCACGCAGGCCTTGTCTGTCCTTAAAATATTTTAAATAAATATAACAGAAGAAAAGGTAACGTGACAAATAAATGAAATGAAAAAAGAAGAGATAATAATAATAATAATAATAATAATAATAATAATAATAATAATAATAATAATAATAATAATAATAATAATAATAATAAATATTTCGGAGAGAGAGAGCGAGAGAGAGAGAGAGAGAGAGGGAGAGAGAGACGCACACACACATACACACAGAGAGAGAGAGAGAGAGAGAGAGAGAGAGAGAGAGAGAGAGAGAGAGAGAGACGGACGGACGGACGGACGGACGGACGGACGGACGGACAGACAGACAGACAGACAGACAGACAGACAGACAGACAGACAGACAGAGACAGAGAGAGACAGAACGAGCGATGATGATGATGGAACGTTTTTATTCAGGAAAAAATGTTTTAGGCATAGCAATGCCTATCTTCCAAACTGTCCTGCTACTCTACACATATAAAAATACATCAGACGATACAGCAAAAGATAAAACATAAGTAAAATCTATCCAGTTCCCAAGAAACCACAACCGTCTTGCCCTAATGACTACAGACCTATTGCCCTGACCTCCATCATCATGAAATGCCTCGAGAGACTTGTCCTGAGTCGACTACTCAGTCATACGAGCGACCAGCTCGACCCCCTACAGTTCGCATATCGCCACAACAGGGGTGTGGATGATGAAGTCATCACTCTCCTACACCTAATCCCCACTCACTTGGAGACACCAAATGGATTTAATTGGGGATTTTGGCACCTGAGAACGAAAGGCTGGTTTTATATATATCGAGCCTGGCCCATGGTAGCTGTAACAAACTGTTCCTCGTGTTTTGTCTTTGACTATCCAAAAATAACATACGACGGTAAGATGGGGTTTTATGGTGAAGAATTTTATGCATAAGTATGCATCGATTAAATGTGAACTGTTTGTTTAGGTTTAGCAGTCGGATAGTTCTAAACTTTTCGTCGGTGGGAGAGGGACCAGGCACAGTTAACTTTACCCCTCGACGATACAATGAGTTAATTGTTTTTTAAATGTACCTCACTGCATCCATCCCAGATAGTAGAGCAGTAATCACAGTGTGTCTTAATGTGGGCATGGAGAAAGAGTCTTCTAGTGTCAGTGTTAACTATTTGACTTAGTTTTGATAGCAGGCATAAATTTTTAGATATTGTTTTGCGTGTGTTTTCAATATGTGGTTCCCAGCTGAGCTGGTTATCTACTGTGACTCCAAGCAACTTGATCAAGGGGCTCAGAGTTCAAGTATAATGTTAAGGGCAGGAGACCACGTTGATGTTTTTGGCGTGAAGTAATCAACATACTCTTTGTCTTTTGGACACTAATTATCATATGATTATGTTGGCACCAGCTTGATACCTCATCAAGACTTTGCTGGAGAACTTCGTTTATTTTTGGCAATTCGCTGTTTGATGTAGAGAGAGAGAGAGAGAGAGAGAGAGAGAGAGAGAGAGAGAGAGAGAGAGAGAGAGAGAGAGAGAGAGAGAGAGAGAGAGAGAGAGAGAAATAAACTAATGTTTTCACAACCTAGACATCAACAGCACAAAGGCTCCTTTAACTAGCATGTCTCAGAATACACAAGGCTCCTTTAGCTAACGATGTTTCAGAATAAACAATATCACATATGCAAATGGAGACTAAACAATATCACATATGCAAATGGAGCAAATGTCCTTAGCTTAATATAACTGAAAGTCGAATAAACAATATATTTCACGTCACGGGACCTTCTCGCCGGAAGCACAACGTTGAGGCTCAACTCGACGCTCTTGCTTCCGCGATAAGGTCTTCCGTAACACAGGCTACTTTAAACAATATAACAATTCAAAATGTCACTGTAACAAAGCTCCTCTCGTAATACAGTCGCTACAAGGAGATGAAATATACTAACGTCCTTTACAACATTATAATTACACAAAACTTCCCGTAAACAGGTTAGAAAGAACTACATGGGACGACCCGACCTGAACGAGGCGTGCCGCGACACTCGCGAAGGCATACAGGTCCGGTGTCGTAGCCCACAAGGCGGAGTGACACAGTCAGCTTCCACACAGTACCACAGCACGGTGGCATTCTAGCCGGTTAATTCTTTGGATTTAAAGATGCACTAAAACATAGGTGCAAAAATACTCATATAAATAACTAACAAAAGAAGACAAGATAATCAATCACCCTTCTGCCGTCTTTTATATTCCCTTCACCTCTTTCCCGCAACAATAAACTCAACCTCCACAAAATACATATTTACAATCGCGTCACGCTTCCCGCAACAATAGATTTAACCTCAACATATTCTCTTCACCTCTCTCCCGCAACAATAAATGCAACCTCAACATATTCTCTTCACCTCTCTCCCGCAACAATAACTACAACGTCAACATACATATTTACACGTCACCAGTGACTCACTCCCGAATACACCCTCCGATGCTACTTCCTGAGGCGACCTCAGTCGCCTACTCGGCGTTAAATCCCAATAACTAAACCCCGCTAACTACTCTAGAAACAACGTACAATAACTAGCATTCACTTCTACACTCTACTCTCTTCTATTCTACGCCTGCCCCCCAATACACACTAGCCAACATAATACAGAACAAGCAACCACAAACATACCCCCCCCCCCCCCCCTCAGCAAATGGCCACTAGAGGATTGTTGCGTGTACTTACTGTCATCCGTGAAGACGCCCCGGCTAGGACGAAGACAAACAAGACAAGACAAGCCAGGGGTAAAGTCGTCGCAGCTCTCCTTCTTCTCGTCACAAGACACCGACTCCCGGGCTCGACCAGGGCTGTTTCATAGGACCATCACAGAGGGACACAGCTACTTGAGGCGGCGGCTAATGGAAAACCACGCCCGCACAAACCCCCCTCAGATACTATGTTGAAAAAGACGACTGTTTTCGTTTGCTGGTGGAATGCGACTCACTAGTAATTTTGGATACCTTAAGGTTGTTCCCTATACCTACATTTTTTAATTGAAAACTGCCCTTTATAGGGTTTTTTGAGAGCCTTATTGAGTCTGGAGGCTATTGCCACCCTGACAGACCCATGGTCCCGGGCATATTTGTAAGTTAAAGCCGTTTGCGTGACCTACCCCATGAGCGAAAACACTCAAAATAGCTGATTTCAGAACACCATAAAACTTTATCGAATAGTGTGTTAAAATGATAAAGAAACATTTAGGTCACTTCATGTAGTATGTTATTATTTTCTGGTAAAAAAAGGTTTGTTCTGATAATTGGAATTCTAAGCGAAATTTACAATAGTGTATTTTGTAATTCGCAAATTGCCCGGGTGTTATCAATAACATTACAAGTGTTTGCATTGTTGGGTAATTGCTCAAGCCCTTTTTATTCGATAAAGTCGTACTTTATGTCATAACTATCACATTGATTATGAAGAAAATATGCGGTCCTGCACAAAATTTGGCACTTTGGGTCGTTTGCGAGTGCGTATTCAATAAGGGATACAAGCGATGTCTGACTTCCCGCAGATCATATCTCCACTGTAGCCGGTCCCAAGCCCGCATGAGAATGGAGGGAAAACAACTATGCCAAACTTACAAGGAAAACCTACGCCCAAACTGTTGCAAACTACGCCCAAACTGCTAGTCTTCCATCATTATTTGTGACAGTAAACTGGAACAAACAACAACGGCATATACGGGATGAGAACGTTTATCTATAAGTAAATAAATGCACCAAATGCTTCTTAGTAATTTAGTTAGTGCAGTGGTAAGATACTCTCTCGCCATGCAGGTAACCAGGGTTCGAGCCCCATAGATGGCATTATTTTTGTCCTGCTCACATTTGAAACCCATACAGTTTCTACTTTGCTAAATGAAACAAACACACAAAATACCCAAAACAAAAAAATAAACCTGTGGTAATTTTTTTAAAAATATGTGATTATCATCAATGTGGTAATGTGAATGTTAAACCATGAAACAACCAACCAACTGGATTCAGTCTTGGATAAAAATGCACACTGGTTACCTCGATACATTTGTTCATTCATTTTTTCAGCCAGGCATTGTGTGAGCATGTTAACATTACATGTTTACATTTATTCAATCATTCACAGCTTCACTGATGAAAAAGCACACCAAAGAGTGTTGTCACAGACAGTTTTTTTTAAATTTTTACTGGCATCATCTACAAACATTAATTGATGTGAATTTGTTTAATATACCTGCTGCAAGAAATGCTACACGCTCCTTTGGTGTCTCCGTGAAAGCAGGTCGATTAACATCTCTGGTTGAAAGATGTTTGTGAACAGATTGGTAGTGGATGTACCTATCTCTCTAGCTGAATCTCAGTTTCCCAGCAGTTTTTGGTTACAAATTATAAGGAAACAAAACAAATGTCACACATATTTCAATATGCTCTGTTATGTTTACACATGATCATTGTGAATGTGAGTAAAGAATATCTCTGTTTATTTTTAAAACAAATGCTGTATTTGCAGACATTCCTTTAAAGTACACAGTCAAGTCTGTTGAAAGCATATTAGGCTACAATGCAAGTAGGCACCTATACAAAAGTAACGACCTCAAATACAAAACGTTAAACATTTAGGGCTTAACATCTTTTGTCCATAAAAGGTTATTTCAAAGATGGGTCACAGAAATAGGGTCTGAACAAATTTTGACCCCAGCTGGATGCGAACCCAGGACCTTCGGGATGAGAGTCAAACACACTACCACCGAGCCACCCAGCTCCCCCTCAAAATACAGCTTTACTGCAGAACATATTTCAACTACATGTAACATTATTCACATTTATATTGACAAAGTGCTGGCTTTATACAAGCTATTTGAGAGAAAAGTGGAGCTGATGTCATTTTTAGTTGTGTGCATGTCAAGGGAGACCGACACCGGCAACCACTTGCTCCTGAGGTATTTATTTGGGAGCCAACGGCACATTATATAAAAGAAGGGGGATAGGAGAGAAGGAATGACAGACTTATCATTTAGAGCCTTTAAGAGAGAGAGAGAGAGAGAGAGAGAGAGAGAGAGAGAGAGGGGGAGGAGGGAGGAGAGAGAGAGAGAGAGAGAGAGAGAGAGAGAGAGAGAGAGAGAGAGTGTGTGTGAGAGAGAGAGAGAGAGAGAGAGAGAGAGAGAGAGAGAGAGAGAGAGAGAGAGAGAGAGAGAGAGAGACCATCACTGTAGTCCTGGTATAACTCAACATTGCACATCCCACAACATTATAACAATGAAATGCAGTATCCAGCCACCAAACTGCACTACACAGATACTGTGCACAATGTTGGCATGAAAATCAAACAATACTGTTACCAGTATCACACTGTGTCCAATTGCAGCACAACAAAGTGAAATGCAGTCTCAAGCCCCATAACGTACACTGCACAATGCTGATGTCAACACAAAATACCATAACAAGTGCATAACAAGGGTACAATGCACTGTGTCACCTAGTCTGCATAATATAGGCATGCACACCAAACAATACTTGTACTGCTCTTGATACAAAGTCTGTGCAGTCGACCATATAACACTGCAAAATAAACAAAACAAACATAAAGTACGGTACATATCATATGCCTATGATCAGTTATCACCCAACCACTTAAATCTGCTGTGACAGCTGGAGGATAATGCAAGAACTGCAAGGTCAACTCACTCTTGAGAAGTATTGCGTTTTTCATTGAGCAAGTCCATATTTGGCACAACATTTTAAGCTGAGGGTTTAATGACATACATATACACCCCCGCATTTCTATATTTCAGCACATCCCCTCTTCAGAAAGGACCCATGGGTTTTATACTCTGAGGCCAATGACCATTTTCAGAATGAACCCTGTATATCATTTTGAATCATGCAAAGCGGAGCAGTGATAAGTTTTCTCCTTGTCTCACACCAATGCTGCACAAAATCTATCTGTACCACTGTTTCCTACCCCATAAGAGTCAGCTGTGGAGTACATATTTTGAATGACTGATGTATGCCAGTATTTAGGAACTTGTCACAAAAAGACCTGTTCATATGATGAAATGTCTTCGAAAAATGAACACATTGTCAGTAAAGGGGTTTTCCTTGGATAATCAAAAACTAAAAGGCCTATATATTAAGCTGCGTTTCCAAATCGCGACATGACAGGAGAGTAACAAAAAGTAACCTTTCTGAGGGGGTCATCCAAATAATATGCATATGAAGGTCTTACCATCAGGTATCTCTTTACCAAGTTTAGGGTTAATTGTGAGGAATACTTGAGAAAAAAAAATCTTTGGGCAATATATGGCTATGTTGTACCTATTTCCTGATTTCTTGTGACCCTTGACCTTTCTGACCTTTCATACATACAAAATTAGTATGCATGAAAAGTTCTTACCACCTTGTACCAAGTCTGGGTTTGAAGTTGTGTATACTTGAGAAAACATCTTTTTGGTCAAAATACAGCTATTTTTCACCTTTTTACTGCACTACAAATTAATACATGGGTGTCAAATCGCTTTGTCACGTTGTTATATGAAAACACACAAAGCACACCCCCATCACTGTACAATAGCCCCTGAACTGCTCGACTGCACGTTACAATTTTGTCGCCCCGCTGCTTCTATGTCAGGCTTATGGAAACACTCCCTCTTTATTTCTATGTTCTCGAGTTTTGTCGCTGTCACTTTGTTGTCACTGCCCACTGCTGTTGTATCTGCAGATGAATAGCTAGGCCTAAAGCCTGCTTGCCCTTCTCCTAATATATGGCTATGCATCAGCTCAGGCAGTAAGGCACAGGCCTTTGCTGCATTGCGAATGATGTGACTGTCCAAAACCTTGACATTGTGGCCAGCCTGGTGAATGGACATCAAAATAACAGGACCTCTGCCCTCCTACACAGGACAATCAGTTCACTTCCTTTGCCTTCTCGTCGGTTGGCCATCCCAGAGAGATGTACCCGCTGAACTCTCTTTCCCTCATCTTTCACAGCCTGCAAAAGATAATTTTGAATCATAAAAAAATTTGACATGCACATATTGCGTGTATATATGTGTTCTCCAACAGGTCTCTTAAAATGTCTAATCATAAGTATAGGGCTGGATTTTGTACCAGCGAAACCTGAGCTTTTTTTCCCAAATGCCTACATTTTTCACAAATTTGTCAACCCTCTGTGACCCTTGACCTCTGTGAGGGGCTGATTAAATTAGTATGCACAGAAAAGTGTTATCATCATGCCAAATTTTATTGAAAAGTTTGCAAAAACATTGATAAAAACTACAACTCTACCCGAAACTAACTTTTGTCACCCTCTTGCCAACCTTGAGCTTTCCGAGGGGTCATCCAAATTAAGGACTTATCATGTGGTATCTCCATAGCAAGTTTGAGTTTGAAGTTGAAAATAATACTTGAGATGACCTTTGAAAGGTCACAGAAATTGGTATGTTTAGAATGATTTTACCACAGAGTACCCTTGTGCCAAGTTTGAAGTCTGAGGCTTGAATAGTCTCCAAGGAAATGCCAATGTTAAAGTTGCCCACAGATAACAGACAGTTGACGGACGACCCATTACAAACACTTACTTTTGCTATCACACGTGAGCCAAAAATTAGACGCCATTGAGCTTGAAATGACCACAAAGGGTGTATACATATCTAGAATGAGCATCAATATTCAAAGTGTAACTTGCAGAAATTGTTTCTCAAACAGGACACAATGCATTGCTGTTTAGCAACAGCACACACTGGACCAAATGGGTAGTATTCAGTGTTTTCTAGTCCTTTTGTGTGCACTAAGTGCTTATTAAAGAAAACGACAGTATTTGCAGACTTGCCGAACACTCTAGTTTCCAAATCAAATGCAATATGATGCCACTTGTTGACAGCAAGTGATTGTAGCATTCAGTGTTGTTGAGAATGCTGGTACTGGTACTACACCATCTTCAAAATGAAAGAAAGCATTACAGTGTGATGTGTTTATTCACACCAGTTGTGTTTTGTTATGAACCTGATTTTATTCACAAATCAATCGGTATGATTTACCTCGAGTCCAGGAGAATAAGTGTTGCCTTCTCTCACTTTAGTTGATCCACTGGAACTGGCATTGTCTGCTTTTAGCTGTGGCCTTCTCCTTTGAGCAAACATGACCTGACTAGCTCTCGCCTCTTCTTAAAGTAGGCGTCATACGTCTGTGCTTGTTTGCAAGTATACCCTCTGGGCGTGACTCTACATTGAGATGTCAACAACAACACTGACCTGAAATGAAATACATGTTTATTACCATGTTATTCGGCAGCATGACAATTTTTCACTTCTGATCTTATTTCAGGGTGGGTCGGTTCCAAGCTCCTCAAAAAGGGACTTTGTTATAGCATTATAAACAATTTGGGGACGGGAGGGGGGTTGGGGGGTGAAGGGGGGGAGGGAGTCCCCCCCCCCCCCCCCCCCCAATTTGCCCCTACATTTAGTTCACGCATTACTACCTTCAAACTAATATGAAATAAACTGTGAACACCACAAACAACAATGGTGAAGCCTGGATCGCTCGTGTGCATTTAAAACTGATCATTTTCATAATCTCAACTGTGTGACCTTTCCAAAAGGTGACTGAAATTTAAGTGCCATGAGTCTCAGCATAAGTAAAGGGCTGGCTTATGTACTAGTTGTTAATAGTATTTGAGAAAAAACTTTTTTTGTTTGGTCAAAATATGGCTATTTTTTACCTATTTCCTGATTTCTCATGACCCTTGGCCTGAACTCAAACTGGTATGCTAAGAGTAAGAAAGGTCTTGCCACAAAGAATCCTTCGGCCACGTTTGAAGACTGTGATTTGAATAGTCTTCGAGAAAATGCCAACATTAAAGTTAACCATGGATGACCAATGGCCCAGAACATAGCCTCACACTTGCTTCGCACATGAGCCAATGAAAGAAATCATTACAATATGATGTGTTCATTCACACCATAGTTGTGTTGTGTTGTGCACCTGATTCTCGTCACAGATCTACTGGTATGTTTACCTTGAGTCCAGGAGAATAAGTGTCACCTTCCCTCACTTCACTTGAGCTGTGAGTGTGACCTTGGTGTAGGCGTCATACTTCTGCGCTTGTTTGCAAGTATCTACTCTGGGTGAAAGTACTGAGACTCCAAAGCGAGAGGTCAACAGCAGTATTAGCCTGAAATGAAATACATGATTGTTACTGTGTTGTTCGGCAGCATGACAATTTCACTTTGCGTGAACTAAATGCAGGGGCAGATTATTACTTTCAAAATAAATGCAACAAAAACTGTGTAAACCGCAAAGAACAAACACCAATGGCAAAGTCTGTATGCCTCATGCGCATAACTGATTCACATATAACCTGTATGACCTTTCCAAAGGGTAGCTGAAATAAGTGTCACGAGTCTCAACATAAAGGCTTGCTTTTGTACTAGTGAAATTTGTATTTTTCACACATTCCACGGTCATCCAAAATGGTAGTCAATAAATATTAGGGTTTCAGTCAAAGTAGCGTTTAACTAGGTAACCCTTTTAATCCTGATACACCCACTGCTTGAAATAAATGTGACTATGATAGTTCAAGGGTGGTGCCAGAATAGATTGGCGTCTCATCCGCCAAGCTATTCTGGCACCATCCTTGAACTAAAAAAATGCTGGACCTATCTCCTAGTAATATAGCCTTCATAAGAGAGAGAATGGATGAGCAAACTACGTTACTACGTACTGGAAGCAGTTACTGAGTTTTTGGTCCATAATGCCAAATTATCCCTTAGTATGACTTTTTTCTACACACAGTACGTTTTTCTAGATAATAAGCACTGGCACTGGTTTAATATAACTACAATGTCGACTGCATACCCTCCACCGTGTTAGTAAAGGCTCTCTGAGAATGTATGGAAATGTTCTACTTCTAGGTGGTGACTGACATGGAATGCATGCCCCTGTCAACCCACAATAAAATGTAGTCTTCTTCATTGCAGGTAGGCAGTGGCGATGGCAATACTACTGTGGGGACCTAAATTTCCATGAATAAAAAGACAGTTAGCTAATGGGGTTTTACGCCGTGCAGGTGACATCTCACGACGGTGCATAAAGGGTTGGATAACCAGTGAGATATGCCATTTATAGACTGTACGACATTTTGCTTCCACTAGTAACTCGTGTTCCAGTCACTTGGCAAACACCACCACCCTTTTTTCTAATTTAGTTTACCTTTTCGTTGCTGATGTCTGAAGAGATTTTGTTGTTTTCCTGGCTGCCACGTAGACTGCTTCCCGTTTGGTTGTCCCGTTCATTTTTTTCTTTATTAATTACGTTGTTTTGCGCCCCCTTCGCAGGTTATGCGTTACGCTCGATGACTTGTTGCAACTTATGTAAAAGTATCTTATTTCTGAGGAAACAAAAACATTTTATGCATAAAAACAGTTAGCTTATACACCTATTTCAGACACCATATATCTCTTTTGTCAATTATCGATAAATTGAGCTTGTTTGCAATACGACGTGCCGTACGGCGATTTGTTTCGGTGACCTCAAGTCTCAGGTCACGGCAGATGCAAGATAGCGGTATCTAAATGCTCAGAAAAGATGCGCGAAAGAGGTGTGTCCTACAACCTTAAGGTTGGCGAAAAACTGCACACTACATCACGTGATGTAAAAACACGTGAAATAGATACCACCCGATGACGTTCAGACAGGGCGGTCACGTGCTTTACGCCAACATCCAAACTCTCGCACGGCAGCAAATACACGTGTAACAGGCCAACTACTACATACCTACGCTATCGCTACCCGGTGATTAACTGAACCCTGTCACCCCTCTAAACTTACCCCCCTACAAAATTAGACGAAAAAAATCCGTGTCGTGACACCCTTAAATCACTACGTCAACGGCAACTCAACACAGGCCCACAATTGCCCACTGGATAAGCTCAGGATGGTATGAATCAAAGCACACAACATGTCTCCTCTCAGCTAACCAGAAATTTCCAGCAAATTTCAACATTCCACCCTACTACAAAATTTCGAACAAGTCAAAATTTATTTTTAAAATTTATTTTTAACAACACCGGTCCTCTTACTGCCTGAACATGCCAAATTTGAATATGTAATATGAACTGAAGCAGTCGTTAAAGTCACCTGCGATAAGTTGGGGGCCTGTTACGATTGTGGTTGTGTTGTTCTGTGAGAGCATGCATGTATTAATCGTAGTAAAAGATTCGATATTTATTTGAGCTATCATGGTTACGAATCACGTACCTTTTCAGTAAGATTCGGTATCGTTTGTGCTTAGAGCGGAATTGGCTTTGTTGTGATATGCTAGGATTAGACCGGAAGATTCTAGAAAAGCCGCACGGAGAATAGAGGTCGATTTTTGTGATGCGTAAATTCGCTCAGAATAGACTAGAATGTTCGAGCGAAGTCGCGCTCTGTCGAGTGATCTCACATCTGACGTCAAAGTGTAGGCAACATTTTGCAGCCAGTATTAAAGCCACTCTGATACTCATAGTTGTTTTCGGTATGCGTGAAGTTGGCATATGTATGACGAAGATCTTGAAATTTCCAGAAAATGCGGGCATGTTCGTGAACTGTCTGACATACTTTTGTGTGACGTTATAACGCGCCGGGATTTCCCAAAATAGAGGCTGGAAATAGCACCCAGATTTTTGTAGACCATTCTGGTGTATTCTTTGTAGACTATTCTGGTGTATTTCATTAATATTTATGAGTTTCGGTTACGTATTTTATTTTGATTGGTTGTGTTGTATGAAGTTGCTGGATTATTCTGGAAAGCATGACACTATATGAGACGGGGCTAGGAGGCGCGATTGTACATTGTTCATTTGTAGAATTGCAATGTAACAGCGTCGGTACATTGTTCAGTTGTTTAATTGCAGTGTATCGTAAGCACATTGACATAGAAAGAGCTACGCAAGATATTGTGGTTCATTGTCAGTGACGGAGTTATGCAGTGAATGGTGATGTACATTGTATGTGAGACAGTGTTGACATTTCGCAGAGGAGAGGTTGTATCAGTGTTGGTGTATTTGTGGATGCATTGTGTGGAGAACGCATCGCTGCAATAAAATATTGTTGGAACTGTTACTCCAGTGTGTTCTACAACCTTAAGCCACGTGTGACGGATTGCAGCTGAGTGAAGTTTCTTTAAAAGAACCTTACGTGCGTGCGTCTGGTGTGATATCATTCTACGACTACGACTCAACATGTAACAGAGCGTCAAAGGAGATAAGCTGTAACTCTCTAACCAAATCTGCTATCTGGGCTGAGGCGTGGGAAGGGTTGGGGTGAGGGGGAGGGGGGGGGGGTGTAGATGACCGTTACACATATCTGACCAAACACGAGATGGAGATAACGGGGTCTGAGTGACACTGAGAATAAGTCTACATCACGTGTTGTAAGCTGTTTCCTAACCATTACGCGTGACTTGCTACACCACCTTTTATTAACATACAGGCCATACATCGCTCCACCAAGTTTCAGAAAGCACATCAAACACCCATTCTTATACTCGCTCGTCAAACGCACATTCGCTACCAGTTCCACACAGTTCATATTATCGCTCTTGGGTCTGATAGAAATCACATTCGCCATGATCATGGGTGGTAATGGAGGCCTGTTATTGTCAGTCGTCGCATCAACTCCCCTCTCTGTGCTCTCTTTCTCTTTTTCACGCTGCTCTTGCACTTGCCATCGCTCGGCAACACAGTTCTCCTCGTCTCATCAGGCAAGTCACACGCACAACCGCTGCTGCCACTTAGAGCTCTCAGCAGCAGCAGCAGGGACTCCCGAGTATTTTGAATCGTACCACGCGCGTTGCCGCCGCCATCTTGGTCTGAAAGACTCTCTACACAAACACCCTTCAACACGCAGATCCACGCCAACACAGTCAAAAGCATCTTAGAAATGTCCACAGTATTCATCCTGAAGCCTTCACACAACACTCTGACATGTACAAACGTAAAAAGGTGCTCTCTAAAACCAAGGTAAATCCACAAAATAGACAGAGACACTGTCGCGCGGCCCTTTGCGGAGCGCCACCACCACACAAAAAAAAAAAGAAAAACAGAGTGAAACCGCAGGTGTAATACATATATTTAACTGTATCTAAATTTTTGATGCTCAACTGAATACTGCAGAAAGCAGACTAAAAAGTGCTGTGTAATAAAATTATATTTAGTTTAAAATGAACTTGCTGACACTCGACCCACTCTGTGGTTTGTTTTGTGGTGCAACAGGCTGTGGGAAAACTGAATTTATACTTATTGCAAACAAGGTGCATCGATCATTTTGAAAACATTGTGATATTGTGTCCTACGATTAAACACAACAAGCCTTATTTAACACCGTTTATTAATTTCGACTGATCACAACATTTATTTAGTCGACCCTGAGAAAAAACTGAAAGACTACCTTCAGTATTTTTGCAAGCATTTTCAAGGGCAGCCAACTTTGAAAAGAAAAGGGGAGACTGCCATTGCTAATATTTTAGGAAGGTTACAAAGTAAATTAGATAATAGCACTGTCAGGGGAGAGAAGTGTGCATGATCGACCAGTGATCATAGATCTAATGTGGCCAAAGCACACACAAAAAAAGAGATAGGAAACAGAGGGGGCGCTAAAAAAGTGACTGAAAGCAATGCATATGGAAGCCCCCCCCCCCTCTCCCGAAGGGGGGCGTATCACATATCCCACTGTTCCAGCCACTCAGTGCATGGAAATTTAAATCTAGGTTCCCCCAAGGGGGGTCCAGATATTTAGCCGGTGTGGACAGCTGTTTCGGTCTTGGCGACCTCTTCAGCACACCATCGGCGATACCGGAGGAGGCAGGAATTTCTGCCTACCTGCAAAGACAACCACATTTTACTGTGGTGTCTGCAGGGGTATATATTCCATGCCACCACCTAGAGCTAAATTTCCATGCACCCTAAAAGAGAACCTACCAAAAGGGGGGAAGGGGTTGCAGTCGATATTGTAGTAGTAAATGAAAAGAAAAGGGTAGACTGCCAGTGCTAATATTTTAGGAAGGTTACAAAGTAAATAAGATAATAGTACTGTCAGGGGAGAGAAGTGTACAAGATCGACCAGTGATCATAGATCTACTGTGGCCAAAGCAGACACACAAAAAAGAGAAAGGAAAGAGAGGGGGCGCTAAAAAAGTGACTGAAAGCAATGCATATGGAAGCCCCCCCGAAGGGGGTCGTATCACATATCCCACTGTTCCAGCCACTCAGTGCATGGAAATTTAAATCTAGGTCCCCCCAAAGGGGGGTCCAGATATTTAGCCGGTGTGGACAGCTGTTTCGGTCTTGGCGACCTCTTCAGCACACCATCGGCGATACAGGAGGAGGCAAGAATTTCTGCCTACCTGCAAAGACAACCACATTTTACTGTGGTGTCTGCAGGGCATATATTCCATGCCACCACCTAGAGCTAAATTTCCATGCACCCTAAAAGAGAACCTACCAAAAGGGGGGAAGGGGTTGCAGTCGATATTGTAGTAGTAAATGAAAAGAAAAGGGTAGACTGCCAGTGCTAATATTTTAGGAAGGTTACAAAGTAAATTAGATAATAATCACTTTTTAAATTAGAAGGTTACAAAGTAAATTAGATAATAGTCACTTTTTTAGCGCCCCCTCTCTTTCCTATCTCTTTTTTTGTGTGCTTTGGCCACAGTAGATCTATGATCACTGGTCGATCATGCACACTTCTCTCCCCTGACAGTGCTATTATCTAATTTACTTTGTAACGCAGCCAACTTTGTTTGTTGCTGTTGATTGCTCTGCAGATAAAGATATTGTTAAGAAGACAAACACTTTAGCAGAACTCGCCTTCAGTGGCAGACATGCACACATTAGTGTCTGAGTTCTCACTCAAAAATATAATGCTGTACTAAAAGATTTTTGAGAGCAACTAAAGTTTATCTGTTTGTTTTACTCCCAAAGATCGTGATAGCTTCGAAGACTGTCTCAGGCAGAATGATGTTATACCTGGAAAACACGAACGAGACATTGTAAAAAAGAAATCAACTAAAATCAACTAAGCATCTAAAGCTTATTTTAAAGACATATCAGCCCACGGGGCATGGATTAGTAAATTAATTTATACTTTTGTTTTGGTCATAATAATGACAGACAGACTAGCGACGCAAACCGTTGATGTTACAGACTGCTTCAGATATGTTTATCACTTTGATTGAACAAAAACATATTTTGAACATCCTGGCAATGCGCCAATAACAATACCAGCGATGATATATATGACGTATATTGTATCTTTGGATTATATTGATGGGCTACTATATATAGAGTACATAACTGTTGAAAATAAGACACGTCCTTTAGAAGTAGATGCTAACTGGTTCGAGACACTGTGTGATCGATCACATACACGATGAACTATGTAAACTGAATCTTTATATTATGAATGTTACAGTCAATAAAGGGGTATTACACAAACAGCGCAAATGGTAATATTTTTATATTTATTATTTTGCCGGTCTATAAAAAATGACGGACAAAGTGATTGACCTTACAGAGTTCTTTAGTTATTTCCAACACATTGATCAGTTAAGAACAGATTTCAAACAACCAGACACAACACCAATAACAGCACCAGTGGTGATATTCGTCTCATTTCCTATAACATTAACAATATTTCAGGATATACCATTTGTAGAGTACATGCTTGTTGATTTTAAAACACATACCTTTGAAGTATATGATAACTGGTTTGAGACAGTGTTTGAACAAATATTCAGACAACTATGTGAACTGAATCTGTTTATTGTAGGTGTTACAGTCAATAAAGTGGTATTTTACATACTGTAGTTTTTCAAATTATTATTTTGTCAGTAAAATAATTATTATTTTGTCAGTAAAATAAAAAGGATGGACAACGTACAAAGTTTGCTTCAGCTTACGAAACGTGTTTCACACATCAAACTTACTTACTTACTTATGCCTGTCACCCCTCTCCGGGTATAGGCCGTCGACGAGAGACCTCCAGGGACTCCTGTCATGTGCTTCTCCTTCAATTTTACTCCTGGTGGTTCCCAGTCTCTTGATGTCTGCTTAGAGGTCTCGACGCCAGGTGTTTCTCGGCCTGCCTCTTTTTCTCTTTCCCTGGGGGTTCCATGACAATGCCTGCCTAGTAATACTGGAATCTGGCTTCCTCAGACTGTGACCAATCCATCCCAATCTTCTTCGCTCAATTTCATTCTCTGCTGTTGTCTGCCCTGTTCTCTCCCAGAGTCTGACGTTGCTGATCTTCTCTGGCCAGTGGATTTTCAAAATTCTTCTAAGGCAACTGTTTATAAAGATCTGTAGTCTGTTGACTGTGGTTTTTGTCAATCTCCAAGTCTCTGCTCCATATAGGAGAACTGCTTTTACGTTGGAGTTGAAAATCTGGACTTTGTTGTGATGTGACAGCTCTCTGGAACTCCACACTTTTTTCAACTGGAGAAAGGCTGCTCTGGCTTTACCGATTCGTGCTCTGACATCTGCATCAGTGCTGCATTTTTTGTCTATGATGCTCCCGAGATAGGTGAAGGACTCCACCTCCTCCAGCGGGATGCCAGCAAGCAAGATTGGTTCTTCCCTGGTTGCGTTCAGCCTCATTGTCTTTGTTTTCTGTTTGTGGATGGTGAGGCCCACTTGGGACGAGATGTCAGCAAGCCTCGTGGTCTAGTCCTGCATTGTTGATGAGTGTGGGACAGTAAAGCCAAGTCGTCTGCAAAATCGAGGTCGTCAAGCTGTGTCCACAGTGTCCACTGTATTCCACTTCGTCTGTGCTTTGTGGTCCTCTTCATGACCCAGTCTATGGCCAGAAGGAAGAGGAACGGAGACAGCAAACACCCCTGCCTGACACCGGTTCTGACCTGGAGCTCCCTGGTGAACTGTCCTTCGTGGATCACGCGACATGTCATGTCATCGTAGCTGCTCTTGATCAGGCGGACGAGCTTTGTGGGTACACCGTAGTGTCGTAGGAGTTTCCACAGAGTCTCTCGGTCCACGCTGTCAAATGCTTTCTCGTAATCCACAAAGTTGATGTACAGCGGAGAGCTCCACTCCAGAGACTGTTCCACGATGATGCGGAGAGTGGCGATCTGGTCTGTACATGATCGGTTTTTCCTGAATCCTGCTTGCTGGTCTCTCAGCTGGGGGTCAACGGAGCTCTTCATTCTCTCCAGGATGATCCTGTTAAAGACCTTTCCTGGTACTGACAGCAAGGTGATTCCTCTGTAATTGGAACACTTGCTGAGGTCGCCTTTCTTGGGAAGCTTGACTAGGTGCCCCTCCTTCTAGTCCGCCGGCATCACCTCCTCTTCCCAGATCTTTCCAAACAGTGGGTACAGCATCTCTACTGTTGTCTCTAGGTCTGCTTTCAAAGACTCTGCTGGGATGCCATCTGGCCCTGCTGCTTTGCCGTTCTTCAAAAATGCCACTGCTCTTCTGATCTCTTCCCGGCTGGGTCTGTCACAGCTGATGGGTAGGTCGGTCTCTGCTGGCTGTATGTCTGGGGGGTCGGGTGGGCTGGGTCTGTTCAGTAACTCTTCAAAATACTCGGCCCATCTGTCTGCAATAGGCTTGCCTTCTTTGTCTTTTACTGGTCTTTCTGTATGGCCATACGTGCCCGACAATCTTCTGGTAATGTCGTAGAGCTGTTTCATGTTGCCGCTGCCTGCTGCCTTTTCTGCCTCTGCTGCCAGGCTGTTGTGTAGGCCCTCTTGTCGGCCCTGATACTCCTCTTCACCTCGAGGTTGGCTTCCGAGTATTCCTCCTGTGCCCTGGCTTTGGCTGCTCTCGTGCGACTGTTGTTGACAACTGCTTTCTTCTGCTTCCTCACTTCTATCTTCTTCAAGGTCTGTGCCGACAGCCAGTCCTTGTGATGGTGTTTCCTGAACCCTACAGTGTCTTTGCAGGTTGAGTTCAGCGCCTCTCTAACTGCCTTCCACTGCTGCTCTGTGGTGACCGCTTCTCTTCGTTTACTAGCTCCTGTAGCGCTTGAAACTGGTTGGACAGCACCATTTTGAACTCTTCTCTCACTCCAGTTTCTCTCAGGAGGCCTACGTTATAGCGCTGTCTTCTTGTTGTCTCTGTGCGGCTTTTCTTTAACTTGAGCTTTATTCTTAAGGTAAGCAGATGGTGGTCTGAGGCGACATCTGCTCCCCTCCTCACTCGAACATCTTGAAGGGATCTTGTAAATTTCTTGCTAATGCAGATATGGTCTATTTGGTTCTCTGTAGTATGGTCAGGTGAGACCCAAGTTGCTTTGTGTATTCTTCTGTGTGGGAAGATGCTGCCTCCAATGACAAGTCTGTTTAGAGCACAAAAGTCTACGAACCTCTCCCCGTTCTCACTCATCTCCCCTAGTCCCTGTCTCCCCATCACCTCTTTGTATCCAGTGTTGTCCTCCCCTATTTTGGCATTGACATCGCCCATGACAATGGTGATGTCTCGCTCCGCACATTTGTCCACAGCACTCTGAAGTCGCTCGTAGAACTCTTGTTTCTCTTCCTCATCACTGTCATTTGTGGGCGCATAACACTGGATGACGTTCAGCTTGAGATTTTTCTTGGTTCTAAAGGCTGCTGTGATAATTCTTGGCCCAAGAGGTTCCCAGCCCATCAGCGCTCTCTATGCCACTGGTTACAGCATGAATGCTACTCCTTCTGTTTGGGGGGCATTCTCCTCTTCATGACCTGAATACAGAATCATCTCCCCACTTAACAGCCTTTTCTGGCCAGACTGCGTCTATCTGGCTTCACTGATACCTAGCAGGGAAAGGTTGTACTTTTGCATTTCCGCTGCTATCTGGGTGGCCGTGCCGCTCTGGTACATGGTCTTGACATTCCATGTGCCCATGGTTGTGTCCCTGGATAGAGAGAGGCGGCTCGGTCCTGTGGCTTCCGAAGACCACCGGCTTTCACCACAGGTCGTCATACATCTTCTGGTAAAAGAACCTTCCTCCTCCAGGAAAGGAATTACTGTTTGTCTTTTGGTCGGCGTTTTTGTAGCTATTTCCTTTTTTTCCAGGCTGTGGAAGCTACCCCCACGCCCAACCCCCTTACTAGGAGGACCAGGGGTTTTCTGTCGGGGTCACCTTCCCTTAGACCATGTTGGTTCACGGCACCTTATTTCATTCGGTGCACTCCTTTCGCGAGGGACCCCCCTATCCACCACCCAGGGGACGCGCCTCAACGCCATATGGTCCCAGCGCAAAGCACATCAAACTTGCCTATGTCAAACAATATATATGAATCAATAGAAAACGCTTTTACTGTAATACAAGAGCCCACTCGGCACCAGCCTCCACGTGGCGTGGGTGGGTAGTCTCCTCTGTCACTCACTGAGTAGGCTAGCAGAAGGGTGCCATCTTTGTCCAGGATTAAGACTTGATGTCAGCAGATGTTGTTCAGTTTTTTTTTCACTGATCCGGTTTTTAAGTAGCTGTGCTAACCCATGTCCTACCATGCTGGATTGGTCCTTAAACATACGCATGAGGTTTTGGTCCTTTGGATGCCAAGTGTTTGCCGTGCTTGGAGACCCGTGTTGGGGGAGAAGAGGATCCTGGTGGCTGAGGGTTGCGGCTCACTGGTGCCAACACTCCACTTTGGCCTTGACTTCTACCTAAACGAGAGGCTAGTCGTACCGGCCAAGTCAATCGGATCTTGTCACGTTGAGCCCTATCCGACTGTTGACATGCGGGTTGCTATACAGTGCACCATGCTATAGCCTCTGCTGCAGATTAGGTGCTTTACGCCAGCATTCTCCTGCATTCAACGGTGTGATAGAAGGCAGTAGAAGGCGGTGGCTCAGACGGTTCGATCTGGCTTAAACCCTTGAGTATAATATCTTTCGGGCAGTCTCCATTGTGCGTCGGCTGGAGACCCGCCAACAGTTGCAATTTCTCTTGTTGGGCTCGGTGGCGGTAGCCCCCCCCCCCCCCCCCCCCCCCCGGGGGATGAATATCTCTACTATTAACATATGAAAAGGACAAAAAAAAAAACTGTCACAAAAGCAACACATAGCCACCGACATTGAACATGACAGTGACTCGGACTGTGAGGAAGCGACGCCTCCTGCGTCGGCCGTATGGCTTCGCTTCCTCATTGTCCATAGCAAGGTGAAGGACAAACCTGTTTCCAAGCTGCATCATTTTCTGGTGGGGTAGACCCTCAGGAGCCGTGTTGGCAGGCCTGATGCCCAGCGCCTCAGGTCTGGTGACTTGCTGGTAGAATACTGTACCCGGGCACACTTCAGCGGGCTGCTGAGGCTCTCTTCCATCGGAGACACTCCAGTGGAAGTCACACCAAACAAAACTATGAATTCTTCATGAGGCGTGATAAAAGATCAAGCATTGGCAGAACTGTCAAAAGATGAACTTAAGTCTCAGGGGGTGACTTACGTCAGGCGCTTCGCTACCAAGCGAAGTGGTGGGAAGATACGTCTCGCTACCGTCATCCTGACGTTTGGCACTCCCACCCCTCCCACTACCATCTCCCCCATTCGGGTCTACCCTGGGGGACTTGAGTGGGGTTAACTACCTTTTAGTTCCCAGGGTCACCCTGATCAGCCCCACAGGGTGGTGTTTCCTCTCTATTCTGGGGCATGTGTTTCTGTCTACCTTGGTCCATTCACCTGTATTTCCTATTTTAAACTCTCCCTAATGTCTGCGCTGCCTGTAGCTCTTGATAATGTATGTGTGTTGCTAAATGGTCTTAGCTTTTTTAGGCCCCATGTCGTAGGTTTATTTAAAGTATTGGACCCGCTGGCGACATACATTCAATATTCTGTTTATTTATTTTTCACAAACAGTGAAGGCACGTCCTTAGAAAGCCTTGTTGCTGTCGGGACGTTAAGCAATGTACAATCAATCAATCCTACTACCATCTGGTGAGGTTATTACTCCGTGAAAATGTAGAAGTACATCCCTCTCCCCCGCCGGTGCTTTAAGTGCCAAAAGTATGGCCATGGGCAAAAGACATGCCGCCAGGCAGAGGCTTCGTGCGCCCTTTGCACTAGGCCCGGTCACTCTGCTGAGTCCTGCACAGCCCCCCCCCCCCCCCCCCTGTGTGTGAATTGCCAGGGGGTGCATATGGCTTCGGACAAGAAATGCCCTCGTTGGATATCCGAGTGCTAGATTCAGCAGGTGCGCGTGGAGAAGGGGCTGTCTTTTCGAGACGCAAAAATGCTGGTTGACGGCCCTGGTGCAGTTGCCTCTGCCCCAAACTCTAACACCTCTGTGTATACTTTCAGTGCAGAGGTGGCAGGCAAGCGCCCCACCAAAGATGTCTCATGTCAAACCCCAACTTCTTGGTTGAGGGCGGAGCCTCGGCTCCTCTCGCCCCTGGAGAGTAACCCTCCTCCGGTGGTGACGAGGAGCCAGGGAACACAGAAGGCGGACACTGCCGGTCCGGTAGTATCGCCTTCTGTTGCCCCTAAACCTCAGCCCCCACCCAAGCATGTCAGTGTGTCTACTCCAAAGGCTTCTAGCTATGGTCAGCCTTCTAAGGCCGTTAGCTCAGCGGCAGGAACGCTGCCCAGGACCAGAAGTCTAAAAATGTTATGGGACCGCTGTGCGCACGGATCCAGAAGGGGAACACTGATGTCCCCCTTCAAAACAAATATGCTGCATTGGAGGAGCAGATGGAGGGAGTGGAAGGTGTCGTTTCTGGTGCTGCGTCAGCTCCACTACCTTTATCTCCGAAGAAGCAGAGGAGGGATGGGAACCGGACCCCGTCTGTTTTACCAACTCCTTCCAGGGAAAACAAAGGGGGAGAGGGGGGCTCTTTACCCCCAGATAAGACTTAATCATGTACTCTCTGCTTCAGTGGAATTAAAAGACTTCTCATGTCAAACCCCATCTTCTTGGATGGAGGCGGAGCCTCGGCTCCTCTCGCCCCTGGAGAGTAACCTTCCTCTGGTGGTGACGAGGAGCCAAAGGACGCAGAAGGCGGACACTGCCGGTCCGGTAGTGCCTCCTTCTGTTGCCCTAAGCCTCAGCCCCCATCCAAGCCTGTCAGTTTGTCTGCTCCAAAGGTTTCTGGAGGTGGGAGAGTGGCTGCGGCTGCAGTGTCCTCTCGCCATCCTAGACGCCCATTTAAGCTCCTCACAAACCAGATAGGTGAGGCTAGCGCTGGCAGAATTGTCAGTACTCAAACCAAGGGGAATCACAGCGCTGGACAGACAACAGTTAGATCCCCTGCCCCAGCCTATCAGGCACCCAATCGCCAGCCCACAGAGAAATACGCAGGTATAGAATAAGACAATCATTTCCATTCCTAATAAGAATGGATCAGGTTTCTTATATAACCCATGTCTTTCTCCGGAACTTAGGAAGTAGGCAGGAGAAACATACATACACAAACATGAAGGTGCATTTAAGCTCCGCCTCCCTGACCATTCCTCTGTATTTAGTGCAGAACTGCAAGCAATTCTGCTGACACTCAGACATGCCTATCCGTCTCGGGAAAGGAACTTCCTGATTCTGTCTGACTCTCTCTCTCTCTCTCTCTCTCTCTCTCTCTCTCTCTCTCTCTCTCTCTCTCTCTCTCTCTCTCTCTCTCTCTCTCTCTCTCTCTCTCTCTACCCTGCAGGCCCTTCAGGGCGCGGGAACAGACCACCCCTGCTGGTGCAGATTCGAGAGCTTTACGCGGACTTGATGAAGGAATATTATGACATCATTTTTATTTGGATCCCAGGGCATGTGGGCATCGAAGGCAACAGGATCGCAGATTCAGCTGCCAACGATGTCCGCAATGACCCTGTCTCTGACACACATACTGTTCATAGTGATTTTAAAGATGTGATTAGTGCGTACATTGCCCGCGAGTGGCAGTCCGAGTGGGACAAAGAGGAAGCTAACAAGCTGCATGAAGCTCTTCCTACGGTGTCCGACAGTCTACCTTTTCGCTGTGGCAGCCGCCGTGAGGAGACTGTCCTTACTCGGCTCCACATCGGGCACACGTATGTTACACACTCTTACTTACTAAAACAGGATGAGCGTCCATGGTGTTTTGCCTGTGACGAGAAGATTTCTGTTCGACACTTTTTGCTGTCCTGTGCCGATCTAATTGACACAAGATATAAACACGTCACAGCAGACTCTTTGAAGGTTTTGTTCTGGGATGTTTCCGAAGACAAAATCTTCAATTTCATGAGAGAATGCAATATTTCTAACAAGATCTGAGCATTCATAGACTATGTGAATTTCCTTATTTGGCCCCTTTTTGAGAGTCTGTGGACGTTTCTTTTAAAGACTCATGCGACATTTTAGCCTGACATATTTTTAAGGTATATTTACATCTTGTCATAAGATCTTTCTTTTAGTCTGGCTAACCAGAATTTTACCCATACCACCGTGAGATGGCCATAGATGCCTGCTCGGCGTTAAGCCCCAATAACTAACAGTAATACAAGATAATCTTCTTGCTGGTATTGTAAAGATTCAGGTTGTTGCTAAAATAGAATTTAACAAGGTAGAGGGTGAAGTGATAGTATTGTATATGTTGCGATTGTGGTTGTGTTGTTCTGTGAGAGCGTGCGTGCATTAATCGTAGGAAACGATCCGATATTTATTTGAGCTATCATGATTACGAATCACGTACCTTTTCAGTAAGTTTCAGTTTCGTTCACACGTAGTGCGGAATTTGATTATCTTTTGACACACGGAGTTGAATTCTGAAGAGTCTAGAGTATTCACCACTGTTTACTGTGCGCGTGTAGGTAGCGGTCAGTATTGTGTTAAGAATAGTCGTGTACTTTCCAGAGGATGCGGGCAAGGTCGTGACCTGTCTGGCCTACTTTTGTGTGAAGTCGTAACGCGCGGGGATTTCCCAACATAGGGGTTGGAAATAGCAGCCAGGTTTTTGTAGACTATTCTGGTGTAATTTTTCTCTTTAATATTTATGAGTTTTAGTTACGTATTTTGTTCGGATTGGTTGTGTTATACGAATTTCCTCGATTATTCTGGAAAGCCTGATGCTATTCAAGAGTCGTGCTGGGAAACACTTTATGTACATTGTTTAGATGTAAAATTGCGATGTAACAGCGTCGGTACATTGTTCAGTTGTATAATTGCAGTGTATCGATATCACATTGACATTGAGAGAGTACGCAAGGTATCGTGCTTAATTGTCAGTGACGGAGTTATGCAGTGAATGGTGATGTACATTGTATGAGAGACGCATTGTGTCAAAGTGTGGACATTATGCAGAGAAGACATTGTTGGTGCATTTGTGAACGCATTTCGTGGAGATTGCATCGCTGAATTAAAATATTGTTGGAACTGTTACTCCAGTATTGTCTACATCCTTAAGCCACGTGTGACGGATTGCAGCTGAATGAAGTTAATTTAAAAAGAACCTTACGTGCTTGCGTCTGGTGTGATATCATACTACGACCACTCTCAACCACGTAACATTTTGGCACCTCCAAAGGGACTTCTTCAGTTGGCTCAATGGAAAGGGTAGCAGGAGAAAACAGCCAGCAGAGATGGCGACATCGGAGATGGAGACATTCCTGAAAATTGGAAAGGTATGTGGACTCGAAGGAGCTCAACTCCTCGAGTTTGTAAAAGAGAGAGAGAAGGAGAGATTGGAGAGAGAAGAGAACAAAAACGAGAGAGAGAGAATAAAAGTGGAAAGAGAAAGAGAAAAGAGACTCGAAGAAGAAAAGAGATTGGAGGGAGAAGAAAGGGCTAAAGAGCGTGAAATTAGGAAACTCGAAATTCAATCAGAAGAGGCAGAGAAACAGCGAGAAGAGGCAGAGAAACAGTGACAACATGAAATTCATCTAAAGCAGATGGAGATAGAGGCACAGAGCCAGAGGGCTTCTGAAGCAACAGCCTTAGCCAGCAGAGAGCAAACAGCCCGTGCGCCAAAGCTTCCACCTTTCGTTGAAAACTCAGATAAGATGGACGCTTACCTGGAGCGATTCGAGCGCTTCGCAAGCAGAAATATTATTATTATTATTATTATTATTATTATTATTATTATTATTATTATTATTATTATTATTATTATTATTATTATTATTAGAAATAACTGGAAACAAGAGACTATCAAGCTGAGTGCACTTCTAACTGGCAAAGCACTTGAATTTTACACCCGCTTACCAAGAGAAGAAGCTGAAGATTATACGCAGTTGAAAACCGCCCTGCTGAGACAGTACGACTTCACTGAAGATGGTTACAGGCGACGATTTCGGAACTGCAAGCCTGAAGAAGGAGAAACACCCGGCCTATTCTTTGAGAGAATCAGAAGCTACCTGGAGAAATGGATAGAGCTGGCTGGCTTAAACAAAGAGTACCAGGACCTGTGTGACCTCATCATCAAAAGAACAAGTCCTCAACGCATGTTCTAAGGACCTGGCCGCCCATCTCAGGGAACAAAAGGTCCAGTCCCTGAAGGCCCTGGCAGACTTCGCTCAAAGATACCTTGACGCCCACAACGTGAAGTTTGGGGCCAGTAAGCCGCAGCGTGTGTCTGCACCAGCAGAGGAAATCCACAATGTCAGAGACACCCCGAAATACAAGCCGGTGGAGAACCTGACATGTTTTCTCTGTGGAAAGAAAGGTCACAAGGCGCTTCGGTGTCCTTCTAAAGATTCCCCGAGGCGACAACATCAGAAGATCCAACCAAGATCGCGGGATAGCAGGCAGAAGCAGTACCACGTCTCAACACAGAGCCTTTGCTGTATTAGCCAACGATGTGACGTCATCCAGTGACTTTGAGTCTAGAGAAACGCGAGTGACACCGGAGCTGATTGAATTCTTTAAAAAAAAAATGGACGCATCCCAGTAGGAGATGGGGCTACATTCTTACCAGTCTCAAACATCGCGCTGCCTGAGAATGAAGTGCCGAATATGCCGGTGGTGTCATGATTCGTCGAAAACACACCAGTGAGAGTGCTGAAAGACACTGGGTGTACCTGCATTGTCGTGAGAGAGGACCTAGTAACTGAAGACCAGAAACTACAGGAGTGGACAACCCTCATTTTGGCCGACGTAACTGTAAGGATTATCCTCCTTGCCAATGTCAGTGTCGACACCCCATACTTGACAGGAGAGGTGAAGGCGTTGTGCGTTAAGACCCCTGTCTACGATCTTATCATCGGAAACATTGATGGTGCCAGAAACGCAGACGATCCAGATCCAGAGTGGAGACCGGAAACATGTGCTGTTACCACGAGAAGTCAAGCAAAGAAGTCACCAGACCATCCCTCTAAAAGTGGCGGACAATACGGAAGCAGCAGTGGTAAATAGTGAAAGGCTAGTGGAGCTGCAGATAGCCGACCCCACGCTTGACAAGTTCCCGTGTCAGGCTGAGCCCGTAACGCGAAGGGGAAAGGAAATAACCTTCGAGACCAGAAAAGATATCCTGTACCGGATATTCGACAGCAATGGAGATAAACATGTGCGTCAAGTAGTAGTTCCTGAACCTTTGAGAATGCAGGTGATGAAATTAGCCCATGATTCCATATTGGGAGGACACTTGGGAATCAACAAGACCCTCGATAGGATCCGAGTCGTCTTCTACTGGCCTGATATGGGAGGCGACGTCACCTGATTCTGCAGGTCGTGCGACATATGCCAGAAGACAATCTCCAAGGCAAAGGTGTCCAAGGTTCCGCTAGAGAAAATGCCACTGATCGATATACCTTTTAAGCGCGTAGCTGTGGACCTGGTGGGGAAAATATCCCCTCCAAGTGAAGATGGTCATCGCTACATTTTGAACTGGTGGGCTACGCTACACGTTATCCTGAGGCCATACCATTGACGAAAATCGACACTACAACAGTGGCAGAGGCGCGCGTCGACATGTTCAGCCGTTTGGGGATTCCTGAGCAGATCCTGAGTGATTTGGGAACTCAGTTCGTCTCCGACTGCATGGAGGAAGTCAATCGGCTATTGAGCATCCGACACCTTACTACCACCCCTTATCACCCCATGTGTAATGGGTTGGTTGAAAGGTTTAATGGAACATTGAAGGCTATGCTGAAGAAACTGTGTGCTAAGCAGCCAAGGTCGTGGAATAGATATATCAATGCCTTGCTCTTCGCATACCGTGAAGTTCCTCAGGATTCTACAGGGTTCCCCCCCCCCCCCCTTTGAATTACTGTACGGTAGGACTGTAAGGGGGTCCATGCACATCCTGAAGGAGCTGTGGACCAAGGATATCGACGCGCCTGAGGTGAAGATCAGCTACCAGGACGTCTTCGACCTGAGAGAGAAGCTGGAAGATACCCTCAGGATGGCTCGAGAAGAACTAGGGAAGGCGCAGAACAAAGGGAAGCATTACTATGATCGTAAGGCGAAACCTCGACGATTCCAGCCAAGTGACCAAGTGTTGGTTCTTCTTCCTACCAACAACAACAAACTCCTGATGCAGTGAAAGGGACCCTACGTTGTCGATACAGTGGCTGGCATCAACGACTACAGAGTCAAGGTCAACAATAAGGTAAAGACTTACCATGCTAATCTGCTGAAGAAGTTTATTGAGAGAGGCCGTCAAGACAAAACACAACTGGCGGCATCGGTGCGTCTTGCTGATGACGAAAGACTAGACGACGAAAATCTGTCTGTCCTTAACGAACTTCGCCACAAGGAGGATGTAGGAGACATCCAGGTCGGTCATAATCTAACCCAGATTGAACAAGAAAAACTGCGAAACCTGACCCAAGAGTTCAAGCATCGATTTACACCTGACCCACGGACAACAGAAGTCACAAGCATGAAGCACAGCATGAAGTTACAAGCATGAAGTTAACCTGACATCCAACAAGCCGGTTCGTGACGAGCCATGTCGTCTGCTACACAACACGAGAAAAGGACTGAGGGAGAATGTTGGGAAGATACCGGACTTGGGAGTCGTCAGGGAATCCAGATCGCCAGTGGTTATCGCAAAGGATCCAGAGAGATCCAATTTGGGGTGTGCGGATTAACATATATTCCGCATGCCGACAGTGTTCGATCCAGGACCAGTAACCCTTGAACTGTGTGAAATGTGAACTGTGCCCCATGATTTGGTGATGTTCCTGAAACAAACTTTGACATTCATGTTTAGTCTAATCAAGGGTTCGCATAATTTTGGAGCAGATTACCTGTGCAGAGCAAGTTAAATGAATATTTCAGTGTCCAGAACAGTCTAAAGAAACATTTCGATGTCCATGAGAATTTAAAGGGACATGTCTGCGCTCAGGACAGTTTAAAGGAACATATCTTCATTTAGGACATTTTAAAGGAACTGTGAGTTAAGTATTTTTGTGTAGTTGATTTGATTTCATTTTGATGTGAAATTTTTATTATTTGTGGTTTTGTGTAGGTTAATACAACCACAACCATATTTTTAAGATTTGAGAAGAATTTTTTGTGAAATTTCGTTCTAAAAAGGGGGGGGGGGGGGGTAATGTTGCGATTGTGGTTGTGTTGTTCTGTGAGAGCGTGCGTACATTAATCGTAGGAAACGATCCGATATATATTTTAGCTATCATGATTACGAATCACGTACCTTTTCAGTAAGTTTCACTTTCATTCACGCGTAGTGCGGAATTGATTATCTTTTGACACACGGAGTTGAATCCCTGTAGGGCAGTGGGCAGATGTTCACATCTGCACGGGACATAGACGACCCCGCCCTCCACAAGTCCCCTGCTGCCTTGCAGGTTAGGTTTTGGATAACCAAAGGCTAGGGTGCTCACACGGTACCTGATTGGGTGTATGAACTTCCTTGATGAAGTCACCACTCAGGGCGAAAGAGTCCCATGAGGGTCTCATCGGCCACATGTCCAGGACCAAGGCGAGCCACAAGTTATGTGGAGTTTCGGTTGAGGTTAACAGCCTGAAGAGGGATGGGCTCCGCCAGGTACTTTTGCCCAAGACACACCACATGCAATGACAACCTTACCTCAATCCATATCGGATCGGTCGTCGCCCGGAACAAGGACCGCGCCTTCTGTCTTGCGCCAGGGCAGAGGTGTTAAGTGTGTTACTGGTGCACCATCACCGTCAAAACTCCGTGCCAGAAACAACATCAGCACTGGCACTTGGAACGTCAGAACATTAAGAACGCCTGGAAATGTAGAGGAACTGACACATGAAATGAACAGATACCATTGGACCATCCTAGGACTTTGCGAAGTACGATGGAAGAACCTTGGGGAAACATCAACCCAGGAAAACCACAAACTGTACTACAGTGGCAGAGAAGACAAACACGAACAGGGTGTCGGATTTCTCGTCCACAAAGACATCGTGAACACCGTCATGAGTTGTCGGGCAGTCTCCAGTAGGCTTATCACCATACGCTTGAGGGCAACCCCATTTAATATCACCATTGTACAAGTTTATGCCCCCAACAACAGACTATGGCGATGAGGAAATAGAAGACTTCTATGACCAACTGCAAGAAGTTCTGGACCAGACCCCCAAGAAAGACATTCTTGTTGTGCAGGGAGACTGGAATGCCAAAATAGGAGAGGATGCTGCTAGGAACTGGAAAGGCACATGCGGACGCTACTGCAATGCAGAGACCAACGACAGAGGCTTAAGGCTCCTGGTATTTGCCAGTTCAAATGATCTAAAGCTGATGAACACGTTTGGCCCGCACAAAGCACCCAAAAGGTGGACATGGCACAGCCCGAACGGAGAGCACCATAACCAAATTGACTAGATCATGGTGAAGAGACGCTTCCAAACCAGTGTGAACATTGCCAAGACAAGAAGTTTTCCAGGAGCAGACATTGGAAGTGACCATGACTTAGTGATGATGACCTACCGACTCCGCCTAAAGGTCAACAAGCAGGGTCCCACCAGAATCAAGTTTGACCTCGAGAAGCTGAAAGACCCAGAGGTAGCGGAAGCCTTTCAGGCAAAGATAGGAGGAAAATTCGCACCACTGCTACTTCTGGGTGCAGAAGACACGGACCTGGACACACTGGTTGACACATTTAACACTGTTGTAACCCAAACAGCCAGTGAGATCCTTTGCAAACAAACAAGCAAAGAAACCTTGGGTTACAGCTGACATCTTTTTTGTATGTGTCAAGCGTCGAGAATTAAAGAAAAAGAAATCAGAGGTAGAAGGAGCTAAACAATCCAGGGAAATTAACCAGGATATCAAGAAAAGCATGAAAAAGGCAAAGAATAAGTGGATTTAAGATCAGTGTAAACACGTAGAAGTAAATCTGAACAAAAATAATAGCAAAAACGCATACCAGCTGGTGAAAGAAAGACCTGATCAGTGTAAAACAAGGACGCTCCTCGATCATTCAAGATAGTGAAGGGAACTGTCTTACGGAAGACCAAGACATACTGAAGAGATGGACAGAGTACTGCTCAGATTTGTACAACCACCGAGCTGCAGGGGACCCAGGCATACTTATCAACCCACCCGTGACCAACAATGGCAACTATCCCATCCTCCGAGAAGAAGTAGAGGCTGCAGTGAAGTCGCTGAAAAAAATGATTGATTGATTGATTGTACATTGCTTAACGTCCCGACAGCAACAAGGCTTTCTCAGGACGTGCCTGCACTGCTTGTGAAAAAAAAAAAAAAAAAACAGAACATTGAATGTATGTCGCCAGCCGGTCAAATACGTTAAATAAACCTAACACATGGGGCTAAATAAAGCTAAGACCATTTAGCAACACACATCCAATATCAAGAGCTACAGGCAGTGCAGACAGTAGGGAGAGTTTTAAAAAGGCAAATACAGGTGAATGGACCTCGGATAGACAGAAACACATGCCCCAGAATAGAGAGAACAACTCACCCTGTGGGGCTGACCAGGGTGACCCTGGGAACTAAAAATTACCTAACCCCACCCAAGTCCCCCAGGGCAGACCCGGGTGGGGGTCCCTGAAAAAAGTGAAGGCAGCAGGAGCAGACAACATCCCTGCAGAGCTAGTCCAAGAAGGGGGAGAAGACATGATAAGCGCCTTACTAACAATCTGCAATAAGATCTGGCAGTCAGGGGATTGGCCCACACCATGGACCCAATCACTTATAATAACTCTCCCCAAAAAGGCAACTTACATCAATGCCAGAACTATCGCACGATTAGTCTTATATCCCACCCAAGCAAAGTCATGTTAAAGATCCTACTGAAGCCACGGGCAGAGGAAATCATAGCTGAGGAACAGGCAGGCTTCAGACCAGGGCGCAGCACAACTGAACAGATCTTCAACCTGAGAGTTCTATGTGAGAGATACCTCCAGCACCAGCAGGCCCTCTATCATGTCTTTGTGGATTTTAAGAAAGCGTTTGACAGGGTGTGGCATGCAGCCCTTTGGTCCACCATGAAGCTATACAACATCAATGCCAACCTGATCAAAGTCATAGCAAACCTTTACAACAAGGCCACTAGCGCAGTCTGCTTCAACGGCAAAATAGGAAACTGGTTTAGGACTACAGTTGGAGTCAGACAAGGCTGCTTGCTCTCACCTAATCCTTTCAACATCTTCCTGGAAAGAATCATTACGGACGCTCTGAAAGATCATGAAGGAACTGTCAATATTGGAGGCAGAACAATCACGAACTTGCGCTTTGCGGACGACATTGATGGCCTTGCAGGAACAGAGAAGGAGCTAGCTCAGCTGGTGGAAAAGCTGGATAGTACAGCCATTGCATATGGGATGGAAATCAGTGCAGAGAAGACTAAACTGATGACCAATAACGCCAGTGGCATTGGCACTGAAATCATAGTTGCAGGCCAAAATCTGGAAACAGTTAAGAAATTCAAATACTTAGGAGCCATTGTGACAGATGAGGGATCAAAACCAGAAATACCGTCCAGGATTGCGCAGACAACAACAGCACTGACAAGATTGAAGACCATATGGAAGGACAGAAACATCACACTCTGCTCCAAGATCAGACTGATGCGCTCCTTAGTCATCTCAGTGTTCTTGTATGCCTGCGAGTCATGGACCCTCACTGCAGACCATGAAAGGAGGATACAAGTCACTGAAATGAGATGTTTTCGGAGGCTGCTTGGCATCTCATACAGAGATCACATCACAAACGAGGAAGTGGGAAGCAGAATCAGGCAAACCATCGGGCCCTATGAAGACTTATTAGCCATTGTGAGAAAACGCAAACTGAAGTGGTATGGGCATGTCACGCGTTCAGCAGGGCTTGCCAAAACAATCATGCAAGGCACTGTGCAAGGAGGACGAAGGAGAGGAAGACAGAGGAAAAAATGGGAGGACAATATCTCAGAGTGGACAGGACTGAAGCTGGGCGATACGCTGAGAATGGCAGAGAACAGAGAGGATTGGAGGGAGCTGGTTGCCAACGCATCAGTGGTGCCCCAACGGTCGGCAAGACTACGGGATATAGATAGATAGATAGTTGAATCCCGAGGAGTCTAGAAACCGCTCGAGTATTCACCACTGTTTACTGTGCGCGTGCAGGTAGCGGTCAGTATTGTGTTAAGAATAGTCGTGTACTTTCCAGAGGGTGCGGGCAAGGTCGTGACCTGTCTGACCTACTTTTGTGTGACGTCGTAACGGGTGGGGATTTCCCAACATAGGGGCTGGAAATAGCAGCCAGATTTTTGTAGACTATTCTGGTGTAATTTTTCTCTTTAATATTTATGAGTTTTAGTTATGTATTTTGTTCTGATTGGTTGTGTTATACAAATTTCCTCGATTTTCTGGAAAGCCTGATGCTATAAAAGAGTCGTGCTGGGAAACACGTGTGTACATTGTTCAGTTGTAAAATTGCGATGTAACAGCGTCGGTACATTGTTCAGTTGTATAATTGCAGTGTATCGTAATCACATTGACATTGAGAGAGTACGCAAGGTATCGTGCTTCATTGTCAGTGACGGAGTTATGCAGTGAATGGTGATGTACATTGTATGAGAGACGCATTGTGTCAAAGTGTGGACATTTTGCAGAGAAGACATTGTTGGTGCATTTGTGAACGCATATAGTGGAGATGGCATCGCTGAATTAAAATATTGTTGGAACTGTTACTCCAGTATTGTCTACATCCTTAAGCCACGTGTGACGGGTTGCAGCTGAATGAAGTTTATTTAAAAAGAACCTTACGTGCGTGCGTCTGGTGTGATATCATACTACGACTGCTCTCAACCACGTAACAGTATATCTCAACAAGGCAACCCACAGTTAATGCAAAAGGGGGACTGGAGAACGTGCCTAGAAACAAAATGTTGCCTGACTTCCTCGAAGCAATCGTTAAAGCAAAATAAAAGAGGTCTGGTTGGCATGAAGGGTATTTTACATGAACTACAACCAAGGCAGTCAAGATATCATCCTATTGTAGGCAAATCATGGTTGCCACTAACAGAGGTTGCAAACCAAAAGGCTGTCGTCAATATTTAGAACAAAGATCCCTGTTGTTTATATGTGGTGTGTGGTGGCTAAACCTTTCCATGTAAAACAAAACCTGAGCGTGTATCTAACTACACCAATTTTGTAAACAAACTCAACTTCAGTGATATAGATTTTTCAGTTAAGGTGGAGGATATAGACTTGTTTGAAAAACTAAATCCTGGTATTTATGTAAATGTGCATGTATGGGACACTGAGTCTGATAATATGTTGCAACAAATTAGAGTTTCACCACTTGCCCCCACTTACGGACAGCCAGAAGATAAGCATGTTGACCTTTTACTAAAAGGCGCCGGTGTTGGTAGTAACTTTTACTACACAATTATCAGAAGTATGTCACTTCTAATTCATGATCATGTATCAAAACACAACTGAAAACAGGAATTTTGTAAAAGATGTTTACAAAGGTTTTCCTCTTTTAAAGTAGCACATAAACATGTCCAGCACTGAAGGTCGGCTGATGACATTCAAACAATACTTAGGTATCCAGATCCTGGTAGTTAGTTTTTTTTTTTTTAAATGCTAATTAGCAAAGGTTGCCGCTTGTAGTGTATACTGATTTTGAATCACTGGTTGTACCATATGAGGGTTTTGTTCCAGACAAAGACTGTAAAATTAAGTGTTCTTTCAGATACATTCTTGTTAGGTCAGAGGTGAGCATTAAGAACCTGTTATCTACAGAGGTGAAAATGTAGCAGCTGAGTTTTTAACAGAACTTGGACAACTGCACAGTAGTGTAGTATAGTATCTGGAAAACTGTCAGATGCCTTTGATGATAACAGAAGAGGATATTGTGAATTTGATACAGCAGAGGTATGTTGGATTTGTGAACAACTTCTGGAGGGTGATAAAGTTCAAGACCATGACCACATAAGTAGGCGTTAAAGAGGTGCTGCACATAGCAATTGTTACTTGCTATAAAAATAGATCCCAAGAAATATAAACTCTCTATCTTTTTCCACAATCTCAAAGGGTTTCATGGGTGCTCTAGACAAGTCTTACTAAGACTCTTACACAAACATTTAGTCCATAAGCTAGCCGGGTCTACCACCCCCCACCCCAAACTCAATTAGGTGGATTTCAAAGTATACCTTAGTATGTCCAGATATGTTTAAGCCATGTTACCCGAAAATCTTTAGCAACACACCAGAGATATAGCCGATGGCGCAAGGGTATCCCCATTCAATCTCTTCGCATATGCTAAAATGAGTTTGAGAAACATTTTCCTCTAAATAAGTCAGAATTCATTTCAGAAGCCCAAATCAGGCAATATTGTGTTAAGGCAAACGTTCTGCATCGTCTGCAAAAAAACAAAATGAAAAATATTAAATCTCTAGCTCAGGATAAAGGTATTTGTGCACCCTGTAAATGACCGTTTCGGCGAATTCAAAAAGAAAAGACACAAATAATGTGTCAGATGCTTTCAGACAATGGGACCGCTCTGTGCACGGGCCCAGAAGGGGAACACTGATGTCCTCCTTCAAAACAAATATGCTGCCTTGGAGCAGCGGATTTAGGGAGTGGAAGTTGTCATTGCTGGTGCTGCAGCAGCTCCACTCGCTTTATCTCCGAAGAACCAGAGGAGGCCCGGGAGCCGGCCCCCCTCTGTTTCTTCAACTCCTTTCAAGGCAAAGGAAAAAAAGGGGGGGGGGGGGGCAGGGGCGAACTCTTCACCACCAGATAAGACATGTACTCTCTACTTCAGTGGAAGTTTTCAAGCTAACTTTGAGGAATTACGTCTTTTAGTCAACTTCTATAACCCCTCAGTAATATCTCTTCAGGAGACTTACCAAAAGACTTCTAACCC
Source organism: Semisulcospira habei (assembly GCA_036245525.1). NCBI lineage: Eukaryota > Metazoa > Mollusca > Gastropoda > Semisulcospiridae > Semisulcospira > Semisulcospira habei. The sequence continues at coordinate 69,318,037 of BTPG01000002.1, read as the reverse complement.
TGTGTCCTGTAATGGTTTTTACGCTATACACAAAGGCTCTGATTCGGAGAGGTGCTCTGATGGAGTGGCTCTTCTCATTAGAAGCCAAATTTTTATGTAGCCTTGTCAGCAGGCTGTCGCAGCTTGGGTTACCTTGAAAAAGACAATAACCATATGCAGTGTTTACCTGCCACCATCCCTGCGGATATGTAGTAATGATATTTTTAACTTAGTAGATCAGCTGCCCCCCCTCCCTTTATTCTCATGGGGGATTTTAACGGTCACGCTCACATTTGGGGTAGTGACCACTATGATGGCAGAGGTCAGATGTTAGAAGATTTTCTTTCTCACTTTAACCTATGTGTATTTAACGATGGCTCACCTAAGTACACTAACCCATGTTCAGGATCTAGTTCTGTTCTAGTCGGATCAGTTGCCCTACATTTTACGTCATTCTCTGCTTCGCCGTGGTGATACAGATATCATACCTGTTTCATAAACAAAATAGTGTTGGGCACTAGCGATGTTTTTTAGCCCGGGTCCTGGCTTCGGCGGCCCTCACTGTATTGTTTTCATATTTAATAGCATCAGCAGGTTTGATGTGACCCTCGTTATTCATTGTTTTTATCACAGATGGTAAACTTTTACCTCTTTTCTATCGGAACATTCTCTGTGAGTCAGTTCCCTCAAGATGTAGCAGGGAAAGGACGTGTGTTCCCTGGCGACGTACATTTTTGGGGTAGATTGAATTAGTTTTCACAGCCTCCCAAGCTAACAAACATAGATAAATTGGGTATCGTTGGCTGCTTTCCTTAGACCGATAGCTTTGCTTTATTCGATTTTTTTAAAATGCAACCCTAGAATAATAATAAAATAATAATTACGGTATTTATAATGCGCTTATCTTATAATAATTATAACTCTAAGCGCGCACTCACAACTCGCACACGCATGCTCACGCTTTAGACAATGACTCACGTAACACAAATAGTGAAGATACATTACGACGGTCAGCTTGGGGTGGGGAGTGTGGTGATATGGTGCTAGAACTGTTGAAAGAGATGAGTTTTGAGGGCGGACTGGAAGGAGGAGAGCGAGTGTTTCTGACGGAGAGAGAGTGGGAGAGTGTTCCAGGTGGATGGACCGTATACTGAGAAGGAGCGGGGGCCGAAAGTGCTGAGTTTGGTGCGGGGGGATGAACAATGAACAATGAACAATGAACCTTTATTTTCCAACGGTAGAAGTTATTGGTAACAGGACCAGTTTTCAAACTTGCCGTTGCTACATCTACTACATAAATGACATAGACATGTAAACATACACATACCACACACTGACGCATGTATGCACTCGCTCACGCACGCACGCCCGCACATACGCACGCACACGCACGCTCACACACACACACAAACACAAACTTGCACACGCACGCACTTAGACACACACGCACACATATACACACACGCTCTCGGACACGCACTCCAGACATACGTACGCGCATAACGCGTACGCACAAAAATATAAAATGAGTAAAAATGCAAAGTAAAGCAATACACAGAAAATCATTAAGTACATTAGAATTCATACAGCAAAGGCAAATATGTATATATGTGCTCTCTCTCTCTCTCTCTCTCTCTCTCTCTCTCTCTCTCTCTCTCTCTCTCTCTCTGTCTCACACACACACACACACACACACACAGCATGCACGCACACACACACACACACACACACACACACACACACACACACACACACACACACACACACACACGTGAGCGCGCGCCCAAAAATATCGCGTACACACATATGAAGGCAAAAACATTATACATAGTACATGCAGTATTCAATGTACTCTTGACACTCGGATATTATGGTCCACTGTATATTATATAAAAAAAAAAATAAAAAAAAAAACCCACAGACGCTCTCTTTCTCTCTCTCACTCTCTCTCTCTCGCGCGCACGCACACACACACACACACACACACACACACACACACACACACACACACACACACACACACACACACAGAGACATTCTCACACACACAAACATTCACACACCTGAACACACGCGCAAGTTATCCCTGTACTGTAATGATTAGGTTACGCCAGAGATTCTAGGTGTTTGAAGAGGCTGACCCTAAATGAGGTGAGCGTCTTTGCGTTTCTAATTTCTGCAGGAATAGAATTCCAGAATGAACTTCCCGAAAATGACAAACTGGTTTTGAATAAATCAATACGCGGCAGGGGTACTTTGAAATGGTGTCCATGTCTAGATGCTACAGATATCCGTTCTGAGAAAAAAGAACTCAAGTACAGTGGACATGACTGCTTGTACAGCTTGTACGTCAATACACCTTTATTGAACTGAAAGTGATGGGATAGAGGGAGCATTTTTAAAGTTTTAAGCTTTTCGTCAGTTGAGAGTTCGGGATCGGGAAATATAAGCTTAGCAGCTCTCCTATGTAGGGAGTTCAGCCTCTTCAAATGTACATCACTAGAACCATCCCACACTGTTGATGCATAGTCTATGTGCGATTTGACATGAGCATTGTAGAAAAGAAGACGGGCATCTGTGTCAGTAATTGTTTTCAATTTTGACAACATATACAGGCCGCTGGAAACCCTTTTGCACACATTATTAATATGCAGTTGCCATTTAAGCTGATCATCTATAGTGACCCCTAAGAGGCGGTGGTGTGATACTTGCTCAATTGGGCTGTCGTTTATACACAGACTAAGAGAGAGCGGGCATAGCTGGTGCTTTTGACGTGTGGTTATAACCATACATTGTGTTTTTGACGGATTCAGGGACATGGAGTTGGAATGACACCAGTCGGTGACCTCATGCAGGCTTTCCTGCAGACGCCTGCTAATTGCAGCTACATCTTTGTGAGGAGTATGTAGTGTGCAGTCGTCAGCAAACATGTCACAAGAAATATCCTGGCAACTAATATGCAGTGGAAGGTCATTGATAAATATGCAGAACAGCAATGGCCCGAGGACAGAGCCCTGAGGCACTCCGCTTTTGACGAGACCATACGAGGAGTAGGATCCATTTAACAGTACTCTTTGCTTCCTTCCGCTTAAATATGAAGTAAACAATGAGACAGCACCTGCATTGCAGAGATATGCTTGAAGTTTTGACAAAAGAATGTTATGATTTACAAGGTCAAAAGCTTTCTTAAAATCAATAAAGATCGACCCAGTTATTTGGGAGTTATTTATGGATGCTAGCCACGCATCAATAAGTCTTGTCAGTGCCGTGTGGCAAGAATGCTTGGGGCGAAAGCCGGACTGAAATACGTGCAAAAGACTGCGACTCTCCAAATATTGATAAAGGTGTTTGTGCACGTGTCTTTCAAGAGGTTTGGAAAGGCTGGATAATATTGAAATGGGTCTATAGTTATTAACATCCGACAGATCTTTTGACTTAGGCAAAGGGATAACCTTGGCTTGCTTCAGTTCTGATGGAAACATATTTTGTTGGATACATAAGTTATAAATATACGTTAACGATTCTGCTGTATAGGGAAGGGACAGTTTCAGTATTTTAGGGCTGATCTCGTCAGGTCACGATGACTTTTTGTTTTTCAGTGACCCGATCAGTTTTCCTACTTCATACACAGCTAGAGGCGGTATAGAGAATGGGGGTTTGTCCTTAGTCTTCTGCTTACAAAAGTTAAGTAGGGCCTCCGGGCATGTGTAAGACGCGTTACCGCTTGAGGGTATGATTGACTCGGCAACAGACAGAAAATGTTTATTAAAAGTTTCTGCAGTAATACTAGAAGGAATGGCTGACGATTTCTTGCTGTTACCTCGGGTGACGAGATTAACCGCGCGCCAGAGTGCGGCAGTATCTCTGTCTTCTTTAATCATTCGTTCAAAGAGAGACTTTTGAGCCCTGCGTACCATAGACTTGACACGGTTACGTTGTTTTTTGTATTCGCTAAATAGCTTGTGTCTCCTTAAGTCATTTCTCAATCTCATAGCTTCGATTATTTCTTGATACTCACAAACCAGATAGGTGAGGCTAGCGCTGGCAGAATTGTCAGTACTCAAACCAAGGGGAATCACAGCGCTGGACAGACAACAGTTAGATCCCCTGCCCCCGCCTATCAGGCACCCAATCGCCAGCCCACAGAGAAATACGCAGGTATAGAATAAGACAATCATTTCCATTCCTTAAAAGAATGGATCAGGTCTCTTATATAACCCATGTCTTTCTCCGGAACTTAGGAAGTAGGCAGGAGAAATATACATACACAAACATGAAGGTGCGCTACTAATGTGGTCGGGTAAATACCCTGATTTCCCACAGTAGATGCACAGAACATTACACAACAATGTAACGATACAAATTTTGCCTCGAGTTATACATGATACTCACAAACCAGATAGGTGAGGCTAGCGCTGGCAGAAGCTGGTAGTAGCGCACCTTCATGTTTGTGTATGTATATTTCTCCTGCCTACTTCCTAAGTTCCGGAGAAAGACATGGGTTATATAAGAGACCTGATCCATTCTTTTAAGGAATGGAAATGATTGTCTTATTCTATACCTGCGTATTTCTCTGTGGGCTGGCGATTGGGTGCCTGATAGGCGGGGGCAGGGGATCTAACTGTTGTCTGTCCAGCGCTGTGATTCCCCTTGGTTTGAGTACTGATTATTTCTTGGTTTAGCCAAGGCGGTAACGTGTGGTTTTTTACGCGCTTTTGCCGCAAAGGGGCGTGTTTGTTAAGTACTCTTGTAAAGAGTCCATACCAAACAGCCAGAGCCTTTTCAGGGTCAGTTTCGTTATTAACGACATTAAATGGTGTTTGATCAAGGTCTGCTAGAAAAAGCAGACTGATTAAACTGTTTAAATGAGCGATACGTTATAGTTGTGTGCCCGTTCTTACGATGCAATGGCAGCTTTGTTGACCATGAACACACAGTAGGAAAGTGATCACTGATGCTGAGGTCAGGAACACTAACATTGAATAAACTAAGAGGACGGTTGGTGTAAATGTGATCAATGAGTGTTGCGGTTGTTTTTGTGATCCTAGTAGGGGCCGAAACTAACTGTTCTAAGCCTGTTTGTGTGGTGATGCAATCCCATGCGGTATGGGGCTTCAACATATCTATGTTAAAGTCGCCTAGTAGCAACGCGTCACAGTTAGGTAAGCCAACTTTTTCTACTGCATGCAAAAAATCATCGTACCATTCAAACTTGGCTGCTGGGTTACGATAACAAAAGCCGACGAAGACGGGTTTAGTTTTTGGAGCCCTAAATTCCAACCAAATGCACTCAACTTCCGGAGTTTCTAAGTCCTCACGCCTTTTTACTAAATGTTGGATTGAGTTATGGATGTAAACGGCAAGCCCAGTTTGACCAAGTACACGAGGGTCACGTCGAGTGATGCTAAAGTTAGGTATGTGAACGGCTTCATCGCTTATGTCAGAGTTAAGTCGCGTCTCACTAAGACCAAACAGGTGGAATGGTTCAGACGAGTTTAGAAAAACATTCAAATCGGCCACCTTGTTAAAAAGATGGTAGATGTTCAAGTGACCACTTTGAAGGCTTCCGTGTGTCTGAGCATTATGGATCATATTGAATTCTAATTCTCACAATTGAAGTGCAACACAATACAAAAAAATATAAACAGAGAGAATAAGAATAAAAGTGTCAACGCAGTAAAACGCGGCTGAAGTTATAGCACCTCGTATCAAACGTCACAAACGGTGTCCAACACAGCGTTATCAAATGAAGATCGCTTTTGATTAATAGTGTATCCACGTATGAATGCCACGCAAGCTGTCTAAATAGTGACTGTGGTATAGCACACGTATCAGATGTCACACGTGAAAAGAGTGTTCTGGTCAGCGGCACACTAGGCAGCGAAAAAAACTATAGGCCCTGAAATGTGTTGATAAGACCAGGCGGTACACCGTCAGTGGGTGTGGATCTGAATGCTATCACACGATTTCCTCACGAATAATCCAAAGATATGAATGAGTGGCCGTAATTGTTAACCGTTACACGGACAACACCTTGAATTTTCCGCTGCTGGCACAATGTAGAATGATTCCCACAACGAAATAAACGGCTAATTGTTTACCGCTACAGCGGAAAACACCTTGTATTCTCCGTTGTAGCAGCAAACAAACACTGCTGGCACAATGCGGTAATATTCGACCCACGAAGTAGCAAAGAATGCAGATAGACCAAACGAGATCACCTAGTGTACTCACAGGTGGGCACAGGAGATAAACGACGCACACTCACTCCAACACACTTTTTAGTGAGTAGGGAATAATGAACGACTGCACAGCCTAGTACGCACGCACACTGTTCACAAACTGCGCCCACTGGGCGCTACTGAGAATGGACGCTGGGTAGCTCGGGTAGTACGGGACATACGTTCCATTTCCTGGTTGCTGGTGAACGGAAGATGGTGGGTAATTAGTCCAATGAGCACCGCTAGGGAGAGGTTGGCACTGCCACGGTGTCACAGGCCGATACATCAGTTGCTGTTGCTGCAGCCAGTCGGGGGCAACAACTGATGTATCTTGATGCTCCTGAATAGGCTGTAGTTGTAGATGCTGCTCTTGTAGATTCTGTTGTTGCTGTTGCGGAGGTTGACGCTGTTCTTGTTATCGTTGCCGCTGCTGTAGTTCATTTTGCTCCTGTTGAGGGCATCGCTGTTTTGGCTGCTGTTGCTGATGGTGCTTCTGAACAGGGGATGACAAGCCCACCGGTGCCCGCCCCGCAGCAATGTCTGAGTAAAGCTGCTTAGCGGTTGTTACATTAGGAGATGTAGCGTCCCGTTGAGAGGTTGTTCGGTGACCATCTTCCCCGCCGTATTTGATGTTACCGGCCAGCCTCCGCGTGCCCACGTGGGACGGGTGGATAGGGTCAAGCCGGCCTTTGTTGTCCACTCGGTACAGCGCCATGCGAGGTAGACCATTTGACGTGTGAAAGATGCCGGTGTTGTCTATAAAGGAAGCGCCCAGCTTCTTCGCCACGTGGCACAGGTTGGCGTTGGACGGGAAGATACGCTGATTTAAAAGCGAATTTCTTCCCTGCCCAGCAGGCAAGATAGAAGAGGCTTGGACTCGTGCTTTGGGGAACGCCGTTATGCAGGCTGTAACCAGCTTCTCCCACTGCTGGCTGGTGACCTCCCGCTGCTTGCAGTCGTTCACCCCCACGTGGAAGGTGACCAGTTGGACGCGGGGTGACGGCGCCTGCTTCATGCACCAGTCAGTCAGGTGGGAGATTAGCAGGCCCGACACAGAAATGATCTGCACCCTCTCACCCTGGCACATTGTCATTTTCTCTCCCTTCACGTTACGCAGGACAGAGCATCCTATAACGAGGGTTGTGGTATCCGCCATGACATGATGTGTGAGGATTTCTTGGCTTGGAGGAGGGCGGATGAGGGTTTGTGGATTTAGGCCGTTAATCCGATGAGGAGGCGGAGAGGGCCAGAGGCGGAGCGGAGGGAGCGGGGATGAGTGTAGGGGTGAAGTAAGTTGGAGAGATAGGCAGGGGCGTAGTTGTTCAGGGATTTGTAGTAGAGAGACAGAATCGTGTATTGGATGCGTTGGGGGATGGGGAGCCAGTGAAGGAGCTTGAGCAGGGGGAGTGATGTGGTCGGATTTTTTCTTTGTGAGGACGAGGCGGGCAGCATTGTTCTGGACGCGCTGGAGAGTGAGAGTGGTGGAGTGAGGAAGGCCGGAAAGAAGAGAGTTGCAGTAGTCGATGCGAGATAAGATGAGAGAGACAGCGAATTTGGTGGCAGCTTCGGTAGTGAGGTATTTTCTGATCTGACTGATGCGGCGGAGGTGGAAATAACATGCCTGGGCCGTGGCGGAGACGAAGCTGGTCATGGAAAGAGAGGAATCGAGGATAACGCCAAGGTTCTTGACCGAGTCAGAGAGGGAGATGGGGGTGCTGTCGAGTTGAAGGTGGAGAGAGGGAGAGAGCTGGGAAAGTTTCTGGCAAGTGCCTATCAGCATGGCTTCCGTTTTGTCGTCGTTCAGTTTGAGCTTGTTTGCTGTCATCCAGTTTTTCACGTCTTCATAGCAGTCAGCCGTGCGAGTCAGTAGTGTCTGAGTGTTGTCGAGTTTGCCTTTGTCTAGTAGTTGTGAGTCGTCAGCGTAGAGGTGGTGGTGTATGTGGTGAGACTGGATGATGTTGGACAGGGGGGTGGTGTAGAGTGTGAAAAGGACCGGGCCCAGGACGGACCCTTGTGGAACGCCGCAGGAGAGCCTGACTGGGTTGGAGGAGACGCCGTTGATGGTGACAGACTGCTGTCTGTCGGAGAGGTAGCAGAGAAACCAGGAGTGAGCAGAGTCAGTGATGCCAAAGGAGTGGTGAAGGCGGTGGAGGAGGATAGAGTGGTCTATGGTGTCGAAGAAGGGAGATGTTGCCCGAGTCAGTGGAGAGAAGCAGGTCGTTTAGGATATGTAGAAGGGCAGTTTCAGTGCTGTGATGTTTGCGATAGGCGGACTGGAAGGGACTGAGGAGGTTGTTGTCGGCGAGGTGGAGGTTGAGTTGGTTGAGGACAACCTTCTCAAGAAGCTTGGACAGGAAAGAGAGTTTGGAGACTGGGCGTTAGTTCTTGAGTTCGTTTGGGTCGAGGTTGTGTTTTTTGAGGAGAGGATGGACGATGGCGGACTTGAAGATATCGGGGACGGAGCCATTTTCTAGAGATGTGTTGATGATGTCGGTAATGAAGGGCAAAAGTTTTTGGAGGCCGTCCCGGTAGAGAGAAGCTGGGAGGGGGGTCTAGTTCGCAGGTTTTGAAAGGCATGGACTTTATGGTCTTGAGGACTTCATCCTGAGAGACGGGTCGGAAGGACGAGAGGGGAGTGCCGGAAAAGGGGGGGGGGGGGTCAGGAAGGCAAGGCGAAGAAGGCAGAGTGTCGAGTGTGTTGCGCAGAGTTTGGATTTTGTCGGAGAAATAGGAGGAAAAGGCGGACGGAAGTTCTTCTTTGCTGTGTGTGTTGGGAAGAGGAGAGTCTTTAGAAGTGCCTAGAAGTGTGTTCATGGTAGGGAGGGGGTTTTGGAAGAAGTGGATTCCAGGATTTTGTTTTGAAGGTGTTTGCGTTTGGAGTCGGAGATCATTCTGCAGACTTTGGATCTGGTGGTTTGGAAGATCTCTCTGTGAACGGTGAGGTCGGATGAGCGCCAGCGGCGTTCCGCTTGTCGACGCTCGCGCTTGGCCTCAGCTATGTCGTCAGTGAGCCAGGGGGAGGGGAGTCGGTTGGGTATGGAGCAGGTGGTGACAGGGGCATGGGTGTCTAGAATACTAGTGACTCATCTATAGACGACACAAGCATAATGCTGTAATGTAGCGTTTGAAAGGCTAAGGAATTGTTTCGGCTAACGCTAAACCAGAAGTGTTCCAATAGGAAAGAGTTAGCCCACTCAGTGTTACTTCTATCATGCATCAGTTCCTTAGAATACTGATAACTGAAAAGCCTCTCCGATAACGATTTGTTAAAGTTCTCAACAATTGCCTGTGACCTGTGGATGCCAGTATATCATGTCCAACCAGTACACCATGCTTAACAAATAATTGATTAACAACACCTTTGAATTCACTTCTGTCATCGACTTGCACAAGCCTAGGATATTTCAGAGGACCACGACTATTATATCAATGATAATGATGCCGCTACACTATTAGCGTTTTTGTCAATTAGAGTTTGGGCTTCCTTAAATCGGAATCCAAAGTTGACAACAGTCAACATATACTTGTATTGCTTTCTTCTAATATTGTCATGCGGAAGAAAAAGGAGATCGATTTGGTGCGTGTCATTAGGGGTGGTGTTTTCAATGTGAGATCTTACTATTTTGTGGGTGTAGGTAAATATATACTGATGGTCAAACTTAAGGGCCACTTTTTATCGCAAAAGCACCGAAAACACCACACAAATAATGTAACAATATTTGGAATCAGTACTTTGATAATTTATTCAGTAACAATTTCATTTGAGTTTTGATTAAATCAGGCAACTGTAACAACAGGAGTACGTTAGAATGTTCACCCACCCCTCATTTGAAAGGTCACACAAGACTGGTCCAGTCAGTAGCGAGTGTACCCACCGTTTGCACCCAAGCATTCAATGCTGTGTTGACGCATGGAGTTCACCTGGGTTCGGAGAACATGTTGTGGATTGCTTCCCACTCATGATGCAGGAACTGTGTCAGCTGGGGGACGACTTGAGGTGGGGGTGGTTGCTGACTACACGTTGCCCCAGCACGTCCCAGAGTCGCTCGATGGGAGCCAGATCAGGTGAACGAGCTGTCCACTCCATCTTCATGATGCCTCGTTGCTCAAGGTACTCATCCACCACACGTGCACGATGAGGTCGAGCGTTGTTGTTCTGCAAAACAGCATTGTAACCTAAGGCTTGGAGAGCTGGCTGGATGAGGGGCTGCACAATCTCGTTCCGATAGCGCAGTCCAGTCAGGGTGCCTTTGATGACAAAGAGGGAGAGGGGGTGGGGGGCTGGGGTGGGTGGGGGGGGGGGGGTGTTCTGCCATCCCTGCTGGAGCTTGCCCAGACCATGACTGAGCCTCTGCCATAGCGATCCAACTCTTGGAGTCATCCATCCGTAAATAGCTAGCCCTGGCGTCTCCAGACCCTTACTCTGCTGTCGTTGAAGGACACAGTGACCCGTAACTCATCAGTAAACAGAACCTGAGTCCACTGGAGTTTGTTCCACCTCACATGTTGACGACACCAGGAAACCCGGGCTCTGTGATGAGCTGGAGTGATGGGTATTCTCACTGCTGCTCTGCATGAAGCCAGGCCAATTTCACGCAGACGTCGGCATACTGTGCTTCTGCTGACGTTGACGTTTGCAGCTTGCATCAGTTGACGTCGCACAGCGGTTGACATGACAGTTCGATCGCGCAGAGCCGCCACACAGAAGTAATTGTCCACCCTTCTGCTGGTGCAGCGCGTGCGTTCTGAGCAGGGTCGTCGTTCTGCCCTTCCAGTTTCTTGGAATCGTGCCAGCAGCCTCTGGATCACTGAATGGGCCACCCCAAGACGTCGCCCAACTTCTAGTCCGGAAATTCCATCCTGCAGCCATGCTAGTGCCCGGCCTTGATCTACTGGCGTTAGGCTTCGTCGTGGTGGTATGGTTAGGAAAGTGACAAGTATGCCCCTACCGTACCGGTATTTGTAGCGAAATAGAAGTGGTCAGTGTTCACGACTGACCCCTTCAGCACGAGCATCACGACTTTACCGAGTTTTTCTAACTGCCTGTTGTTGGTACGCTTGCCAATATCACACAGGTTGTTTTTTTTTTTACAAAAACAGATGATGCTTCACGTGCATTTGATACATTCGTGGAAATTGATGAATTGTTGTCTATTGTTCCCTGTACAGTGGACTGTCTAAGGTCAACGTTTAACCCATTTGGATGGAAAGAACGTTTTATTTTATTAGCGTATTTGCGACAATAAACAATGACACAAAAAAGTGGGGTGGCCCTTAAGTTTTGACCATTAGTATATTTGCCAAGTAACTTGTATTGTAGCCACTGTTTACTTGATCGAGCGGAACATCATTTGCAGCAGCATACAATTTCTCTATTGCAGTTTTTCCTTTCCAGTAACCAGTTGGGCAGTAATATATTTTTAATAGTTTAGCATCAGTGCCGATGCCGATGCTTGTCATTTCTTCTAGCAAAAAGAAAACTCCTGTGAAATAAACAAATGTCATGCCTACAAGAACAAAGCTTATTTCTCCGTTTTTTGTTTCTGACTGAGTTCGTAGTGATCACCAAGTTATGGTAGTGATATGCTCACGTCTTCACCAGTAACAAGGCAGTATTCTTTGATAGCGTCATCAACATTGGAAATGTATGCTGTGCCTGAACTTCCAGGCTGAGTTTTTCATTGATGAAATCAAACCTTCTATTCTTTTTTCTCTCTCATAAGACTGTTCTGCTTGTGCAAGGTTTTCTGATGCCTCGTTGTGACGTATCATTTCATCTGCAGACTCTTCTCTATTAACTTTTGAGTCCACTCGACACCTGCCTCCACGTGGCGTGGGTGGGTAGCCTCCTCAGTCACTGACTGAGTGGGCTAGCGAAGGGGTGCCATCTTTGTCCAGGATGGGAGCAGATATGTTGTTCAGTATTTTTCACTGCTCCAATTTTTAAGGAGCTGTGCTAACCAAGGGCTTACCATGTTGGATTTGTCCTTAAGAATACTCATTAGTTTTTCGACTTTTGGATCCCAAGTGTTTGCCGTGCTTGGAGACCCGTGTCTGGGTAGAATAGGATCCTGGTGGCTGAGGTTCCCTTTGGGGTGCGGCTCACGGGTGCCAACACTCCACTTTGGCCTTAACTTCTACTTAAACGGGAGGCTAGGAGTACTGGCCTAGTCAATCAGCTCTTGTCACGTCAAGCCCTATCGTGCTGTTGATATGCGTGTTGATATACAGAGCACCACGCTGTCGCCTTTGTTGCTGATCATGTGCGTTACGCCAGTATTCCTCTGCATTCAACAGCGTGATAGAAAGCAGTGGCTCAGACGGTACAATTGGGCTACCCCAAATGCACGTTCCCTTGTTGGGCTCGGTGGTGGGCGGGGACGCTCGGGGAATTAATTTTTCCATGATATTAATTGTTGCACAAAACAAGAAAAATAAGACTGGTACAAAACGACACATCAACACTGCCTTTGAGAACGACAGTGACTCCGACTCTGGGTAAGTGACGTCTCAGGCGTCAGCTGTCTGGCCTCGCTTCCTCATTGTCCATAGCAAAGTCAAAGAGTAGACTGTTTCTAAACTGCATCTTTTTGATGGGGGGAGACCCTCAGGAGCCGTGTTGACAGGCATGATGCCAAGCGACTGAGGTCAGATGACTAGCTGATAGAGTGCCGTACCCGGGCACACTCCAACGGGTCACTGAGGCTCTTTTCCAACGGAGACACTCCAGTGGAGGTCACACCCCACAAAACGATGAATTCATCTAGAGGAGTGATTAAAGATCAAGCATTGGCCGAACTGTCAGAAGATAACCTTGTACGGAACCTTAAGGCGCAGGGGGTGACTTACGTCAGGCGCTTTGCTTCAAAGCGAGGTGGTGGGGAGATCCGTCCCCATACAACCATCCTGACGTTCCCCCCCCCCCCCCCCAACCCACACACACCCCTCCTACTACCATCTAAGGAGGTTATTACTCCTTGAAAGTAAGAAAGTACGTCCCTCTCCCACTCCGGTGCTTTAAGTGCCAAAAGAATGGCCATAGACAGAAGAAATGCCACCAGGCAGAAGCTTCATGCGCCCGTTGCACTAAGCCCGGACACTCTGCTGAGTTCTGCACAGCCACCCCCTGTGTATGAATTGCCAGGGGGCACGTATGACTTCGGATAAGAAATGCCCTCATTAGATATCCGAGTGCAGGATTCAGCTGGTGCGTGTGGAGAAGGGGCTGTCCTTTGCAGACGCAAAACAAAATGGCTGAAGGCCTATGTACAGCTGGGGCTGCCTTAAACTCTAGCAACACCTCTGTGTTTACATTGAGTGCTGCGGTGGCAGGCAAACGCCCTAGCAAAGATTTTTCATGTAAAACCACAACTTCTTGATGGGGGGGGGGGGGGGGGGGGGGGCTCGGATCCTCTTGCCCCTGTAGAGTAACCCTCCTCCATTGGTGATGAGGAGCCAGAGAACGCAAAGGGCAGATGCTGCCGGTCTGGTAGCATCACCTTCTGTTGCGCCTAAGCCTCAGCCCCACTCAAGCCTGTCAATCTGTCAATCTACTAAAAAGACTTCTAGCTCAGGTCATCCTTCTAAAGCCGCTAACTGTAACTGCCCAAAACCAGAAGCCCAAGAAAGCTACGGGACCGCTGTACGCCTGGGCCCAGAAAGGGGGGGGGGGCACTGATGTCCCCCTTCAAAAACAAATATGCAGTATTGGAGGAACGAATAGAGAGAGTGGAAGTTGTCATAGCTTGTGCTGCAACAGCTTCACTCGCCTCATCTCCGAAAACCAGAGGAGGCCCGTGAGCCCCCTCCCCCCCCCCCCTTTCACCTTCATATACGACATAATCATGTACTCTCTGCTTCAGTGGAATCGTAGTGGTGTTCACGCTAACTTTGATGAATTACGTCTTTTAGTCAAGTCCTATAACCAGTCTATAGTATCTCCTCAGGAGACTTACCTAAAAAGCATCCTGACCCTGTGCCTTTTAATGGTTTTAATGCTATGCAAAAAGGCTCTATTTCGGAAAAGCGCTCGGGTGGAGTGGCTCTTTTCATTAGTAGCCATATTTTATGTAGCCCCATTGGCAACGACACCCGTTTTCGGGCTGTCGCAGATCGGGCTACCTCAAAGAAGACCATAAACGTATGTCCCTGGGGGACTGTAGTAATGATATTTTCAATTTAATAAATCAGCTGCCTCCTCCTTTTATTCTCATGGGATATTTTAACGATCACGCTCACCTGTGGGGTAGTGACCACTATGATGGCAGAGGTCAGATGTTAGAAGATGTTTTATCTCAACTTAACGTATGTGTATTTAACGACGACTAACCTATCTACTCTAACCCAAGTTCAGGATCTAGTTCTGTTCTAGACCTCACTGTGTGTGATTACTCTTTTACCCTGAAATTTGAGTGGAAGGTTCACGACGACCTGTGTGGTAATGACCACTTCCCAGTAGTCCTGTCATTGGTCAGCTGTGAGAAGGATCCACCAGTGGGGTGCTGGAATCTCAAGAAAGCTAACTGGCCTCTGTTTTTCCCTCTGTCTCGTCTTACGGAGGAGGCTGTCATGTCAGCTGATAAACCTGTTTCTTATTTTACTTCTATTTTGTGGGTCGTTGCAGGTAAAACCATCCCTAAAACTTCCACATCAGTCCCTCGGAAGCCGAGAGTACCATAGTTCAATGAAGAGTGCCACAAGGTCAAAAAAACGTGCAAATCTGCTCAGCAACGTGCTGTTTGTAATCCGTCGCATGCGAATATTTTAACCTTTAAAAGACAGAGGGCAAAAGTACATTACATTTTTAAACGTGAACGCCGTGCTTTCTGGCGGTGTTTCGTCTCATCTTTATCATCTAGGACTGCATCCCAGAAAGTCTGGAATGCTGTTTCAAGAATTATAGGTAGGGGTAGCTTGGCTTCTGTCAGCCATCCTAGAGATGGTTCCAGTTTGGTCACGGATAGAAAGGCTGTGGCCAATTTGCTTGCCTGCACCATTGCCCATATCATTCAGCAGAGCCTTATTTACCTTTCTTCCAGAGAGAGAAAGAGAAGCGGGAGTCTTATACTTGTGATTTAAAATCGGATAACTCGGAAGACTATAATGCCCCTTTTACATTTTCAGAATTGCATCAAGCCCTGCAAAAATGTAATGGCTGTCTTCTGGACTAGATACCATCCACAACCAGCTGCTAAAATATCTGCCTGAGGATTCACTCCTTGTACTTTAACCATATCTGGATAACCGGTCTTTTTCTGCCATTTTGGTGCCAGGCTATGGTTGTCAGGTCAGACTCAACAATGACCTCTCAGAACCATTCCCTATTCTCAACGGCGTAAAGCAGGGCTGCGTGCTGGCACCGACCCTCTTCACCATCTTTCTTAGCATGATGTTGAAGCAGGCCACAGTGGACCTCGATGATGACGATGCAGTGTACATCAGGTATCGTCTCGATGGCAGCCTGTTCAACCTCAAACGACTGCAAGCCCACACGAAAACCCTAGACCAACTGATTCGTGAGCTGCTTTTTGCTGATGATGCTGCCCTCGTTGCACACACAGAGAGAGCCCTGCAGCGCATCACGTCTTGCTTTGCAGATGCTGCCCAGCTCTTTGGACTTGAGGTCAGTCTGAAAAAGACAGAGGTCCTCCATCAGCCGGCACCCAAGACAGTGTATCGCCCTCCTCACATCACCATTGGCGAGTCTGAACTAAGTAACCAGTTTACTTACCTTGGCTGCATTATCACGTCGGACGCCAAGCTGGACAAGGAGCTTGACAGCAGGCTGGCAAAAGCGAACAGCGCTTTCGGGCGACTTTTCAAGCGGGTGTGGCACAATCAGCAGCTGAAAACAGGCACCAAGATCAGCGTGTACAGAGCTGTGGTCCTCACCACCCTGCTGTATGGTTCCGAGTCCTGGGCCCTCTACCGCAGCCAACTACGACTCCTCGAACGCTTCCACCAGCGCTGCCTGCGTACCATCCTGGGCATTCACTGGAGTGACTATGTCACCAACGTCGAGGTCCTTGAACAGGCTGAAACTGTGAGCATCGAGGCTTTGCTGCTGCGGACACAGCTCCGGGGCATGTCTCCAGGATGGAGGATCATCGCCTACCAAAGATCACCCTGTTCGGCGAGCTTGCTACTGGACACCGTGACAGAGGGGCACCAAAGAAGAGATACAAAGACTGTCTCAAGAAGTCACTTAGTGCCTGCCAAATCGACCACCACCAGTGGTCTTCGCTTGCTGCGGACCGTGACACCTGGCGCTCCACCATTTACAATGCAGCTGTCTCCTTTGAGGACTCTCACAGAGCTAGCCTTAAGGACAAGCGGCTCAGGAGAAAAAACAGAGATGCCGCAGCTCAGAACCCTGGCCATACCTTCCCCTGCAACCACTGCGGTCGAACCTGCCTGTCTCCGATTGGCCTCCGCAGCCACGAACAAGCCTGCAGACGTCGTGGGCAACTCCTATAAAATCTTCGTTCGCGAAGTCAAGCCAAGAGATGGTTGTGCCCATTCCCAAACCGGGTAAGGATCCTTCCGTCCCGGGCATCTATCGGCCAATCGCTTTGACATCGTGTTTATGTAAACTATGTAACTCTTGGTCAACGCCTGACTTGTGTGGCATCTTGAGTCACAGGGTCTCACCATAGAACTCCAGTGCGGTTTCCGGCGCTTCCGTAGTACAACTGACCATCTATTTCGCTTAGAGTCGTTTATCCGAGATGCTTTTGTCAACAAGCAGCATGTCTATGCTTTTTTTGTTCGATCTTGAGAAGGCATATGACACTACTTGGAAGTATGGTATAATGTGTCTTTTGTCGGACATGGATTTTAAAGGGTACCTACCCATTTTTAGTCAAAATTCTTTTGTCATACCTGTCGTTCTATGTCCGTGTGGGCTCCACCCTCTCCGACTCCTTTGATCAGGAGATGGGTGTCCCGCAGGGCAACATTCTATCTCCTGTTTTATTTAGCATTAAAATTAATAACATTGTAAAGGCCGTCAAGGATGATTCTGAATGCTCTTTGTTTGTGGACGGCTTTGTGTGCATGAGGTCGAAGACTTGCGTCCCTTGAGAGGCGCTTGCAGCTGTGCGTTGATCGCTTCTAGGGATGGGTTTCTCTCAACGGATTCAGGTTCTCGCCCTTCAAGACAGTCTGTGTGCATTTTACTAACCAGACGAATTTTTTTCCAGAACCTAGCCTGAGCATTACTGGAGTGTTAATTAAGGTGGCCGAGGAGGCAAAGTTTCTGGGGATCATCTTTGACAATCGATTGTCCTTCTGCAACCATAGTATTTACCTTAGAACCTCTTGTCAGAAGGCCCTCGAGATTCTTCGTGTCGTTGGTCGTACTGACTGGGGTGCAGACCGCATTGTGTTACTTCGTCTGTACTGGGCCCTTGTTCGGTCCAAACTGTATTACGGCTCTGTGGTATATGGCTCCGCTTCCTAGTCTGTTCTACAGCATCTGAACACAATTCACCATCAAGGTCTGCGCGTATGTCTGGGTGCCTTCAGGACATCTCCAGTTCCTAGTCTGTATGCCGAGGCAGGGGAGCCTTCTCTCAAGCTCCCCCGCATCCGCCTCATGCTTTGCTACGTTCTGAATCTGAAGGCTCATTCAAACAATCCTTTCCATGATTGTGTTTTTAACTCGTCATTTGCAGAGATTTACAATGCCCATCCGGGAGCTGTCCGTCCACTTTCCTTCCGTGTCCAAAGTCATCTGCAGGTGGCTGAAGTAGACCTGGACAATGTTTTGGAATCTCTGCAACACATCACTTCACCCTGGCTATTACCAGTTCCTGACATCTTGCTGGACTTGACTGCCCACAAGAAGGACTGTACTCCACCAGCAATATACCAACAGAGCCTCAATGAACTCCTTTCAAATTTTCCTGGCTTTTGTAGTATTTATACGGATGGGTCCAAGTTTTGCCGTGTCCTCTCGCCATCCCATTTAAGGTCCGCCTCCCTAACTATTCCTCTGTCGTCTGTGCAGAAATAGCTGGCGATTCTGCTTGCACTCAGGCTGGCCTCTCAGTCTAGGGGAATAAACTTCCTGATTCTGTCTGACTCACTTTCAGCCCTGCAGGCCCTGCAGGCCCTGCAGGCCCTTCAGGGCGCGGGAACAGACCACCCCCTGTTGGTGCAGATTCGAGTGCTTTACGCGGAATTGATGAAGGAATTTTATGACATTATTTTTATTTGGATCCCAGGGCATGTGGGCATCCAAGTCAACATGATCGCAGATTCTGCTGCCAACGATGCCCGGCGTCCACCTGTCCCTGACACACAGACTGTTTATAGTGATTTTAAACCTGTGATTAGTGCCGTATATAGGCCACGAGTGGCAGTCCGAGTGGGACAAGGAGGAAGCAAACAAGCTGCATGAAGGTCTTCCTAAGGTGTCCGACAGTCTACCTGATCACTGCGGCAGCCGCCGTGAGGAGACTGTCCTTACTCGGCTGTACATCGGGCACATGTATCTTACGCACTCCTACTTACTAAAACAGGATGAGCGTCCATGGTGTTTTGCTTGTTACAAGCAGTTTTCTGTTGAACACTTTTTGCTGTCTTGTGCTGATCTAATCTACACAAGATATAAACACTTCACAGCAGACTCGCTGAAGGGTTTGCTCAGGGATGTTCCCCGGACAAAATCTTCAATTTCTTGAGAGAATGCAACATTTTTAACAAGATCTGAGCATTCATAGACTATGAGAATTTCCTTATTTTGTCCTTTTTGAGAGTCTGTAGACGTTTCTTTAGACCCGTGCGACATTTTGGCCTGACATATTTTTAATTAAGATATATTTACATCTTGTCTTAAGACCTTTCTTTTAGTCTGGCTGACCAGATTTGTGTCCATCCCGCCGTTAAATGGCCTTAGTCATCTGCTCGGCGTTAAACCCAAAAACTAACTAAGTACCGATTAGATAGTCCCCCACCGGGTCTGCCCTAGGGGACCTTGGTGGGATTGTCTACCTTTTAGTTCCTAGGGTCACCTTGTCTAACCCCTGCAAGGTGGGTTCTACTATTTTGGGGGTTTGTATTTCTGTCTTTCTGGTCCATTCATCTGTATTTTTCTTTTGAATTCTCCCTCCTGTCTGCGCTTCTTGCAGTTCTTTTCTTCTTTTAGCGCAGGCACGCCCTGAGAAGGCCTTTGTCGCTTGCGGGATGTAAAGCAATCTACACTCACTCACTTACTCACCGATTAGATAGTTAGGGAACGCTGAGGCTTTTCAGCTCACGCATCCCATTAAGAACCTATCACGTAGAGCCCACTGGGCACCGGCCTCCACGTGGAGTGGGTGGGTAGTCCCCTCAGTCCCTGACTGAGTGGGTTAGCAGAGGGGTGCCATCTTTGTCCAGGATGCGGACTTGATGTCAGCAGATTTGTTGTTCAGTCTTTTTCACTGGTCTAAGGGGCTGTACTAACCCAGGTCCTACCATGTTGGATTGGTCCTTAAAATACTCGTGAGCTTTTGGTCCTTTGGATCCCAAGTGTTTGCCGTGCTTGGAGACCCGTGTCAGGGGAGAAGATGAAACACTCCACTTTGGCCTTGACTTCTGCCTAAACGGGAGGCTAGTCGTACCGGCCTAGTCAATCGGCTCTTGTCACGTTGAGCCCTATCCCATTGTTGACATGCGGGCTGATATACGGAGCACCATGCTAATTGTGACCCTCTCTCACAAAATCAGTCTTAACTCGCATTTTGGATGTTTTGACATGTATACATTTCTGAAAACTACAGTGTTTGCTGATTACTGTGATATATGACTTTATGCTGTAGTGCAAAAATTGTAGAAGTTGTTAGTGTTTAAAGTTGTTAAAGCCTCCGGTGGCCATTTTGAGAAAACAGCCTGGGAAGTTTCTGTGTGCAGCATAATTGGAGCCAAGTGCAGACGTTTTAAAATCATTTTAAACCTATTTAATGGCATATTTCATGATAAAGATTTTAACCATACGATACTTTGGTGTATGTAGAATACATTTCTGCAAAAAAGTGAAAATGATCCAGATTGACCCCCACCACATATTATTGCGTGTAGTGCTGATCGGCTTGCTGCGAGTTAAGACTGGTTTCGTGAGAGAGGGTCACCTATAGCCTCTGCTGCTGATTAGGTGCTCAACGCCTGTATTCCCCTGCATTTAACCGTGTGATAGAAGGCGGTGGCTCAGACGGTTCAATCGGGCTTACCCCCTTGAGTATATCTTTCGGGCAGTCTCCATTGTGCGTCGGCTGGAGACCCGCCGACAGTTGCACTTTCCCTTGTTGGGCTCGGTGGCGGGCGGGGACCCCCGGGGGATGAATATCTCTACTATAATAATATGGAAAAAACAAAAAAAAACTTACACTTGCACAGAAGCGGCGCATAGCCACCGACATTGAACATGACAGTGACTCGGACTGTGAGAAAACGACGCCTCAGGCGTCGGCCGTATGGCCTCTCTTCCTCATTGTTCATAGCAAGATGAAAGACAAACCTGTTTCCAAGCAACATCCATTTCTGATGGGGGAGACCCTCAGAAGCCGTGTTGGCAGGCCTGACGCCCAGAGCCTCAGGTCTGGTGACTTAAGGGTGGAGTGCCGTACCCGGGCACACTCCAGCGGGCTGCTGAGGCTCTCTTCCATCGGAGACACTCCAGTGAAGGTTACACCCCCACAAAACTATGAATTCGTCAAGAGGAGTAATCAATGATCAAGCTTTGGCAGAACTGTCAGAAGATGAACTTGTACTGAACCTTAAGTCTCAGGGGGTGACTTACGTCAGGCGCTTCGCTTCCAAACGAGGTGGTGGGGAGATCTGTCTCCCTACCATCATCCTGACGTTTGGCACCCCCACCCCTCCTAGTACCATCTGGGGAGGTTACTACTCCCTGAAAGTGAAAAAGTACGTCCCTCTCCCCCTCCGGTGCTTTAAGTGCTAAACGTATGGCCATGGGCAGAAGACATGCCGCCAGGCAGAGGCTTCATGCGCCCGTTGCACTAAGCCCGGACACTCTGCTGAGTCTTGCACAGCCACCCCCCTGTGTGTGAATTGCCAGGGGGCGCATATGGCTTCAGTTAAGAAATGCCCTCGTTGGATATCCGAGTGCAAGATTCAGCAGGTGCGTGTGGAGAAGGGGCTGTCCTTTCTGGATGCCAAAAGACTGGTTGACGGCCCTTCTGCAGCTGCGGCTGCCCAAACCTCTAACACCTCAGTGTATACTTTCAGTGCAGCGGTGGCAGGCAAGCGCCCCACCAAAGACTTTTCCTGTCAAACCCCAACTTCTTGGTTGGGGGCGGAGCCTCGGCTCCTCTCGCCCCTGGAGAGTAACCCTCCTCCGGTGGTGACGAGGAGCCAGGGATCGCAGAAGGCGGACACTGCCGGTCCGGTTGTGCCGCCTTCTGTTGCCCCTAAGCCTCAGCCCCCATCCAAATATGTTAGCCTGTCAACTCCAAAGGCTTCTGGCTTCTAAGGCCGCTAACTCTAGCGGCAGGAACGCTGCCCAGGACCAGAAGTATAAGAAATCTATATGACCGATGTGCGCGCGGGCCCAGAAGGGGAACACTGATGTCCCCCCTTCAAAACAAATATGCTGCACTGGAGGAGCGGATGGAGGGGGTGGAAGTTGTCGTTGCTGATGCTACGTCAGCTCTACTCCTTTCCTCTCCGAAGAACCAGAGGAGGCCCGGGAGCCGCCCCCCCCCCCCCCTTTCTGTTTCTTCTCCTTCCAAGGCAAAGGAAAAAAGGGGGAAAAAACTCTTCACCCCCAGATAAGACATAATCATGTACTCTCTGCTTCAGTGGAATTGTCGTGGTTTTAAAGCTAACTTTGAGGAATTACGTCTTTTAGTCAAGTTCTATAACCCCTCAGTAATAACTCTTCAGGAGACTTACCTGAAGACTTCTGACCCTGTTTACTTTAATGGTTTTAACGTTATACATAAAGGCTCTGATTCGGAGAGGCGCTCGGCTGGAGTGGCTCTACTCATTTGTAGCCAAATTTTATGTAGCCCCGTTAGCATCAACACCTGTCTTCAGGCTGTCGCGGCTCGGGTTACCTTGAAGAAGACCATAACCACATGCAGTGTTTACCTGCCACCATCGCTGCTGGTCTGTAGTAATGATATGTTTAACTTAGTAGATCAGCTGCCCCCTCCCTTTATTCTCATGGGAAATTTTAATGGTCATGCTCACCTTTGGGGTGGTGACGACTATGATAGTAGAGGTCAGATGTTAGAAGATGTTTTTTCTCACCTTAACCTATGTGTCTTTAACGATGGCTCACCTACGTATTCTAACCCAGGTTCAGGATCTAGTTCTGTTCTATACCTCACTGTGTGTGATCCTTCTCTCATGCTGGACTTTGACTGAAAGATTCACGACGACCTGTGTGGTAGTGACCACTTCCCAGCAGTCCTGTGATCGGTCAGCTGTAAGGAGGATTCGCCAGTGGGGCGCTGAAATCTCAAGAAAGCTAACTGGCCTCTGTTCGCCTCCCTCTGTCAGTCTCGTCTTACAGAGGAGTTGGTCATGTCAGCTGAAGAATCTGTTTCTTGTTTTACTTCTATTTTGTTGGACGCAGCAGGTGAAACCATCCCTAGAACGTCCACGTCACTCCCTCGGAAGCCGAGAGTACCATGGTCCAATGAAGAGTGCCGCAAGGCCCAAAAAATACCGCGCAAATTGTAATCCGTCGCAAGCGAATATTTTAACCTTTAAAAGACAGAGGGCGAAAACCCGTTACATTTTTAAACGTGAACGCCGTGCTTCCTGGAGACACTTCGTCTCCTCTTTATATAGCCTGAGCATTGCTGGAGTGCCAATTAAGATGGCCGAAGAGGCAACGTTTTTGGGGGTCATCTTTGACAAAAGATTGACCTTCTGCAGCCATGTTAACTACCTTAGAACCTCTTGTCGGAAGGCCCTCGACATTCTTAGTGTCGTTGGTCCTTCCGTGTCCGACCTCATCTGCAGGCGGCCGGAGTGGACCTGGACAAAGTTTCGGAATCTCTGCAACACATCACTCCACTACCCGTTCCTAACATCTTACTGGACTTGACCGCCCACAAGAAGGATTGTACTCCACCAGCTATATACCAACAGAGCCTTAATGAACTCCCTTCAATTTTTCCTGGCTATTGTCGTCTTTATACGGATGGGTCCAAGACTGAGGATGGGAGAGTGGCTGCGGCTGCAGTGTCCTCTCGCCATCCTAGACGCCCATTTAAGCTCCGCCTCCCTGACCATTCCTTTGTATTTAGTGCAGAACTGCAGGCAATTCTGCTGGCACTCAAGCATGCCTATCAGTCTCGGAAAGGAACTTCCTGATTCTGTCTGACTCTTTCTGCCCTGCAGGCCCTTCAGGTCGCGGGGACAGACCACCCACTGTTGGTGCAGTTTAGAGAGCTCTACGCAGACTTGATGAAGGAATATTATGACATCATTTTTATTTGGGTCCCGGGCCATGTGGGCATCGAAGGCAACCGAATCGCAGATTGTGCTGCCAACTGTGCCCGCAGTGACCCTGTCTCTGACACACAGACTGTTTATAGTGATTTTCAACCTTTGATTAGTGCGTACATAGCCCGCGAGTGGCAGTCCGAGTGGGACAAAGAGGAAGGGAACAAGCTACATGAAGCTCTTCCTATGGTGTCCGACAGTCTACCTTTCCGCTGCGGCAGCCGTCGTGAGGAGACTGTCCTTACTCGGCTCCACATGGGGCACAAGTATGTTACGCACTCTTACTTACTAAAACAGGATGAGCGTCCATGGTGTTTTGCGTGTGACGAGCAGTTTTCTGTTCGACACTTTTTGCTGTATTGGGCTGATCTAATTGACACGAGTTATAAACACTTCACAGCAGACTCCTTGAAGGCTGTGTTCTGGGATGTTCCCCCGCCCGGACAAAATCTTCAATTTCTTGAGAGAATGCAATATTTTTAACAAGATCTGTGCATTCATAGACTATGTTAATTTTTTTATTTGACCTTTTTGTGAGTCTGTAGTCGTTTCTTTTAAAGCTGAGAAACAGTCAAAAAACTCCGCCCCGCACGTGTTTTAAAAAAAACTTTGCAGGACCCAGCGAGGGCCCTGTCGTGAACGTTCGGCTAACTTCGGCAAACCGGTTTGGAACTCAGTTGACTCAGTTTTCAACTGCGTTTGTCGTGCTGGCAAAACTCCCGTGAAAACGACAGGCCACTTCCTGTATGCAGCGCGGAGTGGGAACGGCCGCGATCACTGATCTAAACCAGCGATATTTCTACTGACAGCAACAGTAGCAGACGACACTCGACCACCCGACGGACAGAGCAGGCCATTTGTGTCTTGCCTGGACGCACACTGGATATGGACCAGGCCGAGCTATCCGTAAGTTACACAGCACAGCCTGAAGCTTTATTCGATATCGGAAGGGTGAGGAAGGAGGGGTTATTTGTCGTTTTGTGTTTGTTGTTATATCTTATCATCTGGAGTGGCCTACAGCGAAAAAAATTCTCCATACGAAGGGCAGCTACTAAAATTCAGCTCGACCCATGGCGACCTTGTATCTTTTGGCATCTATGTAAACAGTCGATTCTCTCTCTCTCTCTCTCTCTCTCTCTCTCTCTCTCTCTCTCTCTCTCTCTCTCTCTCTCTCTCTCTCTCCCTCTCTCTCTCATCCAATTTACTGTGTTGGTTGTACATCACAATGCTTCTTTATTTATTTATATTAGCCTATATTGGACTGGAGGTACGTGTTGAAAAAATTCGTTCACAACTACAAAGTGTCAGGAGTCATACTTACAGCATGTACAGCCGTACATTCTGCCATCATCGTCCCCAACGCGTAAAATCCGTGGCTGTTGGTCAGTTTCAAAGTGTCACAGAATCGTCTGCTGTTGTCAGATCTGCTAATCGCGATGTTTTCCGTGCAACAGGAAGTGGTCTGTCGTTTTCCGAGAGTTTTGCAAGCTCGGGATACGCAGTTGCCAACTCCGTCAACTGTGTTACGAACCGATTTGACCCACTTAGGGGCAGGGCCCAAGCTGGGTCCTGTAGAGTCTTTTTAAAACACGCGCTGGGCGGGTTTTTCTCATTGCACCTCAGCTTTAAAGACATGTGCGAAATTTTAGCCTGACATTTTTAAGCTTTATTTAAGACCTTGCTTTTAGTCTGACTGACCAGATTTGTACCCACCCCGCTGTGAGATGGCCTTAGTCGCCTGCTCGGCGTTAAACCCAACTAACTAACTAACTAACTATCACGTAGAACTGAGTCGCCACCAGATGGGTTAGTCGCCGCTAACACGAATGGGGGACAACGGGGTGTCAATACCTTGCGTGGGGTCCAACTGTTCAATGGTAGAGGTACTTTCTGTTTTCGACGTGGGGTATAGGGGTAGCCACGGTGACGGTAGGGATAATTACGCACGAGGAGAGAAATCTGGGCGTAGATACGGACGTGGTCGTATTGCTAGTCCGGACACTCAGTGTTTCACTTGTCGTGAGTACGTTCCTTTGTCTCGTAACTGTCTTAGCAATAGTTCGGACACTCAGTGTTTCACTTCTTGTGGGTACGGTCATGTCGCTCGTGATTGTCCTAGCAATACCGGTCTGGTGGATGAGGCTGAGAAGCTCACTCACCCGGCCAGTGTTGTGCTGCCAATCGTCAAGGGAAACCCACAGCGAGGGGTCTTGTATTTGGCTGAAGGAGTAGGTGGATGGGGGTGTAAACGGATGTCTCGTTTCTGTTCTCCGTGACTCAGGTACCACGACCGCAGGAGTCAGACGTAGCCTGGTTCGGGATGACCAGTTTACACGGGAGACACAGAAGGTGAGTTTGTTCAGAGGGAAAGTAGAATCTTTTCCTTTGGATCAGATAGATGTTGACACTGAGTTTTTCTCAAGGGATCTGATTTGTTGTGTCATCGACAAGTCAGTAGTTCACTTGATTCTCGGAAACACGAAGGGCTTCGAGCCAATCACCGTTATTTTCGGGGGGGGGGGGGGGGGGGGGGGGGGGTTAAGTGAGCTCATGTTCCTCACGAGGCAGTCGCATCAGTCGCGACGAGAGCACAGGTCAAGCGTGATCGTGATCAAAAGGGTGCGGTGCCGTGCTTAGCTAGTTCGCCTCATGATGCGCTTTCTCCTGCCGATCTCAATATGTTACAGGAGGGAGATTAGTCATTACAGGGTTGATTCAAACAAGCTGCACGGAGCAATGTGAATGTAAGTGGGTCGAATTCATATCAGTTTGTAGTGACGGACGGGATCCTACAGCGTCAGTTTTTCAAAGGAGGCGCATCAACAACTGTGCCGACGGCGGTACAAATCGCTGTGCATTCGTCGCTGCGTGACACAGTTTTGTTGGCGGCCCATGGCGGTTTGTTATCTGGTCATTTCGAGCGTTAAGCGAACGCTGGAGCGTGTTCGTCTCAGGTTTTCATGGCCGGGCGTGTCGACGGACGTCAGACGTTACTGTCACTTGTGTGACATTTGTCAGAGGGTACTCCGAAGGGCCGTATTATTGCCATGAAGGGTAAAGGGATCTGTCCGTAGGTTTGGCCCACCAGTCGGGTTGGCCATAGTTGGAGTAGTTTTGTTGCGGACAGAAATGCCGCTCACCATCCATTCTTTAGGTAGGTCGGACACTGTTAGTTCTTGCTATAGCGCCACTGAGCGAGATTGTGTGCCCATCGTTGGGTCATTTCCATATTCCTGAGATATTATCGCGTTTACTGATCTCTTTTTGCATTCGCAGTGCAATCAGTGAATGGGTATGTGAGATTTTCATTTTTTTTTAATTTTTTTTTTGGTTAGTTTTTTTTTTTTAGTTTCTGATTTCAGTGTCGTGGATTCAGAAAGTGGAAAAAAAAACCCAAAAAAACTTGGTCTTTTTTTTCTCAGGAAAGGAGAATTGTGATGAAGCTCTATGCCCATCCATAGAGTTTACACAGGGTTTTTGTGTGGTACGGTCTTGTCAGCGGTTTGTCTTGTGATAAATATCCCGTGTATACACGAGGCCACGTGCAATCATGGGGAAAGCGTTTTGCACGGGGTTTTAGGGAGAGTTCAGGCGAACAGATCTATAGGGTAGTTTGTACGGTCTATTTTGTCAGCGAGGACGGACGTATGTTGGAAATGCTAGCCATATTCCAAGACTCTGAAACCTGAAATTCAGGTATGTTTTTATATGTATTATCGACAGCTGCCGAGTTAAAAGTAGTATGCGTTAGTAAGATTTAGTTAGGTCCTGTAGCGTTGATATGGTTCATATATGGTATCACTTTGGTATCAGTTTCAGCCAACTTAATAAAATTTCAAATACAAAACGATTTCCAAATACCGTCAGTAGCTCGCTTGAGCTTGCCCTTAGCACCACGTGAATGTTCTGTGTTTACGTACAGTGTGTGAGTGAATGCGTGTGATTCACGTGAGCGTGCTTGTTGGGTTCAGTTCGCGGCTACATTCTGCGCATTGAGTTATATTATAAATATGAGAAATGCGCCATATAAATGCTATGCATTATTATATATGTCAGTTTAGAATTGGTTGAGATAACGGGTAATTTTCCTATGTAGTTATTTACCGAGATGGATAAATAAGGAATGTGAGGTGTGTATGTCTACGTCATTTATGAATGTAGTACGTAGTTGTGTTAAGTATAGTCTTTTCCAATGTGTGAAATAACGTATGGCAAGAGTGTCAGGTTATAGTCTGTTTTAGAGTAGTGACAGAGTTATGGTGTGTTGCGAAAGTAGTTCGTGTTACGAAGCACGTGTGTGTGAATGAACGTGTCAGAGTTATTTGTATCAACCAGGTTACGTAAGATACCTCATATTAGCTAAGTTGTGTGTGTGTTGCAAGTGTTGTGATGTCAGGACTTTGTGTACAGAGTTCTTGTGTGGAGCGGAGCGACGTGCTTCGGAGACGTCAGTCAACAGTAGCTGCCGCCAGAGGAACCTATCGTGAGGTCATTTTACCACGCGAGGAGTGAGCGACCGGTGCCCAGACACCCGGGTCATCAAAGACTGCACTATAAGAGCGAGTCAGGACGTCCACGGTACGAGAAATGGGGGACTACTCAGGAGCATGAGAAGCGAGAAACTACACGCCTAGACGTGGAAGTACAGAACGTTACAGAACGATAACACTAGTGAAACAGGTTGGATTGTGAGGACAATTACCTAGCCTGGCTTTTACGTTGTATATGTGTATGCGGTGTTGATGTGCTTGTAGTGATAAGTGTATGGTGTAAAGAATTTTGTTAGTTTCCTTTATTAGTTTGTTAAAAGTAAAAGAGCCCAAAAGAAAGAGAAAAAGTGTTTGAGTTGTACCGCGTGAATGCGCCCGACTGAGTCAGTGACGGTGCGTGCGTCTGTTGTGTTGAGAGTCTGTAGTGCGACTGGAAAGAGGCTGCGTGCGTTAAAATTATAAAAAGGATGTTTATCCAACCTGCCGAATTTGTCAATTTGCAGTGTAGATAGAGGTACTATCTGTTGTGTGCAGATGGCCCTACAGATAGGGACACATCCATCACAGGACCCAAAAAGCTCCTCACGGATGGAGAGTCCGGTTTGACTGTGACCCTGACCTGTTCCTCCTTCTGGGCCTATCCTGAACCCATTGTCTTCTGGGAAGAAGTGAAATGCGAGGACGGAAACTTCGCTCCTGAATGTCGTTTTAAAATAAACGACGACGTCAAGGAGATGAATATCTTGTGCACGCTGAAAAACCCCATCAAACTGACTGTGGTTGGGAAAGCGAACCACACTCTGAGGATCGATTCTTCAAGTAGGGATGTGTTGGTCTATGATTTTGGACCCGTGTCGTCTTAACCCATGCCTTAACCCCTTTACTGTCGAGAAAAACGGAACACGATCCAACAGCAAGAGACATAGATCCTCGTAAGCCCCCGCAACTACGCGCACTCAAATGGAGCTATGCCTCTTGCTGAGACTAATTTGAACCCTTTTTTTTTTTTGGGGGGGGGGGGGGAGGGGGGGCGGCGTTGGTTATTGGTCTTTGAATGAACAAAGATTCCAGAAAGAAACATGTACGTACAACATACATAATTATTGTTGCAGTGAAGGTGTTAAACTGAAACAACATCCAACTGCAAGAGGCGTACACTACGAAAAACAAACAAACAAACAACAACAAAAACCCCACGTTATTCCTTTTCAGAGAAGATATTTTTCTGATGCCTGATAATTATTTTTATTTTGTCTGCAACACGAACATGCTTACACACTTATGGATACACTCTTCATATATATATATATATATATATATATATATATATATATATATATATATATATATATATATATATATATATATATATATATATATATATATATATATATATATTACTTTTAACAAATCTATCTATCTATCTATCTATCTATCTATCTATCTATCTATCTATCTATCTATCTATATCCCGTAGTCTTGCCGACCGTTGGGGCACCACTGATGACTTGGCAAACAGCTCCCTCCAATCCTCTCTGTTCTCTGCCATTCTCAGCGTATCGCCCAGCTTCAGTCCTGTCCACTCTGAGATATTGTCCTCTCATCTTTTCCTCCGTCTTCCTCTCCTTCGTCCTCCTTGCACAGTGCCTTGCAGGATTGTTTTGGCAAGCCCTGCTGAACGCGTGACATGCCCATACCACTTCAGTTTGCGTTTTATCACAATGGCTAATAAGTCTTCATAGGGCCCGATGGCTTGCCTGATTCTGCTTCCCACTTCCTCGTTTGTGATGTGATCTCTGTATGAGATGCCAAGCAGCCTTCGAAAACATCTCGTTTCAGTGGCTTGTATCCTCATTTCAAGGTCTGCTGTGAGGGTCCATGACTCGCAGGCATACAAGAACACTGAGAAGACTAAGGAGCGCATCAGTCTGATCTTGGAGCAGAGTGTGATGTTTCTGTCCCTTCCATATGGTCTTCAATCTTGTCAGTGTTGTTGTTGTCTGCGCAATCCTGGACAGTATTTCTGGTTTTGATCCCTCATCTGTCACAATGGCTCCTAAGTATTTGAATTTCTTAACTGTTTCCAGTTTTTGGCCTCCAACCATGATTTCAGTGCCAATGCCACTGGCGTTATTGGTCATCAGTTTGGTCTTCTCTGAACTGATTTACATCCCATATGCAATGGCTGTACTATCCAGCTTTTCCACCAGCTGAGCTAGCTCCTTCTCTGTTACTGCAAGGCCATCAATGTCGTCCGCAAAGATCAAGTTCTTGATTGTTCTGCCTCCAATACTGACAGTTCCTTCATGATCTTTCAGAGCGTCCGTCATGATTCTTTCCAGGAAGATGTTGAAAAGAGTAGGTGAGAGCAAGCAGCCTTGTCTGACTCCAACTGTAGTCCTAAACCAGTTTCCTATTTTGCCGTTGAAGCAGACTGCACTAGTGGCCTTGTTGTAAACGTTTGCTATGACTTTGATCAGGTTGGCATTGATGTTGTATAGCTTCATGGTGTCAAAAGGCGTCACCCAAAGCCAAAAAAATGCACTCAATTAGATTAGCTCCAAGGGACGTAATTTTTTTCAATTCTGAAAATGCTGTGCTAATGCCATGGAATTCCAGGTTGGTAAGCTTGCATTGTCTCATCAGGACATCAGTCGCCCTTTTTGTGACTTTTTGTTACTGCGTCGCTTACTAGTTCTAGAAAGAGAGGGTAGTGGGAAATTCCTCCGCGGATGGCGAGGCGCCTGGGGTGTAGTCCCTACTACTTTATGTAGTAGGTGTTCAGTAGAAGGCTCAAAATGATAGGTCTGTCATTCCTTCTCTCCCAATACCCTCTCTGTTCTAGAACTAGTAAGCGACGCAGTCACAAAAAAGGCAGCTGATGTCCTGCTGACACAATGCAAGCTTACCAGCCTGGAATTCCATGACATTAGCACAGGATTCTCAGAATTGAATGAAAAATTATATATATATATATATATATATATATATATATATATATATATATATATATATATATATATATATATATATATATATATAAAGTTATGTATACTGATAAACAAAAGAAAGGCGATTTTTTCACCATAGTGCTTTTCTTTGTAAATATGCTTTAAGCCGGGTTATTTTAACGTCATTTATTAGAAAATGTTATGAAGAGTGTGTTATGTCATGCGCAAAAAGAATGTCTAGTCTTAAAAATCGCACATCGATGACTTATGACGTCATCAGTGACACTGCCATCACAGGATATTGAAAGTGAAATAGAAAGCATCTGAAAGGACACAGCTAAAAGCCAACCAATGTGCAGTGTCACTAGTGTCTGTGTGCATGAAAACCCGGCCTGTTTGGTCTTGACTTATTTTTCGTTTGTCAAAGGCACCAAAATAATCAACATTACCTACAAACATGAAAATCTAAAGTTCTTTTTATTTAGGTTAGTGGCCATATTTACTTGATCAAATGGATATGGGTGTGTTCTTTATCTCTGTGTCAGTTACTGGAGCATAAAAAAGGG
>BTPG01000002.1:69056367-69283867 GCA_036245525.1 Semisulcospira habei | reverse complement strand
AGCGTGTAAACTTCGGTCCGAAGTACGGGACACCAACTGCGTCGTCAACAATTTGCGCAAAACACTTCGCTGAAGACTGCTACCCCCCAAGTACCACTTTAATGCGGAGCTTTGGGATGAAAACAATACGGACATTAAAGCCTGGCTCTGTTCCAACGATCCAAAGTCCGCGTGCCATTGCAGCAAGCACCTCAACAACAGCAACAGTGACTCAAGTTACTAGTAGTAGGTCTACTAGTACTGCTTCAACTTCAACTAGACCTGACAAAACCTGTGCAGTGCCCTCCACCCCTAGCTGCCTCTTTCCCAAGACCAGCAAAAGAGGATGCAGTTTTGAATTGCCAGTCACGATCACGCTATGCCAAACTCAATTCAGACCAAAAAGGTGACTGCCAAGCGTGAAACTCAATTGAAATGGACTTTGCATCTAGGGTTCACGAGCATTTACTCAGATTGTATCGCTTGTTACCAATCTTATTCTCCGCTCTATTTTGTTTGTCATATTAATTTTTTAAAAATTACTTTACTATTTTTTAATTTTGCCGTCAACTTTTGTGTACAGGTGTGCATTAGTTGGTCAAGTATGTATGTGCTCAAATGTCAAATGTGTGACATACTTTGATACTTGAATGCTTAAATGTGTGTGTACGGGGTGGTCCGTGGCGCAGTGGTTAAGGCGCCTGCCACCAATGCTAAAGGTGCGAGGTTCGATACCTGGTTTCGGCGTCGGATTTTTCTCTTCTAATAAGTGTCACCGTTAATTCGGGCGGACCGCCGGGGGTTCTTTCTCCGGGTACTCCGGTTCTTCCTCCCCCTCCACTTTGGTACCGGTTTCAGGCCACTTTATAAATTTCAAATACAAGCGATCAAAATTTCCGAAAACTCAGTAGCTGAGCTGACCCTTTGCACCACGTGAATGTCCTGTGTTTGTCTTGTACTATTTTTGTCGTCAGAGTGAATGCGTGTGTCACGTGAGCGTGCGTGTTGGGTGCAGTTCGCGGCGCTTTGAGCCGATTCGCCGAAACATTATTATTATTATATTACTTCTTTGAGACAACTTTTTACAGGTATTGACTTTCAGTGGTAAATTTAACTGTTAGCTAATCAGCTAATGGTCTGTGTGGGGGACTAATGATTGTGCTTTTCATTATCTGATAGACTGGATGATATCTGAAAGAATGGATGAATGTGCCTGTGAATGTATGTGTGTGTGCGTAGATGGTTGGTTACTTGAGACAAGATGGAACGTAAATGAAAATTGAAGAGTAAGTTTGTTGAATTTATTATAAATATAGTTGTGTACTGTAAAATATTTGTTTACATTACTTGATGACAAGAGTTTGAAAAGAGCAGACCTGGCTCTGCAAGTGAGAACCTATAACTACTGGTTTCTATGACTTTGAGGTATGAGACATTACCACACAATCTAAATATGAAGTAAATCTGACCACTTTCGCCATCCAACGTGACACAAAAACCAGGGTGGGTTTCACAATGGCAGTATTAACTTCATTTTATTTAGAAACTTTTTATATACATTCCAAAATGGTAAAAGCCAAAAATACTCCCACACACCTTGCACACAACACACAGTCAAAGCCGGATAGTACGACATGCCCGGGAACTTCAAAATCGTGTCGTTATCCGGCTGATGTGTCCAACGGGCCGGATATAGGTTTTGTGTCTTTATATCTGGCTGTTGTTATATCGTACTAACCGGCTTTGACTGTGTTACCACTACATGTATGTTACAAACTACACATGATTTTAGTGTTGCACTTCTGTTTCATAATTATAAATAAATGCAAACACACTTCTTTTTTTTTAAACCAGCGCGTAAAACAAGCTGAACAGACTACAAACACACATCAAAATGTTTTTTTCGTCCATGTAATAATAATAATGACAGTATATTATGAATATATTGGAAACACATAAGGATGCAAAAATGGGCCAGTGCTGTCAAATGTATTGTCACATTATTCTGGGTCCCTATAACCAGTGTACTGCCCATCTGCGCTCGGAAACTGTTTCCGGATTCTTGTTACCGCACAAGCTGGTAAGGTGACCCTGATGTCCCTCCCCAGCCACTTCCAGATCCACCGCACAAGCATGCGGTAAGCTACATACCGATACCGCCTGGAAAGAAAAACAAGCATACAATAATAATATACAGTAATGACAGTAAACAATCAATGTGCAGTCAAAGCCGGTTAGTACAACGTCGGATATAACGACATCCGGATATGAAGACACAAAAAGCTGGGTCCCAGCCAAAATCCTTATATTCGGCCCGTTGGATAATATGTCAACCGGATATAACGACACAATTTTGAAGGTCACTGGCGTGTCTCTAAATATTACTTTTTCTCAGAATTAGCACATGCAAATAAATTAAATATCTTGACATCAAAATGAATGTCTGACAATTTTATTTTTTTATTTTATTACTGTTGTTGTTCAAACATCCCAGTAATTTCCACTTTAAGTCAAATCTGAAAACCTATCTCGAAAATATTTCTGTTAAAACTTAAATGTGGCATCGTAAATTTATATATATATTTTTTGGCTAATGTATAAATATCTAACATCATCTCATTGACCACCACCCCCACCCCACATCTCCCACCTTGCTTTTCTTAATACGAATGTGTGTGTAATGATCTGTATGTATGACTTTTATTAATGTGTGAGAGTGCGCTTTAAATTGAATTGTTATTCAGGAAAATGCACGGTATAAATTTTCTTTATTATTATAATTTTAAGATCTCATCCATCTTTGACACCTTACTTTCTAATTCGAGCTATCTCTAATTTTCAACTGTAACCCTAGCCCAAACCCTAACCCTAAAATTGAATTTAACGGTTTGTCCTTTATCCTAACCCCTGACTTAAATCGGATTCAGAGTTAGGGTTTGGGCTAGTGTTAGATTTGAAAATTAGCGATCGCTTGAATTAGAGAGTAAGGTGTCAAATATAGGTGAGATCCTAATTTTATTAGTAGTATTATTTATTTGTGTATATTTATGACACAAACCTATTTAGCATCATGATTACAATTTATAACGGAAATATAACTTACTCGTTAGCATCCTGTATAGCTCTCCCATACTGCTGGTTGTACCAGGAATAGCAGGTCTCTAAGACGTAGAGGTCCAAGCACACTGAGCTGAAGCCAGGATGGTCGGTGATGCAGCCCACTCCTGCGCTTACTGTCAGTGATTCCATTTCTGGAATTTCTTGACAACAGCGGCATTCCCGGATCGAGCCCATGCCAACACAGTTTGCACACTGACACCTGCACACACACAATTTTTTACAAGGTCAGTTCAACTTCAAGGAGTCTTTGCAGTCTACAAGCTACTGAAACGGACTATCATGGTAGTGACTAATAGGTCTAGGCAAAACAATAAATTATAATCCATTGGAATAACACACACACACATTTGTGTACTCATTTGGCTAGTTTTAGTGAGGGGGACTGCTAGCAATGATTGAGTGGGACCATGACTGTATGAATTGCAATCAAGAGCGAAAGTTAAAACATCGCACATCTTTACAAATTATTGACTGCAAAACAAGTTCTACCGCCATCGATTCAACATACATATGTACGAGTAACTTGAATAAGACTAGCAACACACTATATAACATCATAGACATAGCTCTTTGATAACATGTAAACAAGTTTCTTACCAGTTGGTAAACAGCATGCGTTCGAGAGACTCGCTCAAATCGTCTCTGTCGGGTGCTTCTTCAAACTCGGCATTGGGCAGCTCAGCCTCAGGTTCAAACTGATAAGGTTGCACAGTGTTAATAGGGTCATTCACACATCCAAACTCACTGCTGTAACACGACAGATCGAGTAAAGAAGCTTGTCTCGCTTGTAACTTCTTCGCAGTCGGCCATTGTATACAGCTGCTGACGTCACTGCGAGGGGACATCAGCGATAGCTGCGTTTCAGATTATTACTTCCCTTACCCTTAATTACAGGTAGGAAATCCCACTTTCAGTGATCGATATCTATTAAACGGTAGAGCTTTGCTTACCGATTTTTTTGCATCTGGTATTATTTAGTAAAGTTCTTTCAGCAGAAACTTTTTCACCAAGCACTGTGGTTGACCTTTAAAAATACTCGTGAGCTTTTGGTCCTTTGGATCCCTGTTTTTGCCGTGCTTGGAGAACAGTGCCTGTGGGAAAGAGGATCCTGGTGGCTGACGTTCCCTCTGGGTTACGGCTCACTGTGCCAACACTCCACTTTGGCCTAAGCCCACTCGGCACCGGCCTCCACGTGTCGTGGGTGGGTAGTCCACTCAGGACTTGATGTCAGCAGATATGTTGTTCAGTCTTTCAGTCTTTTTCACTGGTCCGTTTTTTAAGGGGCTGTACAAACCCAGGTCGTACCATGTTGGATTGGTCCTTAAAAATACTCGTGACTTTTTGGTCCTTTGGATCCCAAGTGTTTGCCGTGCTTGGAGACCCGTGTCGGGGAAGAAGAGGATCCTGGTGGCTGAGGTTCCCTTTGGGTTGCGGCTTACTGGTGCTAACACTTCACTTTGGCCTTGACTTCTACCTAAACGGGAGGCTAGTCATACCGGCCTAGTCAATCGGCTCTTGTCACGTTGAGCCCTATCCCACTGTTGACATGCTGGTTGATATACGGAGCACCACGCTATAGCCTCTGCTGCTGATTAGGTGCTTTACGCAAGTATCCCCCTGCATTCAACAGTATGATAGAAGGCGGTGGCTCAGACGGTTCAATCGGGCTTACCCCCTTGAGTATATCTTTCGGGCAGTCTGCATTGTGCGTCGGCTGCAGACCCGCCGACATTTGCACTTTCCCTTGTTGGGCCCGGGAGCTGTCCGTCTACTATCCTTCCGTGCCCGACCTCATCTGCAGGCGGCCGGAGTGGACCTGGACAAAGTTTCTGAATATCTGCTACACGTCACTCCACCCTGGCTACTACCAGTTTCTGACATCTTACTGGACTTGACCGCCCACAAGAAGGATTGTACTCCACCAGCCATATACCAACGGAGCCTCAATGAACTCCTTTCAAGTTTTCCTGGCTATTGTCGTCTTTATACGGATGGGTCCAAGTCTGAGGATGGGAGACTGTTTATAGTGATTTTAAACCTGTGATTAGTGCGTACATAGCCCGCGAGTGGCAGTCCGATTAGGACAAAGAGGAAGGAAACAAGCTTCATGAAGCTCTTCCTACAGTGTCCGACAGTCTACCTTTCCGCTGCGGCAGCCGCCGTGAGGAGACTGTCCTTAATCGGCTCCACATCAGGCACACGTATGTTACGCACTCTTACTTACTTAAACAGGATGAGCGTCCATGGTGTTTTGCCTGTGATGAGTAGTTTTCTGTTCGCCAGTTTTTGCTGTATTGTGCTGACCTAATTGACAGCAGATATAAACACTTCACAGCAGACTCCTTGAAGGTTTTGTTCCGGGATGTTACCCCGGACAAAATCTTCAATTTCTTGAGAAAATGCAATATTCTTAAGAAGATCTGAGCATTCATAGACTATGTGAATTTTTTTATTTGCCTTTTTTGAGAGTCTGTAGACGTTTCTTTTAAAGACATGTGCGACATTTTAGCCTGAGATTTATTTAGCTATATTTACATCTTGTCTTAAGACCTTGCTTTTTCGTCTGGCTGACCAGATTTTTACCTATCTTGCCGTGAGATGGCCTTCGTCGCCTGCTCGGCGTTAAACCCAAATAACTAACTAACTTTGGCCTAAACTTCTACCTATACGGGAGGCTAGTCGTACCGGCCTGGTCAATCGGCTCTTGTCACGTTGAGCCCTATCCCACTGATGACATGCGGGTTAATATACGGAGCACCATGCTATAGCCTCTGCTGCTGATTAGGTGATTTACGCCAGTATTCCATTGCATTCAACAGTGTGATAGAAGGCGGTGGCTCACACGGTTCAATCTGGCTCCCCCCCCCCCCCCCTTGAGTTTATCATTCGGGCAGTCGCCATTGTGCGTCGGCTGGAGACCCGACGACAGTTGCACTTTCTCTTGTGGGGCTCAGTGGCGGGCGGGGACCCCCAGGGGCTGAATATCTCTAATCTTAAAATATGGAAAACTAAAAATAAATCCAAATGTGGCATAGAAGCGGCACATAGCCACCGACATTGTACATGACAGTGACTCCAACTGTGAGGGAGCGACGCCTCAGGGCCACTGATGCTCTCTTCCATCGGAGACACTCCAGTGAAAGTCACACCCTACAAAACTATGAATTCTATGAAGAGGCGTGATAAAAGATCAAGGATTTGCAGAACAGTCATAGTTAAAGGCAATGAGAAGTACAAGGAGTGAATCCTCAGAGAGATGTTTTAGGAGCTGATAGTGGATGGTATCTAGTCCAGCAGCAGAGTCATTACATTTCTGCATGACTTGCTGCAATTCTGAAAATGTAAAAGGGGCATTATAGTCTTCCGAATTATCCGATATAAAAGCACAAGTGCAAGACTCTCGCTTTTCCTTCTCTCTCTGGGAGAAAGATGAATAATGCTCTGTTGAAGAATTACGGGCTATGGTGGAGGCAAGCAAATTGGCCACAGCCTTTTTATCCGTGACCAAACTGGCACCACTCTCTTTCTGCCGTGCAGGCCCTTTAGGGCACGGGAAATGACCACCCACTGCTGGTGCAGATCAGAGAGCTCCACGCGGACTTGAAGAAGGAATATTATGACATCATTTTTATTTGGGCCCCAGGGCATGTGGGCATCGAGGGCAACAGGATCGCAAATTCTGCTGCCAAAGATACCCGCAATGACGCTGTCCCTGACACACAGACTGTTTATAGTGATTGTAAACATGTGGCTCGTGCGTACATAGCCCGTGAGTGGCAGTCCGAGTGGGTCAAAGAGGAAGCTAACAAGCTGCATGAAGCCCTTCCTAAGTTGTCCGACGATCTACCTTATCGCTGCGGCAGCGCCGTGAGGAGACTGTCCTGGCTCGGCTCCACATCGGGCACACGTATGTTACGCACTCTTATTTACTAAAACAGGAGGAGCGTCCATGGTGTTATGCCTGCGACGAGCAGTACTCTGTTCAACACTTTTTGTTGTCTTGTGCTGATCTAATCGACACAAGGTATAAACATTTCACAGCAGACTCCTTGAAGGTTTTGTTCCGGGATGTGCCCCCGGACATGATCATCGGTTTTCTGAGAGAGTGCCATATTTTTAATAAGATTTGAGCGTTTATAGACACTGATGTTTCTATCATTTTGACCTTTTTGAGAGTCTGTCGACGTTTTCTTTAAAGACCTGTGCGACATTTTAGCCTGACATATTTTTAAGGTATATATACATCATGTCCTAAGACCTTTCTTTTAGTCTGGCTGACCAGATTTTTATCCTTCCCGCCGTGAGATGGCCTTAGTTGCCTCCTCGGCGGTAAACCCAAATATCTATCTTTCAATTTGTGTAGATCGTCCAGATGGTTTTTAAAAGAATTTATATTAGGTGCTTTTTTAATGAAGTTGGTAAGTCATTCCAAACAATGGCAACTATGTTAGTAAAACAAAACTTCCACAGGTTAATGTTGCAGTGCTGTACAAAGATTTTCCCTTCAGAGTTTCGGGTTCTATCACAAAATGGTGCTGCAAAAAATTCGTTCCATTTTAGGTGGTCGATGCCATTATTAATTTTAAAAACTTGGACTAAGTCTCCACGTATTCTACGTC
The DNA here is from genome assembly GCA_036245525.1 of Semisulcospira habei. Lineage (NCBI taxonomy): Eukaryota > Metazoa > Mollusca > Gastropoda > Semisulcospiridae > Semisulcospira > Semisulcospira habei. Next base: position 69,276,149 of record BTPG01000002.1, on the reverse strand, counting down.
CACGTAAAGAATGTAATCCAAAGTATATGAGTCTGTCTAAATAAGTCATATTTCTACATTCTTTGACCAGCTTTGTTGTTCGTCTCTGTACCCTTTCGAGTCCAACTGATTGTCTCTTTAAACCTCGGTACCATACAGTGTTTGCATATTCTAAATGTGGTCTGACTAGTGATTTATACAGTTTACTAAAAATGTCCATGTCCAAATAATTAAAAGCTCTCTTAACTACTCCAATCATTTTGTTTGGCTTATTGATACAGTTCTGAATATGGGGTCAAAGGATAGAACTTTGTCGAAAACAACACCTAAGTCTCTTTCTTCCTCACAAGATACCAAATTTGTAATGTCGCTGTTAACTTTCATCAAGTAATCATGTTCAGGATTGTTCCTTCCAGCATGCACGACTTTGCATTTCTCTACATTAAAGTGCAAGCCCCATGTGTTGGACCACTCTTGCAAGTGATCCAAATGATGCTGCAAAACGTCTTTATTGCTCGATTCATTATAGATTTTAGTATCATCTGCGAATATTTTGCACATGCTATTAACTTTTCGACACACGCAGTCAGTAAAAACTTGCCTCTACTAAGCGCACACCAGCGCACCCTCTAAGCGCACGCCGAAATCTGAGGAGCAGGCATGAGCTAAAACACTCAAAATTCCATTTCCCAAAACTGCTTTCTGGACCCTTCCAACTATAATGTACTTCTACTAAAGCTGAACTGGTTCCATTCACCCTCCTCCGAAAACACATGCAAGGCACATAGCTACATAGGGGACATTTAGCATACTAAATACAAGAAACATTTAGTTTTGCATTCCCAAAGTATCACTCATCGCCACTGGAAGCCGGCAGGGACGTGTCTGTCTAACCAATTACCCACAAATAAACATCTCCCCACTCTAACAAGAAATAGTATGAGAAAGGTGATGCATGTTTTCATGCCTGCGGGCGCTTATTTGAAGTGAAGAAAACTTGACCGCATGCGCTTAGGGGGTAGGCCGTCGTGCGTCAAAGAGTTAACACAGTCTGGCAAGTCATTTATAAATATCGTAAATAATATAGGTCCTAAGATGCTTCCTGGAGGCAAGTCATTTATAAATAGTGTAAATAATATAGGTCCTAAGATGCTTCCTTGAGGTATACCGCTCAGCACCTTTATTTTGTCTGATTTTGCATCTCCACCCTTTACCACATGTTCTCTTTCATGTAAGAAACTTCTCATCCAGCTGGAGATGTTTCCACATACACTCTAGAAGAAGCCTTTCATAAGGAACAGTGTCAAATGCTTTTCTAAAGTCTAAGTATATGATGTCAACCTTTTTTTTTTGTCAGGTAAGGAAGTTGTATCATCCATAACCTGTAGTAATTGAGTAACACATGATCGTTTCTTTCTAAAACCATGTTGGCATTCAGTGTACATAATTATTATTCACAGTAAAATGATTAACAATCTCATCTCGGACTCTAGACTCTAGAACTTTACATACTATACACATTAAACTTACTGGTCTGTAGTTTCCTGCATATGACCTAGAACTTTTTTTTTTTTTTAAATAGCACTTACCTCTGCATTTTGCCAGTCTCGTGGTACAATACCTGATTTAAGGGAAAATGTAAATAATGTACAAAGTGGTTCTGCCAACTCATTACACAACTCTTGTAAACTCTGGGAGGGATACACTCTGGGTTTTGAGCTTTGGAAGGATTTAATTCTTTTAGTTTTTTCTTGACAATATCAGGAGTTATTATATGTTATGGTGCACCCATTCGAGTTTGAACCTCTACCAAGCAACGGAACATTACTCAAGTTTTCTTCCACAAATACACTTGAGAAAAATTTATTCAATGTTGCTGCTTTTTCATGGTCTGCTACAGCAAGTATACCATCTTCTTTTTTAAGTGCATTTATTCCAAAATTGTATTTAGTTTGTTCCTGTACATACTTCCAAGACATTTAGGGGTTCCTTTTACATTTATCTGCAATATTTCTTTCATGTAAGTTTTTATTACGCTTTATTAATGTATTACAGTCGTTTCTTAAGGTAATATATCTTTGATAATCTCTACCTTCTTGAGTTTGAAGATATCTTTTGTACAACTTGTATTTCTTTTTAATCATTCTCAAAGTACCCTTATTCATCCAAGATCATGTGACCCTTTTATGTGATTTCCTCTTCACTTTTGGGATGTGCAACTCCATACCTTTCAAAATTGAAGACTTAATTAATGCCCAGAATTTTTCCACTCCGCAAATTTCAGGATAAGTAGTTGTAAAATCTATATTTGCCATATATGCTTTCATAGTCTCCCTTCCCAAGGTTAAGGGAATGTTTATTACTCTGTGTCACCTTAACCCTAGGTACATACAGCTGGAAAAGTAAAACATCGTGGTCACTCTTGCCAATGGGATCCAAGTGTTGAATATCTGACGTTAGCAACTCGTCATTTACTAAGATTAGGTCATCTAATGTTGACCTCTGACCTTGCCTATGTCTTGTTGGATTTTTTTACCATCTGAATCAGGAAGGTGTCTCTTATGCACTCAACAATTTGATTATTTTATTATTTTTCTCACCTGTCCATCCCATCCTGCATAAAGGAAATTAAAATCTCCGAAAATGCAACTTTTGTCATATGTTGTATCTCCTCGGATCGTAAAAGTTGTAATAGTAAATCTGTGTTTTCAGTTGTGGAGCTGGGGCTTCTATACACACAACCAACAAGAATTGTTTCACCAGAAGCACTCACAAAATAGTAGCACCACAAGCTCTCTTCAAACTTACTATTGTTCAATGTTTCACATTCTTGAGCATTTAACTTTTTGTTAAGAAAGGGGCATCTCCTCTCTTGGGGTTTGTGTTAAGAAACATATCATAATTCGGTAATGTGTATTTTGAATCCAATGGAGTATAGATCTGGTTTTTAGCTTTTACTTCGGTAAGACCAATGATGTCAGACTTTATATCATCAATCCTTTTTAAACGTTCACTCTTTTTATTTAACAGATAATCAATATTACTATAAATGACGGTGCAAAAATTGGAATCACTTGAAGAAAAAAGACAAGACGATGAACAAGAAGAACGATGACAAGACAAAGAGGAATCTGAAGTTTCTGAAGATGAATTTTAGTATCGTTTTCGGTATATGTACACTTATTTACAATTGAAAGTCTTTGTATGGGCTGTCATACCGTCAATTGTCTGCTCCTGCTTGCGTGGCAGAAGCATCCTGTTGTGCTGCAGTAGGACCAACAGGTCTGGTTTTTCTGGTGACGATCTTCAAGGCTCTGTAGTCTATCATCAAATTTTCCTCCCCTGATGGGTAGGAACAAGAAGCAAAATGCTGTTCCGGTTTTGAGCAAAACTACGGACTATGCCAACGACTTAAATCAGTTCTATGCAAGATTTGATTGTCATGATTTTGAGCATGAGAAGGAATAGGTCAAGGAAATACTAGTAAGTGGACCTAAACACATGCAAAGTGAAGTGATTGTGGTGACCGAGGAGGAGATGCTTGGCATACTTAAACATACCAACCCAAACAAAGCGTCTGGGCCAGATGGTGTTAGATCAAATGTGAAAACATTATGCGCTGAACAACTGTACGAATTCTTTGTTCTATTTTTTAACATGTCACTTACCCAGTGTGTCGTTCCCTGTTCGTGGAAGACCTCTTGTATTGTCCCCATGCCTAAAAAGCAAACTGTATCCGTGATGAATAATTTAAGACCAGTTGCTCTTACCTCATGCGTCATGAAGGTTTTTGAGAAAGCTGTTCTTTCACATCTTCAAATACAGGTTTCGGATTTTATGGACCTCTTTCAGTTTGCTTACAGAAGGCAAAGAGGTGTTGATGATGCCATTTTGCATGTTGTAAACAACATCTAGTCTCATTTAGAAAAAAACAGGAGCCTCCATTCGACTGATGTTCTATGATTTTTCGTCTGCTTTTAACACCGTTCAGCCACACATGCTCACCTCCAAACTAGTTCACATGAACATAAATGCTTCTTTGGGTTTTGGACTATCTCACTAACCGCCCACAGTATGTCAGAATTAGTTCGGATCTAATCTCCGATGTACTTTTTACCAACACCTGGGCACCACAGGGGGTTGTCCTGTCACCTTTTTTGTTTTCTTTGTACACAGCAGACTGTAGAGCTACTCAGGACGACTGATTCAGGGACAAATACGCTGACGACACAGCACTGACAGGTCAGATTACAGATGAGGACGACAGACACTATCGACAGGAGATCGACGACTTTGTAGAGTGGTGCGATAAAAGCTATCTTGAATTACATGTTGGCAAAACAAAAGAGATGGTCATAGATTCCAGGAATAACAAACATCATCCAGGTCCTGTTGTCATCAAGGGAACAGAAGTTGAGCGTGTAGAGTCCTACAAGTATTTAGGTGATCTTTTTGATAACGCACTCAACTGGAAACAAAACACAGATGCTATTGTGGGGAAAAAAAAAAAACTCATACCCGTCTTTACTGTTTGAGAAAACTCAGATCATTTCATGTAAGCACTCAGCTTTTACAGATGTTTTACTGCTCCAGTATTGTAATCATTCTAACTTTTGGACTGACGTTCTGGGGTAGAAATTTATGTAAAAAAAGATCAAGATCGCCTTAACAAAGTAATCCGGAAAGGGGGCGGGGTGATTGGTAGGGCACAAGATAATTTGGACACACTGTACAACAGATGGATTATGAACAAACTGGCTGACATTCTTGATGACAAAACACATCCACTTAGATATGAATTTGACAGCAGACGTATCGAACGAAGTGGCAGACTCCGAGTATCCAAAAGTCGTACATCACGTTATGCCAACTCTTTTGTCCATCAGGCTGTTACCCTTTTCAACAGTAATATCAGTAGATAGTGTCTGTCAATAATCTTCAATTCTTTAGTACTAGCCCTTTCAGTAGTTGATATTGTAGTTTTATTATTATTGTTTAAAAATAAGTAGGTGTGAAGTTACATATTAGTTAAGTTATAATTAAGGTGGTGACTGTTTATGCCGGAGCGAATGTCTAATAGCCGGGGCTGTTCTTATCGCGACGTAGCAAATCATGTGAAAGTATAATTCGTCTTTTTGTTTTGTTGATGCGTATTTCTCATTTGTGTAACTAATCTCAGCCACGCAGAAAGTTTAAAAACTTTATATTATGTGTTTAAGAGATACTATGATAGGGCTGTCCTTAGTTTGCTTTGTGTTAGGGAGGTTCAGGTCGGGTTGGGGCCGTTGGCGCCGGCCATGGACGATTCTTAATGAGCTCGGGGTCAAAAGGTCGCGTGTGCGAAAACGAGGCTATCTGGGGCTGGATAGCGACAACAACATGGCGAGTGAAAGTGCAGAACGTCGAGACCTTAGAATTGTGCCGTATTTTGAGCATCAGCAAGTGCAAGAATATATCATACATGAGAAGACCGGAGATGGAAAGAAGGAAAAACAACGTGGATATCAGTATTTCTGCGAAAGCTACGTCATCGGGATCAAAAGTAAGTGAGAATTCTTGCCATTAATGATTCACTAGTGCCTCTGATGGCAGCGACGTGGATCACACACTGCAGTTATAGATTTGTGATGATTATGATGTTTTAATATGCCATTCTTACCTGCTTTAATTGTTTCCCAAATGCTTACAATTGAACAGAAATGCTCGCTGTCGTGCATTGTGGCTGGTGACTTACAGCAGTGACTAGTACTGTACAGGTAGTAATACCAGTATTGAAACAGTTTTGTATCTGGAGGTTCAGTATCTCACACTAGGAGCTAAGTAACTGAACAACTATAGTCTATTTATTAGCAGTAGCTGCAATGGTTTGAAGACTTGAATGACATTTAGTTAACCTCATTATTTGCATTGGCTTTGCCCACAGCTTCCATGTACAGTGGAGAAGGAGGATGCAGAGTGACTGGGTCTTGCTACAGATCACAAAGCAAATCAGACCCACCTCACAAAATGGAGGTAAGGATGACTGTAATTATACCACATTTAATGTGAAAATGTATGGTAATAACCATTGAAAACATTTGAACTGCAGAGAAGACTGAGTTGTATCTCTCATGTTTAATAGCATTTTTCTATGTTGCGCACATATCCATCAATTTTAAGATGCTCAAGTGCTGCCAGGCTGGAAGTGCTACTGTATGTATAAACATCCACCCTATTAGCTAAGTGCATGCAACATGTTTGTTTTCTATTCCACGGGCCCTAACACACACACACACACACACACACACACACACACACACGTATGTGTGATGTACATGTATGTGAAGACCGGTACTGAGTCTGTAGATCTGACTTGATGGGAATGATGAAAAAGCTACATAACTATTGTGTAAGGACCAGTATTTCTTCAAGTAGTTCTGCTTTGACTATGCAGTATACATTGAAAAATTCTTGTTTCTAATTCCTTGTAGCCTGACAGGAAAATTCGGTTTTGTTTTGATCTTTGTTAAATGTGTGATGCTGTCTATTTCACAGGTGTTCATTTTTGAGGATGCAGGACGAGTAGTGTTCAAGTGGGCGAAGTGTTCCTGTGCGATTGGCCTAGGTGGGAGATGTGGGAATCTCTGTGGCCTTCTCTACCAGCTTGCTCACTTCAAAATGATGAAGGCTGAATTTGTTCCCGAGGTAAATTACTTCAATATGCTGTGACAGTGCTGTATATAATAATAAGCGCATTAAATAGGCGCTTTATCCCAATTGAATATCGGCTCAAAGCGCCGCCGCGAACTGAACCCAACAAGCACGCTCACGTGAATCACGCGCATTCACTCACACACAGTACATAAACACAGAACATTCACGTGGTGCTAAGGGCAAGCTCAAGCGAGCTACTGTAGTTTTTGGAAATTCAAAATCGTTTGTATTTGAAATGTGATTAAGTGGGCTGAAACTGATATGTCTGTTTAACTACTTGTGCATGCAGCCACAGATACTGTAGTGTAACAAAGCAGTACCAGTGGATGCAGGCACCAGAGGGTTCAGACATGTACTAAATAATGTCTTTTAGGCACAGTATGCAGTTATATGTAAACAGTGGGGAATATTTTTACTAGGCTCACAAAACAGGCTTTCTTTTTTAAAATTGCACCTTTGACATTGGCAGATGTTTACTGTGTGTGCATGCGTGTACACAAACAAAAAAGTAAATTTTGTTTTGTCTGTGACAGGATATTACAAAGACCGATAAACCTCAGACGTGGCACATTCCACGGGGACCACGAATATGCGCCATTTCAACAGATGATGCAGTCGTTCGCAGTGCAAGGAACCAGGCCACTGAAGTGAAGCCAATCACCAGCACACTGTATAATCCCATTGTGACACCACTTCCTCCGGTCAGGACCTTCATGGACAAACTATCAACAAAAGCAACTTCCATGCTACCCACTGTCTTTAATGAAAGTGCCCCCATGAAAAAAACAAAGTTTGGCAACTTTCCCAAAGGTAGTCCTCTGGCATATCAACAACATAACGTGCTGGTCGAACTTACAAACATTAATGTTGCTGACATATCTTTCCCCCATTTGCCTGCCAGTGACACCATAGGTGAAAATGACTTTTCTACCATCTTGAATGCAGAGCAGCAAGAGACTTTTTTGTCATTACGTGTGAGTGCCCAAGAAGTGGTGGAGCTGGAGCAAACAACACAAACCAAGGGAACGATTTAAAGTGGAACCGCCTAAGGCTGCACCGTTTGACAGCATCGAAATTGCGGAGGTGTCAAAGGCCATGGACACATATCACATGGCAGTCAGAAACAAAGAGGAGTTGGATCCGAAAACATTACAGAAACCAGCTGGTCTTTCTTGTCGACTGAAATCCTGCAACCATCGTACAACCAAGGCGACGAGAGATGGGCTGGCAAATGAGCCTAAAGCTGCCGAGGCCTACGTGCAGGAGAAGAATCAAGAGGTGAACATATATGCAGCAGGGATTGTAATCCACCCCAGGGCTTTCTGGTTGGCGGCTACACCTGACCGGAAAGTGTATGACCCTAATGACGAGAGTAGCTTTGGACTTCTTGAAGTGAAACGTCCAGACATGTCTAGCAAGCAGTCATTGGATGACTTGGATTACCTGGTGAAGAGAGGTGATCACTGAAGACTTCCCACACCAGGTTCAAATGCAAATGGCTGTGACTGGTCTGCCGTGGACTGATTTTTACGTGTGGTCAGAGAAAGTGACTCACTTACAGAGAATCGAGTTCAATGAACAATTTTGGGCACATGTGAAGTCAAATGCGGACAAATTCTATTTCACTTTTTTCCTTTGAAATTAAGTTTTCAAATATCTTACCACATAAAAATCAGTCCACTGCAAACCAATCACAGCCATTTGCATTGAAGCTTGATTGAATTGTGTTCAAACATTTAGCATTCAGAAGATTGTGGTTGTAGGATTTCTTCTACACGATTGAGTGCTTTGTCAAAACTTAAAAAAAGGAACTTGTAACACACTTTAAAAAAAAAATTGACAGCACATTAATGTTGTTGGAGGGGTCAACTCTGTTATATTTTTTTTTCCACAAGCAGTGCAGGCAAGTCCTGAAAACGTTTTGTTGCTGTCGGGTCGTTAAGCAATACATGTACACCCCCCCCCCCCACACACACACACACACAATGTTTCCAGTTTGGTGAATTCAAGCATGTGTGTGTGTGTGCGTCAGGTAGATGTAAAATCTTGTGGGTTAACAAGTACAAGTGTTTGTCCTCTCTTTACCATTTTGCAGTTGGTAGCAATTTCAGAAGTGTTTTTCACAGGCATCATTTCAACCAAAATTGCTGACAGCTAAAGGGTTAACATTGTTGAAGTCAGAAAACTGCAGCAGAATAAAATGTGTGACATTCATCAGTGTGTGTGTGTGTGTGTGTGTGTGTGTGGCAGCACTACTCAATCATTAAAGTGATTAACTATGACATTTGAAGTGTAGTGCCTTGGCACTTTTATGTGTTAAGCTGATCAGACAATACTCTTAACATTCACCTGTATTTTCCCTTTTTAAACTCTCCCTACTGTCTGTGCTGCCTGTAGCTCTTGATATTGGATGTGTGTTGCTAAATGGTCTTAGGTTTATTTAGCGTATTAGACCGGCTGGCGACACGCATTCAATATTATGTTAAGTTTTTTTCACAAGCAGCGCAGGCACGTCCTGAGAAAGTCTTGTTGCTGTCAGGACGTTAAGCAACGTACAACCAATCTTTCGCGGCCAACCGCATCCGGATGCTGCTGGCGGCGAATGAGTTAAGCTATCACAGCTGATCCCCTGTTTTTTTGGAATCAAGATTGAAAGCCGAAAATTTAATACATTGTCATTTTATATAAAAAAAATGCACACATACACTACACGTTAGATGTTACAACAAAAATAAATAAACATACAGAAGAACCTGTTCTTGGCAATCGCCATTTTTGCTAGAAGAAAGTGGCCTTAAAAATCTTATGCTCTGTCAAGAGGGGTCTTGAAGGGCAAACAGGGTCGCCTGGGCTGCAGCCAACTAAATGTTGGTCTGTAAAGACAGGTGATCTGCTGTAAGGATGGTTGCTCACAACAGTTTCTGCTGTAAACTATAAAGTTACTGCTGTAGACTATAAAGTTACTGCTGTAGACTATAAAGTCTATACATGCAAATATTTCTCTCACACTCAACACACTTGCACATGCACCAACACATGAGCAGAATTTGGAAAACTATCTATGATAAATGTATAACAAATTTTAATTTGTGTCACCGTAAAGTGCGGATTCTTAGTAACTGTTTCAAAAAACAAAAAAAGCTCATTTAACCTGGTATACGCAATCTGACTTCCATTCCAAATTATGTATACTGACTAAAGTTTCAGGTTAGTGCTGAAAAAGTAAGACAAGAGCAGAGGCTTTTCAGTGCAAGATACCAACATGCCCCCCAAAAAAAAGACAACTTCATTTACTCTTTAGCACCCAGCTGCTTAACAAATATTCATAAAATATAGAAGTTATAATGATTTAACACCAAGCAGGTGACAGAAGCTACACCATGGCAGTATTATGTCCATTATCACACTTGTTGCTTGTTTACACGCAGGACTCGTGGTAAAAAAAAACAAGACTGGTCCCACCCAGATATGCATCCTGTCACTCTGGTCCCGACGCCTCAAAATATCCGAGCAGAAGAATGTGAAGCACTCAGGGGCGTTTCGATCGGTATTCGTAGTTAGTAACTACAGGCTCCGAGTTACTCATCAGGGAACCGGCCTACAATTCTCAGTCCATTCCTTGGTGTATTCCTCTCAGTGTGTCGCATTTTATTCCTTACATTAGGACATGTTGGCCGCGTAGTCCATGCATGTAACTGTAGTCCTGACGCGGCATTATTGATGTCAAGTATGATCGCTTTCAAATCCTTGCAGTATTCCTGACGCGGTGTTGTTGATGTCAAATATGATCGCTTTCAAATCCTTGCAGGGTCCAGTCTCATGTCGGGATACGATTGTATCGCCGCGTCTTCTGTTTCCTCGGCGCTCGTGCCTGTCAGGTCCAAGGTCATTTCCTGCTCAGCAGGGCTTAGCCGCGATAAGACACAAGGAAGCGTTGGTAGTCTGTGTGTATGGACGTGGGAGTCAATTTCTTTGTTTATTACTCCATCCGTTTTGACGGATCACTCCCAGACTCAGCGTCGTCGTTATTGTTGTTGATTCTTAGTGTATTCGTGTTTGTAGACGATGCCGGTTGTTTGTATGGCTGTGTTGCCTTACATACGAAGAATTGGTGTTCGTAGTATTGCCCTCTGTGTAGATGGTACGCAGTGTTGCCGTGGTGCATAGCACAGTTGATGCTTTAAAATCCGCTTAATGTTGTAGCTGTTGCTGCTGTTTTAGCGTGGCTGTCGTTTCGTTCATCGCTGTTGTTGCCGTTGGCTCACGTTGTTGGGCCGCCTGAATTTTACACCGTTTTGGTGGTAGGTGCCGGGTTTTGTCGTTGTAGACCATAATTTATCTAATTGTCCTATGAAAGTTCACAACTCTTCTACATCTGCACCTGGAGCAAAGCTCCTGACAAGAGGTCCACGAAGGTTTGTCAACAGAATCGCAACCGTCCACAACTGGTTGATGCTACCAGTGCACTTCAGGGGAATGGGCATCTGAAAGAATCGGTTGGCTTTTGCCCTGCAGCCTAGATATGGATGTACTCAAATCAATTTGTTCTGTGGTAAACTGACCACTGTTAAACCTGAATGGGGGGATGTTTAGCCTCACTTTCTGCTGCATCAACAGTTCCCCTACGACAAATCATTTGTCAGCCATCACACTGTCCCCCTCCTCTAGCAAATCCAGGATGCCACTGTCTTTCACAAACTGAACATCAGAACAATTCCCCGTCATCAGACGTGACACAAAAGTCACTGGTCCATCAGGTGCAACCCCTACCAGTCCTTTCAGAGTACATGTTGACTTGGAATACATCTGAGAGTTCAGTTTCAGAGTAGAAGGTGACTGCACTTCCATTTCAACGCAGGCTAGAATGACTCGAGTGGATGGGTATTCCTCCTTAAAGCACTGTGACCTGTAACGATCCACCGCTTCACGTGATGGCCAGATGCTAATGCCAGCAAGCACAAAATACAGGAAGTTCGCCCATGCAATGAACTTGCGGCTCACCGTTGCCGTAGAAACATTGAAACGAACGCCCATGTCCACTTCTGTCAAACCTTGTCTAAATTTTACCAGAAACATAAACAGTTCATCAGCCAGTGATCTGTTCGTCACTGCTACATCCTCTGTAACATATTTATAATATGGCTGCCTCATACTTGCTGCACTTGTCTCAATGTAGTCAAAGAGTACTTTAAAAGTTGTGTATCCTGGGAGTCCAGTGTAATGATCAAATAGGTAGTCATCACTGGAAAATCGACTGACCCCAAACCGTTCCAACTGTAGTCGCGTCACCTGGGCCTGTGCTGCAAGAAGCTGCTGCTGTAGCTCTGCGATGCGGTCATTTAGGATGCTCACATCTTTCTCCGCAGGAAGCACGCAAAGATCAGCTGGGCTGGTAGTGGTTGAACATTCATCCTGTGGTGCAGCTGCTACTGGGTGAGTGCTGTGCTCTTCAAGCACATCACTGCTGCTGGATCCACTGTTATCATCGAAATCTGGTCTTGCCTTCAGCTTCCTGGAAAAAAAAGGGTGCATAATAATAAATATATAGTGCAAAAATGTGGGCAGTGGGCAGATGTTCACATCTGCACGGGACATAGACGACCCCGCCCTTCACGAGTCCCCTGCTGCCTTGCAGGCCTGGCCGCTTGGCTGCGGAAAGGCTAAGGGAGGAAACCCTGACATCAAAGCCCCCGTGTCTCCGGGGAAGGCTTTTGAGCCAGAGACTAGGACAAGGACAGTCTGATATAAAACCTACGACCCGAGGACCTTGATGCCATCGTCCCAGCTTGCTAGGCCATGGCAGATGAACCAAGGGTTTAAAGGGTGGGGCCAGTACTGCGCACACTGCACTCCACCAAAAAGCTCCACCGCGCAGGCTTTAGGAAACGTCCACGGACCATGACACTGACCATTCCAAGTCCTGTAGCGACGGGCGAGGGGTGAAACGGCAGATGAAAGATGTCACTGGAAGCCACAGTCTCAAACCTGCATGCAGGCGGTTCAGGATATTGGTCGCCTGATGTTGACCTGGGGATGACAACATCACTCGGCACACCCTGAACGACCAAGCAGCCTTCTCTAGGGACAGCACTGCTTGCTCCACATGGAGAGGGGCCTAGAAAAGGTGGCCTAACCAAAGCTCGTCCCCTCGCAACCCCAGTTGGCTAGCCGCGGTCAACGGGCATCTTCTCCTGCGGTCAAAAAACAAGAAAGAATAACGGATCCACTCTCATGACGACCACGACCGGACTCAACGTAGCATGGTGGAACATCCGAACCATGCTTGACACAACAGACAGCGGACGCCCTGAACGTCGCTCCGCCCTCATTGCCCATGAATTGCGGAGGTTAAACATCGACATCGCCGCGGTCAGTGAAGTACGCCTTCCGGACGAAGGCAGCCTCCAAGAACTTTGCGCTGGGTACATCCTCTACTGGTCAGGCAGGCCTGAATCAGAAAGACGGCTCTCAGGCGTGGGTTTCATGGTCAAGACCTCCATTGCGACTAAGCTGGAAAACCTACCAACGGGTCACTCAGACCGCATCATGTCCATGCGCCTCCCAATGAGACACCAGCAACATGTCACCCTTCTCAGTGTGTACTCCCCAACCCTCCTGGCAGAGCCTGCTGAAAAGGACAAGTTTTACACTAACCTGCTCAGCCTCATACCGAGCACCCCTGCAGACGACAAAGTCATCATCCTTGGCGACTTCAACGCCAGAGTGGGCCAGGACTCTGAAGCCTGGAAAGGAGTCCTCGGCAAGCATGGCGTCGGGAACTGCAATGACAATGGCCGCCTACTGTTGGAGTTCTGCGCAGAGCAGCAACTGGTCATCACCAACACTACTTTTCAGCAAAAGGACAGTCGAAAGACCACCTGGATGCATCCTCGCTTCAAACACTGGCACCTTATCGACTATGTCCTAGTGCGTCAGAGAGACCTCAGTGATGTCCTCCTCACCAGAGTGATGCCCAGCGCAGAGTGCCACACTGACCACCGCCAAACTCAGGCTCCATGTCAAGCCAAAACCCAAGAAATGGGGGCCCCCCCAAGGAAAAGCTTGATGTTGCCAGCCTTCAGCGTGACGACGTGAAAGCTGCCTTTCAGACAGATTTACAGCGCAGGCTCAAAGACACAGCGGACCCAGCAGACTCCTCCCCTGAAACACTCTGGGAACAACTGAAAACTGCTATTGCAAAATCCTCTGCAGAAGTCCTGGGTTTCGCTAGAAAGAAGAACAAAGACTGGTTTGACGAAAACGATGTTGAGATCCAGGAACACCTAGCAAAAAAAAAAGAGCCGCCCATCAGGCCCACCTAGCCCAGCCTTCCTGCCCTGTGAAGAAGTCTGCCTTCCGCCTCGTCTGCAGCAGTCTCCAGCGCAATCTCAGAGATCTCCAGAATGAGTGGTGGACCAGACTTCCACAGAGGACGCAGCTTTGCGCTGACAATGGTGACTACAGGGGCTTCTACGAAGCACTGAAAGCAGTGTATGGCCTCAGGCACCTGGTACAAAGTCCCCTGCGAGGCGCGAATGGCCAGTCACTCCTCGCAGATAATACCTCCATCTTGAACCGCTGGTCGGAGTACTTTCAGAGCCTCTTCAGCGCTGAGCGCACTGTTCAAGAAGCAGTCGTCCTACAAATCCCACAACTCCCAGTAAAGGTTGAACTGGACGAACCGTCCACCGCTGAAGAGACCGTCACAGCCATCCACCAGCTCAAGAGTGGCAAAGCAGCAGGCATTGATGGAATACCGCCAGAGATCTGGAAACATGGAGGCACAGCACTGCACAACAAGCTCCATGACCTCTTTCTCTACTGCTGGGAGGAAGGAACACTACCAAATGATCTCCTTGATGCTGTCGTTATCACCCTGTATAAGAACAAAGGCGAGAAGTCTGACTGTTCCAACTATCGGTGAATCACCCTGCTGTCCATTGCTGGGAAAATTCTTGCAAGGCTGCTCCTGAATCGGCTGGTACCTGCCATCGCTGAAGACCACCTCCCAGAGGGCCAGTGTGGCTTCAGAGCAAACAGGAGCACCACCGATATGGTCTTTGTGCTGAGACAGCTTCAGGAGAAGTGCCGCGAGCAGAACAAATGGCTGTACGTAACGTTTGTCGACCTAACAAAAGCGTTTGACACTGTGAGCAGGCAAGGCATGTGGCAGATCCTGGAGCGACTTGGCTGTCCCCCAAAGTTCCTCAGCATGATTGTCCAGCTACACGAGGACCAGCAAGGCCAGGTCAGACTCAACAATGACCTCTCAGAACCATTCCCTATTCTCAACGGCGTAAAGCAGGGCTGAGTGCTGGCACCGACCCTCTTCACCATCTTTTCTAGCATGATGTTGAAGCAGGCCACAGTGGACCTCGATGATGACGATGCAGTGTACATCAGGTATCGTCTCGATGGCAGCCTGTTCAACTTTAGACGACTGCAGGCCCACACGAAAACCCTAGACCAACTGATTCGTGAGCTGCTTTTTGCTGATGACGCTGCCCTCGTTGCACACACAGAGAGAGCCCTGCAGCGCATCACGTCCTGCTTCGCAGACGCTGCCCAGCTCTTTGGACTCGAGGTCAGTCTGAAAAAGACAGAGGTCCTCCATCAGCCGGCACCCAAGACAGTGTATCGCCCTCCTCACATCACCATTGGCGAGTCTGAACTAAAGTCAGTGCACCAGTTTACTTACCTTGGCTGCATTATCACGTCGGACGCCAAACTGGACAAGGAGCTTGACAGCAGGCTGGCAAAAGCGAACAGCGCTTTAGGGCGACTTTTCAAGCGGGTGTGGCACAATCAACAGCTGAAAAAAGGCACCAAGATCAGCGTGCTGTGGTCCTCACCACCCTGCTGTATGGTTCCGAGTCCTGGGCACTCTACCGCAGCCAACTACGACTCCTCGAACGCTTCCACCAGCGCTGCCTGCGCACCATCCTGGGCATTCACTGGAGTGACTATGTCACCAAAGTCGAGGTCCTTGAACAGGCTGAAACTGTGAGCATCGAGGCTTTGCTGCTGCGGACACAGCTCCGCTGGGCGGGGCATGTCTCCAGGATGGAGGATCATCGCCTACCAAAGATCACCCTGTTCGGCGAGCTTGCTACTGGACACCGTGACAGAGGGGCTCCAAAGAAGAGATACAAAGACTGTCTCAAGAAGTCACTTAGTGCCTGCCAAATCGACCACCACCAGTGGTCTTTACTTGCTGTGGACCGTGACACCTGGCGCTCCACCATTTACAAGGCAGCTGTCTCCTTTGAGGACTCTCGCAAAGCTAGCCTTAAGGACAAGCGGCTCAGGAGAAAAAACAGAGATGCCGCAACTCAGAACCCTGGCCATACCTCCCCCTGCAGCCACTGCGGTCGAACCTGCCTGTCCCGGATTGGCCTCCGCACCCACGAACAAGCCTGCAAATGTCGTGGGCAACTCCTATAAAATCTTCGTTCACGAAGTCAAGCCAAGAGAGTGCAAAATACCTGCAGTGCAGGCTTTTAAGCCCTGTACAGTCTGAGACAAAATGACCAAACTGGACAAAACTCATCAGACAGCATCAACAAAATGTACATATGACAAAATACAGATTCAAAATTGACAGCACCTGAACACATCCAATCCTCGAAAAAAACAGCCATCGTGACCATATGAACGGGCAGGGGGTCTTACTGTTACAGTGAGACAGTTAAGAGACTGGAATGTGGCGAAACAGAATGGTATGACTGAAAAAGATGTGTTTTTGAGCTGATGTAGCACCATTAGGACACTGAGGAAGTGCTGCATACCCCCAACCCTCTTCTCTCCATGCCAGTTTACATTTGACTCTAAAGCAACTTTGCCTGGACTGCAGCTTATGATAGTAAAATAGTATTGGAAGACATTTTAACTGTAAACTACACAGTTTGCTGACATCAACATATTCCTGTATTTATGTGAAGACTGCTCTACTGAATCATGAATTGTGAACTGTCAGTGCAGTCTGAAACATGTACTTACTTATTGGCACGTTTTAGCGGCGACAGAACTGGACGCTTTACTGGTGGTTTTCGGGTTTGAGTCTGTTTCCAGGTAAACACGCTTAGAACGACATCAGTTTTAACTTTCTTTTAAGCGGTGTCCACACATAATCGGTTGCAAGAAAATGGAGAGAACACACAACTGTGTGCTGTGTGATCTGGGGAAGAAAAATTCCATAGTTATAAATACTACCCCTCAAAGTTCAATGTGTGAATACAAACAAACAATTTGGTTAGTTTTGGATTCGTAGAAAACATTACAGATGCAAATTGTAAAGTACACCATGATGCATTGCAGTTTGCACAGTCTGAGTACTGAGTGTTTGTTGTTTATATCTGTGGCTAGTTGTTTCTTGAAGACCTAAGAAAATAACAACTGGACAGCTCACATACATTTCTAGACTTTAACCTGTGAGGAACTCAACATCCGTCAAAGTCATTGTTCAATTCTGTTGTTTTTGTGCAATAAATAGTAATTAGTAAAACTGAGAGTAAACAACATATTTAAAGACCTACCTTGAAGTCTCGTCCTTCATCGTGACGAATTCGGGTCAACCACTCTTTCCTCCGTTGATTTTCGGTTGCTTTAGGAAAAGTATGAAAAGAAAGTTTAGTGATTTCATTATTCTGTGCCCTATTTGACGTGCACACATGAACACAGCAATGGTGTTTCGATCTGCTCTTCGACTGCTCCTTCTCTGTGGCCATTGTTGATACTATCGGTCTCCCCAGATAGCCTCGCTTTCGATGAGTGACCTTCACCTCATGAATATTCACCCCACCCGGGTCTGCCCTGGGGGACTTGGGTGGGGTTAGGTATTTTTTAGTTCCCTGGGTCACCCTGGTCAGCCCCACAGGGTGGGTTTATCTCTCTATTCTGGGGCATGTTTCTGTCTACCCTTTGTCCATTGACCTGTATTTGCCTTTTTAAAACTCTCCCTACTGTCTGCACTGCCTGTAGCTCTTGATATTGGATGTGTGTTGCTAAATGGTCTTAGCTTTATTTAGGCCCCATGTGTTAGGTTTATTTAATGTATTTGACCGGCTGGCGACATACATTCAATGTTCTGTTTAGGGTTTTTCTCACAAGCAGTGCAGGCACGTCCTGAGAAAGCCTTGTTGCTGTCGGGACGTTAAGCAATGTACAATCAATCAATCAATCTCATGAATATTCGTTGAGAATCGTCAATGAGACGCCTTGGCGACGGGCTTCACCCGTCCCGAGCCATTGTCCATTTCAGTGTTGTGTGTGAACTGTTGTGCGAGTTTTGGTGATTGCGAGTTGCACCTGAGGTGGCGAAACAAATTTTCCTGTACGTGGCAACATGTATTTGGAACAATAAAGTTGATTCATTCATTCATTCATTCATTCATTCATTCATTCATTCATTCAATTGTATTGTATTGTATTGTATTGTATTGTATGGGCAGACAGTGAATTTCCCAATGAGGGATTAATAAAGTATTATTGTATTGTATTGTATTGTATTGTGTTGAATTTATTGTAAGAGATCAAGAACAAATTAAGTTTTCCCACAGCCTGTGCAACCGAAAAACAAACCACAGTATGGGTCGAGTGTCTGCAAGTTTATTTTAAAACAGAATATAATTTTAATACACGTGACCACATAGTCTGCTTTTTGGGATATTCAGTTGAGCGTCATCAATCAGATAAAAATTTATATTTATTGCTCTGGCAGTTTCAGTCTTTTTTGTATCTGGATTGTAATTCCGTCACTGCCGTTTTCCACTGTATGACCGGACCCATGTAGGTAGTCGTCATCTGTACTATGCAGGTCTAACCAAAGTGCATATTTGTTTGTCATGTATTGGCCAATTCGTACATCATACATCGTCCCTTTGTATGCCATGTTTGCCGGTTTTTCTCTAAGTCTTCCACTCGAACATTTTATGATCTCGTTATAGTGTTGGTAAGACAGCATACCCAAGGGTAGATTTGGTTTGGACACCCTTCGATTGTACAGGATGAATATGTAATTTTTGGATTGTAGAATTGTTCTGAATCCCTTTTGTTTGGACTTCCTGGTTCAACAAACAAGATAAGAATGCCTTTCAGTGACCTGGCAGGTGTGTGTTTAAATTGATGTTCCACATTAGAACACTTTTGTCTTTGTGCAATAAACTGTGTCTTATCACATGGTCATAAAAAAATTGGCAGTCTTGACAAGTACTGATTTTGTATGAGAGTAGATATATGAGCATGTGTGACAATTTCATATTCCAAGGAAATGTTAGATATCTTATATTTTGCATTGAGATGCGATGATCTTATAACTTTGGAGTAGTCATAGAAGGTTAGTTCAAAACTCAGATGGTCATTTAGTGCTCATTGATTAAAAGGCAAATGAGCTGTTAGGATTTCAAATTCAAGTGGAATGGAAGAAAAACTACTTCGACATATTTTTGCCTATATAACGTCAATGACTGTGGTGGGTGTTTTGTCACCTACATCGTTTCTGAGATGGCAACGTTATCTGACTGTATGCCTTGGTAAACACGGTCTTCTCATTCCTCTCTAGTGAGCCACAGATCATTGTAGCAGTAGTATACATCATCATCATCTAGACTAAACACTTCCTGGCCTTCAAGTTTAACTTGAATAGTTCTAATAATTGCTCTGCCAAGATTGTCAACTAGTGTTCTATTTGCGGCTGATTCTGATAAAGTTCAATATTAAATGCAAGACGCGTAGTGCCAGGAAACAATAACATCAATGGACCCTAGGTTAGGAAACTTGACAGTAAGAGTTTGGTTTTGATCTATGGTGCTAGTATTGTTTGTAATGACAATTGATTGCCTAATGTTCTTAACACCTATATGTTCACATAGTATTCTATATGGGTCTAACTTTGATCCATATATGGGACGATGTCATTTTATTTATGCAAAAATCAAATAAACATTAATTAATAAAAATGATGACAGCGGGAGCATTTGATCATGATATTGAACTGGATTACTTGTATGATTTTGATAATAGTACAACATATATGTTTGGAATGATGAATACTTTTAGTTTACGCCACAAACTTTTATAAAGCAAAGTGAACTCATTTTATTATAGTGTAGATAACCGCCCCGACCTCATAGATCCTAATCAGTTTGATCTTGCCAGCAATTGGCACTTATTTGTAAATACAAACAGAGGTAAAATAAATCTAACTCATAAAAACAACCCTGCTAAGTTTAGAGCTTTAAGTACAATTAAAGGTGAAGTCGGTCATAACGTTGGATTGGCAAAGTACCTCGGTATTAGGGGCACCCCAGTACCACCTCAAATTGTTACTGCTCTTCACGATGTGCAAACAAGGTTGCAGCCAAGTAAAGAAGTACCCAACGGAGAAAGAAACACGCTTAGAAAAGACGGGTACAACACAATTTATTAATATTTCGGGTAAATACCCTTTGTCAAAATAGACAAACAAACAAACAGAGAGATTAGCCGCTACTTATCTTCATTGAGTTGCCACATTCCTTCTGCCAATGAAGATAAGTAGCGGCTAATCTCTCTGTTTGTTTGTCTATTTTGACAAAGGGTATTTACCCGAAATATTAATAAATTGTGTTGTACCCATCTTTTCTAAGCGTGTTTCTTTCTCTGTTGGGTACTTCTTTGCATATTACACGCTTGGCAGTCACCTTTTTGGTCTGGAAGGTTGCAGCCGGGACAAGAAATTGAAATAGCAGAAGTAAAATGCCTGCCAGAAATAGCATACAAGGTAATACAAAAAAACTCATATACAGATCAAGGACAAATAAATGAGGCTATGAAAACAATAGACGACCCTTCTTTGACCATGCGGGAGATAATGAGGTTGGATAAATCACTGCAAACAATCAGAGGTGAGCTGGTGAATAATGTAGCCAAACTGGGTGAGCTTGATAATTACATAGAAATGGAGAGAAAAAAAGAACTAGATAAAGCAGACGATGCGAATTATGACACAGAAATAAAAGAAAGAATACAACACATATGAAAAGATTTGCAGGTAGAAAGATCAGTGCGGATAGAAGTAGTTAAAATTAGGAAAGAAAAACTCAAAACACAGGTCAACAGGATTAGAGAAACTATTCAGAAAATACTTCATGAAGACAGGACTTTGGCTAAGAGAGTAAACACACTTTTCAGAGAGCAGGGTATCACTATTGCAAGTTTAATTACTGTTCTTGGATTTATTATCAGTATTGTTGTAATGGCTGTCTCTGGTGGTGGTAGCAGCCCTCCTCCTCCAGCTCCAACTGACCCAAAAGATCTACAGACATGGGTAAAAAAAAAAACCACCAGGTTTTTTCCTCTATTCTGGGGCATGTGTTTCTGTCTACCCTTGGTCCATTCACCTGTATTTTCCTTTTTTAAACTCTCCCTACTGTCTGCGCTGCCTGTAGCTCTTGATATTGGATGTGTGTTGCTAAATGGTCTTAGCTAGATTTATTTAACGTATTAGACGGATGGCGACATACATTCAATATTCTGTTTATTATTTTTTTCACAAGCAGTACAGGCAGGTCTTGACAAAGCCTTGCTGCTGTCGGGACGTTAAGCAATGTACAATCAATCAATTGCTTGAGAAATTGAAAGCAATGGATGCTTTGCCTGGGATAATAGGGACTGTTGTCAGTTGGCTGATCAGTACAGCAGGGAAGGTAGTGGGGTTTATGGCGGAGCATGTTTGGGTCTATCTGGTGACAGTAGGAGACTGGTGGGTTATTTAGTGAAACAGGTAAAGACATAATATCCCTAATCCAGTAAGTCCTATTACCAATCCAGTTTTCTCTGACTCATGTGTGTTTACCATGGCAGGGGCTGATGTTACTGACTGTACAGGTGTGGGTGTCGACCCAGGGCTGTTACTGTCTGTACGGGGGATAGCCTGACTGGCGTTATTAATGGTTTTAGTGACTGTAGGTGTGTGGCTGTTGGACTCAAGTTTACTGATTGATTAAATCCTAATTTCTGATCACGCCCTGCAACAATTATTTCATTATTATATTTTTATATGGCCTCATTTTGAGTTGAAGGTCAGATGGCAACATGTATAACCCAATGCCAACTACAAAGTCAACTTTTGATCTGGCATATCTCAAAAAGTTTTGATAGTGCTGTATGCTTGATGTGCGATCTACTACTGAATTGATCGCATCTTCCAGGTTTACAAGAAACTGTTTTGGTTCTTCAAATTTGCCACTCTTGTTTAAGATGTTCGATTTAGCTTGAGCTTGTGCTCCTAATATACACGACACATATGTTCTGATAGATTGATTTAAGCGTTCGACTCCTGCTTGTGTAAACCCGTCAATCCTATCTAAGACAAATGTGGTCGAAACATTAGACGGTTTCTGTTCAATTGAATCTAACCAGACTTCAGATTTTGATGAGCCCACTGGTTACCGGCCTCCACGTGGCGTGGGAAGGTAGTCCCCTCAGTCCCTGACTGAGTGGGCTAGCAGAGGGGTGCCATCTTTGTCCAGGATTAGGACGTGATGTCAGCAGATATGTTGTTCAGTCTTTTTTACTGGTCCGGTTTTTAAGGAGCTGTGCTAACCCAGGTCCTACCATGTTGGATTGGTCCTTAAAAATACTCGTGAGCTTTTGGTCCTTTGAATCCCAAGTGTTTGCCGTGCTTGCAGACCCTTGTCGGGGGAGAAGAAGATCCTGGTGGCTGAAACACTCCACTTTGGCCTTGACTTCTGCCTAAACGGGAGGCTAGTCGTAACGGCCTAGTCAATCGGATCTTGTCACGTTGAGCCCTATCCCATTGTTGACATGTAGGGTGATATACAAAGCACCATGCTATAGCCTCTGCTGCCGATTAGGTGCTTTACGCCTGTATTCCCCTGCATTCAACCGTGTGATAGAAGGCGGTGGCTCAGAAGGTTCAATCGGGCTTACCCCCTTGAGTATATCTTTCAGGCAGTCTCCATTGTGCGTCGGCTGGAGACCCGCCGACAGTTGCACTTTCCCTTGTTGGGCTCGATGGCGGGCGGGGACCCCCGGGGGATAAATATCTTTACTATTATAATATGGAAAAAAACAAAAAATCTAAACTTGCACAGAAGCGGCACATCGCCACCGACATTGAACATGACAGAACTCGGACTGTGCGGAGGTGACGCCTCAGGCGTCGGCCGTATGGCCTCGCTTCCTCATCGTTCATAGCAAGATGAAAGACAAACCTGTTTCCAAGCTAAATCCATTTCTGGTGGGGGAGACCCTTAGGAGCCGTGTTGGCAGGCCTGACGCCCAGAGCCTCAGGTCTGGTGACTTGCTGGTGGAGTGCCGTACCCGGGCACGCTCTAGCGGGCTGCTGAGGCTCTCTTCCATCGGAGACACTCCCGTGGAGGTTACACCCCACAAAACTATGAATTCGTCCAGAGGCGTAATCAAAGATCAAGCTTTGGCGGAACTGTCAGAAGATGAACTTGTCCGGAACCTTAGGTCTCAGGGGGTAACTTCCGTCAGGCGCTTCGCTTCCAAGCGATGTGGTGGGGAAATCCGTCTCCCTACCATCATCCTGATGTTTGGCACCCCCACCCCTCCTACTACCATCTGGGGCGGATACTACTTCTTAAAGGTGAAAAAGTACGTCCCTCTCCCCCTCCGGTGCTTTAAGTGCCAAAAGTATGGCCATGGGCAGAGGACGTGCCGCCAGGCAGAGGCTTTATGCGCCCGTTGCACTAAGCCCGGACACTCTGCTGAGTCCTGCACAGCCACCCCCCTGTGTGTGAATTGCCAGGGGGTGCATATGGCTTCGCACAAGAAATGCCCTCGTTGGATATCCGAGTGCAGGATTCAGCAAGTGCGTGTGGAGAAGGGGCTGTCCTTTTTGGATGCCAAAAAAATGGTTGAAGGCCCTGGTGCAGCTGCGGCTGCTCCAACCTCTAACAGCTCTGTATATAATTTCAGTGCAGCGGTGGCAGGCAAGCGCCCCACCAAAGACTTTTCATGTCAAACCCCAACTTCTTGGTTGGGGACGGAGCCTCGGGTCCTCTCGCCCCTGGAGAGTAACCCTCCTCTGGCGGTGACGAGGAGCCAGGGAACGCAGAAGGCGGACACTGCCGGTCGGGTAGTGCCGCCTTCTGTTGCCCCTAAGCCTTAGCCCCCACCCAAACCTGTTAGTCTGTCACCTCCAAAGGCTTCTGGCTCTGGTCAGCCTTCTAAGGCCGCTAGCTCTAGCGGCATGAACGCTGCCCCGGACGAGAGGTATAAGAAATCTATGGGACAGCTGTGCGTACGGGCCCGGAAGGGGAACACTGATGTCCCCCTTCAAAACAAATATGCTGCTTTAGAGGAGCGGATGGAGGGAGTGGAAGTTGTCGTTGCTGATGCTGCGGCTGCTCCACCCCCTTCCTCTCCGAAGAACCAGAGGAGGCCCGGGAGCCGGCCCCCCTCTGTTTCTTCAACTCCATCCAAGGCAAAGGAAAAAAGGGGGAAACACTCTTCACCCCCAGATAAAACATAATCATGTACTCTCTTCTTCAGTGCAATTGTCGTGGTTTTCAAGCTAACTTTAAGGAATTACGTCTTTTAGTCAAGTTCTATAACACCTCAGTAATATCTCTTCAGGAAACATACCTGAAGACTTCTGACCCTGTGTCCCTTAAGGGTTTTAACGCTATACATAAAGGCTCTGATTTAGAGAGGCGCTCCGGTGGAGTGGCTCTTTTCTTTAGTAGCCAAATTTTATGTATCCCCGTTAGCATTGACACCTGTCTTCAGGCTGTCGCAGCTCGGGTTACCTTGAAAAAGACCCTAACCATATGCAGTGTTTACCTGCCACCATCCATGCTGGTCTGTAGTACTGATATTTTTAACTTAGTAGATCAGCTGCCCCCTCCCTTTATTCTCATGGGGTATTTTAATGGTCACCTTTGGGGTAGTGACCACTATGATGGCAGAGGTCAGTTGTTAGAAGATGTTTTTTCTCAACTTAACCTCTGTGTCTTTAACGATGGCTCACCTACATATTCTAACCCAGGTTCAGGATCTAGTTCTGTTCTAGACCACCCTGTGGGGGTCACCCTGGTCAGCCCCACAGGGTGGGTTTTTCTCTCTATTCTGGGGCATGTGTTTCTGTCTACCCTTTGTCCATTCACCTGTATTTGCCTTTTTAAAACTCTCCCTACTGTCTGCACTGCCTGTAGCTCTTGATATTGGATGTGTGTTGCTAAATGGTCTTAGCCTTATTTAGGCCCCATGTTGTAGGTTTATTTAACGTATTTTACCGGCTGGCGACATACATTCAATTTTCTGTTTATTTTTTTTTTCTTCACAAGCAGTGCAGGCACGTCCTGAGAAAGCCTTGTTGCTGTCGGGACGTTAAGCAATGTACAATCAATCAATCTGTTCTAGACCTCACTGTGTGTGATCCTTCTATCATGCTGGATTTTGACTGGAATGTTCACGACGACCTATGTGGTAGTGACCACTTCCCAGTAGTCCTGTCATCGGTCAGCTGTAAGGAGGATTCGCCAGTGGGGCGCTGGAATCTAACAAAGCTAACTGGCCTCTGTTCGCCTCCCTCTGTCAGTCTTGTCTTACAGAGGAGGTGGTCATGTCAGCTGAAGAACCTGTTTCTTGTTTTACTTATATTTTGTTGGACGTAGCAGGTGAAACTATCCCTAGAACTTCCACATCAGTCCCTCGGAAGCCGAGAGTACATGGTTCAATGAAGAGTGCCGTAAGGCCCAAAAAGCGCGCAAATGTGCTCAGCGACGTGCTTTTCGTAATCCATCGCAAGCGAATGCTTTAACCTTTAGAAGACAGAGGGCGAAAGCCCGTTACATTTTTAAACGTGAACGCCGTGCTTTCTGGAGACGCTTCATCTCATCTTTATCTTCTAGGACTCCGTCCCAAAATGTCTGGAAGGCTGTTCGTAGAATTAGGGGCCGGGGTGGCTCGGCTTCTGTCGGCCATCTTAGAGATGTTGCCAGTTTGGTCACGGATAAAAATGCTGTGGCCAATTTGCTTGCCTCCACCATTGCCCGTAATTCTTCCACAGAGCATTATTCATCTTTCTTCCAGAGACAGAAGGAGAAGCGGGAGTCTTGTACTTGTGCTTTTATATCGGATAATTCGGAAGACTATAATGCCCCTTTTACATTTTCAGAATTGCAGCAAGCCATGCAAAAATGTACTGACTCTGCTGCTGGACTAGATACCATCCACTATCAGCTTCTAACACATCTCCCTGAGGATTCACTCCTTGTACTTCTCAAGGCCTTTAACCATATCTGGATAACCGGTCATTTTCCGCCATCTTGGCGCCAGGCTGTTTTTGTGCCCATCATCAAGCCGGGTAAGGATCCTTCCGACCCGGGCAACTACCGGACAGTAGCTTTGACTTCGTGTTTATGTAAAACTATGGAACGCTTGGTAAACACCCGCCTGGTGTGGCATCTTGAGTCACAGGGTCTCATCACAGACCTCCAGTGCGGTTTCCGGCACTTCCCGTAGTACAACTGACCAGATTTGTCCGCTTTGAGTCTTTTATCCGTGATGCTTTTGTCAACAAGCAGCATGTCTATGCAACTTTCTTTGATCTTGAGAAGGCATACGACACTACCTGGAAGTATGGTATAATGTCTGATTTGTCGGACATGGGTTTTAAAGGATTGATTGTACATTGCTTAACGTCCCGACAGCAACAAGGCTTTCTCAGGACGTGCCTGCACTGCTTGTGAAAAAATAAAAAAGAAACAGAACATTGAATGTATGTCGCCAGCCGGTCAAATACGTTAAATAAACCTAACACATGGGGCCTAAATAAAGCTAAGACCATTTAGCAACACACATCCAATATCAAGAGCTACAGGCAGTGCAGACAGTAGGGAGAGTTTTAAAAAGGCAAATACAGGTGAATGGACAAAGGGTAGACAGAAACACATGCCCCAGAATAGAGAGAAAAACCCACCCTGTGGGGCTGACCAGGGTGACCCTGGGAACTAAAAAATACCTAACCCCACCCAAGTCCCCCAGGGCAGACCCGGGTGGGGTCGGGTTTTAAAGGGCACCGGACCATTTTTATTAACATTTTTTTGTCTAACTGTTCGTTTCATGTCCTTGTGGGCTCCACCCTCTCCGACTCCTTTGAACAGGAGATGGGCGTCCCGCAGGGCAGCATTCTCTCTCCTGTTTTATTTAGCATTAAAACAAATAACATTGTAAAGGCCGTCAGGGATCATTCTGAATGCTCTGTTTGTGGACGACTTTGCTTTGTGTGCACGAAGTCGAGGACTTGCGTCCCTTGAGCGGCGCTTGCAGCTGTGCGTTGATCGCATCCAGGGGTGGGTGTCTCTCAACGGATTCATGTTCTCGCCGTCCAAGACAGTCTGTGTGCATTTTACTAACCAGACAAAAAAAATTTCCAGAACCTAGCCTGAGCATTGCTGGAGTGCCAATTACGGTGGCCGAGGAGGCAAAGTTTTTGGGAGTCATCTTTGACAAAAGATTGACCTTCTGCAACCATGTTAATTACCTTCGAACCCCTTTAAGAAGGTCCTCGACGTTCTTTGTGTCGTTGGTCGTACTGATTGGGGTGCAGACCGCATTGTCTTACTTCGACTGTACCGGGCCCTTGTTCGGTCCAAACTGGATTACGGCTCTGTGGTATATGGCTCCGCTTTCAAGTCTGTTCTAGAGCGTCTGAACACAATTCACCATCAAGGTCTGCGAATATGTCTGGGAGCCTTCAGGACATCTCCAGTTCCTAGTCTGTATGCTGAGGCAGGGGAGTCTTCTCTCAGGCTCCGCCGCATCCGCCTCATGCTCAGCTACGTTCTGAAGCTGAAGGCCCATCCAGACAATCCTAACTATGATTGTGTTTTTAATCCGTCGTTTGCAGAGATTTACGATGCCCATCCGGGAGCTGTCCGTCCACTTTTCTTCCGTGCCCGACCTCATCTGCCGGCGGCCGAAGTGGACCTGGACAGAGTTTCGAAATCTCTGCAACACATCACTCCACCGTGGCTATTACCAGTTCCTGATATATTGCTGGACTTGACCGCCCACAAGAAGGATTGTACTCCGCCAGCCATATACCAACAGAGCCTCAATGAACTTCTATCAACATTTCCTGGCTATTGTCGTCTTTATACGGAGGGGTCCAAGTCTGAGGATGGGAGAGTTGGCTGCGGCTGCAGTGTCTTTTCGCCATCCTAGACGCCCATTTAAGCTCCGCCTCCCTGACCATTCCTCTGTATTTAGTGCCGAACTGCAGGCAATTCTGCTGGCACTCAAGCATGCCTCTCAGTCTCGGGAAAGGAACTTCCTGATTCTGTCTGACTCTCTTTCTGCCCTGAAGGCCCTCCAGGGCGCGGGAACAGACCACCCACTGCTGGTGCAGTTTAGAGAGCTCTACTCGGACTTGATGAAGGAATATTATGACATTTTTATTTGGGTCCCGGGGCATGTGGGCATCGAAGGCAACAGGATCGCAGATTCTGCTGCCAACAGTGCCCGCAATGACCCTGTCCCTGACACACAGACTGTTCATAGTCATAACCTATGATTCATGCTTACATAGCCCGCGAGTGGCAGTCCCAGTGGGACAAAGAGGAAGAGAACAAGCTGCATGTAGCCCCTCCTACGATGTCCGACAGTCTACCTTAACGCTGCGGCAGCCGCCGTGAGGAGACTGTCCTTACTCGGCTCCACATTGGGCACACGTATGTTACGCACTCTTACTTACTTAAACAAGATGAGCGTCCATGGTGTTTTGCCACTGACGAGCAGTTTTCTGTTCGACACTTTTTGCTGTATTGTGCCGATCTAACTGACACGAGATATAAACACTTCACAGCAGACTCCTTGAAGGTTTTGTTCCGGGATGTTCCCCTGAACAAAATCTTCAATTTCTCGAGAGAATGTAATATTTTTAACAAGATCTGAGCATTCCTCGACTATGTGAATAATAATTGATCATTAATTACTAACTGCAGATCGGAAGAAGGGATGTGATCGATAGCTTCATCCAATACAAAATTCTGTCTCTCTGCTACAAATCCCTGAACAACTGCGCTCCTGCCTATCTCTCCAACTTACTTCACCCCTACACACCTTTCTGCTCGGCGTTAAATCCCAATAACTCACTAACTCACCCTACACACCTTCCCGCTCCCTCCGCTCTGCCTCCGACCCTCTCTGCCTCCACATCCCTCGCACCAAACTCAACACTTTCGCTCCTTTTCCGTCTACTGTCCATCCACCTGGAAGACTCTCCCACTCTCTCTCCGTCAGAAACACTCTCTCTCTCTCCTCCTTCCAGTCCGCCCTCAAAACTCACCTCTTTCAACAGTTTTAGCACTATATCACCACACTCCCCACCGCAAGCTGACCGTCGTAATGTTTTTCACTATTTGTGGTATGTGAGTCATTGTCTAAAGCGTGCGCATGCGTGCGCGAGTTGTGAGTGCGCGCTTAGAGTTATAATTATTATAAGATAAGCGCATTACAAATACCGTAATTATTATTATTATTATTTCATGCAGGTAAAAAAAAAAAATGGGCGTACTGACACTTTTTTTCATGAATACACTTTTTCACTGAGTTTATATAGTCTGCATCCTTCAGCAAGGAAGTATTAAATTTCCAAAACGTACGACAATGTCTACTGTGTGAACTGTCATGTCCCACCTGGATAGCAAAGGGGATAACAGAGTGGTCAGACCTGTATGATGCATTAATCTCTGATGCCACTACCTTGTGCGCAGCTGCGTCGGATATAAGAAAAATGTCCAGGCGTGCACCTCCGAAAATCACTGAGACATCCCCATACTCAAATAGTTTTCCTTTTAACTGTTCGTAAAAATCTGGACAATCATTATTTGGCCCATGCACATTAACCAGCAGGTAAACCGTTTCATCAACACGCACTTTAATAATCATGTAGTTTCCTTCTGGGGCATAAATGCCTAAGCATTTAAAACCAAAGTTATTATTGATTAGAACAGCTAGACCCTTTGCATTCGATGCATATGAATTAAAAAAATACCTGATCGTCCCACTTTGACCTGATGATATGCTCTTCTTTCTCTGTAAAGTGTGTTTCTTGTAGGAAGCATATTTTATACCCTTTTCTCGAAAAAAAATGCAATACGTCATCCCGTTTCTTCAAATCTCCGAGGCACTTACAATTCATGCTACTAACTGTTACTCTCTTATCCATAAGGTATATAAAAGGTACAGGCATGCATTGCACATAGAATAGTACAACCTTAGACACTTTCTGTAAACGTAAAACCACACAATACAAATCAAAAACCTATGTGGCAAACTGTCTCTCTCAATTGAGAAAGCAATACAAACACAGGGAAAGCGCAAAAACAGCACTAAAGCAGAGAAAAAATAACACCACGAATTACTAAAGAAGAGTAAACACAAAATCAAGAACTGGCGAAGTAGCCCAAACTGGTTACTTCTAAACGCCATGGACAACGTTTAAAAAAAAGGGATAGGGTATTGGGCTGTCTACTTCAGTCTAATTATGTGTAACATGCGAGATATGTACTGGAACTATACACACGCGCACACACACACTCACACACACACAGATACACACACACACACACACACATATATATATATATATATATATATATATATATATATATATATATATATATATATATATATATATATATATATATATATATATATATATATATATGTGTGTGTGTGTGTGTGTGTGTGTGTGTGTGTGTGTGTGTGTGTGTGTGTGTGTGTGTGTGTGTCTGTGTGTGTGAGTGTGTGTGTAGACAAAAGAGCTAAAATGGGTGACTGTCTTTACCATCCTTATGGAAAATGGGTGCGTGTATAATTCTGGGTGCCCAACTCAGACACCCATTTTTTCTGAGGGTTGTTTCTGCATTGTCTTGCGGTAAAGATTCATAAAAAGTAAAAAAATCCGTTTTTCTCATTTTGGCGTTAACACATGCACTTTTGTGTTTAACAGACACACCTCTAGTGTGTTTGAAAACTTGTCCCTCCCAGCAATGTGTGTGTGTGTTGTGCGCACAGAACCCTGAAAATGAGCGTGTATGTATTACATCACCCTTCTCAGCTATAAATAACTTCATAGCTGATATGGGTCAGGGGGGATATTTTGTTGTTTCAGGGAGTAAATTGTTTATGTTTCTACAAAATTAGGTTTGTTATTTGAGGGTGTGGTTGTTTTGTTAAAAAAAGTTTTGAGTTGTAATGTACTTCCGGGGTGATGTGGAGAAAGGTCATGTCTAGTGACAAATTTGAGATTCATGTATACGTTCACCAGGGACTTAGCCTATACGTTTTCTACGTTTGTTTCCATGTCAGATGAAGAATATTTGATCTGAAACGTCGTTGTTTGTTGCTATTTTAAAGGGTTTTCCGCCACTATCTTCTGTCTTAGTTTGGCTTAGCCTATAATTATATTCGTGCGCCGGTTGCTAAGAAGTGAAGTGATTGTATGAGGGCGCATTGTAAGAGAGGACGTTTAGACTTTGGGTGAGGCTGCTGTTGTCTTTTGTCCTGCCCGACCTTTTGGTTGAACCTGTTGCTTTATTTTGTAGGTTTGTCGATGTTATCAATGCCGCATCTCCTTTTGGATTGTATGCACAGATTGATTGAATGGAAATGACGTCACAGAGTCAGCGTCGTTTCATGCGTCGTCTGCTACAGTCAGTCGTTTAGTGCAGTTAAAAGAGTGCAGGCTTGGATGGGCCATTTTCTGATGTAATAGTAAAGTATTATTTGTGTGAATGCTGTCCGTTTGAAGGAAGGTTGATTGATTGTACATTGCTTAACGTCCCGACAGCAACAAGACTTTCTCAGGACGTGCCTGCACTGCTAGTGACAACTCAAACTCAACAGAATATTGAATGTATGTCGCCAGCCGGTCCAATACGTTAAATAAAACCTACGACATGGGGCCTAAATAAAGCTAAGACCATTTAGCAACACACATCGAATATCAAGAGCCACAGGCAGCGCAGACAGTAGGGGGAGTTTAAAAAAGGAAAATGCAGGTGAATGGACCAAGGGTAGACAGAAACACATGCCCCCCGGAATATAGAGAAAAACCCACCCTGTGGGGCTGACCAGGGTGCCCCTGGGAACTAAAAAGTTCCCCAGGGCAGACCCGGTTGGGGGTGTTTGAAGGAAGGACTGGAAAGTCGAGTGTTGAGGGCAGACCGGTTGGGGGTGTTTCATGGAAGGACTGGAAAGTCGAGTGTTGAGCGAAGAGAGAAGGCGAGGATGGGAAAAATATCCAGCACTATACGTCGGAATAGATGCATATCAGTTACGACACGCTTGTAAATTAAAACACTTTTAACCCCACCCGGGTCTGCCCTGGGGGACTTGGGTGGGGTTAACTACTTTTTATTTCCCAGGGGCACCCTGGTCAGCCCCACAGGGTGGGTTTTTCTCTCTATTCTGGGGCATGTGTCTCTGTCGGCCCTTTGTCCATTCACCTGTATGTGCCTTTTTAAAACTCTCCCTACTGTCTGCACTGCCTGTAGCTCTTGATATTGGATGTGTGTTGCTAAATGGTCTTAGCTTTATGTAGGCCCCATGTGTTAGGTTTATTTAATGTATTTGACCGGCTGGCGACATACATTCAATGTTCTGTTTAGTTGTTGTTTTTTCACAAGCAGTGCAGGCACGTCCTGATAAAGCCTTGTTGCTGTCGGGACGTTAAGTAATGTACAATAAAACACTTTTAACATTAAGAAAAGTTGAGTTAAAAGAGGTTTTAAAACAGTTTTCATAAAAACGTTTGCCCGACACGCTTCTAAAAACAACATTTTCTTAGTTTTAAACCTTGTACCGCGCCATAAACGCCGCGATTGCTTTTCAGTCTTAGCTGTCCTATAGTGTGGAATGTGGGACTTTGCCAACTGGATCCATCTGGTGCACTCCAAATGAGTATTTGTGAGTGGTTCGACGTGCAACTCAGTGTGCGCCTCTGAAATGACCTACTGATTCCACTGATAATGAAAATCTTTCATTCATAAGAGCGCATTGAGCAGCTCTATAAACCCCTCTCACCCCCCCCCCCCCAAACCCCCCCCCCCGCGCCCCCCCCCCCCCACACACACACACTTCTCCCCCCCCCCTCCCCCAACCCCCTTACAACTCCACTCAAACAATCATAATAGTAAAATCAACCAAAGGTATCTTTAGTGAGGTATTTTCACTGTAATCCCAGTTTTGTGTGAGAGGCACCCACTTTTTGGGTAAAAACCCTTTTTTTTTTCCATCCAGTGGCTCTGTTTCTAGAAAATGTCTATTTTATTTTAAGTTGTAGAGCTTAGTTATAAGGTGAGTTCTAAACATTCGCATCAACTCCAGAGCCCTAGAATAAATAGAAATATGGGAACCCATTTTCACATAAAATGGTAGGTAACCCACTCTGAGGGTTTTGTGTTCATGTGTGTGTGCGCGTGTGTATAGTTCCAGTACATATCTCGCATGTTACACATAATTAGACTGAAGTAGACAGCCCAATACCCTACATATATATATATATATATATATATATATATATATATATATAATATATATATATATATATATATATATATATATATATATATATATATATATATATATACACTTAAAATGTGAAGAAAGGATCCACATACACCACGTAGTTTAGGAGGAGTTACACTTTTTTTTCTTTGCACAAATTTTTGCCCTCTCAGCGAGGGCTTCTTCAGGGGAACGCCCAGGGAACAGGTAACTAGGTAACAAAACATAATTTTACTTGTGAGAATGTAGTGCTTCAAAATAGATACAGAATATACACACATGCACTTTCAATTCTAAATTATCGTAATACTTTTACATATAGAGACTAAGGTACAAGAGCACGTGCATAAGTTCGTGATATTACTGCGTCATTACTGATGACACGAAACTTTTATGAAACACGAGTATTGACACGCAGTGTGCGAAGGAAAAAATGGCGCAATGAAATATTTATAATAATAACGTCATCATCAACATTAACACCATCATTATTAGTATAATTTTCAAACGTGCAGTCAAGAAAAATCGAAAAATCACACACACAATCACAATGTTCGTAGTATGCTTACGGTATAGTACGAATTAAAATACCCGTGCATAAATTCTAGTACGTCATTCCTGTCAGTCCGAAGACAACAATAGTCATTACGTACTAAGTAGAAAATGCATCTAAAATATAACAACTTTACTATTTTTTTGGCACACGTATTATAAAGGGTACATCCTCTAGGCGTCCGTCTCACCACTCAGGTCGGATAGCTTCTCCTTCGACACCCCCTCCTCAGGACATACCACTTCGGGGTCATACACACATGCGGACCTGCTGAGCTTGAGTCTCACCACGGATCCCTCTCTCCGGCTTCCAACACCCCCGCGATGCTGAAACAGCCCCGACAAGATCTTTTTCACCCTTGCCCGGAGAACCTTCTCTTACACGCCTGGAGGTTGTGCGGCGTGCCCTCACCGCTCGAGGTTTCTCGGATGCGGCGGTGGCGGCTATCGCTTCAGCACGGCGACCTTCCACCAAGAAAGTCTACGACGGAAAATGGCGGGTTTTGCAGTCTTGGTGCGGGACTCGACACCTATCTCCCAAAGCTTTGACTATGCCCCAGCTCGCCGAATTCTTTCTGTGGCTCTTTGAGGATCAGTCCCTGTGTTACGTGGTGGAGTTGTAGTCGAAGTATGATAAACACACTAGACACACACACGTAGAGTTTTTAAAATAAACCTCATTCAGCTGCAATCCGTCAAACGTTGCTTAAGGATGTAGACAATACTGGAGTAACAGTTCCAACAATATTTAATTCAGCGATGCGATATCTACACAGTAATGCACCTTCAAATGCACAAACTACTGATACAAAAAGTCTCTTCTGCAATGTCCACACCGCGACACAAAGTTTCTCATACACAGCGTCTCTCGCAATAAACTACGTGTCTCTACAACTGACAAAGCAAGACAATGTACGACCGGGCTTTCCCAGCGCCCTCCTACTATCAAATTCCAGAATCTTCTACGGAAATCATACAACGCAACCAATCAGAACGAAACACGCAGTCGAAGCTCATTAACATGAACTTTCCAAAAAAAAACTATAACAGGCTACAAAAACTCGGCTGCTTACTTCAGCTCTAAATTCTAGCGTATAATTAAGTCACATAAAAGTATGGTATCCCTATCACCACGTTCCATGATAGCTCAAAAAGGTACGAGAACATTCCCAAAACAAAATAAAGGCTGCTCAATACACGCGCACAGGAAAACAAAAAGTAGCGAAAAATGTAGCGAAGTGTTGCCAATTACCCGACTTGACACTTACGAGGCCACCAGACAGTGCGACCCTTCTAGAACGTTCCGGACTAAACACAAAAAACAAAATCGGCTCTACTCACGAACAAAAGGAAATCTAACTAAAAAGGCACGTGAATCGTAACCGTGATAGCTCAAATAAACAACGGATCGTTACCTACGATCAACACACGCACGATCTCACAGGATAACACAACCACAATCGTAACACCCTGGCACCCATCACCATTCTGGGGTATCTGTCTTTGGTGTCTGACACTGATCCAGGTTCTTGTAGGGATCTCGCTGACCTCATGGCTCACTTTGACCTACAGCGACCAGCGACGCGCTCCCTACTGCCTCGATGGGATCTCGCGTGGGTGCTAACATGGCTTAATACTGCTCGTTTTGAACCTCTGCACTTGTCGCGGTTATCTGACTT
The DNA here is from genome assembly GCA_036245525.1 of Semisulcospira habei. NCBI lineage: Eukaryota > Metazoa > Mollusca > Gastropoda > Semisulcospiridae > Semisulcospira > Semisulcospira habei. The sequence goes on along the minus strand of BTPG01000002.1, from coordinate 69,240,699 downwards.
GACGAGAAAAACGTGCTTCTTGCTGGCCGGCTCTGGCCACTGCCTCTCGCGTGAGTGAACTCCACGCTTTCTTAGTACACCCGTCCTGCCTGCAACTCCGGGCCGACGGCTCTGTCCAGCTTCTCACTAGTCTTTCCTTTTTGGCCAAGAACAGGCTACCTTCAGCCGCCCCTCAACCGATCACTATTCGTCCATTGCGGGGCCCAGATACGCCCCCGGACGTACGCCAACAAGACCCGGCCAGGGCGTTAAAGATTTACCTCCGCCGATCGAAACCCTTATGGTGGGGACGTTTACGCCTCTTCCTGCCCTTAGCGCAGGGCAGGAATGATATCTCTGCCCAGCCGATTTCCGCTTGGCTGCGCAGAATAATAAGAGCCGTTTATGAAGACCTCTCGTCTGAGTGAGCGAAGAGTTTGCGGATTCGGGCGCACGAAGTCCGGACTGTCTCCACGAGCGTCGCGTTCGACCGCAACTGCGCCGTGAGGGACTATGTGGCGGCTGTGGGTTGGCGGGCCGAATCTACTTTCGCCCGTTTCTACTTCCATGACCTGTCTGGCCAAAGACAAAACCTGGCACTAGTGTTGGACATTGCTGCGGCGCAACACTCCCTCCCGGCGCTGGATGCGCCATAAGCAATACTTAACTGTTCGGTTCCGTTGTTTTCAGTCTCCGCGTTTCTTTGTCTTCTTCGTTCGTTTTTGTCGGTTTCGATCTTCTTACAATGTCACAACACGACCCTCTACTCGACGCACATCCCGAGCAAGGAAGGCAATGAAGATGCAAATCAGTGGGCCACTGAAAGTCGCCGCAGGCGGAGCAAGTTCTGAACTGGTTACTGCAACAGGTAATGGAAACAGAAGATAACCGCGCGTGACCCGGCACCACGTTTCCAGGTACAAGACCGTTGGAACCGACCGCTGGAGACGAAGTCGAAAAGAATGACCAAACGACGTAATTCCATGGGAATTGTCCCAGTAAGCTGTAATCGCCGGCGAGACAATGTCCGAGGCCTTACCTGGCCATCATCGTAAGAAGATCGAAACCGACAAAACTAACGAAGAAGACGAAGAAACGCGGTGGAATACACAACTTCCTCTCTTCGTATCTCCAGGCAGGTTCAACCGCAGTAGCTGCAGGGGAAGGTCTGGCCAGGGTTCTGAGTTTTGACATTGGGAATATTTTCTAGCACCCCCCCCCCCTCGGGGGGAGGTCTGGATATTCTCCAGCGGATGGCGGGGCGCCTGGGAGTAGTCCCTACTGCTTTATGTAGTAGGTGTTCAGTGGAAGGCTCAAAATAATAGGTCTGTCATTCCTTCTCTCCCACTACCCTCTCCTTTCTAGAACCAGTGAGCGATGCAGTCACAACAAAGGACAGCTGATGTCCTGATGACACAATGCAAGCTTACCAGCCTGGAATTCCATGGCATTAGCACAGCATTCTCAGAATTGAATGAAACATTACGTCCATTGGAGCTAATCTGATTGAGTGCATTTTTTGGCTTTGGGCGACGCCTTTGTTAAAAGTAAAGAATATATGTATATATGTGTGTGTGTGTGTGTGTGTATGTGTGTGTGTGTGTGTGTGTGTGTGTGTGTGTGTGTGTGTGTGTGTGTGTGTGTGCACATGTACATACACCATATACATACATTTATATATGAAAACAGGCTACGCCCACATCAACACTCCCTGTGTAGTAGTCGCCCGTGTGGGTTTCACTAATGTACGTGCATGATAAGCACAAATGCATGAATTTAAGCACAAATGCATGAATTTAAGCACAAATGGATTGCGCAAAACACCATAGAAACCTGTGCATGCACACACCCAGCTCAGAGTAACATATACAAAAAATTGAAAAACTCAGAGCACAAAGCTCCACAGTTTGGCGCCCACTGTGGACATGTCTGTATGAGTGTGCATACAGTGTCTCTCTTGGCTTGACTTCGCGAACGAAGATTCTATAAGGGTTGCCCACGACGTCTGCAGGCATGCTCATGGCTGCAGAGGCCAATTTGGGACAGGTAGGTTCAAACGCAGTGGCTGTAGTGGAAGATCTGGCCAGGGTTATGAGTTTCGACATCTCTGTTTTTTTTTTTCCTGAGCCGCTTGTCTTTAACGCTAGCTCTGCGATAGTCCTCAAAGGAGAAGGCTGCCTTGTAAATGGTGGAGCGCCAGGTGTCGCGGTCCGCAGCAAGCGAAGACAACTGGCGGTAGTCGATTTGGCAGGCACTAAGTGACTTGTTGAGACCGGCTTTGTATCTCTTCTTTGCTGCCCCTCTGTCTCGGTGTCCAGTGGCGAGCTCACCAAACAGAGTGATCTTGGGTAGGCAATGATCCTCCATCTTGGAGACGTGCCCCGCCCAGCGAAGCTGTGTCCGCAGCAGCAAAGCCTCGATGCTCACAGTTTCCGCCTGTTCAAGGACCTCGACGTTGGTGACATACAGTACACATGCACATCCACACACACATGCAACACCATGTAAGTATTCATTATGAAAAGATCTTTATAATACATTTTACAAGCTTCACAGGTATAGAACGGATATTGCACGCACTACATTAGACTACAGCCTCAACTTGTGCACGTGGGTCTGAGTTGTAATAATAATAAGCGCATTAAATAGGCGCTTTATCCCAATTAAAAATCGGCTCAAAGCGCCGCCGCGAACTTAACCCAACAAGCACGCTCACGTGAATCACGCGCATTCACTCACACACTGTACATAAACACAGAACATTCACGTGGTGCTAAGGGCAAGCTCAAGCGAGCTACTGTAAATTGTTGTAGTTGTATAGCTACATGTGTGGGTGTGTGTGCATTTCCAATATTGCTGTCTTCCTAGGCATTGTTTTATACATAAAACTTATAATACTCATTGATTGATTGTCATTTAAACAATTTGTCTGTTCGCACAGCTTATATAATTATATTTACAAGTTTATCGGAGCACTAATATTTATACCATAAGCCCTGTTACTCGTATCAGTAGGTTTAAAAAGTCTGAAAACACTCGCATGCATGCAACCACCAAAGCTGCTCACCCCATGCTGGCCGCATAGCCCATAACAGGGTTGTTCCTGGACCTCAGCGAGCACTATATGAGTCCTGGCCTACAGCGTCACCCTCTGTACTTCTCAAGTGGTGATGAGTGGCCCTACATGCCCTGGACCTCAGCGAGCACTATATGAGTCCTGGTCTACAGCGTCACCCTCTGTACTTCTCAAGTGGTGATGAGTGGCCCTACATGGCCTGGACCTCAGCGAGCACAATATGAGTCCTGGCCTACAGCGCCACCCCTCTGTACTTTTCAAGTGGTGATGAGTGGCCCTACATGCCCTGGACCTCGGCGAGCACTATATGAGTTCTGGCCTACAGCGTCACCCTCTGTACTTCTCAAGTGGTGATGAGTGGCCCTACATGCCCTGGACCTCAGCGAGCACTATATGAGTCATGGCCTACAGCGTCACCCTCTGTACTTCTCAAGTGGTGATGAGTGGCCCTACATGCCCTGGACCTCAGCGAGCACTATGTGAGTCATGGCCTACAGCGCCACCCCTGTGTACTTTTCAAGTGGTGATGAGTGGCCCTACATGCCCTGGACCTCAGCGAGCACTATATGAGTCCTGGCCTACAGCGTCACCCCTCTGTACTTCTCAAGTGGTGATGAGTGGCCCTACATGCCCTGGACCTCAGCGAGCACTATATGAGTCCTGGCCTACAGCGTCACCCTCTGTACTTCTCAAGTGGTGATGAGTGGCCCTACATGCCCTGGACCTCCGCGAGCACTATATGAGTCCTGGTCTACAGCGTCACCCTCTGTACTTGTCAAGTGCTGATGAGTGGATCTACATGCCCGGAGATGTATAGGCTATTTCGACAAATCGGACCATACTCGACCAGTACGACCGTCGATGCCTGACAATACAATATACATGCATCCAAATCTTCGCTGTTTCTGAGTACGGCCGCAGCCGTCGTGCGTGTGCATCTGTCGTGTTCACGATATTTATTGCCTTAAAACGGGTAAGCGTTGCCACTGCTACCAGTTCGCACAATGTGTTTTAATATTCAATTGGCTGCGAATGCACGAGAACGAAAAAAAGTACCTTGCATCCTGGCATGCAGTTTGCGGACCACAGTAATCCGAAAGTCTTTTTGTCGCATCACAACACAACCATGCGCATGCACATGTCCATAAAACAGCTGATTTCCTGGTTGAAGTTAGTTGAGGGATCGTCTCAAAATGTTCAATGTAGACTATGTATAAGTTTTAGCACCCAAAAAAAAGTTGTTTTTGGTCACAGATAATGGACATGTGTGCTGGCTGTTGGCAGTGCCAAAAGCGCCTGCATGCATGATGCATCTCAAAGTGTAGGGCGACTGGAAGAGAGAATAGGAGAAGCCAATTCAAGGCGGCCAAAGAAAAAGGGAAACCCATAAATTCACTTCTCAGAGACTGAACTTTATTCATCGTAGAGCCACAAAACTTATCCTTCCAGACCTTAACTCAACTACTGATAATAAATTAAACCTTGGAGATTCTGCCCCAGAAAAAATCATTTAATGTACAAAAAGGGAATAGTTATTTTCAAAACATTGAATAGTAAAATTCCTGATTATATTTTTTTAAAAAATCCTTTCCATCACCAACGTACTTAAGATCAAGGCAATCCATTATTGTACCACGACTTAGAATCGATCTCTACAAGACAAGTTTAGCGTTCTCAGGGCATAGCCTGTGGAACACTTTGCCTAAAAAGGTTACAACATCAACAACCCTTTCGTATTTTAGAGCAGTATTTTCAATTACCTCACGTCATTATTGTAATACTTTCACTGCGACCCTATAATATTATGCAATGCGTGCGTTCACGCGCGCGCGCGCGCGTGTGTTTGTGTGTGTGTGTGTGTGTGTGTGTGTGTGTGTGTGTGTGTGTGTGTGTGCGTGCGTGTGTGTGCACTTTCTTATGTTTTAATAAATTATTTTTTTTTAATATAATATTTTAACACGTTGTGCATTATTTGTAGATTAGATTAGCAATGACAAATTCGGAAAATGGTTGTGCCAGCCAAAACATTCACTGTTAAAAAAAAATCATTGTCATTGTCACTTACATTCTTTCTCTCTCTCTCTCTCTCTCTCTCTCTCTCTCTCTCTCTCTCTCTCTCTCTCTCTCTCTCTCTCTCTCTCTCTCTCTCTCTCTCTCTCTCTCTCTCGCACACACACCACACACACACACAAACGCATACACACAAACGCATACACGCAGGCATGAGCGCGCATACACGCACAGACATGTGCACACACACACACATGCCACATACATAGATGGCGCAATTATAAACAGCATTGATTTCGACACATGTATCATCAGGTTGTTATCATAGTTCTTTTCCTTTGCTCGTAGAATAGTTAGGCTAATAGCTTGAAACTAACTGGAAAACCAACAAGAAATATATTACTACAGAAGAGCGATATTCATGTCAAATTTCATTACGGTATCGTGGGTCATGTTTAAAATATCAACAATTTAAACGATTGTCCCTTATATGTCAATGTATGGGGTCCCTTAAAGACACGGCTGCAGCAAGTAAACGAACGCGATGACATCTCAATTCGCTTTCATTTCATATCTGAACTCAAAAATGGTCTGGCTCAGTATTGATGTCAGGAAGTAACACGTGTGCCGTTTGAACTCGCGCGTATGCTCTTCAATCAGGAATAACATGAAGTAAAACAAGATGCGGATTTCATTTCAAAGTCTAACGTATGGTTTGTAGCTCACATTTCTTTTATGAACATTCAGAATTGTTTATATTTCTATGCTTATCCTTCTGATCCATTTACCTCCTCTCTAGGGGAGATGGGTGGCTCGGTGGTAGAGTGTTGGTCTCTCGACCGAAAAGGTCCCGGGTTCGAATCTAGCTTGGGTCAGACCCTATTTCGGTGCCCCGTTTTTGAAATCACTTTCTTGGTGGACAAAAGACGCTACGCCCTAAATGTTTAACGGTTATAACCTCCTCTCTAAGCCAACCTCTGATCAACACACGCCGGCATACACAAATAAAGATGGACACACATGTGGTTTCGTGAGGCGACGGGAATTCCGAAGGAGCAGAATAGCACGAGCAGCAAAATGGCGACACAATAAGCTTCACGTCAAGCTTCGTGTCAACCAACTTTTTATAAGCAGTCTTCCTAGCACAGAGTGAGTGAGTGAGTGAGTGAGTGACTCAGACAGTTTATTGTTCAGACAAAATGTCCATACAATGAAGTGAGACATTACATAATTTATAATTCAGGTGTATATAAAAGCCACAAGGTGATGTTTATAACAACAACAACAACAACACACACACACACACACACACACACACACACACACACACACACACACACACACACATTTCCATTCGATCTACGCCAGCACATAATAGCCACTTTTGACCTACATGTAAAATGCGGTATCCAAATCCAGGCCACAGCCGTGTACTACACAGACCAGGTCGGAGTAAGAACCACAGTTTGCACGTGGAATCATACAAGCATGCTGCTACGGAGTTTAAATGCATGAAATACAAATCTTGCTAAATCGGCAATAGACTGCGGGTTGGTAGTGTCTAGGATACACAATTCTTTCTTTTTGAGTTCCATAAGGTCAAACTTACATAGGTATTTGACACGCAGTTTATCGTAGAATGGACAGTAAAGCATAAAGTAAATTTCATCTTTCACAGCCTTGGCACACAATGGACACACTTTCTTGACAGCATTGAGAGTACTATATCTTTGTTTGTTACTTTGCAATTCGGTTATGCCAAGTCTAAATTTAATGTATAGATTTTTGACATAGGTTGGCTTAACCAGTTCAAAATAATTTACTTGGACAAGTGTATGTTTAAAATTACGATACACAGTAAAACGTTCACTCTCAGAAAGCTTCGATGACCAGTTTTGTTTGGAACAATCAACCATCCTTTGTTTAAACTTGTTTATAAAAGCATTCCTGTTTCCAACACCTTGTGAAATCCATACATGACCAAACCCGTTTCGAAAAAGCAAATTCTTTATCTTTGACACCCATGTTTCTTTCCCTTTATCGTCTAAATCCTTAAGCATATGATAAGCCATATTTGCAAATCTAGTAACAGGTAAAGCACAGAGTCGAAGCCAGTAGGAAACACATCTTACTGACGTTAATACTGACAGGGGATATCGACCAAGTTCACCATAAACCATCAGGTTCGGTGTGCGGAAGTTGACATTAAGAAAACTTTTACATGCAAATGTATGGACTCTTTCAATTTCGGCACACTCGTTTATACCCCAAATTTCCCAGGCATACAACAAAATTGGGACAACCTGCGCATCAAACAGCTTGAAAAAAACATCAGGACTAGCGCAGTTGATTTTCTTCAACATACAGAAAATATCGATTACACATTTTTTTGCCTTAGTCACTAAGTCATCGACGGATGTGTTTAAACTCAAACGTGTGGTAAAGTTTAACCCAAGGTACTTATACATATTGGCAACTTCTACCCTCGTTCCCCCGTAAATCCATTTTTCATATTTTGACAAATATCCACCATTTCGAAACACAATTATTTTTGTCTCTTCTAGGTTAACAGACAAACCAAGTTTAGATGCTTCTTTGTATAAATTGTTCAGCTGAGTCTGAAGGCCATTGGGGGTTGATGAAAACAAAGCAATGTCATCTGCAAACATCAACAAAAACAGTTCTGCTGCATCGGATTTTAGTTGGAAACCATGTTTACCATTTTCAATAATGTACACAGCAAGCTCGTTAATCAAAAAGCAGAACAATGTCGGCGATGCTAAACATCCTTGTTTTAAACCTTGGAAACACACACACAAAAAAAAAAAACCGCTGTACAATTCAGGCTGTCTCTAACACAAAATTTCACTGAGTCATACATTGCCTTCGTAGCTGAAAGCATTTTGCCGCGCACTCCAACCTTCAGTAAAATATTCCAAAGCACACCTCTTTTAACAGTATCGAAGGCTTTGCAAAAGTCAACAAAAGCCACATAGACTTTCTTATTTTTTAGAAGTTGTTTTTGAACAATAGTATAAAGTGTAAATATATGGTCCACAGTAGAATAAGATTTCCTAAACCCGGCTTGTGTTTCAGACAGAATATTGTGTTCCTCAGCCCAGTCTGTTAACCTTCTGTTCAAAATGTAGGTATACAGTTTACTAACACAGCTAATCAGAGCAATACCACGATAATTATCTGGATTATTTACATCTCCTTTCTTGTGGAGTGAGTGAGTGAGTGAGTGAGTGAGTGAGTGAGTGAGTGAGTGAGTGAGTGAGTGAGTGAGTGAGTGAGTGAGTGAGTGAGTGAGTGAGTGAGTGAGTGAGTGAGTGAGTGAACGGGGCAACCAGCACAGTTGATCATCAACAATTACCCCGAGGAGGCGATATTCCTTGACTTGCTCAATGGGAACTGCATCAAAAGAGAGGTTAAGTGAATGGGGGCGGAGCTGATGCTTTTGGCATGTTGTGATTAGCATGCTTTTCGTTTTGGGTGGATTTACAAGCATTTGATTATTTTTGCACCACAGTGAGACCTCTTGAAGACTAAGTTGAAGATTGCTTGATATTTCAGGTACAGTTTTCCCGCCAGCGTGAAGAGTTGAATCACCGGCAAACATGTCACATTGGGTATTTGGATTGGATATATGAAGTGGATGATCATTTATAAACAAACAGAAAAGTAACGGTCCTAGTATGGATCCCTGGGACAAGCCAATACTCAACACGCTTTTCAGAAGAGACGGTAGCATTTATGTACACAGTTTGAATTCTCCCTATGATATATGAACGAAAGAATGAGAGTGTCCCTGGACTGTTATTGTTAAAGTAGCAGTCTAGTTTCTCTAATAAAATTTCGTGCTTTATAAGGTCAAACGCTTTTTTTTAGGTCTAGAAAGACAGCACCAGACATTTTGTTTCTGTTGATGTTGAGCAGCCAAGTGTCAATCATATGAACCAAGGCAGTGTGACACGAATGTTTAGGGCGAAAACCAGATTGATATTTATTCAGGAGAGACTTTTCTTCCAGGAATTCGAGAAGATGTTTGTGTACATGCTTCTCAATAGGCTTCGATAGAATAGATAATATGGATATAGGCCGAAAATTATTTGGATCAGATGTGTCTTTTGTTTTAGGTATAGGTACCACTTTAGATTTTTTAAAAGTCGCCGGAAAAATATTATTTTGAATACATAGGTTGTAAATATAGGTTAAGCTTTCCACAATGTATGGAAGATTGATTGATTGATTGTACATTGCTTAACGTCCCGACAGCAACAAGGCTTTCTCAGGACGTGCCTGCACTGCTTGTGAAAAAAAAAAATAAACAGAAAATTGAATGTATGTCACCAGCCGGTCAAATACGTTAAATAAACCTACAACATGGGGCCTAAATAAAGCTAAGACCATTTAGCAACACACATCCAATATCAAGAGCTACAGGCAGTGCAGACAGTAGGGAGAGTTTTAAAAAGGCAAATACAGGTGAATGGACAAAGGGTAGACAGAAACACATGCCCCAGAATAGAGAGATAAACCCACCCTGTGGGGCTGACCAGGGTGACCCTGGGAACTAAAAAATACCTAACCCCACCCAAGTCCCCCAGGGCAGACCCGGGTGGGGTCAATGTATGGAAGAGAAAGTTCAAGGATAAACCCATTGATACCATCAATGCCAGCTGACTTTTTGTTCTTGAGACTAGAGATAAATCTGCCCACTTCGTGTACAGCGATGTAGGGGATATTAAAAGCATCACCCGCGGACAGTCTTTGCTTACAAAAGTCAGTAAGCTTCTGCGATGCGACATGTTCCACCTGATCCAAACCTTCAGCATGTAGTAAAGATTTCCGGGCTAATATGAAGTGGTCGTTAAATGCATCGGCTGTAAGGTTGGCAGTTGAGAGAGAGAGAGAGAGAGAGAGAGAGAGAGAGAGAGAGAGAGAGAGAGAGAGAGAGAGAGAGAGAGAGAGAGAGAGAGAGAGAGAGAGAGAGAGAAATAAAATGAAATGAAGTCCCTTCTCGTACGCTCCTCGAGTCGTCCTGTCTCTCGTATCGTGGACGTCCTCGTTACTCGTACCGTATCTTAGCTGTGACCCAAGTGTCTTGGCACCAGCCGCTCACTCCCCGAGTGAAGAGATGGAAAGATGACCTCGCATTAGGTCCCTGGTGACTGACGTCTCGGCGTCCGTCGCTCCAACTCCGACAAGCACTCTGAACACAATAAAATCCTTAAACGTAACACTTGTAGTCCATAAGCTAGGAAGGTCTACCGTGCACCACCCCCCCCCCCCCCCAGTACTCAATAAGATGGGTTTCAAAGTGTTCCTTAGTATGTCCTGAGATGTTTAAGCCATGTTCCCCGACAATCCTTAGGAACACACCAGAGATATAGCCGATGGCGCAAGGGTACCCCCATTCACGCTCTTCGAAGGTGCTAAAATGAGGTTGAGAAACATTTTCCTCTAAATATATCAGAATTCATTCCAGAAGCCCAAATCAGGCAATATTATGTCAAGGCACACCTTCTGCATCCTCTGCAAAAAACCAGAATGAAAACAATATTGAATCTCTGGCTCACAGTGAAGTATTTGTGCACCCAGTAAACGACCATTTCCGCAAAATCGCAAAAAAAGACAAAAATAATGTGTCAGATGCCTTCAGACATTTTCTATAGCACTGACAGTCCATTTTCAGGTTTACATCATTAAAACAAGATGATACAATTATTATAAACTTGACTAGGTGATGCTGTGATTACTGTGAGTTCCACAGTGGTTGATTTTGTATCCCTACCCACAAGTTGTAAAAATACACAAAATTAATTAGAAAAAATTGCTTAAGTTATTCCATTTTATTTTGACCTCTCTTTACCTATTAAGCTTCACTAATGTGAGCGTAAAGTACAAGAAAATAAGAAAATCGGCATCCTTTACGGTATGTTCGTGGTGAATGATAGCTTTTTCCCATTTAAAATTGCCAAATTGGGAAACGTACATTGTTTCTGATGCCCTCAGAAATTTTGTATACAACTGATAGGTCTTTTTTTTAGGTTTTATTGGTTAGGATAGAGTACAACAGTTACTCCCAACCTGATTTTATGATGTTGTGATGCATTTAGGGACCACAGTGGTTGAATCTGCTGCCCTACCCCCATTTTACCAGTATGCAAAGGAACGAAAAATGATCATAACAATTGCTCCTCTGTTTAAATATTTTGGTTGCCATTTTCTTAACAAAATATGCATATTGAGCATAAACATTTGTGATCATTTCATTAATTTCAATGTGACCCATCAATTTAATTGTAATTCTTTTTATTTAACTCATTCTACCCCAGACACACCACAGCAAGACATGGATCGACCATGGTAGTTCAAGGGTGATGCCAGAATAGCTTGGCGCCTATGGGCGCCAAGCTATTCTGGCATCACCCTTGAACTATCATGGTCGATCTGTGTCCTGCACTGCATAGCAGTCTTCAGAAGACAACGGCAAAATTTGGGGATTTCGGTGTTGGGGTAGAATGAGTTAAGGCATTTTTACAGGGGCTGCTGCTGAAGCTTCTACCGTCTGCACATTCAGCACTCTTGTCAAACTCGGGGAAGGTGTACCTCAGGGAGATGTTGTTTTTGGTCTACATTAATGACATCAGTACAACAGTACCAAGGTTCATCTCGAACATCCTCCATGCGGATGACTTTGCAGTTTGGAGCGCAGCAGAACATCAAAAAATAGCATCCTCCAGAATCTAGGATGCTGCCAATAGAGTCAGCAGCTGGACTGAAAGAGGCCACTCAATTTGAGCTAGACCATCTCTTTCAATCAGACGGAAGAGGTCACCTCAAAACTGGAGACCTTCCAGTACCAAAAACAGACAGACCAACAAATACTGGCAACAAATAAATTACTGGATTCACGTGGAGGCCTCACATCAAAGCCACGGAAGCTAGAGCTGCAAAAAAAGTCTCTGATGAAGAAACTGGTGGGGACCACATTGGCGCAAATTACAGCATCCTGGCACAAGCAAACACCTGCTTGGTCAGACCAGTTGTGCGGTACCAAGATAATACATTGACAACATGAAACACTGCCTGCAAAACCCAAAAAGCCAGGCTTGACAAGATGCAGAACATGGGTCATTCTCATGATACAGTGACATTCTTAGAGCCATCTGGAGCACCCCAATTTAGGAAATGGAGGACATTGGAGTCACTGGAATGCAGAACAGCACACACGATGAAGAGACTTACTAAACACCAACAGCATAGGAGACTACAAGAGCAGACCAAAAACCGTCAGAAACGCCCAAGTCTGAACGGCCAACTTAAGGTCCTGCAAAGGGCTAACACTGACGTCCTGGAACCAAGCCCAAAGATGTGTGTGTGTGTGTGTGTGTGTGTGTGTGTGTGTGTGTGTGTGTGTGTGTGTGTGTGTGTGTGTGTGTGTGTGTGTGTGTGTTTCGTGTTTGGAATGCGCCTACATGGTGCAAGCAGATGTTTATTTAAAGAGTGAGTGCGTTCTAATTTTTCTCCTTTTTAATTTTTTTTTTTTTTTGTGCTGTAAAGCGCTCCGAGCTTGCTGTTCGTGGGGAAGGGCGCTATATAAAAACTATGTATTATTATTATTATTATTATTATTATTATTATTATTATTATTATTATTATTATTATGTGTGAACAGCTCCCTTCAGATACCTGGACATCTCGAAAGAGCCTTCAAGACAACATAAACAATGTTCCAGGACTCTTTGCCAAAGGTTGAGGCACTGCACAAAGCCATCGTGCTGGAGGTTGTGCACAAGCGCTACCCTCACAGCAGCTGTGATACCACACAAGATGCCGTGCGGAATGAAGGAAGTGGCGTTTACATCTGTTCTGCAGTCCGCACTACTACCTCCCTCTCCTTACCAGCTCTTAGCAGCAGCTCCAACTATCGTACAGATCTGCAGGTGCTCAACACAGCAGCAGAGCACTAGCTAAGGAAAGACAGCAGCTTGATCCACTAATCTCAAAGGAAGCTTCAAGATAGACTGGATGCCCTGTCCACAAAATAGTGCTGCAGTGGATTCCAGTGCATTCTGGACTAGCTGGGAATAGAGACACTACAACAACAAAGTGATTGGCAACAGCAGAATGGCGGCTGCAGCCCGTGGGCAGATGACATCAACAAGCTGAACAGGTAGAGCCAGGCCACCATCTTTCATCTACGCACTGATTACTCTGGACTGGGTCCATACAGAAAAGCAGGAACGTTTCACAAACCCAAACTGAAGCCTGAAGGTTTAGACACTTTAATCAGATCATTCTGTATCAGCAATTATTTGAAGCTTCCGTGCATAATGCATGAAGAGATACCAAAATAAAAGAACGCTTAGCGAATGGCGGACTTCGGTAGAAGCGTAAACAACCAATCAGAATGTTCAGCAGAAAGGCCATGCAGTCACTTTATGATCAGAGCTAAATATAGATCACTTGCAACAAGCGTCAGCATGATCTTTTGCAATGGAATAGTCACAAATTGGGGGAGAAAAAAAAAAGAAGTAGACAAAAGTTTACCAGCACGTTGTCATTTTTACAAACTTTCCAAGACTTTAAGGAAAAGGACTGAAATTGACAGACTGTCCAGGGCCCTGAAAGAAACTTGTCATTTTTTTAACAACTTTCACAAATGTTCACAGATCGTAAGGACCCTGCTGGACTCACCTCGTGAGACTGGGTCATGCGGAAACAACCCTATGCGAATTTGGCGTAGAAAATCAGTCTCCTTAGCACATTCTCCAAACATGTCCATACAGAGAAGCGGTCTGCTGGCAGTTCTGACCAGAAGACACGCCCCTGTACACCAAACTCTGAAAACATGCTGGCTAGCTCTTGACAGCTCACTTATTGGCAGCCAGAACAATATAAGATTTAAAGACGGTGTAACGCACGCAGACGTGCCCCCAGTCGTACGCACAGACTCTCGCACAACAGACGCATACATCGCCACTGACTCAGATGGGCGCATTCATGCGGTAAAACTCAACACACGGGCTCCCTTTCTAAAGTAACTTTTATACACTAGTAAACAATAAAAGGTTCAAAAAGATTATCAACTATTCACACTTCTCTTCTACCAACATCCTAACATCACACACACGTACACAATATCTCGGCCAGGCTAGGTATTAGTTCTCACAGTTCTCTGCTTGGTGTTCTCGCCTGGTTACTGTCAAGCCCTTCTCACGTCTAGGCGTGCAAGTCCTTTCAAGTATGATCCTCGAGTCGTATCGTGGCCGTCCTCGTTTCTCGTACTGTCGCGCAGTTCTCGCTGTGATTCGGGTGTCTTGGTCCCGGCCGCTCACTCTCGGAGTGAAGAATTGGAGATATGACCTCGCGTTAGGTCCTGGTGACTGACGTCTCGGCGTCCGTCTCTCTCTCTCTCTCCACGACAAGCACTCTAAACAACAATAAGGACTCAAGTCGTAACACTTGCTAAACACCCAACAAATTGGATGACATGAGAAACACTACGTAACCTGGCTGATACAAACAACTCACACGTTCATTCAGACACACCCGTGCTTCATAACCCGAACTTCCGTAACACCCCCATTACTGCCACTATCTTGAAACAGATATAACCTAACACTCGCTATGCATTATTCTCTACACTGGAAAAGACTATGCTAACCAACCACGTACTACCTTCATAGCGACTTAGACATACACACCTCACATTCTTTTAGTTATCTATCTCGGTAAATAACTGTATACGAAAACACCGGTTACCTCACTGAATTCCAATGTAACTGAACCAAACCAATCAACAACGCTATACAACCGAATTACTCTTACCAATGCATACCGTCTTTAGCTACGCAACTATCAATAATACATATATAGAAACATACCTGAATTCTAGGTTTCAGAGTCTTGTATCTCAAACACATCTGTTTCCTCTGACAAGAAAGCCAGTACTACCGTATTCACTGCTCTGCCAGACTAAGCTCTGCCTACAACTCACTAACGCTCCCGTGCTAACCATGTCCTAAAGATTTCACGTGGGAAAAAGGGACCTCACGGACTATCGGCACAAAACAAACCGTTAACAAAAACCGTACCGTATTAAACCTAATGTGTGAACACTATGCAAGAGCATAGAGTTTCATCACAATTCCCCCTTCCTCGGGAAAAAAAATAAACGATCGAGCTTCTTTTTAAGACTACTCGACGCAATACTATCACAAAACAAGAAGGGACTAACTTTGACTATCTAGACTACAAGAAAGCAAAAATATTACAGCCTTAAGCCTCAACGTACACCCTCGGATCGCACAGCGACTGCAAAACAGAACTAACGCGCCAACACCTCCAGAAATGAAAACGTTCCAACGACTGCCCACCCTAATCCACACAATCGCGAGACTCCAATCTCCGACCTACGTACATATTGGGTGCTGAGTGGCATTTCTGTCCGCAAGAGAAATATGCCGTCTCAGACCAACCCAACTGGTGGGCCAAGCCCGCTGACCGATCCCCTGATTCCGGACGGCACTAACACGGTCTTTCTGCTCACGAGCACGCTTGCTCTTAGCTTCCGTCGCGACTGATGCGACTACACCGTTAGGATCGTGAGCTCGCTTAATCGCGCCGACTCTACCGATGACTGGCTGAACACCCTTCATATTACCCAGAACTAGGTCTATTACTGGCTCGTCGATGACACAAGAAATCAGGTCACCTGTGAAAAACTCCGTGTCAACCTCTATCCTCGCCAAAGGAAAAACTTCTACCTTTCCTCCGAACGAAATTACCCTCTGCGTCTCCCTTGTGTACTGATCCTCCCTAACTAGGCTACGTCTGACCCCCGCGGTCGTTGTACCGGAAACACGGAGAACAGAAGCAAGACATCTATTTACAACCCCGTCCACCAGCGGTAGGCAACCACCTCCATCAGCTGAACACACTGCGCCCAGCTGTGGTTCCTCCCCGACTGGGACTGAAAAACTGGCATTGTGAGTAGGCTGCTCCGCCCCCTCCACCATACCGGGTCTGTTAGGACATTGATGAGCTAGATGGCCGTACCTCTGACAGGTGAAACACTGAGCCCCTTAACTATTGCTACGACAGTCACGACTAAAATGACCGTATGCATGACATGCAAAA
Organism: Semisulcospira habei; assembly: GCA_036245525.1. Lineage (NCBI taxonomy): Eukaryota > Metazoa > Mollusca > Gastropoda > Semisulcospiridae > Semisulcospira > Semisulcospira habei. The sequence goes on along the minus strand of BTPG01000002.1, from coordinate 69,224,483 downwards.
CACTGAGTGTCCGAATTCGCCATACGACCACGACCATACCCACGACCAGATGTTTCTCCTCGTGCGTACGGATCGCGACCGCCATTGCTGTTATCTCTATCCCCCCGTCGAAACCGGAAAGAACCTCTCCCGTTAAATAGTTGGGCCCCACGCAAGCTATTGACGCCCCGATATTCCCCAGTCGTGTTAGCAGCGACCAACCCGACCGGCGGTGACTCGGTCCTACGCGCGAGGGTTTTCGTCGGATGCGCCATCCGAAAAGCCTCCGCGTTCTGTACTAACTCGTCCGTAGTCTTGAGGTTACGCTCCCTCAAGAGAATACCGCTAGGTCCTTGGAAACGCTATCAAAGAACTGTTCTGCCAATATGAGATCGAACAATGCCTCGTACGTGTTGGTCGATCTTTGACAGCTCGACCCAACGTACGAGCAAATGGGACAATCGTTTGCCAAACGACACAAACGATTCCCCTGTCTCTGGCCGACAAGCTCTCAAGCGTTCTCTAAAACCCTCCGCACTACACTGGAACTTCTGTAAGAGACACTCCTTCAAAGTCTCGTAATCTACGTTCCCCGAAACGTTCAAGCTATGGAAAAGACTCAATGCCTGAACTTCTAGCACCGACGAAAGTAAAACGGGCCAGTTGGCAGTAGGCCAACTCAACGCCTGCGCATCAGCCTCGAACCGACACACAAAAAAAGCGTCAATGGAGTCCACAGACTCCTTAAACATTGGCAGTCTAGGAAAATTCTGTATGCCCCGGCCTACCGAATCACTATCTGGAGCTGCTCTAGACCCCGCATCTCGAGCTAACTGTAGTTGTACCTCCCTATCTCTCTCATAACTGTTGCTCAAACTCTGGCGAAGTCAAATACACCTAATCGTGTAAACTACACTTGCTCTCATCAACTACGTCACCATAGTCAACAGAGAGCCTGCAGCCCATTTTTAGTACCGCTTATGACTGTCCTAGATGTAGGCAAATCTATTTCCAGTTTAAAGAACAAATCGTCTTGCGGTCCAGATGGTATTAATAGACAAATTTTAAAACTATCTCTGCCCTACGTCGTCGAATCCCTGACCTTTATTTATAATTTATCGATCAGACATAACGTTTTTCCCGACGAGCTGAAAAAGGGAAGGTAATCCCGCTTCCCAAAAGCAAAGATTTGTGCAACCTAAACGAGTACAGGCCCATTTCCATATTATCCTGTATTTCAAAACCACTCGAGAAACATATCCATACTCATCTTCTAAACTTTCCTGAGCAAAACCATCTGATAACTGCAGCACAATCAGGATTTCGACCTCTACAATCGTGCCAAACTGCCCTCAATCATTTAATTGATAAATGGATCTCTGCCATAAATGACAGTAAAGTATCAGGTACAATCTTTCTTGACCTGAAAAAGCTTTTGATCATGTCAACCACTCTATCCTACTAAAAAAAAACTACCATTCTATCACTTTGACTCAAATACTGTCTCCTTTATATCTTCCTATCTCAGGGACAGAACACAGAAAGTACTGCTAAATGGCAAATATTCCTCTGATGGTTTAGTAACTTGCGGTGTTCCACAGGGGTCTATTCTAGGGCCCTTATTATTTAATCTATTAATGATTTGCCACTGTGCATATCTCATTTAGACGCAAACTTCGATCTATTCGCAGATGACACGACCATACACACATCTGATAAAGATATCACAACCATTAATAAGGTACTCCAACAAAGTCTTGATGAAGTAGCAGGCTGGTGCATTGATAATCACATGATTATTAGTATTCCAAAGACAAAGAGCATGTTAGTTACTACACGTCAGAAACACCAGCATGGCCTACCACCTTTAACACTTTCCTTAGATAGACAGCTCGTTGAACAAGTAACTAGGCATCGCTTATTAGGGGTTATAGTGGACAACCAATTAAGCTGGGAGCCGCATACTGACTCAATATGCAAAACAATCTCCAAAAATCTGTTCCTGTTATCATAACTACGCCAATACTGATATCCATAAACTCTTTTTCCATGCGATATCAAAACGCATTGTGACTACAGTTCTACTGTCTGGGATGGATGCAGCGAACTTCACATGATAAAAGTTAATTCCTTGTATCGCCGGGGCATTAAATTAATACTTCCCGGTCCTACTTCGACCGATGAAAAATTAAAATCTCTCAAGTTACTAACATTGAAGAAACAGTTTGAATTTAATCGCTGTGTTCTACTGCACAAGATCATGCACGGAAAAGCCCCACCCTATATAAAAACTCTATTTTCCGACAATAATAGGAAAAATACGAGAAATAGTTCGATCCACCTTCCAAAAATTAGATTAGACATCTGTAAAACCAGTCTGTCTTTTTCAGGCGCTAAAGCGTGGAATATGTTACCTCCACACCTGAAATCAATTTGTAAGATTAGCGTCTTCAAAGATCGCCTCCATAAATATTTACTTCAGAAGTAATAGTATGTTCGGCTCCCTTATGTGACCCTCTCTCACGAAACCAGTCTTAACTCGCAGCGAGCCAATCAGCACTACGCGCAATAATATGTGGTGGGGGTCAATCTGGGTCATTTTCACTTCTTTGCAGAAATGTATTCTACATACACCAAAGTATCGCATGGTTAAAATCGTTATCATGAAAAATGCCATAAAATAGGTTAAAAATGATTTTAAAAGTCTGCCCTTGGCCCCAATTATGCTGCACACAGAAACTTCACAGGCTGTTTTCTCAAAATGGCTGCCGTAGGCTTTAACAATTTTAAACATTAACAACTTCTTCAATTTTTGCACTACAGCATACAGTCATATATCACAGTAATCAGCAAACACTGTAGTTTTCAGAAATGTACATATGTCAAAACATCCAAAATGCGAGTTAAGACTGATTTTGTGAGAGAGGGTCACTTATGCTACTATTCGTATAGTTAGTGACAAGTTTCCTATTACCTAATACTCTTCTACTGTTGCTGCAGATTATGTAATAGCTCGACTGTCTGCATTAACATGTCAGGTTCATACCTGTGTATATAATTATATATATTTTTAATTTTTTATTTCTATTTATTTTGGGTTTTTTTTTGTTGTTTTTTCCCTCTGAGTGGTGGTGGGTGGGGGGGGGGGGGGTCTTTTTACTTGCATATGTTTTATCTTTTGATGTATAGTCTGATGTATTTTTATATGTGTAGAGTAGTAGAACAGTTTGGACGATAGGCATTGCTATGCCTAAAACTTTTTATCCTGAATAAAAACGTTTCATAATAATAATAATAATAATAATAATAATAATAATAATAATAATAATAATAATAATACCCTTATTATATAGGCGCTTTTTCTCCATTTTTGGGGAAATCCACTCAAAGCGCCGCGCCTGAAACCCAACACACACACTCACGAAACAGACACGGATTTACGCCATTTAAGACAAACACAGTACAAGACAAACGAAGGGCCAGTCAGCTACTGAAGTTACAGAGATTTTTGATCGCTTGTATTTGAAATTTGTAAAGTGGCCTGAGACCGGTACCAAAGTGGGGTGGGGGGGGGGGGGTGGAAGAACCGGAGTACCCGGAGAAAGAACCCCCGACGGTCCGCCCGAATTAACGGTGACACTTACCAGAGGAGAAAAGTCCAACGCCGGAACCCGGTATCGAACCGCGCACCTTTGGCATTGGTGGCAGGCGCCTTAACCACTGCGCCACGGACCGCCCCATCATCCTTTTCCTCCCTATCCTTCTCTTCTTTCTCTCTCTTGTACTCTAGCTCTTTCTCTCTTAACGCATGTTCCCTCTCGTCCTTCTCTCTCTGAAACGCTAGAGACGTCTCGTCCTTCTCTCTCTGAAACACTAGAGACTTCTCGTCCTACTCTCTCTGAAACGCTAGTTCTTCTTTCTTAAGAGCTCTTTCCTTCTCTTCCCTCTCCCTCTGTATTTCCAGCTCTTTCTCCTCCCTAAGTTACCCTACCCGGGACTGCCCTGGGGGACTTGGGTGGGGTTATGTATTTTTTAGTTCCCAGGGTCACCCTGGTCAGCCCCACAGGGTGGGTTTTTCTCTCTATTCTGGGGCATGTGTTTCTGTCTACCCTTTTGTCCATTCACCTGTATTTTCCTTTTTAAAACTCTCCCTACTGTCTGCACTGCCTGTAGCTTTTGATATTGGATGTGTGTTGCTAAATGGTCTTAGCTTTATTTAGGCCCCATATGTTAGGTTTATTTAACGTATTTGACCGGCTGGTGACATACATTCAATGTTCTGTTTATTTTTTTTCACAAGCAGTGCAGGCACGTCCTGAGAAAGCCCTGTTGCTGTCGGGACGTTAAGCAACGTACAATCAATCAATCAATCCTCCCTAAGTTGACAAATCTCTAATTCTTTCTCGTCTTTCAATCTCTGAACTTCTAATTCCTTCTCCTTTAAGGCTCTTTCTTTTTCTTCTCCCTCTCTCTGAGCCTCTAACTCCTCTTTCTTAAGTACTCTCTCCCTCTCCCTATCCTCCATATCCTTACATTTTTCCACATAGTCAAAAAGTTTCTCATCTTTAAGCCCTAACCTCTCACCTTGCTTAATATAAGCCTCTACAGGGTCCGACTCCATCTTTACAGTAACTATCTTCCTTAATTTGAAAAAAGTAAAAATACAAAAAACCCACAAAAATATCAACAACCAAACACCCACCCAGCAATACTGAACTTTAAATCCACTACTCCACTAACGCCCGCAGCTACTCTAACCTACCGCTAAAATCAGGGTCACCACTGTAACGCACGCAGACTTGCCCCCAGTCGTACGCACAGACTCTCGCACAACAGACGCATACGCCGCCACTGACTCAGATGGGCGCATTCATGTGGTAAAACTCAACACACGGGCTCCCTTTCAAAGTAACTTTTATACACTAGTAAACAATAAAAGGTTCAAAAAGATTATCAACTATTCACACTTCCCTTCTACCAACATCCAAACATCACACACACGTACACAATATCTTGGCCAGGCTAGGTATTAGTTCTCACAGTCTCCAACCTGCTTGGTGTTCTCGCCTGGTTACTGTCACTTCCTTCTCACGTTTAGGCGTGCAAGTCCTTTCACGTATGCTCCTCGAGTCGTATCGTGGCTGTCCTCGTTTCTCGTACTGTAGCGCAGTTTTCGCTGTGACTCGGGTGTCTTGGTCCCGGCTGCTCACTCTCGGAGTGAAGAATTGGAGATATGACCTCGCGTTAGGTCCTGGTGACGTCTCGGCGTCCGTCTCTCTCTCCACGACAAGCACTCTAAACAACAATAAGGACTCAAATCGTAACACTTGCTAAACACCCAACAAATTGGATGACATGAGAAACACTACGTAACCTGGCTGATACAAACAACTCACACGTTCATTCAGACACACCCGTACTTCATAACCCGAACTTCCGTAACACCCCCATTACTGCCACTATCTTGAAACAGACTATAACCTAACACTCGCTATGCATTATTATCTACTTTGGAAAAGACTATGCTAACCAACCACGTACTACCTTCATAGCGACTTAGACATACACACCTCACATTCTTTTAGTTATCTATCTCGGTAAATAACTGTATACGAAAACACCGGTTACCTCACTGAATTCCAAAGTAACTGAACCAAACCAATCAACAACGCTATACAACCGAATTACTCTTACCAACGCATACCGTCTTTAACTACGCAACTATCAATAATACATATATAGAAACATACCTGAATTCTAGGTTTCAGAGTCTTGGAATATGGGCTATGTATCTCAAACACATCTGTTTCCTCTGACAAGAAAGTCTGTACTACCATATTCACTGCTCTGCCAGACTAAGCTCTGCCTACAACTCACTATCGCTCCCCGTGCTAACCATGTCCTAAAGATTTCACGTGGACAACGGACCTCACGGACTATCGGCACAAAACAAACCGTTAACAAAAACCGTACCGTATTAAACCTAATGTGTGAATACTATGCAAGAGCATAGAGTTTCCTCACAGACGGCCATCAATAAATTGAATGTTGCAGAAGGTGGAAGTGGAGATCTCGTGGTCGACATGTGGAAACTAAGTATTTGATAACATTGTTTTGGCTATTAGGAAAAGTGGAACTTTATTACGCATATTCATATTTACACATTTCTAAATGAAAATAAATGAAAGGAAAAGGGGAGACCTTACTAGACCCGACTTACGCTAGGTAAAATATCACCTAAAAGACCAGCCAGTTAAAAATAGTTACAATTAAATGGATGGCTTACATTGAAATAAATGAAATGGTCACAACGTTTTATGTTTGATATGCATACTTTAAATAAAAAAAGACTGGCAACAAAAAATATTTAACAGTATGACGTAAGCAATTTTTTATGATTATTTTGCATTACTTTGCGCACTGGTAAAATGGGGGTAGGGCAGCAGATTCAGCCACTGTGGCCCATAAATGCATCACAGCATCACAAAATCAGGCTGGGAGTAACTGTGGTACTTTATCCTAACCAATAAAACCTAACAAAGACCTATCGGTTGTATACAAATTTTCTGAGGGCATTGGAAACAACGTCCTTTTCCCAATTTGGCAATTTTAAATGGGAAAAAGCTATCATTCACCACGAATGTACCGTAAAGGATGCCGACTTTCCTTATCTGCTTGCACTTTATGCTCACACTATTGAAACTTAATATGTAAAGAGAGGTCAAAATAAAATGGAATAACCTTAGTAATTTTTTCTAATTAATTTTGTGTATTTCTACAACTTGGGGGTAGGGATACAAAATCAACCACTGTGGCACTCACAGTAATCACAACATCACCTAGTCAAGTTTATAATAATTGTGACATCGTGTGTTAATGATATAAGCCTGAAAATGGACTGTCAGTGCTATAGAAAATGTCTGAAGGCATCTGACACATTATTTTTGTCTTTTGTGCGATTTCACGGAAATGGGCATTTGCTGGGTGTACAAATGCCTTCACTGTGAGCCAGAGATTCAATATCTTTTCATTCTGTTTTTTGCAGAGGCTGCAGAACATGTGCCTTAACATAATATTGCCTGATTTGGGGCTTCTGGAATGCATTCTGATTTATTTAGAGGAAAATGTTTCTCAACCTCATTTTAGCACCTTCGAAGAGCGTGAATGGGGGTACTATTACGCCATCGGCTATATCTCAGGTGTGTTCCTAAGGATTTTCGGGGAACATGGCTTAAACATATCAGGACATACTAAGGAACACTTTGAAACCCATCTTATTGAGTACTGGAGGGGGGGGGGTGCACGGTAGACCTTCCTAGCTTATGGACTATTGCTAAACACACAACATATTGGATCATATGAGAAACAGTACGTAATCTGGCTGATACAAATAACTCACACGTTCATTCACACACACACGTGCTTCATACACCGCACTACTTTCGTAACACCCCCATACCTTGAAACAGTCTATAACCTAACACTCTCGCAATACACTATTCTATACACTGGAAAAGACTATACTTAACCACGTACTACCTTCACAGCGACTTGGCATACACACCTCGCATTCCTTTAGTTATCTATCTCGGTAAATAACTGTATACAAAAAACACCGATTACGACACTGAATTCCAAACCAACATAACTGAACCAAACCGGTCAACACTATACAACCAAATTACTCTTACCAAAGCATACCGTCTTTAACTAAGCAACTATCAATAAAACATATATAGAAACATACCTGAATTCTAGGTTTCAGAGTGTTGGAATACGGGCTAAGGTATCTCACACACGTCTGTACCCTCTGACAATAAAGCCCGTACTAATGTTTCTACAGCTCTGCCCGACTGAGCTCTGCCTACAACTCACTAAAACTCCCCGTGCCTTTAAGATTCCACGCGGGTCTCGGCCTCACGGACTATCGGCACATATCAAACCGTTGACAACTACTGTACCGTATTTACCCAACTGTGTGAACACTATGCATGAGCATAGAGTTTCATCACAATTCCCCCTTCCTCGGGAAAAAGAAAAACGACCGAGTTTCTTTATAAGACTACTCGACGCAATATTCTATCCTACCACAAGTAAAAGAAAGAAAAATAGAACAGCCTGAAACCTCAACGTACACTCTCGGATCGAACAGTGAACGCGAAAACAGACAACGCGCTAATACCTACAGAAATGAAAACGATCCAGCGACTGCCCACACAATCGCGAGACCCCAGTCTCCGACCTACCTACATATTGGGTGGTGAGCGGCATTTCTGTCCGCAACAGAACTATGCCGTCTCAGACCAACCCGACTGGTTGGCCAAACCCGCTGACGGATCCCCTGATTCCGGACGGCAATAACACGGTCCTTCTGCTCACGAGCACGCTTGCTCTGAGCTCCCGTCGCGACTGATGCGACTACACTGCGAGGAACGTGAGCTCGCCTAATCGCTCCGACTCTACCGATAACTGGCTGCACACCCTTCATGTTACCGAGAACTAAATAAACTACTGGTTCGTCAATGACACACGAAATCAGATTACCCGAGAAAAACTCCTTGTCAACCTCTATCTTAGCCAAAGGACAAATTTCTATCTTTCCTCCGAACGAAATCACTTTCTGTGTCTCTCCTGTCAACTGATCTTCCCTAACTAGGCTATGTCTGACCCCAGCGGCCGTTGTACCTGAGTCACGGAGAACAGAAGCGAGACATACGTTAACAACCCCGTCCATCAGCGGTAGACAACCACCTCCGTCAGCTGAACACACTGCGCCCAGCTGTGGTTCCTCCCCGACTGGGACTGCAAAACTGGCCATGTGAGTGGGCTGCTCCGCCCCGAGCACCATACCAGTATCGCTAGGACATTGATGAGTCAGATGGCCGTGTTCTTGATAACCAACATACTGCGCGCCTGAACTACCTTAAGGACAGTTCCGACTGAAATGCCCGTACCGACGACACGCAAAACACTGAGTGTCCGAATTCGCAATACGACCACGACCGTACCCACGCCCAGATGTTTCTCCTCGTGCGTACGGATCGCGACCGCCATTGCTGTCAATCCTATCCCCGCGTCGAGAACGCAAAATACCTCTACCGTTAACCAGCTGGGCTCCACGTAAGGTATTGACGCCCCGATATCCCCCAGTAGTGTTAGCAGCGACCAATCCGACCGGAGGTGACTCGGTCCTACGCGATAGGTTTTTAATAATAATAATAATAATAATGAGTACTTGTATAGCGCCTAACCTCAGATTAGAGCTCTAGGCGCTTAACAAAAACTAATGTACAAAAAATAACTAATTACAAAAATGGAATTTACAAAAAGTACAAAAACAAAATACAACGCACTCTGTAAACAAGCTATAAAGTCACCATTCAAAAGTGCTACGCTCATGGACTCATACTGGCATTCACACACACACCCCCACACACACTACTTCTATAAATAGATAGAGATGACTTTAACATGACAGGTGTGTGACAAAGTCATTTGTAGCTGACAGAAAACATATGGGTCTTTAGGGCACGCTTGAATGCCTCTCTCGAATCCACGTATCTCAGTTCGCGTGGGAGATCATTCCAAACAACTGGGCTCTGGTATCTGAATAACCTCTCACCAAACAACTTTGTTTTGACAAGAGGGATACGTAAAACTCGAGAGTCGGCAGCAGAGCGCAAATTCTGTCTCAAGGGCGTATACAGCTGGAGAAGAGAGGCAAGGTAGTGTGGGCAGGAACAGGTAATACAACTGTGAGTCATGCATGAAATTTTGTACTGAATCCTAGCTGTAACAGGTAACCAGTGTAGGGCAGACAGATGGGGTGTGATATGATCTGATCTAGGGACTCTAAGAATCAACCTGGCAGCTGAGTTTTGAATTTTCTGGAGTTTGCCAATCAGACACTTTTTCGTCGGATGCGCCAGCTGAAAAGCCTCCACGTTCTGCACTAACTCACCTGTACCCTTGAGGTTACGCTCCCTCAAGAATACCGCTAGATCCCTGGAAAAGCTACCAAAGAACTGTTCCGCCAACACGAGATCAAACAATGCCTCGTACGTGTGGTCGATCTTTGACAGCTCGACCCAACGTACGAGCAAATGGGACAACCGTTTGCCAAACGACACAAACGATTCCTCTGTCTCTGGCCGACAAGTTCTCAAGCGTTCTCTGAAACCTTCCGCACTACACTGGAACTTCTGTAAGAGACTCTCCTTCAAAGTCTCGTAATCTACGTTCCCCGAAACGTTTAAGCTATGGAAAAGACTCAAGGCCTGACCTTCTAGCAAAGACGAAAGCAAAACGGGCCAGTTGGCAGAAGGCCAACTCAACGCCTGCGCATGAGACTCGAAACGACACAAAAAAGCGTCAATGGAGTCAATAGACTCCTTAAACATCGGCAGTCTAGGAAAATTACGTATGCCCCGGCCCACCGAATCACTATCTGGAGCTGTTCTAGACCCCGCATCTCGAGCTAACTGTAGCTGCACCTCCCTATCTCTCTCTTCTTTCTCTCTATGATACTCTAGCTCTTTCTCTCTTAACGCATGTTCCCTCTCGTCCTTCTCTCTCTGAAACGCCCTCTGAGCTTCTAACTCCTCTTACTCCCCGAGTGAAGAGATGGAGAGATGACCTCACATTAGGTCCCTGGTGACTGACGTCTCGGCGTCCGTCGCTCCAACTCCGACACGCACTCTGAACACAATACAGTCCTTAAACGTAACACTTGCTAAACACACAACATATTGGATCATATGAGAAACATTACGTAACCTGGCTGATACAAATAACTCACACGTTCATTCACACATACAAGTGCTTCATAACCAGAACTACTTTCGTAACACCCCCTATAACTCTGCCACTACCTTGAAACAGACTATAACCTAACACTCTCGCCATACACTATTCTATACACTGGAAAAGACTATACTTAACCACGTACTACCTTCACAGCGACTTGGCATACACACCTCGCATTCCTTTAGTTATCCATCTCGGTAAATAACTGTATACGAAAAACACCGGTTACCTCACTGAATTCCAAACCAACATAACTGAACCAAACTGGTCAACACTACACAACCAAATTACTCTTACCAAAGCATACCGTCTTTAACTAAGCAACTATCAATAGTCCGTGGCGTTTCCTAAAGCCTGCGCGGTGGAAACTATCAATAATACATATATAAAAACATACCTGAATTCTATGTTTCAGCGTCTTGGAATACGGGCTAAGGTGTCTCACACACGTCTGTACCATCTGACAATAAAGCCCGTACTAATGTTTCTACAGCTCTGCCCGACTGAGCTCTGCCTACAACTCACTAAAACTCCCCGTGCCTTTAAGATTCAACGTGTGTTTCGGCCTCACATACTATCGGCACAAAACAAACCGTTGACAACTACTGTACCGTATTTACCCAACCGTGTGAACACTATGCATGAGCATAGTGTTTTATCACACCATCGCGTCAAGGTAATCCTCTACTATAAGTCTGAAGAATAGTGACTACTGTGGGCTCATGGCAGCATGTATAGATCTATTTTCACATCTTGAGACACACCTAGACAATTTGAAAACAAACTATTACTGTATTAGCAATTCATGTTAGCAGAAATCAGAGGCACATGAATATTTTATTATTATTTCATAAGCCAGCAGTCATGATGATTTTCTTCACCTTAACACTTTTGCCTCCTTATACTTTTTAATAATTTTACTCCCAGAAAAACATATAGTTAAAACTACTTTCTAAAAAGGTTGTGGACATATCTAATCAGTCAAAGAGATGCTGTTTCCCACCAATAACATGAATAAGCTTACTACCCTTGTACTGATGTATGCATAAACGTTTAAAATCTCAGCAGGGATGCTGAAAGCCAAACGATTTAGGTGACCACGATTCAAACGTTAGCAGCCTGAAAAGTCAGTCGCCCTTCAAATAAAAATCTGTCAGTGTATGATACTGAGATGCAGGACCATTATCTGTTGGAAATCATCTTTTGAGCTCCCAATTTTCGGGTCACCAGATAGTTTCAAATTCAACTTTTCAAGTCACCCAAATGCTTTTGAGTTGCCAAGGGTGAGCCTTTCCAGCACTCATGCCCAAGAAGAATAATTAACCCTTATCATTCGGAATACACCAGTGTATGAAATAAGTTTAACTAGAATAGTTCAACTTCAAGGGTATTGCCAGAATAGCTTGGCGCCTCTAGGCGCCAAGCTATTCTGGCACTACCCTTGAACTAAAGCCATTGTTCTATATCCTTATCTGTATGTACTATAATGTAGCTTGCATATGGCAGTGTACAAATTTGAAGCTTTTAGCATCAGTATGATATGGGTTAAACAGTAAGACACAGTAAACACATGTTATCAGTAAAGAAACCATGCACAATCTGGGAGGGTGAAGTTTTTGAGGACCTGTCACCATTTGGTCTGCAAGTGCATGTTTGATGATAAATGGAGACAGCGTTTGTCTCTGGCAGTCATAATTAGTATTAATTGCAACCCAGGCAGACCGAGGATTTCAGTTTCAACATGATCAGAGCAAACATAATCAAGCAATAATTTTACATACATTTCATCTTCATACAAAATGAATACCTATGCTCACCTTTGACCTTAGCAGATTAGTATGCATATGAAATTCTGTCATCATGCATATGAAGTTCTTATCATGAGGTCTGTTTGTATCAGAAGAAAGAAATTGCATGAATGACAGACAAATGGTGGACGGCTCATTACATACCCTCTCTTTCACTATTGCAAGTGATCCCAAAATGTCAACTTAAGACTGAAGACCGAGTGAGGAGTACAGAATACAAACAAGTGAATGAAAACCAACCAACCGTGGGAATAAAAGATGACCATGTCAATAGTAGACACATCATTACACTGGTGCAGCAGCAGCTGTCCTAGATGTGGGGACAAGTTTGAGTGGCCGGTACATCTTGCCTTCCTGAAAATATAACAGTCATTCATGACATAAAGTAAAATTACGCATAGAACTGAAGACAAATTTCAGCACAATTTGTGTTTGATCTGCCTTGTCGACAAAGCTAATGAACTTCTACAGCAAATTGGACTCGCAGCAAATGCATAATCACAAATGCTTATTTTTCGCAGCCTTTAGCACATTAATCTATTTTTAGCTGTTGCTCATACACATAGCATAAAGGAGTGGAGTCATTGTCAATTTCCTTGGTATTAAGATGTATGCTTAACTGGATTCTCATGTGTCTAAATAAACCTTAACCAGATGTGTGTGTGTAACATTTCTCCCTTATCATCTTAGATGGTACTGGGAAAATAAACTGGATCATTAACCATTTGCAGCAGAAGTGTATCTCTGATTAGTTATGGCGGTTGTGGACCCTAATGACTGGGTTTTAATTTGTGCAAGGATTTAAACTGACTTATAGTAGTTATAAGATCAAGAGAAGTTAATATGTGCAACGTACCTGGTGCCCCCCCACCCCCCACCCCCAGGGCGAACCTAGTAGAAACCAGTAACCTAAAACTAATGTCTATTATGAATATTCATTCCCCTCCCCACTGTGGTGCATTGCATTAAATTAAAAGGATATAATTTCACAAAATTACTGCATGAAAAAGATTTACTTTTATTACTGTGTACAGTGTTGAATTCATCAGCACAGACGTCTGCTAGTCTTACGTCAATGCTTGACGCACAAGTATACATACATACATATAGACAATATGAGAATATAGTTCTCTCCCCTGTGCTGTTCACACTGTACACTAACGATTGTAGTGGCACTGACTCTACCCTTCTTATAAAATACTCGGATGACACTGCCTTAGAAGATCTCTCCAATAATGATGCGACTTACTTTGCAGAAGTAGAACGTTTTAGTGTTTGGTGTAAAGATAATTTTCTAGACCTAAATGTGAGTAAGACCAAGGAACTACTGATAGACTTTCGAAGAAACCCTGCCCCTGTCCCTGTTCTGATGATCGATGATGTGTCTGTTGAGCGTGTGACTGAGTATAAGTATCTTGGAACAGTCATAGATGATAAGTTGTCCTTTAACGCAAACACCTCCCTCATACACAAGAAATGTCAGTCACGCATCTACTGCCTCCAGAAACTCAGGAAGCTGAATGTGAACCCCTCTGTCCTTCAAACTTTTTACTGCTCTTTTATTGAGTCTGTCATCACTTTCGGTTCTGTGTGCTGGTATGGAGGTCTGAGTGTGAAGAACAAGAACACCCTGGCACGAATGGTAAACATCTGCAGCAAAGTGACTGGCAGTAAGCAAAACAGTGTGGAGTCCCTGTATGAACAGCGTGTGGTGAGAAAGGGTAGGCGGATAGCTTCAGACAGATCCCATGTCCTTGCCCACCTCTATGAACTCCTCCCCTCTGGCAAGCAGACTCCGCACGCACAAAGCTAGAACACTTAGACTACAGCACAGTTTCATCCCCAAATCCATCACTCTAAGCAATCTGTAGGTACATCCACGCATACCCAAACCTAACTCCTCCCCCTATCCCCCTTTACCTGTGCAATCAGTAGGAATGGAGCTTGTTGATTTTAGAGAAGTGATTATATTGCGTTTCATTTGGTGGTGAACATGGACATACTGGGATTGTTGTTACTGAGTGTTTACCCACTAATTATTTTACTATGGTAGACTTTAATTATGCAGCTTGTGTAATAATGTGTAATAATGTACTGAGATGTTTGTATAATAAGTAGTGAGGGTTAGGACTAGGTTGAAACACGCGTATTATGTATGCATATGTAGAGGTGGGTGTGAATGTATAAGTGCCGCTCAGTTCAGTCCATAAAAGATGTTTGTGTGAGATGTGTAAGAGTTATGTGTAAAGATTTTGTAGTGTTTACTTTATATCCATTTGGAATTTGTAGCTGTGCAAGTGCAGGGAGAAAATGTTCATAATTATGCTATAATGTTTTTATGTCTTGTTTGTACTATTTGTTACTGATAAATGTACCACAAGCGAATTTCTCTTTTCGAGATAATAAAGTACTCTTATTAATAAAACTAAAAAACCTACTATAAAATAAATCACTTTTGGAAATATTTCAAAACACTTCCTAATCCTCTACTGCAAAAAAAATTGTAATGTTGGTGCTTTATCTCACCGTCCAAACAAATGGCTTATGGAATAGCAAAGTCCGATGGATGTTTGTGTAGCAAGTGCTACACAGAAATACTGTCGGTCCACAGTCCATGCAACGAATAATTTCTTCCTGTGTATCGGAACAGTGAGAACAAGTCTGCACCGGGCACAATGCTTGAAGCTTTGTTAGAAGCAGAAGTGGTCGCAGACTGGCCCACTTGTCCTCCTCCAGCTCCCTTCTGCGACTGTGTGCAGATGTCTCCCCGGGATCCTGAGAATCCGCACATGCTGAAACCAGCAAAAAGAATTAATAACTACATAATAATTAATGAAACAAAATAGAACAAAGAATAATAAGTAATAAGCAAAACACTAATAGCAAATCTTCTGATACGTTACATTTTCTTTGGTCCCGCCTGAGGACCCCAACACCCTCCCTTCAAAATAATTTGATGTATTCAAATAGTGTGAAAATAATTATGCTGGGTGCATGCATGGTGCCTGGGGCAGCTACTGTGTGTGCCAGTAGCCGTAGACGGGGACCACAAAATGATAGGTCAAATGGCCTTGACGATTGTACAAACTGCGAGTATAAATTATCGCCGTAGTAAGGAAGCACGAGAAAACGTGGGAAACACTAACCTGAACCTAGCACATCCGTAGAACTGGTAGTAGCTGTTGCACAGGTACTCGTATGAAGGGGCCAACCCTTCGAAGACGAACCCCCATCACCGATTTCCGTAAATCAGATTCCGATTTTTGGTGCGACCTCTTCGGGTCGAAGACGAACCTCCATCTTCGATTCCCGTAAATTTAATTTTTTTTCGGACGACATCTTCCAGAACAATAAAAAAAAACAATGGCTCGGGATTTGTATTTAAAACAATCATCCGTTTCAATCGCTGCGGCATTTCCTATTGACGCCGCCGTAACCAAGTAAAATTACGGAATAACGGGAAGATGTTAAAAAAATATCAGGGGTACCCTAGCAAAATTATAGTTAGAAATTACTATAAAAAAAATGTAGTACTCGTGCTCAATAAACAAACCCTTTTTCGTGCGTCCTTTCATTTTTTATTTATTTTTGGGGGTGTGCGACTAGCCTAGTAACGAACGGCGGCGCAGTACGCTCATACTAGGGCTTGAGAGTGCGCTGTGCAGCAATGGCAAAGTATACCACGAAGGTATTAACGTACACTTTATCTCCGCTGCGCAGCCGTACTTTCACCGTACCTTGTGTCCGCTAGGAGCGATGTGCAATGGGTGCGCGCGCGCGCGCGCGCGCACACACACACACACACACACACACACACACACACACACACACACACACACACACACACACACACACACACACACACACACACACACACACACACACACACACCGTTTACGGCCATATGCACGTTCAACTAGCGCGGTTAGCGTAGCTAGGCATGACATAATATTTATCGCGTTACTTCACTGTCAGAATCTGATGTGTGTCCGTCTATGTTCGTCATTTGCATGCTACACTACGTGCTCCGACCAGCCCCATCTCAACCTCTACCGTAATTATATTCAAGAGTTAAGAAAAATCAGTATAAAATACTTTTTTTTATAAAAAAAAAAAGAATCAACACACAAGGGCACTGCGTTGCGGATCGCAGACCTGAAGACAAATCTACGATCAGCTGCATAGTGTTCTCAGTGTCCTAAGGACGGTTCTACGATCCACAGCGGGTTTTTTTTTTTTTTTTTTGTATATCCGGGTTTTTTTTTTAATATGTATTTTTGTAATTAGGTCATACTGACTTTCTTCAGAACATTCTCTTCTGAATACCTAAAAAGATATATCCAAAACAAAAAACAAAAACAATACCGGCGTAAAACAATGGCCACAAATGTCTTTATTTCCTTACACACACGATGAATTCCACTGAGGAATCAAAAACAACCATCAATGTAACACATTTAATCATTCCGAAAAAATATGCTGTCATTCGTTCAACTGTTAAATTCTGTATGTGTTTGGCGGTTGCTTCAGAACGTTTTCGCAGTAGCTTAGTAGTTTGATCTCAAATGCTATCGCGTTTTGTTATACTGACGAGCAAAAGAAATGCGACATTTTTTTAATCATCGGAAAAACTGAAGAGCAAAAGAAATGAGATTTATTTTCTTCTTTTGCTCGTCAGTAAATTTCAAAACGCTCAATTTCCTTGAAACCAACAGCGACTAAAAGAATGTTTGTCCGCGGCTTTTGGTCCATTGTTTTCGTCAAAACACGCGCCATATTGACCTGCTTCGGGTTTCAAAACAACGTTTAAACAATTGCTAATGGTAATACTTCTTTCTCCCAGGCTCGATAGAAGCGCCTGAGGCACCGGACGGAGCTCCGGTTGCTCCGATCGCTGCTGGTGCGGGGTCTTCCCTCCTTGCGCTACTTGTCGCTGCCTTCCTCCTTTGGAAAAGACGGAACCAGGCACAAGGTATTTTAGGTTCATTGCACTTTTTCCTTTCAGTTAGCGCACTATGTTTGCCTTCTTCGATCCGCTACTGCACCATTGTACGTTGCACATCGAGCGCGGGAACCAGTGAGGCGCAGAAAATGACTTAAGCTGATTAAATTTGCACTTGACTGCAGTCCAGATAAACAGTAACCCACAAAGTCCCTTCCATATGAGAACTGCCCTCGCTGTCTCTGCTGTCTTTAAAGGTCCTGGTTCAGCAATTAGTCAGTTGAGGACAGCGAAAAAAAATGTCGAAGTCCCTACCTGACACAGAACGTGCAACCCTGACAGGGCCCCGTGTGATGGGATCCCCGAGCACGCACGTAACTATAGCTGCTGTAGAGTGTCAGACGTCCTTGACGGCTGTCACAGTTCACGAAAACAGGTATACACCATCCAGCTGCCTAAGGTCACTTCCAGTTGCATCTGTCCGTGCGCGGTAACATCCAATTCCCGTGCAACTACGACTGAAAAATATCCAACTTTCATTTTGCCGCACTGGTGAAGCCTGCACCAAGCCGCGACGTCCAGAGCGTCCCAAAAAGGTCCAGCGAATGGTGGCGGTAAGTCCAACATGATATAGTGTGGTCTTTTCACTTTTGTGGTACAAATATTACTTTTGTTGGTAAGTATATTTCCAACAACAACAAACACCTATGCGCGTGTAGCTGACGTCGTGTTTACAAAGGGAAGGTACTCGTAAATATGTATTATCAGGGGACACCACTCTAATGACCACTTCCTTGTCAACAACAAGAAGCCCTAGCGATCGTAATGTTATGTGTGTTCTGGTGTACAGGACACTAATTTCGGGGGAAATGATGACTGAGGAAATAACAGCAGACGACAGTGGTGAGAAGTAGGCAGAATACATCGATGAACAAGACGAAGAATAGATTGGAAATCTTAGCCTCACTGTTCGTCTCTTCTGTAGTTACTATAGGTCACTATAGTAACAGCCTGAAACTTAGTTTTTTAATTTTCTCTCCTTTATAAATAAGTGTAATAGTTTCTGGGCAATTTTCTATTACACATATTTGTGTTATATACATAATGAAATGTGCGATATATTCTGAGCTCTGGTCTGATGTACATTTAGAAGTTTCCACTTTTAGTTGCGATTTGTTTTGGGGGTTCGTGGTGGTTGTTTTTGTGTAAATATCTGAACGCCACGGCGTTTTCTAGTACAAGACCCGTGTGTGCATTACATAACTATACAAATACCAGTCATTTGATTCTTTTTCAGTGCCACATCAAATGAGCTCACAGAGCAGCAAGCAGCTAATGTGTTATTTCTGTGGATACATTTGTGAAGCTAGTACAAAGTGAAGGTGCATCAGTAATGGAACAACGCCCAATCTCATCACAATACATAACAGATAATCGCAGTGGCAAGGTAAGTTGTGAACCTAAAATGTGTGTGTGTGTGTGTGTGTGTGTGTGTGTGTGTGTGTATGCTTGGGACAAAATGTACAGCTGGCTTATATTTAGAACAAAATATACAGCTGTCTGAATAGAATTAAATATACAGCTGTCTGAATAAAAAACAAAATATACCTGCAGTTGTCTGAACACAGACAAAATGTTCATCTGTCTGAATGAAAACAAATGTACAGCTGCTCGCTGTATGAAAACAACATCAGCAATTGTCTGGATGAGAATATAATCAACAGGTCTAGGTAAGGATAAAATATACCACTATAATCAACCTAAAATATATTTGTTCACAAAATAACAGCACATTTCAGTGTGATGAAATAGAGCAATACATGTATGTGCATAATTCATTATGAAACTCACAATCAGGTATATAAGTGGTCTATTGTAAGTTGGCTTGCCACTGATACATGTATTTCTCATTTTCCTGAAACCTCAAGCTTATGTACAGGAGAAATATGAGTGACAAAAACTTATAATATCATTCTTGTATACCAAAATATTTTATTGCGATTTTTTTCTGTGAATCATGTAAATACATGTATGTATATATTGCTCCATATCATAACACTCAAATGTGCTGCTATTTTGTGACTAAGCCATTTGTAGAAAGCCACACGCACATGCGTATGTGCACACATGCCTATTTTCTGTATTTATTTCTTTTTCAACAGGTTTTGTCCATCCATGACTGTGTTTATGGTGTGTTTCTAGACAGCAGGGCTGCCACAAAGTCAGGTGACTTGAAACTGGTGAATGCACAGACTGGCATCGATTTTCTGAAGACAGCAAGACCTGTCCGATAAGTTGTCACCGACAGAGTTCTACTGTAATCTCCTGCTACTTTCAGGTAATTATCAGTTTGGTGGCATTTGATTTTGAAGTATGGTACACCTGTGCGCTTGCACAAAATCATTTTTGTTTGTAAAAGTGTTATCACATCACACATAAAGTAGCTTATAGTGTACTGGAAATATTGCTGTCACAACACTGTAAGTTATGATTTACATATGACTGCTACCTCCACACTGTAAGTATATTTACAAGTTGACAGTAAACATTATCATCATGGTGCCATGGTGGTTTTTCTCCCAAGTCTTCATAACAGCTAGTGCTAGCTACCGGTCAGTTTGCCACTCTGTAATGCATGTATCTTTTTTCCAGTATGAAATAGATTTGTATATTATTACTGACTTGATCGCAGCCACTGAAACATCTGGATCATTACCTTGATGAGTGGCACAAAGGCAAGCGAATTGCATAAAAGGTTTGAGTTGAGCTGTGTTTACATGGAGGATTATATCCTTGAGTGTATGCAGAACAAAAACACACGAAACTGTCCTGTCATCGAAATAACCTACTCAGTATAAACTGCTGGTACATTTTCACTTTTGTGCTTTTTTTACTTTCAGGTTTTGCTTTATCTATTATATTGGCCATCTGTTTTCAGTTTCTTTGCTGCTGCCAAAGGCTAAACACCACTTGAAACAAGGGATAAAGCCTGTCATCAACCATCACCACACATTACGAGTGTCCTTGCCAGGTATGATCAAGGTATCATGTCTTATTTATGCACTTATTTTGACTTAGAGTTTAGATATGTTTCAGTCTCATCATTGAGTGTTTTGAGTGTTAGTCAAGGGGATGTATCTATGTGGCTGAAAATGAAATGGCCCCCCAAAAAACTTTTATTGGCTACAGGCTTACCATCCTTGACTTCAACCACCAAGTATGCAAGCAGTATACCAAGATTAGCAACAGGCACTCTGTGGCATACCAGGTAGCACAGCAGAAATAGGCATAGTACATGTATGTTACACACTTGTGCAATTTCTGGTACAAGTGCAGTGTTGTACATGTCATTTTCAGTATCATTACAGTACATGTATTTGTATAAATATACTATTTAGGATTGTGACACTGACCATGAAAACTAATTCTTTCTTATGGCAAGTCAGGTGCAGAATTCCTGTTCATGTGCACTGTTTACAGAATGTAGTTATAACAAGGATGAAAAATGAAAGCAGACATGTATAAAGAAGAATGTCCAAATGTATTGAAAACAAAAAATGTCCAACATTTTGCTTTTACATTCAACTTTAATACTTTCTTCTATAGAGAGTACAAAGTGCACAATATGGAGTATATATTACATGCATGTGTCCATTTATTCATGTCCCAACTACTTGTACAAACAGATGTAAACAATCTCCATGACAGAAAGTAAATTTTAAAAGTTAATGAAAATGTTCTTTTCATTCTGTTTTTTCTCATCAAGGAATGTGCTCTGTGGCCTTGTATCGCGAATGCCTCACTGATGAGAAGCTCTCCAGTTTGTTACATTACCTACGCAGTACAGATGACAAGATTGAGCGACGAGTGGATGTGGTTTTTCAGCAGAAGTAAAGACTTGGAGGTTGGTTTCACACACATACACAACCAGATAGTGCCCTCAGGTAGTTTAGATTGGGGCTTAGAAACTGCCATCTTATTATGGCCACCTGATAAGAGCAACAGTGTTTGCTGTTGCCAAGCCCCATATGGCTCTCATGTCACAACTGAAAAAAAAATCTGTATGTAGAGTGTTGGTGATGTTTGATTGCTATTATAATGTGTGAATTTTATTTGCAAATGTGATGTTATAATTTTTGACGCTGCAAAATTTGACTTTGGTCTGCTTCTTACAAATATCTGGAAAAGTTGGTTCTTCTGTTAACTCGATTAGCTGGATCAAATTCAGTAGTTCTTGTTGTCCATTATTATTAGATGATTCCCACACAACCAGTAGGCCGGATTGTCTTCACTGGTCACGCGCTGATAAGGTGTCGCCTCTACTCCCACATTCGATATGGTCACCAGGGGCTGCTCATTGGTTGAGTGCATCTTTAGTCTCCCCCAGGGAAAAGTTGGTTATGTTGACCTGAAAACATATTCATATAATATCATGTTACCAAGCAGCATTGCAAAGCTACAATGTCTTTTATTATTAGAACAAAACTGTATAAATCGTTTGACCATCACCGAGACAAAGATATTGTTTGTAAAAGTTATTTTGCAAATCTGTCTTGTATGGAGTTTATTGATTACACTGGCTGTGATTCATTACGGTTGGTTTCATGTTGAGTAGATTATACTGGCTGATACCCGGTAGCCAAGTAAACTCCTCTAGAACAGTGTTTGCAGTACATCTTCACATGTACTAACTGACCTTTGTTCTTGTCTTGCAGCTGCCTGCTGAGAGCAAGTTGGGGCACACTGCACTGCATCAGGCTGTTTGCTGTTCCAAAGTTTCTGTGTGACATTGCTGCTAACGCCCCTGCAGTTTGGTGACATGTTTGACACTGGCCAGTCTGTTGTCTCTTCACTGGTTGGACCTGTCCATGAAGGCTGTCTGTCTGCTGTGGAATCATGGCAATATTAGCATTTTGGTGGACAGCAAAATTTAGCATATGATGATAGAACTATATTGCCATATGTAACAATACATTAGGAAATCGTTGCGGTATATATATATATATGCCTGCATGTGTACCCGCCCCCTCCAGCCCCCCCCCCCCCCCCCTTCTCCCTCACTTACCAAAACACAGAGACCAAGTTTGAATGACAGCATCATAAGCAAAATACACCATGCATAATATAATTCAATGACATCACAGAAATTGTTTCTTTATAATTAAAATGGTTATCTCTGTTCTGTTTGTGTTTTTGCCTCATGTATTATTACAGTTATATATGGTGCAGGAAGTAAAAGTGCACATGTATGTTGTTCTGTAGAGAAGAACCCTATATATGGTGCAGGAAGTAAAAGTGCACATGTATGTTGTTCTGTAGAGAAGAACCCTATATATGGTGCAGGAAGTAAAAGTGCACATGTATGTTGTTCTGTAGAGAAGAACCCTATATATGGTGCAGGAAGTAAAAGTGCACATGTATGTTGTTCTGTAGAGAAGAACCCTATATATGGTGCAGGAAGTAAAAGTGCACATGTATGTTCTGTAGAGAAGAACCCTATATATGGTGCAGGAAGTAAAAGTGCACATGTATGTTGTTCTGTAGAGAAGAACCCTATGAGGAAAGAACGTTGCTTAGAAATGACAGTTACAACACAATTTATTACTAGATAATATGAATAAAATTGTGTTGTAGCTGTCTTTTCTAAGCGTCTTTCTTTTTTTCGTTGAGTTCGTCTCTGCATTACACACGCTTTGCAGTCACCATTTTGATCTGGACTATGTGGTTCTGTAGGGTACATAGACTACTTGGTCTTGTTGAGGATAGACATACTCATTTCATAAAAAAAATCAGCTGTATTTTTAGGAATTATGACAATCATGGCCACTGTGTTTTATTTATGTATACACTTATTGATGTAAACCTGCCTGTTCCGGATTGGCCTCCGCAGCCACGAAAATGCCTGCAGACGACGTGGGCAAGCCCTATAGAATCTTCGTTTGTGAAGTCAAGCCAAGAGACACTTATTGATGTACTTGACGATTTTGGTAAACTCATAAGAGAAGCCTCACAATGAAAGGCATTTTTAACAGTTTCACTCAGTACAGATATAAACAAATAAACCATACGTTGAAGTGTATTTGAAAAAAATGTTTTTGTCACAAAATGAAGATCAAGTGAGATATACCTCTTGCTGTTGTGAACTGATATATTTCCTTGATATTTATTTTTGCGGGTTGAGTCATTTCAGTTTTCTGATAGAGAACATTGCTATATGGAGTGATCAGAAATAAATCCCACATGGTTTGCTGTCAGTGCAAACATAGATAAACTATGAATGAAATATATTGTGGTTAGAATACCAATTACATAATATATATATATCTGTTTCCTAACATTTATTTCATATCTCATAACCATAGCACGAGGTGAAATAAACCTAATGCTCCAGCCGAAGGGGTGCATGCCTGCATGATGCCAGCTTGCTTTCATCTGCTTCCTAAAGTCAATCGGGGGGGGGGGGGGGGTAGAATTCGCACAACCCCCCAAAATGGAAAAATTAGTAACATTTAAATTAATTTGGGTCGAGGGCATAAAAGGAAATAATTATATGGTCTTGTCAAAAAAAATGTATACATTATTGGTATGGCGAAGGCCGGAGCCATCTGCTGCGGCCCTGTATCTAATTATTTTGAAACTTGCCTCTCGTTTGCTCATGCACCCTTTAGCTTGTAGTTGGTGTATCGGTGTTTGCTG
This sequence comes from Semisulcospira habei, assembly GCA_036245525.1. Classification (NCBI taxonomy): domain Eukaryota; kingdom Metazoa; phylum Mollusca; class Gastropoda; family Semisulcospiridae; genus Semisulcospira; species Semisulcospira habei. Next base: position 69,200,252 of record BTPG01000002.1, on the reverse strand, counting down.
TCAGGCACCTGCATGAGGTATGCATTGGGCAGGGTGCATTGCGTTTGCATAGACAGCAGTTGGTTTGGGGAGAAAATATTATCACTGAACTCATCAAGTTTGCAGACAGTAATTATCTTTTGTGATACAAAAAAAAAAAAAACCAAGATGAGAAGTAATCGACAAAGCAAAATATTACCTAGTGCTTAGATTCTTATAATGGAATCAAATTAGTATGTCCGTGTAACACACACGAACAGGCACAATCACATCAATGGGTGACAGTCTTCACTCCTAGAAGCTGATTCAGCTTTTCAAAATCCCGAAAAGATGAATTTCAGCTGTTTGGTTCAGACAGAACAGGCCTTCAGCCAGCCTGTTCCAAATGCAAAAGTCATACGTTCTCATGAGCCCCTACATCCGCAGGAGCTCATGGGAATGTATATGGCTTGCTGGCCATGGATTTATGGGGCATATTTATGTCCCGTTTACATTCATTTCATATTCTCGCACTGTCACCCATGCACATCACATCGTTGCATTGTGACCTGTAAATTATCTCCCAGGCTTTTGTGAAAAATAAAATCGTTTTGAGGTGGGCGTTTCCTCGTTGCTTAGCACGGGAGTGCTGTCCCTTACACAAACATTATCTAGTAGCTTCCCTTCGTAAAAATGGCGACTACCATAAAGACTTGTTGTTTGCAAACGCTTTCGAGGAAACCTTGTTTTGGATAAATGCGAGGACATAAGAAATGAGAAGACCACGATATAGCATGTTCGACGTACCGTCACCATTCCCTGGGCCATTTTTGGACGCTGTGGACGTCGCCCAGTGCTTCCCAGTACCGACCCAGAAGTGAAAGTTGGCGGGATAGTCATCCGTTTCGTCGTTGTTGCACGAGAATTGTGGGTGTTACCGTGTACGGACAGATGCAACTGGAAGTGACCTTTGGCAGCTGAGTGGCGTATACCTGTTTGCGTGAACTGTGACAGCCGTCAAGGACGTCTGACACTCTACAGCAGCTATAGTAACGTGAATGTTCGGGGATCCCATCTGACGAGGCCCTATCAGGGTTGCACTTTTAAAGTCAGGTAGGGACTTCGAAATTTTTTTTCGCTGTCCTCAACTGACTAATTGCTGAACCAGGACCTTTAACCTGATTCTGCTGTCTATATAACTCTAGCTAAACAAGATGGGATACCGAGCCCATAGTTGTTCCTATTTTAATCTCAATTTTTGGAGTCATCTCTCTCCACCATAATCCAGCCATACACACTGGCACACACAAACACAGGCGGACACACCGCGTTAGGCGCCAGTTGCACGCTGTGTGGGCTGACAAAGCCACAGCCGATCTGAAGCAGACTCGCACGAGCAGCGAAATGACGTCACTGTTAGCTTCACGTCATCCCACGATGCCTAATACACAGATGACGAAATTGATGTTTTACATCACTGATCGTAGTACTAAAAAATACGTGTACAAAATGTCAAGTGCATATAATCAAAATTGCGGACTCAAATTTGGGTCAACCGACTTTCTATAAACGGCCTATTATGTCTTCAATGAGACATCCAATTACAATATACTAGGAGACTCTCTTAGCCACCCACTGAATAAAGTGTTTCGCCAAGTTTCACGCTTGTGTGTACAGAAATGTCGAAGATTCTCGTGTTTACATACATACGCACACACATACATACATATACACAGATATATTATACATACACAGATATATAATACACGCACGCACGCACGCGCACACACACACACACACACACACACACACACACATACACATACATACATGCATACATGCATACATGCATACTTGCATACACGCATACATCTTAATCTTAATTGGTAGACCATCGAAAGCCGATGATGTCGTCATTGTGCATGACTTCTATTTGTGGGTGCGGGTCTGGCTGGCTAAGCCAATCCTGGAGCCACACCTGCGAGGTCAATGGGGGCACTGGAACGTAGCTGTGGGAAGAGTCCACACTGTCTTTCTGCGAGCTCTGACACTGGTGATTTTTCGCGCCGATTGTGTTCAAAGAGCCTGCAGGCTTTACTGGTTGTGACACGTCAGCCAGGTCTGTCTTACACTTGCGCTTCAAGTTCCTTTACCGGGAAGACGCCGTACTTGAGGCTGTCTGACTCTTATGCAGTCTTTAAATCGTGTCTTTGGGCGACCTTGCTTCCTTTGGCCTGTCACGACTAGGGAATGATAGACGAGAAGAAGATGAGGAAGAGGTAAAATGACAGACGAGGACAGACGAGAGAAAGGTGAAGAGCCCTAGTGTCTTGCTTCAAGACGGGTCGCAACTCGGCACACGTAACACAAACGATTCTTATACGAGTACACACACACTTTATTCCCCTCAAAGTCCCCTACCCCCTTCGTTCAACCCTCTCTTCTACCCTCCCGCTCCCTCCCTCCCTCCCTTAATGAATAAATGGGAAAAAAAGAAAAAAAAAAAGATACTACTGTGATCAAGTTAACACTTCTGCGGAGTGGAGGAGCTAAGCGATTCCTCGCACTAGGCGGATACACTCACATCAACAACCGCAATGAAACACAAAAAAGAAAGGTAACAATTCAAAAGACTCGAGCGCTGTACACTAAACTGTTAACAACATAATCAGCCATACACAAATCTCTGGCGCCGTCCACTAAACTGTTCACAACATAATTATCCATACACATGTCCCTGCCGCCGTCCACTACGACAGTCCACCACTCGGTCGTTCATGCACGACTCTCTCGCGCCGCCTACTGCACAGTTCATAATACAAGAGAAAAAAAATACACCAAGATGGAGCGAGTGGGAGGAGAATAAGGGTGAGACCACCGTGGTAAGAAGATGCGCGCTGGCGGCTCTTCCTTCCCATCCGGCTCCCCTCGTTAGTCCTTCGGTCTTGTTGGTCCCTTGCCCTTTAACGCGCTTCCGTAGTTTGGGACTGTCGGCGATATCGGTCCGGCGACGTGACCCTGTAGGCAACCGTGCGTGTCCCACGCCGATCCTGGCCCGGCGAAGCGTGGTTGGTCCAGGTCAGCCCTCCGTCTGATCCGAGCCCCGGAACCGTGCAAAGCAAACGAAAGAGTCTAAACGGCAACGTAAGTAACGTCTCCGGTGGGTCCTAATACCTCCCCTCCAGAGCCCACCCCCGCCTGGTTTACAATAGCACTAACAATTACTGTGCGGGCGCTTGACCTACACCCCTCGACACGTGTTGCCAAAACCGTGGAACACCGCCCGTGAACCTCATAAACATTCCGCTTCCATACCAAACCAATAAAGCACACAATTCAACCACCAACCATAAGCACAAATCAACCTAACATAATTCACAACTCAAATACTCCTATCCAACTTATCCCTTAACCCCGTCCTTCTCCTCGCCCCCGCTACCTGTAACACATAGTACACACGTAACAATTCTAACAAACATAACAAACGCACGCAGGGGCTTTTGCACTTACCTCCTCTGAGACTCAATGCAAGCGCCGCCACCCGCAGGCAAGACTAACCCCAGTCTCCGGCCTCCAACGAAACGGCGACCAAATCGGCGCTGTGTCGCTAACACCCACGGTCAGCCACTGATTTCCAACAGCCAGCAAATAGGGACGACCTGGTCCCACCAAGTACAGCTGCTAACTAAACTAATGCCGAGAACTCTCGGCTGTGACCACGCGGCTGCATGTTATTCCCGTACCCCGCGCGTGCAATACAGAAAACATTCATCCGACTCTGCCAACTCACAACAAATCATAGTCCCTACCTGACTGGTACGGTACTTTCGACTACTGCTACGCGAAACGGTCTCCAACAGTGACAGGCCTTTTGAGAGTGCGCCATACAGGAGTTGGCGTGGCATGCGAGAATCATCCATGCGTATGACATGTCCTGTCCAGCGAAGCTGTGTCTTTAAGATCAAGGCTTCAACACTCACTAAGCCAGCATTGTCCAGGCCTTCCATGTTTGTCACCTTGTCTTGTCATTTCACGCCCATGAGTGAGCGCTGGGAACTCATGTGGAAACGTTCAAGCTACTTGAGGTGCTTTCTGTACAGCGTCCATGACTCACAGCCGTAGAGGAGGCTGGGGAGGTCTACTGCCTTGTAGACTTTATCTTGGTTGAGAGCTTGACGTTGTTGTTGTTCAACACACGAGTGCGCAGACGACCCTTGGCTTGGCTGGCTTTGCTGATGCGAGCTGCGATTTCCATGTCGTAGTACGGTCAGAAGAGATGATGCTCCGTAAGTATCTGAAGTGGTCGACACTTCAGTTCGGTGTCTTAAATATACACTTTGGGTGGGGGTGCTCTTGTGCTTGGGGCTGGTTGGTGCAGGACCTCGGTCTTGTTGAGACTGATGATGTGGCCAAACAGTCGAGAGGCTCCCGTGAACCTGTTGACGATGTTCTGAAGGTCAGACTCCGTGTACGCTATCAGCGCACAGTCATCAGCAAATAGCGCCTCAAGGATCAGGCTCTCGATGGTCTTATTCCTGGCGTTAAATCTGCGGAGGTCAAGGGAGCCGTGTAGTATGTACTTCAAGTACACTCCCTTCTCAAGGTCGCGTACTACATGGGTCAGGACGAACACACATGAAGAACAGAGGTTGAACATCACGGTGGCAAGAATACATCCTTGTGTAACATCATTGGAAATGTCGAAGGGTGCGGATGTGTCGCCGTTTGAATGGACAACTCCAACCATTTCATCATGGAAGAGGCGGATGATGTTGATGAACTTCCTGGGGCAGCCATGCTTTGCGAAAATGACCGAAAGCGCTTCTCTGTTCACGGTGTCGAATGCTTTGGTCAGGTCTATAAAGACGACATTTCTCCTGGACCTGTCTCACTGAGAAGACAATGTCGACTTTGTTGCGGTGGAGTCTGAAGCCACTCTGAGCCTCTGGAAGTGCTTCCTCGGATACAAAGCTGATCAGGCGTGGTGCGGATGGCGAAGCCAGCTCCGTGTATCCTGTCCTCGTTCTCAGCCTTGCCCTTCCAGAAAAAGGTGTACCCACCCTCAGGTTCACAGATCGATCCTTCCTCAGCAAATCTGGTTTTACCAAGAGAAGCAATGTTGATCTTATATCTCGCCAGCTCCCCGGCAATGAGGGCTGTTCTTATGTACGGTCTCTGCGTCTGATCTCTGTCCAACAGAGTTCGTACGTTCCACGTACCGAGAATAAGTTTCTCTCATGTTTTTCGTTTTGACTGCATAAAAGGGTTAAACCGCCAGCCGCGGTAAGCTGACCGGTTTGGTGTAGGGCAGGTGTCACAATTTATTTGAATCATTATTATTATTTTCTTTTGCATAGAAGTTCCGTTCTACGTTTTGTGTTGAGATGATGGCATGTTCTTTTTTGGTGAGGTCAAAAACGTTTGACGTAGGATATTTGTTTGAACGGACGGTATGCGTCGTGGTGGATTTGCAGACACTTCAAAACATAAGAGATTTTGCTCTTACCAAGAATTTAGTTTTGTAAGAAGTGGGGGCAGTGGGTGATGCTGCGTAGTAATCTATTGTTGAATAGATGATGGAGGAGCAGAATGCTCTAAGTAGAAGTGTAGAAAATGGTGTGTAGTTGGAGAACTACGAAGTGACGGGACTGACAACCCGGTCACCTTGTCCACGGCCATGGTGGGCACGGACAGGCACGAAATTAGCCAACGCGATAAACATTTGTTTTGTAGGAAGTAGAGGCAGTATGTGATGCTTCGTAGTGATCTATTGTTGAATAGATGATGGAGGAGCAGAATGCTCAAAGTAGAAGTGTAGAAAATTGTGTGTAGTTGGAGAACTACGGAGTGACGGGACTGACAAACCGGTGACCTTGTCCACGGCCATGGTGGGCAGTGGACAGCCACGAAATTAGTCAACGGGATAAACAATTCACGCATCGTTTGGTAGGTATTTGTTTGTTAAATAGTAAATTCGGGAAGTGTGTTGGTTGATTGGCTCTAGATCGGAAACCGTGTGACAATCGGGCGCGCGTCGACGAATTCGCGGGGATGCAGTCGGTCGATAGGGAAGCATTCCGTTTGAGCCTGTTTGATTTTTGAGTGATTCGGATCGAGCTTGAGGGGTTATGTGTTGTGCGGAAATATGTCGTATTCGTGGGTGTGCATGGCATTTCGAATTGATTATTATATGATATTTTATTCGATGTCGGAAACGATCGGGAATGATCGACAATTTCCGGGAGCCGTTGGCGGTTGTCATCGCTACAAAGTGGTGTCGTCATTCGGGCGGAAGCAACGATCAAAACAATTGGGGGATTTATAATTGGGAGATACAATTTTATATGTTGTATAGATGCACCCCAGGTGGGATTTTGGATAGATGCACTAAAGCTCTGATGTGAGTCAACCTAAGTGTACGGGAGAATTGATCCAGGTGCGCAGCAGAATTGCCTCAGGGTTTCAATCGGTGTGCAGGAGAACGGAATCAGGCCACCGTGAGAGACAGTCCGCTCATTCAACAAGTGGCGATTTTCAACAAGCAGCGACGATATATTCATCTTCAATTCACGGTCGGATGTAATTAGACTGTTTAAATACCTTCGAGGATCTAAAATTCAGCTTAAACAGTAGACAGTTTTCAGCAGACAATGAGATGAAACATTGCAGTGGAACAATGAGTGTATGAGATATGATTAGTGCTCTTAACTTTGTGTGAATATTTACGTGTGTGCGTGTATTACAGGTGCATGTATGAATTGACTGAGTAGTGAGTTGGTTTGTGTACGTCTTTGTCTATTGTTTGTCGTGCGAAAGAGAAAATCAAATCATTAAAATTCGAACAGACAAATAATTTCCGTGTAGTCTTTAACTTTCCTCCCTGGTGTGACAACAATTGGGGATGGGGGGATGAGGGTGGTGTTGGGGGTGTTTGGGGGGCACAAGGACCTTCCCCAGCTAAAAAATTAGTTTTAGGCTATACTTGACACAATTTCATATTAATATTTACGAATAAATCATATCTACGACAATAACCATTTTCTTTTCCCTATAACCTCACTGTTCAATACGTAACATCTCTCTCGGCTTGACTTCGCGAACGAAGATTTTATAGGAGTTGCCCACGACGTCTGCAGGCTTGTTCGTGGCTGCGGAGGCCAATCCGGGACAGGCAGGTTCGACCACAGTGGCTGCAGGGAAAGGTATGGCCAGGGTTCTGAGTTGCGGCATCTCTGTTTTTTCTCCTGAGCCGCTTGTCCTTAAGGCTAGCTCTGCGAGAGTCCTCAAAGGAGACAGCTGCCTTGTAAATGGTGGAGCGCCAGGTGTCACGGTCCACAGCAAGCGAGGACCACTGATGGTGGTCGATTTGGCAGGCACTAAGTGACTTCTTGAGACAGTCTTTGTATCTCTTCTTTGGTGCCCCTCTGTCACGGTGTCCAGTAGCAAGCTCGCCGAACAGGGTGATCTTTGGTAGGCGATGATCCTCCATCCTGGAGACATGCCCCGCCCAGCGGAGCTGTGTCCGCAGTAGCAAGGCCTCGATGCTCACAGTTTCAGCCTGTTCAAGGACCTCGACGTTGGTGACATAGTCACTCCAGTGAATGCCCAGGATGGTACGCAGGCAGCGCTGGTGGAAACGTTCGAGGAGTCGTAGTTGGCTGCGGTAGAGGGCCCAGGACTCGGAACCATACAGCAGGGTGGTGAGGACCACAGCTCTGTACACGCTGATCTTGGTGCCTGTTTTCAGCTGTTGATTGTGCCACACCCGCTTGAAAAGTCGCCCGAAAGCGCTGTTCGCTTTTGCCAGCCTGCTGTCAAACTCCCTGTCCAGCTTGGCGTCCGACGTGATAATGCAGCCAAGGTAAGTAAACTGGTTCACTGACTTTAGTTCAGACTCGCCATTGGTGATGTGAGGAGGGCGATACACTGTCTTGGGTGCCGGCTGATGGAGGACCTCTGTCTTTTTCAGACTGACCTCGAGTCCAAAGAGCTGGGCAGCGTCTGCGAAGCAGGACGTGATGAGCTGCAGGGCTCTCTCTGTGTGCAACGAGGGCAGCGTCATCAGCATAAAGCAGCTCACGAATCAGGTAGTGTAGGGTTTTCGTGTGGGCCTGCAGTCGTCTGAGGTTGAACAGGCTGCCATCGAGACGATACCTGATGTACACTGCATCGTCATCATCGAGGTCTACTGTGGCCTGCTTCAACATCATGCTAAAAAAGATGGTGAAGAGGGTCGGTGCCAGCTCGGACATGGGTTTTAAAGGGCACCTGCCCGTTTTTATTCAAAAGTTTTTGTCTGACAGGTCGTTCCATGTTGTGTGGGCTCCACCTTCTCCGACTTATTTGAACAGGAGATGGGTGTCCCGCAGGGCAGCATTTTATCTCCTGTTTTATTAGTATTAAAATTAATAACATTGTAAAGGCCGTTAAGGATGATTATGAAAGCTCTTTGTTTGTGGACGACTTTGCTTTGTGTGCACGAGGTCGAGGGCTTGCGTCCCTTGAGAGGTGCTTGCAGCTGTGCGTTGATCGCATCCAAGGTCTCTCAACGGATTCAGGTTCTCGCCCTCCAAGACAGTCTGTGTGCATTTTACTAACCAGACGTAATTTTTTCAAGACCATAGCCTGAGCATTGCTGGAGTGCGAATTAAGGTGGCCGAAGAGGCAACGTTTTTGGGGGTCATCTTTGACAAAAGATTGACCTTCTGCAACCATGTTAACTACCTTAGAACCTCTTGTCAGAAGGCCCTTGACATTCTTTGTGTCGTTGGTCGTACTGACTGGGGTGCAGACCGCATTGTCTTACTTCGACTGTGCCGGGCCTTTGTTCGGTCCAAACTGGATTACGGCTCCGTGGTATATGGCTCGGCTTCCAAGTCTGTTCTACAGCGTCTGAACACAATTCACCATCAAGGTCTGCGCATATGTCTGGGTGCTTTCAGGACATACCCAGTTCCTAGTCTGTATGCAGAGGCAGGTGAGCCTTCTCTCAGGCTCCGTCGCATCTGCCTCATGCTCAGCTACGTTCTGGAGCTGAAGGCCCATCCAGAAAATCCTGCTTATGATTGTGCTTTTACCCCGTCGTTTGCAGAGATTTACGATGCCCATCCGGGAGCTGTCCATCCACTTTCCTTCCGTGTCCGACCTCATCTGCTGGCGGCCGGAGTGGACCTGGACAAAGTTTCGGAATCTCTGCAACACGTCACTCCACCCTGGATGCTACCAGTTCCTGACATCTTGCTGGACTTGACCACCCACAAGAAGGATTGAACTCCACCAGCCATATACCAACAGAGCCTCAATGAACTCGTTTCAATTTTTCCTGGCTATTGTCGTCTTTATACGGATGGGTCCAAGTCTGAGGATGGGAGGGTGGTTGTGGCTGCAGTGTCCTCTCGCCATCCTAGACGCCCATTTAAGCTCCATCTCCCTGATCATTCATCTGTATTTAGTGCAGAACTGCAGGCAATTCTGCTCGCACTCAAGCATGCCTATCAGACTCGGGAAAGGAACTTCCTGATTCTGTCTGACTCTCTTTCTGCCCTGCAGGCCCTTCAGGGCGCGGGAACAGACCATCCACTGCTGGTGCAGATTAGAGAGCTCTACGCAGACTTGATGAAGGAATATTATGACATCATTTTTATTTGGGTCCCGAGCCATGTGGGCATCGAAGGCAACAGAATCGCAGATTCTGCTGCCAACAGTGTCCGCAGTGAATCTGTCCGTGACACACAGACTGTTTATAGTAATTTTCAACTCTACCTTTCCGCTGCGGCAGCCGCCGTGAGGAGACTGTCCTTGCTGGGCTCCACATCGGGCACACGTATGTTACGCACTCTTACTTACTTAAACAGGATGAGCGTCCACGGTGTTTTGCCTGTGATGAGCAGTTTTCTGTTCGACACTTTTTGCTGTATTGTGCTGATCTAATTGACACGAGATATAAACACTTCACAGCGGACTCCTTGAAGGTTTTGTTTTAGGATGTTCCCCCGGACAAAATCTTCAATTTCTTGAGAGAATGCTATATTTTTAATAAGATCTGAGCATTCATAGCCTATGTAAATATTTTTTATTTGCCCTTTTTCAGAGAGTCTGTATGCGCTTCTTTTAAAGACTTGTGCGACATTTTAGCCTGCCCTTACCCGGGTTTGCCCTGGGGGACTTGGGTGGGGTTAGCCTTAGGTATTTTTTAGTTCCCAGGGTCACCCTGGTCAGCCCCACAGGGTGGGTTTATCTCTCTATTCTGGGGCATGTGTTTCTGTCTACCTTTTGTCCATTCACCTGTATTTGCCTTTTTAAAACTCTCCCTACTGTCTGCACTGCCTGTAGCTCTTGATATTGGATGTGTGTTGCTAAATGGTCTTAGCTTTATTTAGGCCCCATGTGTTAGGTTTATTTAATGTATTTGACCGGCTGGCGACATACGTTCAATGTTCTGTTTAGTTTTTTCTTCACAAGCAGTGCAGGCACGTCCTGAGAAAGCCTTGTTGCTGTCGGGACGTTAAGCAATGTACAATCAATCAAAACCTTTTTAAGCTATATTTACATCTTTTCTTAAGACCTTTGTTTTAGTCTGGCTGACCAGATTTTTACCCATCCCGCCGTGAGATGGCCTTAGTCGCCTGCTCGGCGTTAAACCCAAATAGCTAACTAACTCTACATATTATTAAAGGAAGTAATATCATAACCTATACTCTGTACTTGCATGACAATCTGCGCAATCGGTTAGTCTTTACTAACGCTGACAATCGAACACAACTCGGTACACGAAAAAAATTAAGGTATGAATCTGACGATGGCGAAACTTCGGAGCTTGAATGCCGCCAGATGTTATTCAACACCCTCTAACCGCCCACATGTAATCCAGCAATTCCGAGTTTCTTTGATAAGGACAGAAAGATACACTGGTGCGTAAATTTAGAATACTCTAAAATTTATACTGTAATTTACTGGACCGATAACGCTACTGTTATACTTTTGGTCAAGCCAAAGTTTACATGCCTTGACATGCCAGTGTAGATGGATACAAATATCCGTGGCTCGAATCTCCAAGATTAAATTCCCAAATCGTTATCACCAAATTGTCATCCCTACCTGGAAATAACCGTGGTTCGAATCGACGGACGAGCACCCAAAATGTCACGCCAGGGAGGAAGGTTAAAGACCACACGGAATTGTTGGATTTTTCTGTTCGATTTTTAATGATTTGATTTTCTCTTTCGCACGACAAACAATAGACAAAGACGTACACAAACCAACTAACTACTCAGTTAATTCATACATGCACCTGTAATATAATATTTCTTCATAACACATAACCCCTCAAGCTCGATCCGAATCACTCAAAAATCAAATAGGCTCAAAGGAAATGCTTCCCAATCGACCGACTGCTTCCCCGCGAATTTACTATTTAACAAACAAATACCTACCCAACGATGCGTGAATTGTTTATCCCGTTGACTAATTGTGTGGCTGTCCGCTGCCCACCATAGTTGTGGATATGGTCACCGGTTTGTCAGTCCCGTCACTTCGTAGTTCTCCAACTACACACAATTTTCTATACGGCTTCTACTTTGAGCATTCTGCTCCTTCGTCATCTATTCAACAATAGATCACTACGAAGCATCACATACTGCCTCCACTTCCTACAAAACAAATGTTTATCCCGTTGGCTAATTTCGTGCCTGCCCGCTGCCCACCATGGCCGTGGCAAAGGTCACCGGGTTGTCAGTACCGTCACTTCGTAGTTCTCCAACTACACACCATTTCCTACACTTCTACTTTGAGCGTTCTGCTCCTCCATCATCTATTCAACAATAGATCACTACGCAACATCACCCACTGCCCCCACTTTTACAAAAGTAATTCCTGGGTAAGAGCAAAATCTGTCATGTTTTCATGTGTCTGCAAATCCAGGATGACACATACCATCCGTTCAAACAAGTATCCTACCTCAAATGTTTTTACCTCACCAAAAAAGAACATGCCATCATCTCAACACAAAACATAGAACGGAACTTCCATCCAAAGGAAAATAATGAATAATGATTAAAATAAATTATGACAACAGACAATGTTTGGAACAAATTTTCTTACTAGGGTGAGCAGTACTGTCCTGGAAAAGGGTGCTCAGCTGCCTGGGATGCTGCCGAACTTCCCTGCTGCTCCTGGTACAGGGAAGAGCGAACACTGGTCCACAGGCCGCCTACGTGCAGGCTCGGAGCTACGACTCGCAGTAATAACCTCTACCTGTCGGGTCGCCCGTTCCCCATCACCGCAATGCTTCTGGAGAAGGCAGAAGAAAGAGAAGACAAAGAAGCAAATTTGGTAAAGATCCATGCACAAAATCTGCGCGTGAATGAGATTTTGGTGGAGAAGATGTTGCGCTAGAGCAACCCCACCCTCTCGGCCGCAGAAATCAGAAACCTTGGATGCAATAGATGGCCATGTCTTCTTCTGTGCTCTGACATGCCTTTTGCACTCCACAGTGCACTGATGTCCCTTCCTCTGGACCGTTGACTCCCAGATTGAGTTTCCTCTGCCCAGTCGGCCGATGACAGACTTTGCATGCTAGGACGAGCAAGTCCTCCTCGCGCTGGACCATATGGCGTTGACGCGCGTCCCCTGGGTGGTGGATAGGGGGTCCCTCGCGAGAGGGGTGCACTGAATGAAATAAGGTGCCGTGAACCAACATGGTCTAAGGGATGGAGACCCCGACAGGAAAACCCCGGTCCTCCTAGTAAGGGGGTTGGGCGTGGGGATAGCTTCCCCACCCTGCAAATAAAGAAATAGCTACAAAAACGCCGACGAATAGACAAATAGCAGAAGATCAGCAACGTCAGACTCTGGGAGTGAACAGAGCAGATAACAGCAGAGAATGAAATCGGACGAAGAAGATGGAGATGGATTGGTCACAGTCTGAGAAAGCCAGTTTCCAGTATCACTTGGCAGGCATTGTCATGGAACCCCAGGGAAAGAGGAAAAGAGGCAGGCCGAGAAACACCTGGCATCTAGACCTCCAAACAGACATCAAAAGACTGGGAACCACCTGGAGTAAAATCGAAGGAGAAGCACAGGACAGGAGTCGCTGGAGGTCTCTCATCGACGGCCTATACCCTGGGAGGGGTGACAGGCGTAAGTAAGTAAGTACGAGGAAGTCCTGTCTCAACAAGTGTGTGAAACCCCTCTGTTGCCCCTCTCTTGGTTTAGCCAGCTAGACGAAGCTGTCGCCCGTGGTGCGGCCGATGCGCATGCTGCAGCTACATGGATCCACAAGTGAGAGTTGTGTGTCAAAGTGGGGACCTATACTGGTGGATTACTCTCTAACCTTTGAGAGACGACTTGTCCCCCCATTATAGGTGAAATCCCCTCCTTGAATACTCCAGACACCACCACCAGAGATAGAATAATAGAGATCCGAAAGACAATGAATTCAATAATGCTGCATCGGTCATTAAATTACGTCATTTTTAATAATAAAAATTTTGACCCCCATTACACCCCCGTTATTATTGAATCAACTCTTTGATTTAAAAAAAAAACAGACGAGCATGACCGATGCGTCATTATTGATCTAATTATCTTACGGATCTCTATTATTCTATCTCTATAACTATAGTCTCTGTGAACACTTAAACATGTACCTGATCAAGTGATGCCAAGTGAAACTTAATACTTATTAACAAGTTGCAACTAACTTTTAGGAACCTGCAGAGGTAACCTTTAAGTGAGTTGTCATAAGAACTTATTAATTACTTATCATAAGAACTTATTAATTACTTACTGTAAGTTCTTATAAGTTCTTACAAGAACTTGACTCCAGTCACAACTTACTGAGATAATTTTATCAAGATACAAGGACAATAAAAAAAATAATTCTCAGTAGTACTCTGGGGGTGGTGCAGATGGGGCTAAATAATCAGGCACAAGTGGTGTAAATGATGTGTCATCTCTCTGCGAAGCATATGACAAAAATATTGATTGATTACCAAATCTGATTTTTATTTGCTTAAAAGATTGTGTAGTTTTTCTGTGGTTTCCTGAACACCGATATTTTTTCCTTAAGCTAAAAAACTAGCCTTTAGTTCTTCAACATTTACGGGAGATTGACTACGCATCTTATTCTGTATTTCAGATTTTTAATTCTTGTAATTGTTTAAATCATCCTGCACTCTGTTAAATTCATCGTCATCAATAAAAATATCACTCAATGCCTTACTGGTAATAAGTATCATACTGCTCAGTTTTGCACTGGCCAGCGTACTCAATGCTTCATGTTTTTGTAATTTCGTATGAAACCTCTTGTTTAAGGCTTCCAAACCAAAGCAAGCCAGGCATGTAGCAACGCTAACCCCTCAACTGCAATTCCAATTAAACTTCCAATTCCTGTGGCAAACAGAACAATACCCCCTACAGAACATCCAGCTGAAACTGCACCAATAGCCATTGAAGTATTTTGAACAGAATTAAATACTGACTTACATCTGGAGTACCTCGCCTCTTCACTTTCGAAATATTTAATTGCTTCTGTAATATTATTTAATCTGAATGCGTCTGCCTGTAATGTTTTATCTGATGCAATTGGCATATGCAGATCAAGCACAAACGACGACACAGTCTCAGTCGTCAGTAGCTGTGGATAGAAGTTCACCATATTTTTTATTCACAAATATTTTTTATTTAATCAGTGATTACATTTTGCAACTCGTCAAAAGTATACAATTTGCTGGCATAATAAAATGAAACAATGTGTTCTAGCTTTATGAAATTTAGAAAAACAAAAAATGTTTTGTCGAATAATATCTTGACGGCTGGAATACTGCTCGAAACTTCAAAAACATCTACATTTTTTCTAATGGCAATAAAAACTTTTGTTGATTCTGATACTGTTTCATCCCACGTAAGCTTTATTCCCTGTGCTATATCTGCCTCTTTCTCAGTAGTTACAGATCTCATAATAATTTCAAATACTATTGTCGCTTCTCTTGCGATGGTAAAGTTTGTTGGTGCAAACACAACCTTTGCATCAGATCTGCCCTTCCTATGTGTAAGAAGATACCACCATTTCTCATAATTTTCAATTTTCAGCCTACCCGGCACCGGCCTCCACGTGGCGTAGGTGGGTAGTCCGCTCAGTCCCTGACTGAGTGGGCTAGCGGACGGGTGCCATCTTTGTCCAGGATTAGGACTTGATGTCAGCAGATATGTTGTTCAGCCTTTTCACTGGTCCGGTTTTTAAGGAGCTGTGCTAACCTAGGTCGTACCATGTTGGATTGGTCCTTAAAAATACTCGTGACTTTTTGGTCCTTTGGATCCCAAGTGTTTGCCGTGCTTGGAGACCCGTGTCGGGGGAGAAGAGGATCCTGGTGGCTGAGGTTCCCTTTGGGCTGCGGCTCACTGGTGCCAACACTCCACTTCGGCCTTGACTTCTACCTAAACGGGAGGCTAGTCGTACCGGCCTAGTCAATCGGCTCTTGTCACGTTGAGCCCTATCCCACTGTTGACATGCGGGTTGCTATACGGAGCACCATGCTATAGCTTCTGCTGCTGATTAGGTGCTTTACGCCAGTATTCCCCTGCATTCAACGGTGTGATAGAAGGCGGTGGCTCAAACGGTTCAATCGGGCTTACCCCCTTGAGTATATCTTTCGGGCAGTCTCCATTGTGCGTTGGCTGGAGACCCGCGGACAGTTGCACTTTCCCTTGTTGGGCTCGGTGGCGGGCGGGGACCCCCGGGGGATGAATATCTCTACTAATATAATATGGATAAAACCAAAAAACCAAAACTAGCACAGAAACGGCGCATAGACACCGACATTGCACATGACAGTGATTCAGACTGTGAGGAAGCGACGCCTCAGGCGTCGGCCGTATGGCCTCGCTTCCTCATTGTCCATAGCAAGGTGAAGGAAAAACCAGTTACCAAGCTGCATCCTTTTCTGGTGGGGGAGACCCTCAGGAGCCGTGTTGGCAGGCCTGACGCCCAGCGCCTCAGGTCTGGTGACTTGCTGGTGGAGTGCCGTACTCGGGCACACTCCAGCGGGCTAATGGGGCTCTCTTCCATCGGAGACACTCCTGTGGAAGTTACACCCCACAAAACTATGAATTCGTCAAGAGGCGTAATCAAAGATCAAGCTTTGGCAGAACTGTCAGAAGATGAACTTGTAAGGAACCTTAAGTCTCAGGGGGTGACTTGCGTCAGGCGCTTCGCTTCCAAGCGAGGTGGTGGGGAGATCCGTCTCCCTACCATCATCCTGACGTTTGGCACCCCCACCCCTCCTACTACCATCTGGGGAGGTTACTACTCCCTGAGAGTGAAAAAGTACGTCCCTCTTCCCCTCCGGTGCTTTAAGTGCCAAAAGTATGGCCATGGGCAGAAGACATGCCGTCAGGCAGAGGCTTCATGCGCCCGTTGCACTAGGCCCGGACACTCTGCTGAGTCCTGCACAGCCACCCCCCTGTGTGTGAATTGCCAGGGGGCGCATATGGCTTCGGATAAGAAATGCCCTTGTTGGATATCCGAGTGCAAGATTCAGCAGGTGCGTGTGGAGAAGGGGCTGTCCTTTCTGGATGCCAAAAAACTGGTTGAAGGCCCTGGTGCAGCTGCGGCTGCCCCAACCTCTAACACCTCAGTGTATACTTTTAGTGCAGCGGTGGCAGGCAAGCGCCCCACCAAAGACTTTTCATGTCAGACCCCAACTTCTTGGTTGGGGGCGGAGCCTCGGCTCATCTCGCCCCTGGAGAGTAACCCTCCTCCGGTGGTGACAAGGAGCCAGGGAACGCAGAAGGCGGACACTGCCGGTCCGGTTGTGCCGCCTTCTGTTGTCCCTAAGCCTCAGCCCCCACCCAAACCTGTTAGTCAGTCAACTCCAAAGGCTTCTGGCTCTGGTCAGCCTTCTAAGGCCGCTAACTCTAGCGGCAGGAACGCTGCCCAGGACCAGAAGTCTAAGAAATCTATGGGACCGCTGTGCGCACGGGCCCAGAAGGGGAACACGGATGTGCCCCTTCAAAACAAATATGCTGCACTGGAGGAGCGGATGGAGGGAGTGGAAGTTGTTGTTGCTGATGCTGCTGCAGCTCCACCCCCTTCCTCTCCGAAGAACCAGAGGAGGCCCGGGAGCCGGCCCCCCTCTGTTTCTTCAACTCCTTCCAAGGTAAAGGAAAAAGGGGGGAAAAACTCCTTACCCCCAGATCAGACTTAATCATGGACTCTTTGCTTCAGTGGAATTGTCGTGGTTTTCGAGCTAACTTTGAGGAATTACGTCTTTTAGTCAAGTTCTATAACCCCTCAGTCATATCTCTTCAGGAGACTTACCTGAAGACTTCTGACCCTGTGTCTTTTAATGGTTTTAATGTTATACATAAAGGCTCTGATTCGGAGAGGCGCTCGGGTGGAGCGGCTCTTCTCATTAGTAGCCAAATTTTATGTAGCCCCGTTAGCATCGACACCTGTCTTCAGGCTGTCGCTGCTCGGGTTACCTTAAAAAAGACCATAACCATATGCAGTATTTACCTGCCACCATCACTGCGGGTCTGTAGCAATGATATTTTTCACTTAGTAGATCAACTGCCCCCTCCCTTTATTCTCATGGGGGATTTTAACGGTCATGCTCACCTTTGGGGTAGTGACCACTATGATGGCAGAGGTCAGATGTTAGAAGATGTTTTTTCTCAACTTAACCTATGTGTCTTTAACGATGGCTCACCTACATACTCTAACTCAGGTTCCGGATCTAGTTCTGTTCTAGACCTCACTGTGTGTGATCCTTCTCTCATGCTGGACTTTGACTGGAAGGTTCACGACGACCTGTGTGGTAGTGACCACTTCCCAGTAGTCCTGTCATCGGTCAGCTGTGAGGAGGATTCGCCGGTGGGGCGCTGGAATCTCAAGAAAGCTAACTGGTCTCTGTTTGCCTCTCTCTGTCAGTCTCGTCTTACAGAGGAGGTGGTCATGTCAGCTGAAGAACCTGTTTCTTGTTTTACTTCTATTTTGTTGGAGGTTGCAGGTGAAACCATCCCTAGAACTTCCACATCACTCCCTCGGAAGCCGAGAGTACCATGGTTCAATGAAGAGTGCCGCAAGGCCCAAACAATGCGCAAATCAGTTCAGCGACGTGCATTTCGTAATCCGTCGCAAGCAAATATTTTAACCTTTAAAAGACAGCGGGCGAAAGCCCGTTATATTTTTAAACGTGAACGCCGTGCTTCATGGAGACGCTTCGTCTCATCTTTATCTTCTAGGACTCCGTCCCAAAAAGTCTGGAAGGCTGTTCGAAGAATTAGGGGCAGGGGTGGCTCGGCTTATGTCGGCCATCTTAGAGATGGTGCCAGTTTGGTCACAGATAAAAAGGCTGTGGCCAATTTACTTGCCTCCACCATTGCCCATAATTCTTCAACAGAGCATTATTCACCTTTCTTCCAGAGAGAGAAGGAGAAGCGAGAATCTTGTGCTTGTGATTTTATATCGGATAACTTGGAAGACTATAATGCCCCTTTTACGTTTTCAGAATTGCAGCAAGCCATGCAGAAATGTACTGACTCTGCTGCTGGATTAGATACCATCCATTATCAGCTCATAATACATCTGCCTGAGGATTCACTCCTTGTACTTCTCAAGGCCTTTAACCATATCTGGATAACCGGTCATTTTCCGCCATCTTGGCGCCAGGCTGTGGTTGTGCCAATTCCCAAGCCGGGTAAGGATCCTTCCGACCCGGGCAACTACCGGCCAATAGCTTTGACATCATGTTTATGTAAAACTATGGAACGCTTGGTCAACGCCCGACTGGTGTGGCATCTTGAGTCACAGGGTCTCATCACAGACCTCCAGTGCGGTTTCCGGCGCTTCCGTAGTACAACTGACCATCTAGTCCGCTTTGAGTCTTTTATCCGAGATGCTTTTGTCAACAAGCAGCATGTCTATGCAATTTTCTTTGATCTTGAAAAGGCATATGACACTACCTGGAAGCATGGTATAATGTCTGATTTGTCGGACATGGGTTTTAAAGGGCATCTGCCCGTTTTTATTCACAATTTTTTGTCCAACAGGTCGTTCCATGTCCGTGTGGGCTCCACCCTCTCCGACTCCTTTGAACAGGAGATGGGTGTCCCGCAGGGCAGTATTCTATCTCCTGTTTTATTTAGCATTAAAATAAATAACATTGTAAAGGCCGTCAGGGATGATTCTGAATGCTCTTTGTTTGTGGACGACTTTGCTTTGTGTGCACGAGGTCGAGGACTTGCGTCCCTTGAGAGGCGCTTGCAGCTGTGCGTTGATCGCATCCAGGGGTGGGTGTCTCTCAATGGATTCAGATTCTCGCCCTCCAAGACAGTCTGTGTGCATTTTACTAACCAGACGAAATTTTTTCCAGAACCTAGCCTGAGCATTGCTGGAGTGCCAATTAAGGTGGCTGAAGAGGCTAAGTTTTTGGGGGTCATCTTTGACAAAAGATTGACCTTCTGCAACCATGTTAACTACCTTAGAACCTCTTGTCGGAAGGCCCTCGACATTCTTCGTGTCGTTGGTCGTACTGACTGGGGTGCAGACCGCATCGTCTTACTTCGACTGTACCGGGCCCTTGTTCGGTCCAAACTGGATTACGGCTCTGTTTTATATGGCTCGGCTTCCAAGTCTGTTCTGCAGCGTCTGAACACAATTCACCATCAAGGTCTGCGCATATGTCTGGGAGCCTTCAGGACATCTCCAGTTCCTAGTCTGTATGCAGAGGCAGGGGAGCCTTCTCTCAGGCTCCGCCGCATCCGCCTCATGCTCAGCTACGTTCTGAAGCTGAGGGCCCATCCAGAAAATCCTGCCTATGATTGTGTTTTTAACCCGTCGTTTGCAGAGATTTACGATGCCCATCCGGGAGCTGTCCGTCCACTTTCCTTCCGTGTCCGACCTCATCTGCAGGCGGCCGGAGTGGACCTGGACAAAGTTTCGGAATCTCTGCAACACGTCACTCCACCCTGGCTACTACCAGTTCCTGACATCTTGCTGGACTTGACTGGCCACAAGAAGGATTGTACTCCACCAGCCATATACCAACAGAGCCTCAATGAACTCCTTTCAATTTTTCCTGGCTATTGTCGTCTTTATACGGATGGGTCCAAGTCTGAGGATGGAAGAGTGGCTGCGGCTGCAGTGTCCTCTCGCCATCCTAGACGCCCATTTAAGCTCCGTCTCCCTGACCATTCCTCTGTATTTAGTGCAGAACTGCAGGCCATTCTGCTAGCACTCAAGCATGCCTATCAGTCTCGGGAAAGGAACTTCCTGATTCTGTCTGACTCTCTTTCTGCCCTGCAGGCCCTTCAGGGCGCGGGAACAGACCATCCACTGCTGGTGCAGATTAGAGAGCTCTACGCGGACTTGATGAAGGAATATTATGACATCATTTTTATTTGGGTCCCAGGCCATGTGGGCATCGAAGGCAACAGAATCGCAGATTCTGCTGCCAACAGTGCCCGCAGTGACCCTGTCCCTGACACACAGACTGTCTATAGTGATTTTAAACCTGTTATTAGTGCGTACATAGCCCGCGAGTGGCAGTCCGAGTGGGACAAAGAGGAAGGGAACAAGCTTCATGAAGCTTTTCCTAAGTTGTCTGACAGTCTACCTTTCCGCTGCGGCAGCCGCCGTGAGGAGACTGTCCTTGCTCGGCTCCACATCGGGCACACGTATGTTACGCACTCTTACTTACTTAAACAGGATCAGCGTTCATGGTGTTTTGCCTGTGATGAGCAGTTTTCTGTTCGACACTTTTTGCTGTATTGTGCTGACCTAATTGACACCAGATATAACCACTTCACAGCAGACTCCTTGAAGGTTTTGTTCCGGGATGTTCCCCCGGACAAAATCTTCAATTTTTTGAGAGAATGCAATATTTTTAACAAGATCTGAGCATTCATAGACTATGTGAATTTTTTTATTTGCCCTTTTTGAGAGTCTGTAGACGTTTCTTTTCCAGACATGTGTGACATTTTAGCCTGAGATTTTTAATCTATATTTACATCTTGTCTTAAGACCTTGCTTTTAGTCTGGCTGACCAGATTTTTACCCATCCCACCGTGAGATGGCCTTAGTCGCCTGCTCGGCGTTAAACCCAAATAACTAACTAACTAATTCAATTTTCAGTTTATCTCTGCTATTGTTGTCTTGTGCAAAACTTGGAACAAGACTTATAATCAACGGGCCCAGAGTTAACAACTTTTCTGAACACTAAGGCTCCTTCATCATCAGTATATAGTTTACATAAGGACTAATAAATTCCAACTTTATGTCCCAGTCAATTGTGGGTGCTGGCATAGGCGCAGGCAGCACAGGTGAAACTACCCACTTATTTCCCACATGTATTAAGTTGTAGGGCGCATTATTTACAGGTGGATTGGAACAGTAACATCACGCAGCTGTCCAAGTTTAGGAATTGGTCTCTCTGTGCCTTCCTTCATGTCATCAATTACTTTTCTCTTGTACATACCAAAAGAATTAAATCCAAAACCATACACCTTTACAACTGGTTTGTCATCTTGATTAGTTACAGATATACACAGTGACTCAAAGAAACTAGAACCTAATTTCTTAAACTGTGCAGGAAATCTAACAACTACACTTTCACAATAGGGAGCAGTTCCAGCTGGCACACATCTCAACAAAGTTGAAGGGTTTCCAATGTGTACATTCTCAGTCGTGTTTAGTTCTTTTAAATACACATTAAATACTGTGTGTACTGCCAAATAAACAGGACATCTGCCAGTTATTTTTTGTTTTTTGGGTGCAATTAGACCATCTGACAGTTTCCAATCTTCATCATCTGAAAATGTTATAAATGTGCAATAAAAAACCGGGTAAAGTTACAAGAGCATTTGATAAAGAAAAATGACTATCTTTTGGAAATTCTAATGTAACAAGTAGGTTAGCTGGATTTAAAGTTGCTTTAATTTTAAATTTACTTTGAAACCATTCAGCTATAGTACAAAAGTCATAATACCCAGCTGGTAAAGTTTCAGTCTCGCCATAAAAAAATACTTTATAATTTGTATCATCTGTTACATTAACCACTTTACTGTGTAAAACATTTCATGGATAGCTACAGCCTTGCTACCATCACGATTATCAATCCCATTAGTTAACCACACTGGTTTGCTTGTGTCAAGATTTGTTAAGGTAATAAACATTTGTATTATCTCATAAAAAAGAAGGATGGAATTTAAATCACCAACAAGCGTCGATACAAATGCATTTCAATTTAATGTGAATGCCAAATATAATGTTGCACCTACTTATGAACAGAAAATAATTCAACTAAACCAGCTTGATATAGCTGTGTCAGACGCAAGCGTACAAGATTTATTTCAAGTGAAAGTACCCAACCCCTTTGACCATTACCTAAACCCACCAATAACAGATGATGCTACTGCAAGAAAATGGTCTTCAAACCCACTACAGATGTTTCAAAACCATCTTAACTTTGCCATAATATGTTCAACTACAGGCTGTGGTGTTTCATTCACAGACCACTTGAATCACTCAAACAAACTTATTAGGTCTGTCTACCGTTTCCACATGTACTACCAGCTTAGACGTATTTTGTCAGAACTTCATACACCACTACCCACTGAATCGAGTTTCAACAGATTTAACAACCCCATGGATATAAAAGCGTTTGAACGCATCTGTAATGAATTTAACATCAGTCCCCGGTATGACTTCACACAAAAACTTGATGATCACAACGGTATGGGTACATTGTATTACGCTATGAGTCACAGACAATACCCTCAAGATTACTACCCTGGTTACACTTTATTCTCATCAAAATCACAAGTCTGGTTAGGCTCAATACAACAGAAACAGTCTAATGCCTGGACCACATTTATCTTAGACAAAAGTGACGGGTTTACTCAAGCAGGAGTCGAGCGAGTAAATGAGTCTATCAGAACATATGTCTGGTGTATACTAGGAGCACAATCACTAACAAAATCAAACATTTTAAATGGAAGTGGAAAATTTGAAGTACAAAAACAGTTTCTTGCAAACCTAGAAGATTCAATCAACTCAGTGGTATATCTCCCATCAAGCATACAACGCTATCAAGATGTTCTCAGATATGCCAGATCAAAAGTTGACTTTGTAGTTGGCATCGGGTTATACATGTTACCATCTGACCTTCAACTCCAAATGGGGACAATCACAAATTATAATAACGAAATCATTGTTGCAGGTGTTGGTCAAAAATTAGGACTCAATCAATCTGTAAACTTGGGGGCCACAACCACACATGTACAGTCATTAAAATTATTACAGACACCTCCGGTAACACCCCCGGCCCCAGCCCCAGCCCCAACAGTAATGCAAGATGTAACACCATCACCATCCCCTGACACACATGAGTCAGAGTGAACTGCATTGGTAATAGACCTAACGGGATTAGGGGTTTTACTTCTTTATCTGTTTCATTAAATAACCCACCATCAACCCTCCTACTGTAACCAAAAATACCCACACATGCTCTGCCATAAACCCTACTACCTTTGCTGCAGTAGTAATCAACCAACTGACAACAGTGCCTATTATACCTGGCAACGCATCCATTGCTTTCACAGCCAATTTCTTAAGCAAGTCTGATATGTGAGACAGTTGTTTATTTACCCACGACTGTAAATCTTTTGGGTCAGTGGGATCCGATGGGCCTGGTGGTGCTGGAGGTGGAAAACCACTCCCACCTCCACCAGAGACAGCCAACACAACAGTACTGATAATAAATCCAAGAGCAGTAATTAAACTTGCAATTGTGATACCCTGCTCTCTGAAAAGTGTTTTCAATCTATCAGCCAGAGTTGTGTCTTCGTGAAGCATTTTCTGAATAGTTTCTCTAATCCTGTTGACCTGTTTTTTCAGTTTTTCTCTTCCAATACTAACTGTTTCTAACTGTCCTGACCTTTCTATCTGAAAATCATTTAATCTGTGTTGTATTCTTTCTTTCATTTCTGTGTCAAGATTCCCATTGTCTGCGGTAGCCAGTTTTTCTTTTTCACGTTCTATGTGTTTATCAAGCTCACTTAGTTTGGCTACATTATTCACCATCTCACCTCTTATCGTCTGCAGTGATTTATCCAAGCCCATAATCTCCCGCATTGACAAAGGTGGATTATCTATTGTTTTCATAACGTCATTTATTTGCCCTTCAGTAAATGAGGTTTCTTGTATCACTGTGTTTGCAATTTCTGGTAGGCTTGTTACAGGTGCCATTTCAATATCTTGCACTGTTGGTAATCTTGTTTGCATGTCGTGAAGGGCACTAACAAGTCTAGGTGCAAGCTGTGGTGCGGGAGACCCTCCAATGCCAAGGTACCTTGCCAACCCAGAGTTACCACCACCTACATCAGTTTTGATTGTATTTAAAGCTCTAAACTTAGAAGGGTTATTTTTATGGGTTAGATACACTTCACCTTTGTCCATATTTACAAATAAGTGTCCTTTATCATATTTAAACTGATTAGGATCTATTACATCTGGGCGGACACCAACACTGTCATAAAATGAGTTTACTTTGTCTTTTAACAGTTTGTGATACATACTAGAAGTAGTTACCATACCAGACATATCTGTGATACTGGTATCTGAGGCATCCATGACATCCATTTCAAAATCTTCATGACCAAATCCTCCCGCTGCCATTGTTTTATTAATTTAATATTTTTTCTTGTGCATAATAAAAATGACATCATCTTACGGATAAAAGTTAGACCCATATAGAAAACTACGTGAGCCTCTTGGTGTTAAGGGCATTAGACAATCAATCGTCATTACAAATAATCCAAGTACCATAGACCAGAACCAAACACTTACAGTCAAGTTTCCAAACTTAGGTCCCAGTGACGTTATTGTTCCTGGCACTGCATGTCTTGCATTTAATATCGAACTATCATAAGACGCAGATGTAAACAGAACACTAGTTAACAATCTTGGCAGAGCAATTGTTAGAACTATTAAAGTTAAACTTGAAGGACGGGAAGTGTTTAGTCTTGACGATTCCGATGTGTTTTACTGTTACAAAGATTTGTGGCTCACAAGAGAAGAATGAGAAGATCGTATTTACCAAGGCATACAGTCTGATAATGTTGGTAAACTTTGAATCGATGCTGGAGATAAAGTAACTACTGGGGTGGCCAAGGAAGTTATTATGGCTGAAACATATGGAACCAGGTTTTACATACCACTTGAGTTTGAAATCCTGACAGCACATTTGCCTTATTACCAAGGAGCACTGAATGACCGTCTGAGCTTTGAACTAACTTTCAATGACTACTCCAAAATTATAAAATCATCTGATCTAAATGCAACATATAAGATTTCTAACATTTCCTTGGAATATGAAATTGTTACACATACTGAACTAGCCAGACTCATACAAAATCAGTACCAGTCAAGACTTCCAATTTATTATGACCGTGTGATTAGACACAGTTTAATGCATAAAGACAAGAGCGACCGAATGTGGAATATAAACTTGAACACACCTACAAGGTCACTGAAAGGCATTCTTATGTTGTTTGTTGAACCAGCGGCTCCATACAAAAGAGATTCAGAAAAATTCTACAATCCAAAGATTACACATTTGTCTTGCACAATCGAAGGCCGTTCTAATCAAGTGTACGCTTCAGGAATGTTACCATACCAACACTACGACGAGATCACAAAGTATTTTGCAGGTGGAAGGATTCGAGATAATTCGGCAAACATGGCATGTAAAGATTTACATTTGTATGACGTTAGGATCGGACAATACCTTACAAACAAGTATGCACGTTGGCTAGACCTTCATAGTACAGATGATGATTATCTTCATGGGTCAGGTCGAACTGTTGAAAACGGCAGTGACGGGATTACAATTCAGATACAAAAAAAAGGTTGAAACCGCTGCAGCAATGAACATATATTTGTATCTGATTTATGATGCACAACTGAACATACAAGAGTGCAGACTAAGTGGTCAGATATATTAAAATTATATTTTGTATTAAAATGAACTTGATGACACTTGACCCACACTGGTTTGTTTTGTAGTGAGACAGGTTGTGGTAAAACTGATTGATTGTACATTGCTTAACGTCCCGACAGCAACAAGACTTTCTCAGGACGTGCCTGCACTGCTTGTGAAAAAAACCTAAACAGAACATTGAATGTATGTCATCAGACGGTCCAATACATTAAATAAACCTAACACATGGGGCCTAAATAAAGCCAAGACCATTTAGCAACACACATCCAATATCAAGAGCTACAGGCAGCGCAGACAGTAGGGAAAGTTTTAAAAAGGCAAATACAGGTGAATGGACAAAGGGTAGACAGAAACACATGCCCCAGAATAGAGGGAAAAACCCACCCTGTGGGGCTGACCAGGGTGACCCTGGGAACAAAAAAGTATTTAACCCCACCCAAGTCCCCCAGGGCAGACCCGGGTGGGGGGTGGTAAAACTGAATTAGTTCTTGATCTCTTACAAACAAGATACATACATCATTTCGAAAACATTGTAATATTTTGTCCTACAGTCAAACACAACAAAGCTTATCACAACCGTTTATATATTTGGACTGACAACAACATATATTTAGTCGACCCTGAAAAAAAATTGAATGACTACATGCAGTATTTTTACAAGCAATTTGAAGGACAGCCAACGTTGTTTATAGTTGATGATTGCTCTGCAGAGAAAGACATTGTCAAAAAGAGAAACACTTTAGCAGAACTTGCTTTCAGTGGTAGACACGCAAATGTAAGTGTATGGATTCTAACTCAGAAATATAATGCTGTACAGAAAGATTTTCGAGAACAGTTAAAGTTTATCTGTTTGTTTTACTGTAAGGATCATGACAGCTTTAAAGACTGTCTCAGAGAGAACGATGTTATCCCAAATAAGCATGAACGGGATAATGTAAAAAATAAACTGAAATCAACTAAGCATCTAAAGCTTATTTTAAAGACAGATCAACCCACAGGGTATAGGTTAGTAAATTAATTTATACATTTGTTTGCCCAATAAAAATGACAGACGGACAAATCATGCAAGTGCTTGATCTCACACACTGCTTCAAAGATGTTATGCACTTTACTGACTTAATAACATCACCCAAACAGACTTACATAAGCCTTTCAGCACCATCGGAAATATATGCGACATATAGTGTGACTTTGGATTATGTTGATGAGCTTCTAAATGTGGAGCGCATGACAATTGATTTAAAGACGCCTACTTTTAAAGTTAATGATACCAACTATGGTTGGCTAGAGGAACTTTGTTATAGCATATTTAAACAACTACGCAAATTAAATGTTTATATTAACAGTGTTACAGTTAATAAAGTGGTATTACACAAGGTAAGACAGCATTAATATTTTTCATTTATTATTTTGTCGGACAAATAAAAATGATGGACAATTCTCAAAGCCCTGGCTCGTCAAACCCTGGCTCATCAGGCTTAAGAAACATGTTTCACACAACAGACTTGCCTATATCAAATACTAACAATGTCTATGAATCAATAGAAAACTCTTTTTCTGTCATACAAGATAATCTTCTTACAGGCAGTGTGAAGCTACAGGTTGTTGCAAAAATAGAATTTACTAGAGTAGATGGTGAAGTGATTGTATCATATATCTCGACAAGACAACACACAGTTAACACAAGAAGAGAATTAGAGAACGTGTTTAGAGACAGACTATTACCTGACTTCCTCCAAGCAATTGACAGTGCAAAAATGAAAGGGTCTGGTTGGCACGAAGGACATGTACATGAACTACAATTAAAGCAGTCAAGGTATCATCCTATATTAGGTAAATCATGGTTACCACTGCCAACAGAGGTTGCAAACAAAAAGGCTGTCGTCAATATACAGAACAATGACAACCATTGTTTCATGTGGTGTGTGCTTGCTAAACTACACTTTATAAAATCAAAACCTGAACGTGTATCTAACTACATCAAATTTGTAAATGAACTCAACTTCAGTGGTATAGATTTTCCTGTTAAAATGGAAGACATAGATTTGTTTGAAAAACTAAATCCTGGTATATCTGTAAATATGTTTGTGTGGGATAATGAGTCTGTTGACAAGTTACAACCCATTAGAGTATCACCACTTGCTCCAACCTACGGACAGCCAGAAGATAAACATGTTGACATGTTGCTAATCGGTGATGACAATAACTTCCACTACACAATTATTAGAAATATTTCACGACTAATTCATGGGCATACAACAAAACACAATGGTAAACAGGAAGTGTGTAAGAGATGTTTACAAAGATTCTCCTCTATTGCAGTGGCACATAAACACGTCCTGCACTGTAGGTCAGCTGATGACATACAAACTGTACTTAAGTATCCAGATCCTGGTAGTCAAGTATATTTTAAGAACTATGGGAATCAGCAAAAGCTGCCGTTTGTAGTGTATGCTGATTTTGAATCACTGGTAGTGCCATATGAAGGTCCTGTTCCAGAATCATTACCAAAGACTATAAAGTTGAGTGACCAAGTGGTGTGTTCTTTTGGATACATTATTGTTAGGTCAGATGGACAGCATTCAGAACCTGTTATCTACAGAGGTGAAAATGCAGCAGCTGAGTTTTTAACAGAAATGAGACATCTCTATAGTCAGGTAGTACAATATCTCACAACATGTCAGATGCCTTTAGTGATGACAGAAGAAGACAAACTGAAATTTAATACAGCTGAGACGTGTTGGATTTGTGAACAACCTCTGGGAGGTGATAAAGTTCATGACCATGATCACATAACTGGACGTTACAGAGGTGCTGCACATAACAATTGCAACTTGTTATTAAAAACAGATCCAAATACATATAAACTGCCTATTTTTTTTCACAATCTCAAAGGGTGTGATTCGCATATTATCATGCAGGCTGTAGACGAATCTTACAAAAACATAAGTTGTATAGCGCAGACAACTGAGAAATACTTGACTTTTAGGTTAGACAAATTAGCATTTTATGACTCTATGCAACATTTGCCCTCAGCACTTGCTAGTTTGGCAGAAGGACTGACTGAGTATCCAATAACAAGTAAATATTTTGAGCCAGACTTGATTAAGAAAGGTGTTTACCCATACGAGTACATTGATCACTGGGTTGTGTTTGAAAAAAGGAGACTGCCACCAAAAGAGAAATTTTATTCTACACTTAATGGTAAATGTATTTCTGACTCTGAATATCAACACACACTTGATGCGTGGGGTAAACTAGGGTGTCAGACAATTGGTGACTACCACGATCAGTACTTGAAAGCTGACGTTTGTTTGCTAGCAGACGTATTTGAAAGTTATCTTGAAAAGGGTTTGTTGCACTACAGTCTTGACCCAGCTTGTTACATAACTAGTCCTGGCATGACATGGGATGCATTTTTGAAATCCAGTAAGATATTTTTAGATCTGTTGTCTGATCATACGATGGGTGAAATGGTGGAACGCAGATTGAGGGTTGGCATTAGTATTGCAGCGAACAATTATGCCAGAGCAAATAATAAATATCTGGACGACCCGGACTTTGACCTTGAAGGGTCAAGGTCATTCATTATGTACGTAGACACTAACAATTTGTATGGCTGGGCGATGTGTGAATTATTGCCCTTGAAAAACTTTTGTCTGTATGATTTGTCACAGTATGATGTAACAGAGTCAGGGTTAACAAACAATATTATGACTCTTGACCGGAATGACGCAAAGGGTTGGATCTTTGAAGTAGACCTGGAGTACCCACACCATCTACACAATTATCACAATGATTATCCATTGGCAGTTGAGAAAATGAGTATGACAAGGAAAAAAGAAGACACTAAACTTGTGCCAAATCTGAATGACAAATTCAATTCCGTGTGTCACTATCGCTTGTTACAGTTTTATATAAGACATGGGTTAATACTAAAGAAAGTTCACAGAGGTATTCAATTTGATCAGAGTGCTTTCATGAAAGATTACATAATGAAGAACACAACATTGCGTGCAAGAGACGGCAACACTGCATTTGACAAAGACTTCTTTAAGCTTATGAACAATTCCTGTTTTGGTAAGACTATGGAAAATCCTCATCACTGCAAAGATGTGCGACTTGTCACAACTGAATTGGTTGATTGTACATTGATTGTACATTGCTTAACGTCCCGACAGCAACAAGGCTTTCTCAGGACGTGCCTGCACTGCTTGTGAAAAAAAATAAAATAAACAGAACATTGAATGTATGTCGCCAGCCGGTCAAATACGTTAAATAAACCTAACACATGGGGCCTAAATATAGCTAAGACCATTTAGCAACACACATCCAATATCAAGAGCTACAGGCAGTGCAGACAGTAGGGAGAGTTTTAAAAAGGCAAATACAGGTGAATGGATTGATTGTACATTGCTTAACGTCCCGACAGCAACAAGGCTTTCTCAGGACGTGTCAGGTGAATGGATAAAGGGTAGACAGAAACACATGCCCCAGAATAGAGAGAAAAACCCACCCTGTGGGGCTGACCAGGGTGACCCTGGGAACTAAAAAATACCTAACCCCACCCAAGTCCCCCAGGGCAGACCCGGGTGGGGTTGCAACTGAATTGGGTGCAATTAAAATTACAGGTAAGCCACAATACACAGGGTATAAAGAGTTTCATTCATCATTGTATGCTGTGTCACTCAAAAAGAAAAGATTGTCAAACTGGACAAGCCAGTATTCATTGGTATGGCAATTCTTGAGTTGTCAAAACTGTTGATGCTTGAATTTTATTATGATTACTTCAAACCAAAATATCCTGAGTGTTGTCTGCTATACACTGACACTGACTCTATAATTATTGACGTGCCTACTGAAGACTTTTACGAAGACATGAAAACAGAGTTACACATGTATGACACGTCTGACTACCCTAAGGACCATCCACTGTTTAGTACACAAAACAAGAAAGTGCCTGGTAAGTTTAAAGATGAACTGAATGGTGTGCCAATAGTTGAGTACATTGGACTGAGATCAAAAATGTATTCTATACTGCACCAAAAAGGTAGTCAGTCAAAAGCCAAAGGTATTAAAAAAAACGGCAATAAAAAATAAAGACATACGTCATAAACATTACAAGCAAGTATTAGATGGGGCATTAATGCCTGATTATCCGAACAAGTCACTGAGATCAAATAAACATAATCTTGAAATGATCCAAACACATAAGAAGTCACTTGCAGTTGGGGACACAAAACGTGTGTTTCACACTAAGGAAAAAGCTTATGTGCCTGGACATTACAGGCTCAAGTTATCTGAAGAAATAGCCGATGAACTGGTTGATGAATTAATCAATGAGTTAGTTACTGAAATGAGTAACGGTGTCTGGGGGAATAATCTGTAATTCTTCTCTGAGAAATGCCCTCTGTGGTGCAGGCTCATACAGGTAATATATTGTTGCGTCAGCACCAGGAATTATTTTTTTTATATTGTGTACAGATGGGGTCTGTCGCTCTGCGTCTGAAGTCATTTTCTGAATCTCCAGGTTGATATAAATATCTTACCTGTTTAGTAAATAAACTTGTGTCTGGAGTTGGTGACAGTGTTGTTGTTTTTGGCTCTGTAATTGTTTTCAATTTAATAGCATCAGCAGGCTTTGGGTGTCCTTTGTTATTCATTGCTTTTGTCACATGTGGCAATCTCTTAACCCACTCTGTGTTCCGGGTGTCATGCATGAGTTCCTTAGAATACTGGTAACTAAAAAGTCTTTCTGATAACTGTTTATTGAAATTCTCTACAATTGCCTGTGATCTGTGTACACCTGGAATGCCTCGCTAACCAGTACGCCATGCTTCGCAAATAACTGATTAACTGCATCCTTGAATTCAGACCCATCATCAACCTGTACGAGTCTGGGGTATCTTGAAACAGCTACAAAGCCATTTGTCTGGAAACGGTCTTTTAGAAATGCACCAGTCGGCATACAGAAAGGATCACAGCACAGAGACTGCTGTGCTGAGCATCCTGGATGGTCTGCTAGTGAAGGCAGACAAGAGACTTGTCTCTCTCATTGCTCTGTTGGACCTCAGCGCAGCATTCAACACGTTCGATCATTCTGTTTTGCTGAAGAGGTTAGAGGTGACCTTTGGCATCCGTGGTACCGCCCTGGCCTGGTTCACTTCATACGTTAAAGATCGTTCTCAGGCTGTTATTGTTAATGGCCAGCTATCTGCTTCTAGTCTATTGTTGTGTGGAGTCCCTCAGGGCTCCGTATTAGGGCCTGTTTTGTTCACGCTATAATCACAACCGCTATCTGATATAATTGCCGCCCATGAGTGTGATTTTCACAAGTATGCTGACGATACTGAATTGTCAAGAAGTAGCGCACCTAGCCATTTCAGCTCCAATAAGATGAGTGTACAGTGTTGTATAGACGACATCCTGTCCTGGATGACTAGCAACAAACTTAAGCTTAACACTGACAAAACCGAAGTCATGCCTGCCGGCTCTCAGTCTCGCCTTAGTCTGATTGATGGTGAGTTCGCAAACATTGGTGGCTGCAGCATTCCCTTCCAGAAATGTGTCAAATATCTGGGTGTGAAGATTGACTCGACGCTCTCCATGCATGATCATATCAGTAGCGTCTGCCGAGCTGGTTTCCTTGAGCTGCGCAGAATTTCTTCTCCCAGACCGTATCTCACAGAAGGTATGGCGTCAAGACTTGTAAATGCATTCATTACTTCCAGGCTCGATTATTGCAATTCTGTACTGGCAGGTTTACCGGCGGATCAGATTTCACTCTTGCAGATGATTTAAAACAATGCGGCGTGTCTCATCTTGAAGAAACGAAAGAGAGACCACGTTATGCCTCTACTGAAGCAGCTGCACTGGCTGCCCATCAAATTCTGTTGCCAGTACAAAATTGCAATTTTCGCCTATCGGCATTTTGACGGATCTCTCCCGCCGTACCTCTCTGCCAAGCTGTCTGCCTATCAGCCATCACGCACCCTCCGTTCCTCCAATGAAAAGCTGTTAAAAATCCCGAAGCTTAACACGAAAACTGTCGGGGAGCATTCTTTCACCTTTTTCGCCCCAAGTGTGTGGAACTCGCTGCCAACGGAAATGCGGAATCTGCCCACATTGTCACAGTTCAAGGCTCACTTAAAGACTTTTCTTTTTTGTCGGGCATTTAACACTTAGCTCATATTTAGCTAGCTGTTGACTGACTGCCACCTATTCTGATCCCAGAGGAAGTGAATGCAATATGTGGGGAAGGGATGGGATGGTTTAAAGTAGTGTATAATTGTGTGTGTGTGTCTGAGAGAGAAAGGGTGTGCTGTTGTGCATGCGCAGTGAGTCCAGTGTTTTCCTGGAGAACAGCGCTATACAAGAACTATGTATTATTATTATTATTATTATTATTATTATTATTATTATTATTATTATTATTATTATTATTATCTTAAAGGGCCTCGACTATATATTTTTGATAATGCTGTAGCAACTGTGGTAGCAGTTTTGTCAGATATGGGCTCAGCGTCCTTGTATCTTGAAGCCATATCAACAACAGTTAATGCGTACTTGTATCGTTTTTTTCTTATTGTATCATGGGGTAAGAACAGGAGATCCATTTGATGTGTGTCATTCGGTGTAGTGTTTTCAAAATGAGGTCTAGATATTTTTCTTGGAGCAGGGAGATATATCTGCCAAATTGCTTGTCTCTGTAACCATTGTTTTATCTCATTGAGTGATGCATCTCCGCCCACAGCGGCATGTAATTTTGAATAGCTGTTTGTCCTTTCCAATATCCAATTGGGGAGTAATATATTTTTGATAGTTTATTTTCGACGTTCATTTCTTCTAGCAATATCAAGACCAGTAAAAAATACAAATGTCATTCCCAATAGAACAAAGATTATCTCCCCGTTTCTTTGTTCTGTACTCAGTTTGTAATAGTCACTTAGTTTCGGTTTTGGGACAGACATGTCATTACCTGTGACTAAAAAATACTCACGAATTGCATCATCTGTATTTGAAAACGTATGTTGTGCGTGACCTTCAAGCCTGAGTTTTTCATTAATAAAATCGAGTTTTTCAATTCTATTCTTTTCATAATCTTGTTGGGCTTGTGCTAGTTTTTCAGACGCTTCATTGTGACGTTTCATTTCTTCTGCTGATTCCTCTCTACCCATTTTTGAAAAGAGATAGTTTGATCCACTGAAAGCAAGTGCATTCACCATGGCCCCTCCAATTATTACTGCTAAAGTCACCATACTTATTTTATTTACATAGAAACATTTTCGGGAATAATTCCCTGTGTGACGAGAAAGTCTTTCATGGCAATTGATGCTGTAACAACAGCAATTAGCTTTGCACTGTCTTCAAAGTCCAATCTACTGAGGTCTGCTGATTTCATTTTGAGTAGACTTTTTCCCAGCATAGAATAAGCTACTGCTAGTCCACTTATCACAGCAGAGTGATAGACAAGGTTCATTAAGTTCTTTGTGTCACTCATTTTCTAATACAAGAAAAATTAAAATAAAAAATTTATTTATTGCATTAGAAATGTGTCGACAGGTTTGGGTATTACTGGTAATGTGGCGACTTCTGGTTTTGTTTTTGGAGTGTCTGATTTTTTTGGACGCTGTACGAGTCTGTGGTTTGTATTTTTTGTATAATTGGTAACCTACATAACCAAATCCGGCAACAAATCCGGCAATTATATATTTTGCTGTTTCGGGTTCAGGGTTAGACTTAATTGATAGTCGTTTACTTTGATGAGGGTATGA
Source organism: Semisulcospira habei (assembly GCA_036245525.1). Classification (NCBI taxonomy): domain Eukaryota; kingdom Metazoa; phylum Mollusca; class Gastropoda; family Semisulcospiridae; genus Semisulcospira; species Semisulcospira habei. Next base: position 69,165,520 of record BTPG01000002.1, on the reverse strand, counting down.
CAATCCTGATGGTCCTGTCGGTGTTGGTAGTGTTGGTCCTGACAGTGTTGACACTGGTCCTGATGGTCCTGACGGTGCTGACGGCGGGTCAGTTACATGAGCCTTTTCTGTTTGCACTTAAAGCTGTATTTTTTTTTTTTTTTGTCTGTTATATTCGGCTAATCTTTTTCCAGCCTCTACCCTTCCTGGACTTTTAGTCTTAGTCACCGTTGGAACCTGCTTCAAAACAGGGTTCTGTTGTGGGGTCGTCTTGTTCTCGTCCATTTGGTCCATCCTTTTCTTTTTTCAAAAAAATTATTTTGGAGAAATCAATATGACTCCCAGTGACAAGCAAAGTTACCACAGGTGCAAGGTAATTCCCAAACTTGTAAAACATGACGCATGCTAATTTACCATTTGAACTTGAAACAATAGGGTTGCTTTCAAGGTCGTGTGAAAGACTTCAGTGTCTACAGGTAGAAAGTGACTCACTGCTTTTGTGTATAGGCATACAAGAGATCGACTCAAATCACGAGTCATTAGTAAAGCAATGTGATTTTCATATTTCGAATGAAGTTTGATTAGCTCGTCAGCGGTGAGAGATTCTATGTCTTCTGTCATGTATTGTTTTCCTAGATACGCTTTTGATTTGCCTGAAACAACTACAGACAAAAGACGCTGTTTTTTCGAGTCTAAGTCTTTGTTCTCTACAGCATTGATATCATTCAATAGAAGGAGTTCGTCTTGGTTCATTTTATCATAATATAAAAAATTTAAAACAAAAAACAAAATTGCAGGCAATTTTGAAATTTGTTATCAAGCAAAATCATGTTTTTTCTAGAAAGTACATAACAGTAACTTCATACATTTTACGTTTACCCCAGACAAGACTTGTCTGTCCTATGTGGTGTGATTTTTTTTCAGAACTCAACCACCCACCAACTCTTTTGCCTCAAGGTGGGTAAACAAGTCTCGTCAACAGTCTAGAGTGTCGTCAACAAAGGAAAGTGTGACATATATATCGTTAACAACGGCACACTTAATAGGGAGTTCCGAGTGGTGCAGAGTATTGATTTGTTACCAGTTGTAAATGCTCATAGTCAAGACTCAACAGCTTACTCCCAAAGAGAAATCTGAAAGTACAACCGACTGTACGTTGTAAAACGGGAGTCAGGTATGGGGCTCTTAAGGATCTGTTGTATATGTTCTCAGATGGGTGTCTGTATAAAGCAGAGTATGATTTTCTAAGGAATGTGTCTCTTTTCAGCTGTTACAGTCTAAACATGTACACCAGTCTAACCCGACCACCAGCACATAAAATTGAATAGGAGTTATTATCATATCATGCACTGGCGGGGTTACAATGACTCGCGTCAGGTATGCACCCGGAAGAAATATCTTACAATAATATTAAAGTGACGCGAGGTCGTACTTAACAACCTTGTGCTTTTGATGGCGGGTGTCATGTATGGTGTGTTTGTGTGTATGTTAGCGTGTGTGTGTGTATGTGTGTGTGTGTGTGTGTGTGTGTGTGTGTGTGTGTTAGCACGTGTGTTAGTGATATGCGTGTGTGTTAGTGTGTCTGTTTGTTAGTGTAGACTTAACATGTCTTACAAAACAATACAGTACAGTGTTTTGGTGCATTCTTCCACCACGCTGGCAAATCAATAACACGCTACACACACACACACACACACACACTACATTGCACACAAAACCGAGACACAACACAAAACTTGCTCCACCAGTCTGGTCAGGTAGAGTTAAGACTCGTCAGGTTGTTTCGTCATTAAAATATGCCTAAAGTTTTGAAAAGACCGAGATCGTTTTTAGCCTTAGACATGACCGGATAGTACTTATCTTTGCCGGGTGGGGGGTTTGGTTGCCGGTTGAGCTGTTATAATTTATGTAAAGTGCTTTTTAAATCTATGGGAAAAAAATATTTAAAAAAAAAATGAAAAAAAAAAATGATAAAAGGGTTGCTTGGTGACCTGGCACCTGCTTTCACAGGAATCGATGTAACCCGGGTTAATTTCATGCGCTATTAAACCCCCTATGGAGGGGGGCTAACCCTGGCAGGTAGCGCATTCACCTTTTCCTGTGAAAACCCTGTAGTGTAGAGTCTCAACTAGACGCCGTGATCGGGAAACGAACCCGGCACAATGAATTTAGTTTGATCAATACTAAACTTCACTAAACCAGCGAACTATCCTCTTGGCCACAAGCAGTCCCAAAGAAACTTAGGTTATTTATGTATTTATGTTTGGCTGTTGACTGAAATCCTGGAAAAAGCAGTGTTCTTGAGAATCTAACTCTAAAAAATCTTGAGAATCTAAATCTACAAAGAAAGAGGCTCGTGAGAATCTAAGTCTTTTGCAAAAATAATCTCTGGTTTTTACCTACTCAAAGGTAGGAAGTCAGATGTGTCAGAGTTAGGTGCTTCTTGTCTAAACCTGTAACATGTTATTTTAAGATAACCTTGGCATTGGTGGCAAGTTCCTGAAAAAATATCATATAGTTCCTGTGTGTGTGTGTGTGTGTAGCATGTGTAGGTATGTTTATTTGTACAGTACACTTGTTAACTTTGTTGACATGCCTCATGTGTGTGTGTGTTTGTGTGTGTGCCGCTTATATAGTTTTTATATTCAGGTATGTACCATATGAGTTTAGGCTTCTCTGCGTTAACAATATCACTGTATTCAGGTTAGCTGCATAGATACAGTTGACTAAAACCCAAAAAATCAGTGGCTCTTGAGAATCTCACACTGTTTATGTGACTCTGTAAGGGTGTTCGCTACTGTAAATGTAAGCATCTTGTAAAATAAAACATGTTTTTTATGTTCTCAGAAGAAGGAAGTCATATTCAGTAGAGCTGAAGGTTTCAATAGCTTCGCTCAGCTATACAAAGGCCACTATGCTGGTTACAGTGTTTGTTAACTGTGTGCCGTGTAGTTTACTCTCCCGTGACAGATTGCTTGTGATAGATTGCTGCAAAGATAATTTTTCATAATACGTTCTTGTAGCGTTTGTTAATGTCTTATATTGGGCAGTGGGCAGATGTTCACATCTGCACGGGACTTAGACGACCCCGCCCTCCACGAGTCCCCTGCTGCCTTGCAGGCCTGGCCGCTTGGCTGCGGAAAGGCTAAGGGAGGAAACCCCTGACATCAAAGCCCCCGTGTCTCCGGGGAAGGCTTTTGAGCCAGAGACTAGGACAAGGACAGTCTGATATAAAACCTACGACCCGAGGACCTCGATGCCATCGTCCCAGCTTGCTAGGCCATGGCAGACGAACCAAGGGTTTAAAGGGTGGGGCCAATACTGTGCACACTGCACTCCACCAAAAAGCTCCACCGCGCAGGCTTTAGGAAACGTCCACGGACCATGACACTGACCATTCCAAGTCCTGTAGCGACGGGCGAGGGGCGAAACGGCAGGTGAAAGATGTCACTGGAAGCCGCAGTCTCAAACCTGCATGCAGGCGGTTCAGGATATTGGTCACTTGATGTTAACCAGGGGATGACAACATCACTCGGCACACCCTGAACGACCAAGCAGCCTTCTCTAGGGACAGCACTGCTTGCTCCACACGGAGAGGGGCCTAGTAAAGGTGGCCTAACCAAAGCTCGTCCCCTCACAACCCCCGTTGGCTAGCCGCGGTCAACGGGCATCTTCTCCTGCGGTCAAAAAACAAGAAAGAATAACGAATCCACTCTCATGACGACCACGACCGGACTCAACGTAGCATGCTGGAACGTCCGAACCATGCTCGACAAAGCAGACAGCGGACGCCCTGAACGTCGCTCCGCCCTCATTGCCCATGAATTGCGGAGGTTAAGCATCGACATTGCCGCGCTCAGTGAAGTACGTTTTCCGGACGAAGGCAGCCTCCAAGAACTTGGCGCTGGGTACACCCTCTACTGGTCAGGCAGGCCTGAATCAGAAAGACGGCTCTCAGGCGTGGGTTTCATGGTCAAGACCTCCATTGCGACTAAGCTGGAAAACCTACCAACGGGTCACTCAGACCGCATCATGTCCATGCGCCTCCCACTGAGACACCAGCAACACGTCACCCTTCTCAGTGTGTACTCCCCAACCCTCCTGGCAGAGCCTGCTGAAAAGGACAAGTTTTACACTGACCTGCGCAGCCTCATACAGAGCACCCCTTCAGACGACAAAGTCATCATCCTTGGCGACTTCAACGCCAGAGTGGGCCAGGACTCTGAAGCCTGGAAAGGAGTCCTCGGCAAGCATGGCGTCGGGAACTGCAATGACAATGGCCGCCTACTGTTGGAGTTCTGTGCAGAGCAGCAACTGGTCATCACCAACACGACTTTTCAGCAAAATGACAGTCGAAAGACCATCTGGATGCATCCTCGCTCCAAACACTGGCACCTTATCGACTATGTCCTAGTGCGTCAGAGGGACCACAGTGACGTCCTCCTCACCAGAGTGATGCCTAGCGCAGATTGCCACACTGACCACCGTCTTGTCCGCTGCAAACTCAGGCTCCACGTCAAGCCAAAACCCAAGAAATGGGGGCCCCCCAAGAAAAAGCCTGATGTTGTCAGCCTTCGGCGTGACGACGTGAAAGCTGCCTTTCAGACAGATTTACAGCGCAGGCTCAAAGACACAGCGGACCCAGCAGACTCCTCCCCTGAAACACTTTGGGAACAACTGAAAACTGCTATTGCAAAATGCTCTGCAGAAGTCCTGGGTTTCGCTAGAAAGAAGAACAAAGACTGGTTTGACGAGAACGATGTAGAGATCCAGGAACACCTAGCAAACAAAAGAGCCGCCCATCAGGCCCACCTAGCCCAGCCTTCCTGCCCTGTGAAGAAGTCTGCCTTCCGCCTCGTCTGCAGCAGTCTCCAGCGCAAGCTCAGAGATCTCCAGAATGAGTGGTGGACCAGACTTGCACAGAGGACCCAGCTTTGCGCTGACAATGGTGACTACAGGGGCTTCTTCGAAGCACTGAAAGCAGTGTATGGCCCCATACACCTAGTACAAAGTCCCCTGCGAAGCGCGAATGGCCAGGCACTCCTCACAGATAATACTCCATCTTGAACCGCTGGTCGGAGTACTTTCAGAGCCTCTTCAGCGCTGAGCGCACTGTCCAAGAAGCAGTCGTCCTTCAAATCCCACAACTACCAGTAAAGGTTGAATTGGACGAACCGCCCACCGCTGAAGAGACCCTCACAGCCATCCACCAGCTCAAGACTGGCAAAGCAGCAGGCATTGATGGAATACCACCAGAGATCTGGAAACATGGAGGCACAACACTGCAAAACAAGCTCCATGACCTCTTTCTCTGCTGCTGGGAGGAAGGAACACTACCAAAGGATCTCCGTGATGCTGTCGTTATCACCCTGTACAAGAACAAAGGCGAGAAGTCAGACTGTTCCAACTATCGGGAAATTACCCTTCTGTCCATTGCTGGGAAAATTCTTGCAAGGCTGCTCCTGAATCGGCTGGTACCTGCCATCTCTGAAGACCAACTCCCAGAGGGCCAGTGTGGCTTCAGAGCAAACAGGAGCACCACCGATATGGTCCTTGTGCTGAGACAGCTTCAGGAGAAGTGCCGCGAGCAGAACAAAGGGCTGTACGTAACGTTTGTCGACCTAACAAAAGCCTTCGACACTGTGAGCAGGCAAGGCATGTGGCAGATCCTGGAGCGACTTGGCTGTCGCCCAAAGTTCCTCAGCATGATGTCCAGCTACTTGAGGACCAGCAAGGCCAGGTCAGACTCAACAATGTTCTCTCAGAACCATTCCCTATTCTCAACGGCGTAAAGCAGGGCTGCGTGCTGGCACCGACCCTCTTCACCATCTTTTTTAGCATGATGTTGAAGCAGGCCACAGTAGACCTCGATGATGAGGATGCAGTGTACATCAGGTATCGTCTCGATGGCAGCCTGTTCAACCTCAGACGACTGCAGGCCCACACGAAAACCCTAGACCAACTGATTCGTGAGCTGCTTTTTGCCGATGACGCTGCCCTCGTTGCACACACAGAGAGAGCCCTGCAGCGCATCACGTCCTGCTTCGCAGACGCTGCCCAGCTCTTTGGACTCGAGGTCAGTCTGAAAAAGACAGAGGTCCTCCATCAGCCAGCACCCAAGACAGTGTATCGCCCTCCTCACATCACCATTGGCGAGTCTGAACTAAAGTCAGTGCACCAGTTTACTTACCTTGGCTGCATTATCACGTCGGACGCCAAGCTGGACAGGGAGCTTGACAGCAGGCTGGCAAAGCGAACAGCGCTTTCGGGCGACTTTTCAAGCGGGTGTGGCACAATCAACAGCTGAAAACAGGCACCAAGATCAGCGTGTACAGAGCTGTGGTCCTCACCACCCTGCTTTATGGTTCCGAGTCCTGGGCCCTCTACCGCAGCCAACTACGACTCCTCGAACGTTTCCACCAGCGCTGCCTGCGTACCATCCTGGGCATTCACTGGAGTGACTATGTCACCAACGTCGAAGTCCTCGAACAGGCTGAAACTGTGAGCATCGAGCCCTTGCTGCTGCGGACACAGCTCCGCTCGGCGGGGCATGTCTCCAGGATGGAGGATCATCGCCTACCAAAGATCACCCTGTTCGGCGAGCTTGCTACTGGACACCGTGACAGAGGGGCACCAAAGAAGAGATACAAAGACTGTCTCAAGAAGTCACTTAGTGCCTGCCAAATCGACCACCACCAGTGGTCCTCGCGTGTTGTGGACCGTGACACCTGGCGCTCCACCATTTACAAGGCAGCTGTCTCCTTTGAGGACTCTCACAGAGCTAGCCTTAAGGACAAGCGGCTCAGGAGAAAAAAAACAGAGATGCCTCAACTCAGAACCCTGGCCATACCTTCCCCTGCAGCCACTGCGGTCGAACCTGCCTGTCCCGGATTGGCCTCCGCAGCCACGAACAAGCCTGCAGACGTCCTTGGCAACTCCTATAAAATCTTCGTTCGTGAAGTCAAGCCAAGAGAGTGTAGTTTACTGTGTTCTTTCTGTATATGTGTCCTCTGTGTGTGTGTGTGTGTGTGTGTGTGTGTGTGTGTGTGTATGTTTATGTGTTTGTGTGTGTGTGTTTGTGTGTATGTGTGTTTGTGTGTGTGTGTTTGTGTGTGTGTTTGTGTGTGTATTCATGTGTGTCTGTTCGTGTGTATGTGTGTGTGTGTACGTGTATGTGTATGCGTGTATGTGTGCGTGTGTGTATGGGGGGTGGGTGGGTGTGAGGTGTGCGTGTGTGTGTGTACAGATTTCGTCTAGTCAAGACTGACACATCTGCTTATAATAGAACGGTGCCTGACCTTGTACTGTGTGTAAACATATTCGGAGTATACATAAGACGGCAGTCACCTTTTCAGAAATTGTACTTGCAGTAAAATAATATTAAACAAGACCCGTCAGCTTACTCGCTATGAGAGAGCTAACAAAAAAAGTTGACTAATACTTGTAAACGGGGGTTAAGCCTGGCGTCCGAAACTATTGAGGATCTGACCTGTGTCCACTTTTAAAAATCTAGGCTCCTGAGAATCTTAGTCTATGTAAAAACCCACATACTCAGCATAAGGCAGTCAGATACTGAGGGTTTTAGTCTGTAATCAAAATCAACTTCCTGGTTCAGTGTGTACAGTAGAGATATAAGGATGGAGAATACAACAGATTTTTTTGACGACGTCAATTTTCCAGTGTTTTTGATCACAAATCGCTCATCTAATGACGCACCCCGTTTTTTTAGGTTTCTGCTTATTTTTTTCAGTAAAATAAAGGTTTCCAAATTCAATGTCATTAAAATTAATATTTTTTATTATAAAATGAATCAAGACGAATTACTTCTTCTAAATGATATCAATGCTGTAGAAAACAAAGACTTAGACTCGAAAAAACAGCGCCTTCTTTCTGTAGTTGTGTCAGGCAAATCAAAGACTTATCTCGGAAAACAATACATGACAGAGGATATTGAATCTCTCACCGCTGACGAGCTAATCAAGCTTCATTCTAAATATGAAAACCACATTGCTTCACTAATGACACGTGATTTGAGTCGATCTCTTGTATGCCTATACACAAAAGCAGTGAGTTACTTTCTACCTGTGGATAGTGACAGCCTATCACACGACCTTGAAAGCAATCCTATTGTTTCAAGTTCAATTGGCAAATTAGCATGTGTCATGTTTTACAAGTTTGGAAATTACCTTGCACCTGTCGTAACATTACTAGTTACTGGGAGCCATATTGATTTCTCAAAAATAAATTTTACTGCAGAAGAAAATGGACGAAACCCAGACGACTCCACAACCGAACCCCAATCCAGTTTTGACGCAGGTTCAAACTGTGACTAAGGCTAAAAGTCCAGGCAGGGTTGAGGCTGGAAAAAAATTAGCCGAATATAATAGGCAAAAAAAATTACAGCTTAAGGCACAAACAGAAAAGACTCATGTAACTGATCCACCGTCAGGATCGTCAGGACCTGTGTCAATACCGTCAGGGCCGTCACTCTCTCATCAAAGTGAGAGACAAACAACTAAGTCTGACCCTGACCCCGAACATCAATCAACAAAATATATAATTGCCGGATTTGTTGTCGGATTTGGTTACGTAGGTTATCAATTATACAAAAAAAACAAACCACAGACTCGTACAGTGACCAAAAAATCAGACACTCCAAAAACAAAACCAGAAGTCGCCACATTACCAGTAACACCCAAAGCCGTTGACCCATTTTATATGCAGTAAATAAAAATATTATTTTAATTTTTCTTGCCTAAGAAATGAATGACACAAAGAACTTGATGAACCTTGTCTATCACTCTGCCGTAATCAGTGGATTAGCAGTAGCTTATTCTATGCTGGGGAAAAGTCTACTCAAAATGAAATCAGCAGACCTCAGTAGACTCGATTTCGAAGACAGTGCTAAGCTAATTGTAGTCGTTACAGCGTCGATTGCGACAAAAGATTTTCTTGTCAAGCAGGGAATTATTCCAGAAAATGTTTCTATGTAAATAAAAATAATATGGCGACGATAGCTATTATGATTGGTGGGGCAGTTGTTAATGCTCTGGCATTTAGTGGCTCTAATTATCTCTTTTCAAAAATGGGTAGAGAAGAATCAGCAGAAGAAATGAAACGTCACAATGAGGCAACAGAAAAACTTGCTCAAGCCCAGCAGGAATATGAAAAGAATAGAATTGAGAAACTTGATTTCATCAATGAAAAACTCAGGCTTGAAGGCCACGCACAACATACGTTTTCAAATACAGACGAAGCAATCAGGGAATACTATCTTGTCACAGGTGAAGACATGTCTATCCCGAAACCGAAACTAAGTGACTATTACAAACCAAGCACACAACAAAGAAATGGAGAGATAATTTTTGTTCTAGTGGGAATGACATTTGTTTATTTTACTGGAGTTTTTATTGCTAGAAAAAATGGCAGCCGAAAATAAACTATCGAAAATATATTACTCTCCATCAGGCTATTGGAAAGGAGCAACAGCTATTCAGAAATTACATGCCGCTGTGGGCGGAGATATAACACTCAATCAGGTCAAACAATGGTTACAGAGACAAGCAATTTGGCAGATATATCTCCCTGCTCCAAGAAAGATATCTAGACCTCATTTTGAGAACGCAACACCAAATGACACACACCAAATGGACCTCCTGTTCTTACCACATGACACAATAAGAAAGAAACGATACAAGTATGCATTAACTGTCGTAGACATTGCTTCAAGGTATAAAGACGCTGAACCCATATCTGACAAAACAGCCAGTACAGTTGCTACTGCTTTATCAAAAATATATAGTCGAGGCCCCTTAAGATACCCCAGACTTGTACAAGTTGATGATGGATCTGAATTTAAGGGCGCAGTTAATCAGTTATTTGCTAAGCATGGCGTACTGGTCAGACGAGGCATTCCAGGTGTGCACAGATCACAGGCAATTGTAGAGAACTTTAACAAACAGTTGTCAGAGAGACTTTTCAGTTACCAGTATTCTAAGGAACTCATGCATGACACCCGGAACACTGAGTGGGTTAAGAGATTACCACATGTGATAAAAGCAATGAATAATGAAGGCCACCCTAAACCCGCTGATGCTATTAAATTGAAAACAATTACAGAGCCAAAAACAATGTCAACCCCACCTCCAGACACAAGCTTGTTTACTAAACAGGTGAGATATTTATATCAGCCAGGGGAGGCTGAGAACGACGACAGACGCAGGGCAACAGACCCCATCTGGTCAACGTCTGTACACAATATAAAAAAAATAATTCCCGGCGCAGACGCAACAATATATTACCTGTACGACCCTGCACCCCAGAGGGCATTTGTCAGAGAAGAATTACAGATTATTCCCCCAGACACCGTTACTCATTTCAGTAACTAAGTCGTCAATTAATTCATCAACCAGTTCATCACAAATATCTTCAGATAACTTGAGTCTGTAATGACCTGGTGCATAAGCTTTCTCTTTACTATGAAACACTCGTTTTGTGTCCCCAACTGCAAGTGACTTTTTGTGCGTTTGAATTATTTCAAGATTGTGTTTGTTTGATCTCAGTGACTTGTTTGGATAATCAGGCATTAGTGCACCATCTAACACTTGCTTGTAATGTTCATGACGAATGTCTTTATTTTTTATTGCTGTTTTTTTTATTCCTTTGGCTTTCGACTGACTACCTTTCTGGTGCAGTATAGAATACATTTTGGATCTCAGTCCAACATACTCAACTATAGGCACACCATTCAGTTCATCCTTAAACTTACCAGGCACTTTCTTGTTTTGTGTGCTAAACAGCGGGTGATCTTTAGGGTAGTCGGACGTGTCATACATGTGTAACTCTGTTTTCATGTCTTCATAAAAGTCTTCAGTAGGCACGTCTATTATCATAGAGTCAGTGTCAGTGTATAACAATCGACACTCAGGATATTTTGGTTTGAAGTAATCATAATAAAATTCAAGCATCAACAGTTTTGACAACTCAAGAATTGCCATACCAATGAATACTGGCTTGTCCAGTTTAACAATCTTTTTTTTGAGTGACACAGCATACAATGATGAATGAAATTCTTTGTACCCTGTGTACTGTGGCTTACCTGTAAGTTTAATTGCACCCGATTCAGTTGTGACCAGTCTCACATCTTTGCGGTGATGAGGATTTTCCATTGTCTTGCCAAAACAGGCATTGTTCATAAGCTTAAAGAAGTCTTTGTCAAATGCAGTGTTGCCGTCTCTGGCACGAAGGGTTGTGTTCTTCATTATGTAATCTTTCATGAAAGCACTCTGATCAAATTGAATTCCTCTGTGAACTTTCTTTAGTACTAACCCATGTCTGATGTAAAACTGCAGCAAGCGGTAGTGACAAACGTAATTGAATTTGTCATTTAGATTTGGCACAAGCTTAGTGTCTTCTTTTTTCCCTGTCATACTCATTTTCTCAACAGCTAATGGATAATCATTATGATAATCATGTAGATGGTGCGGGTACTCCAGGTCTACTTCAAAGATCCAACCCTTTGGATCGTTTCGATCAAGATTCATAATATTGTTTGTTAACCCTGACTCTGTTACATCATACTGTGACAAATCATACAGACAAAAGTTTTTCAAGGGCAATAATTCACACATTGCCCAGCCATACAAATTATTAGCATCAAGGTACGTAATGAATGACCTTGACCCCGGGCTTGAGGGGTCAAAGGTGTCCAGATATTTATTGTTGGCTCTGGCGTAGTTATTTGCTGCAATACTAATCCCTCCTCTCAATCCGCGTTCTACCATTTCACCCATCGTACGATCAGACAACAGGTCTATAGATATCTTACTGGATTTCAAAAATGCATCCCATGTCATGCCAGGACTAGTGATGTAACAGGCTGGGTCAAGTCTGTAGTGTAACAAACCCTTCTCACGGTAACTTTCAAATACGTCTGCTAGCAAGCAAACGTCAGCTTTCAAGTACTGATCGTGGTAGTCACCAATTGTCTGACACCCCAACTTCCCCCACGCATCAAGTGCATGTTGATATTCAGAGTCAGAAATACCTTTTCCAGTTAGTGTAGAATAAAATTTCTCTTTTGGTGGCAGTCTTGTTTCTTCAAACACAACCCACTCACTGATGTACTCATACGGATACACACCTTTCTTAACCAAGTCTGACTCAAAATATTTACTTGTTATTGGATACTCAGTCAGCCCTTCTGCCAGACTAGCCAATCCTAAAGACAAATGTTGCATGGAGTCATAAAATGCTAATTTATCTAACCTAAAAGTTAAGTATTTCTCAGTTGTCTGGGCAATACAACTTATGTTTTTGTACGACTCATCCACAGCCTGCATGATGATGTGTGAATCATATCCTTTGAGATTGTGAAAAAAGATTGGTAACTTGTATGTCTTAGGATCTATTTTTAATTTCAAGTTACAATCACCATGTGCAGCACCTCTGTAATGCCCAGTTATGTGATCGTGGTCACGAACTTTATCACATCCTAAAGGCTGTTCACAAATCCAACACGTCTCAGCTGTATCAAATTTCAGTTTGTCTTCTTCTGTCATCACCAAAGGCATCTGACATGTTGTGAGATACTGTACTACCTGACTATACAGATGTCTCATTTCTGTTAAAAACAGACAAGATGCATTTTCACCCCTGTAGATAACAGGTTCTGAATGAAGACCGTCTGACCTAACAATAATGTATCCAAAAGAACACACCACTTGGTCACTCAGTTTTATAGTCTTTGGTAATGTCTCTGGAACATGACCTTCATACGGAACAACCAGTGATTCAAAATCTGCATACACTACAAACGGCAGCTTTTGTTGATTCCCATAGTTTTTAAAATACACTTGACTACCAGGTTCTGGATACTTAAGTACAGTTTGTATGTCATCAGCTGACCTACAATGCAGGACGTGTTTATGTGCCACTGCAATAGAAGAAAATCTTTGTAAACATCTCTTACACACTTCCTGTTTACCATTATGTTTTGATACATGATTATGAATTAGTCGTGACATACTCCTGATAATTGTGTAGTGGAAGTTATCACCAGAGCTTATTAATAACATGTCGACATGTTTATCTTCTGACTGCCCATATGTTGGGGCAATTGGAGATACTCTTATTGGTTGTAACTTGTTCTCAGATTCATTATCCCACACAAACACATTCACGGATATACCAGGATTTAGTTTTTCAAACAAATCTATGTCCTCTATTTTGACAGGGAACTCAATGCCACTAAAAACGAGTTCGTTTACAAATTTGGTGTAGTTAGATGCACGTTCAGGCTTTGATTTTACAAAGTGTAGTTTAGCAAGCACACACCACATGAAACAATAGTTGTCATTGTTCTGTATATTAACAACAGCCTTTTTGTTTGCAACCTCTGTTGGCAGTGGTATCCATGCTTTACCTAATATAGGATGATACCTAGACTGCTTTAATTGCAGTTCATGTACATGTCCTTCGTGCCAACCAGATCCTTTCATTTTTGCACTGTCAATTGCCTGTAGAAAGTCTGGTAATAGTCTGTCTCTAAACACATTCTCTAATTCTCTTCTTGTGTTAACTGTGTGTTGTCTTGTTGATATATACGATACAATCACCTCACCGTCTACTCTAGTAAATTCGATTTTCGCAACAATCTGAATCTTCACACTGCCTGTAAGAAGATTTTGTTGTATGACAGAAAAAGAGTTTTCTATTGATTCGTAAACATTATTAGTATTGGATATAGGTAAGTTTGTTGTGTGAAACACGTTTCTTAAACCAGATGAGCCAGGGTTTGATGGGCCAGGGCTTTGAGCATTGTCCGTCATTTTTATTTGTCCGACAAAATAATAAAATAAAAAATATTAACGTTAACTCTGCTGGCTCACCTTGTGTAATACCACTTTATTAACTGTAACACTGTCAATATAAACATTTAGTTTGCGTAGTTGTTTAAATATGCTATAACAAACTTCCCCTAACCAGCCATAGTTGGTATCATCAACTTTAAAAGTAGGTGTCTTTAAATCAACTGTCATGTGCTCCACATTTGGATGCTCATCGACATAATCCAAAGTCACACTATATGTAACATATATTTCTGATGGTGCTGAAAGGCTTATGTAAGTCTGTTTGGGTGTTATTAAGTCAGTAAAGTGCATAACATCTTTGAAAAGGTGTGTGAGATCAAGCACCTGTATGATTTGTCCGTCTGTCATTTTTATTGGACAAACAAAAGAATAAATTAATTTACATCAATTTACTAACCCATAACCTGTGGGCTGATCTGTCTTTAAAATGAGCTTTAGATGCTTAGTTGATTTCAGTTTATTTTTTACATCATCTCGTTCATGCTTATTTGGGATGACATCATTCTCTCTGAGACAGTCTTCAAAGCTGTCACGATCCTTACAGTAAAACAAACAGATAAACTTTAACTGTTCTCGAAAATCTTTCAGTACAGCATTATATTTCTGAGTGAGAATCCATACACTTACATTTGCGTGTCTACCACTGAAGGCAAGTTCTGATAGAGTGTTTCTCTTTTTGACAATGTCTTTCTCTGCAGAACAGTCATCAACAATAAACAATGTTGACTGTCCTTCAAATTGCTTGTAAAAATATTGTAGGTAGTCATTCAGTTTTTTCTCAGGGTCGACTAAGTATATGTTGCTGTCAGTCCAAATGAATAAACGGTTGTGATAAGCTTTGTTGTGTTTTATTGTAGGACAAAATATTACAATGTTTTCAAAATGGTGGATGTATCTTGTTTGTAAGAGGTTAAGTACAAATTCAGTTTTCCCACACCCTGTGGCGCCACAAAATAATCCACAGTGTGGGTCGAGTGTCATTAAGCTCAGGTTCATTTTAATACACAATATAATTTTAATATATGTGTCCACTCAGTCTGCTTTCTGCAATATTGAGTTGTGCGTCATATATCAGGTACAAATATATGTTTATGGGTGCAGCAGTTTCAACCTTCTTTTGTATCTGAATTGTTATTCCATCACTACCATTCTCGACAGTTCGTCCTGACCCATGAAGATAGTCGTCATCTGTACTACGAAGATCTAGCCACAGTGCATATTTGTTTGTAAGGTATTGTCCAATCCTAACATCATACAGATGTAGATCTTTGCACGCAATGTTTGCAGGTTTATCTCTAATCCTTCCACCCGCAAAATACTTTGTGGTTTCGTCATAGTGTTGATAAGGTAACATTCCTGAAGCGTACACTTGATTAGGGCGGCCTTCAATTGTGCAGGACAAATGTGTAATCTTAGGATTGTAGAATTTTTCTGAATCCCTTTTGTATGGACTCACCGGTTCAACAAACAACATAAGAATACCTTTCAGTGACCTGGCTGGTGTGTTCAAGTTTATGTTCCACATTGGGTCACTCTTGTCTTTGGGTATTAAACTATGTCTAATCACACGGTCATAATAAATTGGAAGTCTTGACTGATACTGATTTTGAATGAGTCTGGCTAGTTCAGTGTGTGTAACAATTTCATATTCCAAGGAAATGTTAGAGATCTTATATGTTGCATCTGTGGCAGATGATTTTATAACTTTGGAGTAGTCATTGAAAGTTAGTTCAAAGCTCAGACGGTCATTCAGTGCCCCTTGATAATAAGGCAAATGTGCTGTTAGGATTTCAAACTCAAGTGGAATGTAAAATCTGGTTCCATATGTTTCTGCTATAATAACTTCCTTTGGTACCCCAGTAGTTGTTTTGTCTCCAGCATTGATTCGAAGTTTACCAACATTATCAGACTGTATGCCTTGGTAAACACGGTCTTCTCGTTCTTCTCTTGTGAGCCAAAGATCTTTGTAACAGTAGAACACATCTGAGTCATCAAGACTAAACACTTCCTGTCCTTCAAGTTTTACTTTAATAGTTCTAACAATTGCTCTGCCAAGATTGTCAACCAGTGTTCTGTTTACGTCTGCGTCTGATGATAGTTCAATATTAAATGCAAGGCGTGCAGTGCCAGGAACAATAACGTCACTGGGTCCTAGGTTTGGAAACTTGACTGTAAGTGTTTGGTTCTGGTCTATGGTACTTGGATTGTTTGTGATGACGATTGATTGTCTTATGCCCTTAACACCCAGGGGTTCACGTAGTTTTCTGTATGGGTCTAACTTTGATCCGTAAGACTGTGTCATTTTTATTATGCACAATAAAAAATAATAAATTAATAAAACAATGGCAGCGGGAGGATTTAATCATGAAGATTTTGAAATGGATGACATGCATGTCTCAGATACCAGTATCACAGATATGACTGGAATGGTAACTAGTTCTAGTATGCATCACGAACTGCTAAAAGACAAAGTAAACTCATTTTATGACAGTGTTGGAGCGCGCCCAGATGTCTTGGATCCTAACCAGTTTGAATATGATAAAGGGAACTTATTTGTAAATACGGACAGAGGGAAAATATATCTAACACATAAAAATAATCCTTCTAAGTTTAGAGCTTTAAGTACAATTAAAGGTGAAGTCGGTGGTAACTCTGGGTTGGCAAGGTACCTTGGAATTGGAGGGTCTCCCGTTCCCCCAAGACTGGTTAGTGCTCTTCACGACACGCAAACAAAGTTGCCAACAGGGCAAGAGATTGAAATGGCACCAGTAACAAGCCTACCAGAAATAGCAAACACTGTGATACAAGAAACCTCATTTACTGAAGGGCAAATAAATGACGCTTTGAAAACAATAGATGATCCACCTTTGTCAATGAGGGAGATTATGGGATTGGATAAATCACTGCAGACAATAAGAGGTGAGATGGTCAATAATCTTGCCAAACTGGGAGAACTTGATAAACACATTGAACGTGAAAAAGAGAAACTGGCTACGGCAGACAATGGGAATCTTGACACAGAAATGAAAGAAAGAATTCAACACAGATTAAATGATTTGCAGATAGAAAGATCAGCGAGGTTAGAAGCGATTAGTATTGGAAGACAAAAACTAAAATCACAGGTCAACAGAATTAGAGAAACTATTCAAAAAATACTTCACGAAGACACTACTCTGGCTGAGAGACTAAAAACACTTTTCAGAGAACAGGGTATCACAATTGCCAGTTTAATTACAGCTCTGGGGTTTATTATCAGTACAGTTGTGTTGGCTGTCTCCGGCAGTGGTGGTGGTGGTCCAGCCCCAGCACCGGGCCCACCGGCTCCCACAGATCCAAAAGATTTACAGACGTGGGTAAAGAAACAGTTGTCTCACATATCAGACTTGCTTAAGAAATTGGCTCTGAAAGCAGTGGACGCTTTGCCTGGCATAATTGGTACTGTTGTCAGCTGGTTGATTAGTACAGCGGCAAAGGTAGTTGGGTTTATGGCAGAGCATGTGTGGGTCTTTTTGGTTACAGTAGGAGGGTTGATGGTGGGTTATTTAATGAAACAGATAAAGAAGTAATACTCCTAATCCAGTGAGGCCTATTACCAATGCAGTTCTTTCCGACTCATGTGTGTCAGGGGTTGGTGTTGACTGTACTGGTTGTATGAGTGTCGGTGTTGGGGCTGGGGCCGGGGCCGGGGCCGGGGGTGTTACCGTCTGTAATGATTTTAAGGGCTGAACATGTGTGGTTGTGGCCCCTAAGTTTACAGATTGATTGAAACCTAGTTTTTGACCAACACCTGCAACAATGATTTCATTATTATAATTTGTTATTGTTCCCATTTGGAGTTGAAGGTCAGATGGTAACATGTATAACCCGATGCCAACTACAAAGTCAACTTTTGATCTGGCATATCTGAGTACGTCTTGGTAGCGTTGTATGCTTGATGGGAGATCAACTGATGAATTTACTGAATCTTCAAGATTTGCAAGAAACTGTTTTTGTGCTTCAAACTTTCCACTTCCATTCAAAATGTTTGATTTTGTTAATGATTGTGCTCCTAGTATACACCAGACATATGTTCTGATAGACTCATTTACGCGCTCAACTCCTGCTTGAGTAAACCCGTCAGATTTATCTAAGACAAATGTGGTCCACGCATTAGTCTGCTTCTGCTCTATTGATCCTATCCAGACTTCAGATTTTGATGAGAATGAAGTGTAACCAGGGTAATAATCTTGTGGGTATTGTCTGTGACTAAAAGCGTAATACAATGTACCCATGCCATGGTGATCATCAAGTTTTTGTGTGAAGTCATACTTTGTACTGATATTAAACTCATTACAGATGCGTTCAAATGCTTTCATATCCATAGGGTTATTAAACCTGTTGAAACTGGATTCAGTGGGCAGTGGTGTATGAAGTTCTGACAGTATACGTCTAAGCTGGTAATAAACATGAAAATGATACACAGATCTAATCAGTTTGTTTGAGTGATTCAAGTGGTCTGTAAATGAAACACCACAGCCTGTAGTTGAACATAGTATTGCAAAGTTGAGTTGGTTTTGAAACATCTGTAGTGGGCTTGAAGACCACTTTCTTGCAGTAGAGTCATCTGTTATTGGAGGGTTTATGTAATGGTCAAATGGATTCGGTACTTTCACTTGAAATAAATCTTGTACGCTTGCGTCAGACACAGCTATGTCAAGCTGATTTAGTTGAATTATTTTCTGTTCATAAGTAGGTGCAACATTATATTTGGCATTCACATTGAATTGAAATGCGTTTGTAGTGGTGATGGTTGGTGATTTAAATTCCATCCTTTTTTATATGAGATAATAAAAATGTTTATTACCTTAACAAATCTTGACACAAGCAAACCAGTGTGGTTAACTAATGGGATTGATAATCGGGATGGTAGCAAGGCTGCAGCTATCCATGAATTGTTCTACACAGTAAAATGGTTTAATGTAGAAGATAATATATATAATAAAGTAATTTTTGATGGTAAGACTGAAGCTATACCACCTGGGTATTATGACTTTTGTACTATAGCTGAATGGTTTCAAAGTAATTTTAAAATTAAAGCAACTTTAAATCCAGCTAACCTACTTGTTACATTAGAATTTTTGACACAAAATTGGTTAAGGATCTCAGATAGATTTGCATATTTACTTGGATTTTATATTGATGAAGATTGGTGGAGAACAGATGATTTAGATGAATTTAAGTTTGGTATTATAACAATGAAGATCAAAAAACTAAAAATAACTGGAAAACGTCCTGTCAATTTGTCAGTACACACAGTGCTAAATGTTTATTTGAAAGAACTAAACACATCTGAGAATGTTCACAATGGAAAGCCTTCAACTTTGTTGAGATGCTTACCTACTGGAACTGCTCCGTATTGTGAAAGTGTAGTTGTTAGATTTCCTAATTTGCAGTTTAAGAAATTAGGTTCTAGTTTCTTTGAGTCACTGAGTATATCTGTAACTAATCAGGATGACAAACCAGTTCTTATGCATGATTTTAGTGTTGTGTTGGAAATTAAATAATTTTATTTTTGTTTATAAAAAAATGAGTGGTCTTGGTCCAAAGCGAACAATCATACCAGTTGCGTGTCCGGTTACAGAGTTGAAAGATTTGGCAGACGTACAGGATTTTGAGAAGGAAGGAGAAATTGGAGAAATATATGGTTTTGAACTTGATTCCTTTGGCATGTACAAGAGGAAAGTAATTGTTGACATGAAAGACGGTGAAAAACAGATTCCTAAACTTGGTCAGCTACGTGATGTTACTGTACCTACTCCACCCGTAAATAATGCGCCTTACAACTTAATACATGTGGGAAATAAGTGGGTGGTTTCACCTGTACCTGTTCCACCGCCCACAATTGACTGGGACATAAAGTTGGAATTTATTAGTCCTTATGTATACACTGATGATGAAGGCGCCTTAGTGTTTAGGAAAGTTGTTAATTCTGGGCCGCTTATTGTAAGCCTTGTTCCAAGCTTTGCCCCAGACAACAATAGCAGAGAAAAACTGAAAGTTGAAAATTATGAGAAACGGCGGTATCTTCTTACAACTAGAAAGGGTAGATCAGATACTTCTGTTGTGTTTATGCCAGCAAGCTTAGTCATGGCTAGAGAAGTGACAATAGTATTTGAAATTATCATGAAATCTGTTGCTACTGCTAAAGAGGCTCAAATTGCACAAGGAATTAAACTTACATGGGATGAAACAGTAACAGAATCATCAAAGGTCTTTATTGCTATTACAAAAAATAATGATGTTATTAATGTTTCGAGCAGCGTTCCAGCTGTCAAGGTGGTGGTCGACAAAACAACTTTTGTTCGTCTAACTTACATAAACCTTGAACACATTGATCTTGTTGCATTTTATTATGCCAGCAAATTGTATACTTTTGAAGAGTTGCAAAATGTAATTGCTGATTAAATAAAAAAAAATATTTGTCAATAAAAAAAAATGGTAAACTTCTATCCGCAACTACCAACGCTTGATCCGACTGAAACAAATGTGACGACTAAAACAACACTTGCACCTGATCCACATATGCCAATTGCTTCAGATAAAACATTACAGGCAGATGCATTCAGATTAAATAATATTACAGAATCTTTGAAATATTTGGAGAGTGAGGAGGCGAAATACTCACGGTGCAAAAGGAGGTATAAGTCAGTATTTAATTCTGTTCAAAACACTTCTATGGCTATTGGTGCAGTTTCAGCTTCATGTTCTGTAGGGGGTATCGTTCTGTTCGCCACAGGAATTGGGAGTTTGGCTGGAATAGCAGTTGAGGCTGTTAGCGTTGCTACATGCCTGGCTTGCTTTGGTTTGGAAGCCTTGAACAAGAGGTTTCACACGAAATTACAGAAACATGAAGCATTGAGTACGCTTGCTGGTGCAAAGCTGAGCAGTATGAAACTTATTATCAGTAAGGCATTGAACGATAATTTTATTGATGACGAGGAATTTAAGCGGGTCCAGGATGATTTAAATAATTACAAAAAACAGAAGTCTGAAATACAGAATAAAATGCGTAGTCAATCTCCCGTCAATGTTGAAGAACTGAAGGCCAGTTTTTTAGCAGAGGGAAAAAGGATAGGGGTACAGGAAACCACAGAAAAACTACACAATCTTTTAAACAAATAAAAATCAGATTTGGTAATCGTTTATTAATGACATACACTTCACAGAAAAATGACATGCCACCTAACTATTTAACCCCATCAGCACCATCAGCACCACCTGACTATTACTAAAAAAAAGTTTTTTCATTGTCCTTGTATCTTGACAAATCTGTCCGAGTAAGTTGTGACTTAAGTCAAGAACTTACATTTTGTTAGTTTAAGTTCTTATAAGTTCTTGACTTAAGTCACTTAATAACTAATTATAGGTTCTTAAAAGGTTACCTGTAAAGTTATCTGTCAGTTATAAGTGACTTTGGAAAATTTGTTAACAAGTATCTGCAGGTAACTTAAATAATTTGTTATCAAGTGCATATAGCAATGTTTTTTTTTTGTGTGTGTGTGTGTGGTTATTATTTAAATAACTGTTTTTTTTTTTTTTTTTTTTTTTGGGGGGGGGGGGGGGGGGGGGTATTGGCACAGAGGCAATGAAAAAAAAATGTTTTTGGAATCTTATATTTTATATCTCTAACACACATATATACACGCACGCACACATGCACTCACACAGGCACACACACATACACACAAACACTCACACGCACACACGCATACGCACGCATACACACATACATACACACGCATACACACAAACACTCACACGCACACACGCATACGCACACATGCATACACACACATACATACACACGCATACATACACACATACACGCACACACGCATACGCACACATGCATACACACACACACACTCATACACGCATACATACACTCACACACACACACGCATACGCACACATGCATACACACACACACACTCATACACGCATACATACACTCACACGCACACACGCATACGCACACATGCATACACACACACACACTCATACACGCATACATACACTCACACGCACACACGCATACGCACACATGCATACACACACACACACTCATACACGCATGCACGCACACATACACGCACTCACACATACGCACACATGCATACACACACACACACTCATACACGCATGCACGCACACACACGCACACACACATACAGACTCACACACTCACACGCATAGACAGACAGACAAACAAACACAAAATCTTTATTCTGCATGAATATTGTAGACTCGTCCGCAAAACACCGCGGGCCGTATGACACGCGAAACACCGACTGTGTACTCAAATCGACACTGTGCACTTCGTCCCGTCACTAAGGCTCTACGTCATGTGTTTACGTTAGATACCTGTCCCCAGTGGGGGACGAATCGCTAAGGACATACGTCATGTGTTTACGTTAGATACCTGTCCCCAGTGGGGGACGAATCGCTAAGGACATACGTCATGTGTTTACGTTAGATACCTGTCCCCAGTGGGGGACGAATCGCTAAGGACATACGTCATGTGTTTACGTTAGATACCTGTCCCCAGTGGGGGACGAATCGCTAAGGACATACGTCATGTGTTTACGTTAGATACCTGTCCCCAGTGGGGGACGAATCGCTAAGGACATACGTCATGTGTTTACGTTAGATACCTGTCCCCAGTGGGGGACGAATCGCTAAGGACATACGTCATGTGTTTACGTTAGATACCTGTCCCCAGTGGGGGACGAATCGCTAAGGACATACGTCATGTGTTTACGTTAGATACCTGTCCCCAGTGGGGGACGAATCGCTAAGGACATACGTCATGTGTTTACGTTAGATACCACGATATGAAGGCTTGACCAGGGCGCTGAGTGATTTATAAATCAATTATTCAGATACAATGCAAAAAAACACATTTCTTTGACAGCGTGCTACAAGTGGGCTGACCAGGGTGCCGTTTTGTAAATCAATTATTCAGATACAAAGCCAAAATCATTTTTCTTTGCCAGTGTGCTACAGGTATACCCCACCGTCTGTCTTGTTACTAAAACCTATGTAAAATCCGTTTTCAATTCACTTGCAAAAAGCAAGCTACTTGCATGAGCGCGGCGAAAACACCTCACACTTGGTCCATAACATTTGGGATAATACAAACATAAAAAGCATGGTTACGGGCCGTTAAGGCCACGCCAGAGCCTTTGTGCAACGTGACAACACAAACAACAAATAAGATTATGGTCCTCCAGAGCCTTTTTGTTCAATTTCAGTTCTGAACAAGGTTACGGACCGTTTAAAACAAAAGGTTACGAGCATTTAAAGCCGCGCCAGAGCCTTTGTTTTAAACAGCAATATTATGGTTCTTTTGGTCGTGCCAAAAACTTTTGTTCAATTTCAGTACCGAACAAGTTTATGAACCGTTCAAAACAGTAGGTTACGGGCCTTTTAAGCCACGCCAGAGCCTTTGCACAAACAAAACAAACAATAAACAAGGTTACAGACCAGCGTCAGGGGTTTTTCCAAAAATCGGCTATTTCCCGTATTTTCAGCATTTGTTCAATTTGCTCCCGCAAACTAAACACCTTTTGGAAAGACAGTGCAAGAAAATGAAATTTGGGGTACCCTCGTAGCAGCCTGGCTAGAACACACAACCGATGAGCATACGACTTGGAAATTTTTACGTTTACTTTTAGCCAATCTGGCCAGTTCAATTTAGTTTGTTTTCGTATTTTCTGTATTTTAAGGATTTCAGCACCTTGGATTAGCCACTCTCCATAGCAGATTGAAGCTGAAATGTTTAGGCGTTTGGTTTCCTGAAGTATTTTGTAGCCATCTTCCAAATTCTTTTTTAACATGTCTAAAGTAAATATGGTCAAATCGCAATGTTCTACTCTACTGCACGCAGGCGACTTGCCATCAGAAAGATTTTGTCTAAAGAACAAATCTAGTTCTTTTGGTTCTTTATTTGTCTTTTGTTTTTTCGAACCACTGTTGAGTATATCACTCAAATTTCCAAGTGGTTTCCCCGGTTTTTCAAGCCAAAATTCCGGAGTTTTGTTCAAAACGGAATGAATGAAAGCGGTCATTTTTTCATGGTATTCACCATGAGATCGCAAGATTGTCACCTCTTCCTGAGTCCAATTCATTTTTGAAATGAGCGAATGATAGTTAGCGTAGCCTGGGCAAATAAAACTAGACCGGTCTGGTTAACTATTGAACACTCCGTAAGACTTAGCGCAATGCAGACTCAGTACCGCGAGACCTGTCTTGTTTCTAAATGTGACAAATCAGTTAAATAGGCAATGAACTATCGATCTTACCGTCGTATATATTCGCAAGATTTATCAATCACTGAATATCACCTCTGAGAATCAAGTCAGTCCTCAAAACACGTCCCGTCTCCTACAAAGCCGCTTAACAGAAAGAAACTCGACCCGCTTGGTGTTTACAAACTAACACGTGACCGTTGCCAGGAGCCTTCGACGGTGAGAGCGCGTTTATGACTAAGGGAAGTAACTGTGTTTGTCGTTTTGCTTTATAACCAAACGTTACATCCCTTTTGTCTGTGCTATCGGAAATACCTGTAATTGGCTAAGTAATCAATAAACTACGCATTGCAAAATGAACACACTTACATAATCGATGGATTAATTAGCTCAGGTGTTAATTTTGCTTTAGTCATGAATGACATTAATTTTGGAAACCTTTATTTTACTGAAAAAAAATAAGCAGAAACCTAAAAAAACGGGGTGCGTCATTAGATGAGCGATTTGTGATCAAAAACACTGGAAAATTGACGTCGTCAAAAAAATCTGTTGTATTCTCCATCCTTATATCTCTACAGTAGCCATGAATGCAGAGCTGCAATGGTAAGGTTCATAAACATCGCCATGGTCGCGATTTTTTAAATTAACAGTGTATGATTATGTGTTCACAGAGACAATAGTTATAGAGATAGAACAATAGAGATCCGTAAGATAATCAGATCAATAAGGCCGCATCGGTCATGCTCGTCTGTTTTTTTTTAAATCAAAGAGTTGATTCAGTAATAACGGGGGCGTAATGGGGGTCAAACATTTTATTATTAAAAATGACGTAATTTAATGACCGATGCGGCATTATTGAATTCATTGTCTTTCGGATCTCTATTATTCTATCTCTCCACACCACCACCACCACCACCCACCCACCCATACACACACACACCCACACACACACACCCACACACACACACACACACACTGCGCTTTGCGCCAAAATGACGTTCAACAGCAAGGTTAGAGTGGCGAGACGTGACGTCATTTTTATCTTGTTACTTCTTTGCCGGATCGTGATTCCCGCCAGCCTGTTATGTCTTTTGCATTCTACGGAACACGCTCTGGCCAGCCCCATCCTAAAGTCTACCCTTTTTTCAATACGGTAGACAATGATGTTTTCCCCTCCGCAGGTGCACATTTGCATGGAAAACATCTTACAGAGAAAATATGATCTTGTCATCTTCTGAGATAAACGTCATTTTTTTTAAGCTAATATTGTAATTTTACGTATGAGTGGAGCAGGAAAGGTAGTTTTTCATCTGATTTCCAAACTTTGAAATTTATTAGCTCACAATTTGATCCTACGTTACCCAAGAGATGGGACGAACCGCAAGCAAAAGTGAGTCTCTGTTCCTGGTAAGTGGTCATCCCTCTCGTGTCTGCCGGCGTCCGTAGTAAACTTTAAAGTTATTCTCCCCAGGTTCAAGCATCTCAACACAGTCGGAAAACTGTCTTCAACAGATACTGCTGACAGTATTATGTATGAGTCCTTTGTGTACTAACCTAGAGCTTTATGATGTAAATACAATGCCAAATGTCGAAATTCATCATTTGGTGAGTGTGTTGTTTTTGTACCCGAGAGCGCAAATTATCGTCTGCATCGGCCTTGTTTTGAATTTGTGCATATTTACTAGCCTACGTCACAAGGCAGAACCCGGTCAATACTGCAGACGAGGTCATCGTTGTGGGTACACACGTGACAGTGTAGAATTGTACTGATGTTCTCCAGCATCCCTTTGACATAATTTTCCACGAGAATGTAAAATAAACCTTCCAAAATCGCTAAGCTGTCAAAATCAATGCGGGTTCCGCTTGACCTGCTACCCTGAGTAACGGGCAATCGTGCTGGGGGCGTGGCTTCTTTGACTCTCCGCGCCACGCGACTGAGCCAGCGTCACGAAACAGAACAGTTGTATTTATACCCACTTCTGCTTATATATTTATACTCACTTCCTGTAAGACCTTTCTATGCATACTAATTTGTTTGGCATACTAGTTTGGAGTCCTCAAAAATGTGAAGGATCATGGGAGGTTGACAAAAGTGAAAAATGCATACAAGAGAAAACAGGGATTTTGTGGGTACAAATACCCATTTCCTTTTTTTTAAATTTTAAAACATTTGAACACTTGCTTATCTCAGGACCTGTTGGAAGGTCAAAATCGCAAGTGCATTATTTATGTGGATCAGTCAAACACGTGAGCCTTGAGGCTTTGTCGTTCCTGTTTGTTTGTTTGTTTGTTTTTGTTTGTTTGTTTTTTGGGGAAATCGAGTAATTTTTCCAACTTAGAACCAAAACTTGCCTCAGAGGTACCATATTGTAAAACCTTTGTATGCGTACTATATTGGATGACCCCTCATAAAGGTCAAGGTCACACGAGTTCAGCAAATGATTTGAAAAAAAGTAGAATTTTACCTTTTATTGACACTTTTCCGAAACTTTTCAACCAATTTGGCAGAAAGATAGCTGATAAGACCTGCCTATTCATATACTTTGGTTCACAACTCACAAAGGTCAAGAATCACAGGCGATTCACAAAAGTGTGAAAAATGCACAAATTGTAAGAAAACATGGATTGCGCAGGTTCAAAAGCCAACCCTTTACTTTCTTTACAACTGGATCGTTCATACATGTTAGCTTCATGGTCTTTGCCATTCTTGTTTTCTGTATACCGGTAAAACCGCATGACTCTAATCATTATCATTGCGCAGAGACAATCAATTTCGAGCCACGCGAACAGCCACTGGTTCAAGAGGAGGACGATGTCTTTAAGGACAATCCTTCAGAGGCTGCCCCGACCGAAGATTCAACGGAATCTGCCTCGCTCGAAGAAGGAGGAGAAGCCAACGAAGCATCTGAAGAACAGTCTGAGGAGAAAAGTTAAATTGATACAAGGGTAACCTCGCTCTACTTACTTCTTGTGCTCCAAAGGACCTCGGGTAAATCTCTGTTGGCTCGCGCGCACCTGTCAGAGAATTGTGTGATGTGTAAACTTTTTCCATGTAGCACATATGGTGCGTCGACCGAGGGTTTTGTGTTCACTGGATTTCCCCTTGTAGTGGTTCGTGTCTTCTGCAGCTGTCACTGCTGCCGGGATGTAGACTCGGAGCAATAAAACGCGAAAAGTGTCGGTCAATGTACCCGCAAACAAAGAGACAACCTTACAACAAAAGAAGATTTTTTCTTTGCTACTTACTTTAGATGTTGAGTGTACTATTTGAGGTATCTTCAAACCAAAACGGAAGAGTTATCTCCCTTGGCTACCTTGGAGGACACAGGGTTTCAAAAGTTGTGAAAATAATTTTAACTGGACACACTTTGAGAGAAAATTAATTTTCCTACCAGATGCGTTAACACACGTGCGTGTGTAGACTGCTTATGATGTTATTAACTACCTGAAAAGAAATTTGAGGCACATAATTCACTAGAGAACCTGAACTTCCGGTGCAAATCATTTTTGATTCACTTGGAAGCAAAAGTGAGTCTATGGTCTGGGCCAGTCGTCCGTCCGCCGTTGTCCGTCATCCGACGTCCGTGGTAAACTTTAACGTTGGCAGTTTCTCGGAGACTATTCAAGCTACAGTCTTCAGACTTTGCCCAAGCATACTTTGTGGAAAGACCTATCCAAACATATAAATTTCAGTTACCTCTCACAAAGGTCAAGATCACAAGGGATTCGAAAATATATCAAAAATAGCTATTTTGGGACATCATTTATCTTTTCTCAAATACTATTCACAACATCAAACCCAAACTTTCTACACAAATAACTGAGGGAAAAACCTTTATTTGCACACTACTTTTTTTGATCCCTCGAAAAGGTCAAGGGTCACAAGAGCTCAAGAAATAGGTCCAAAATAGCCAAAAGGCTATTTTCAACTGCATAGCCAAACAATCCTGTGCATACTAAATTGGGCGAATCTGCTAAAAGGTCATGGGTCACAGGGGGTCAGAAAATGTGCTAAAACGTATATTTTATGCTAAAAAGTAAGTTTTGTTCGACGCTTTTGTAAAAATTTCAATCAAAAATCTAGCTGATGATAATACGTGTGCTAATTTTGGCTGACCACACTTTAAGGTCAAGGGAGGTCAACAAATGCGTGCAAACTGCACATAATTTGACAAGACAGAGCATTTTGCAGGTACCATTGACATTTAAACAACTGCTCATGTGGGTGACATGTTAGAAAAGTCAAGGACACAGTAGGACAGACGAATGATGCGGAGCAGTCATTCACGTGAGCCACGAGAGCTTTGCCATTCTTGTTTCGTGTTTTTTTTTTTTTTATTTGTTGATTGCGTCGGCTTGATCTGTGTTATTATTTTTTTAGTATTGTAATATTTTGGAGTCCAATCGACCATCTGTCTCTGGTCAAGTCTGATGAATACGGTGCTTTCCTGTTTATAACATTTTTTTAAAAAATGGCTGAGCTATGAAAATGAGAAAAAGAAAAGTAAAATGTTGTTCAAACCTATATTTGTGCTTTACCAAACGAATCTTTGTCCATTCAAGTGAAAGTAAGTCGACAAAAATTAATCTAATAAGAAAAACTTACTTTGAGAATTAACACAAAAATCATCGTTGATGTCATCAACAATTGCTTATCTGTTACCAGACGTTTTAGCCACACTTTGAACAAACAAAAGTTGTCTATGTTACACAGTTCTTTACTTAACGGAATAAGGCGGGGAAGTGGCGCAGTGGTTAAGGCGTCTGCCTCCAATGCCAAAGGTGCGAGGTTCGATACCGGGTTCCGGCGTTGGATTTTTCTCCACTTTGGTATCAGTTTCAGCCCACTTAATCAAATTTCAAATACAAACGATTTTCAATTTCCAAAAACTACAGTAGCTCGCTTGAGCTTGCCCTTAGCACCACGTGAATGTTCTATGTTTATGTACAGTGTGTGAGTGAATGCGCGTGATTCACGTGAGCGTGCTTGTTGGGTTAAGTTCGCGGCGGCGCTTTGAGCCGATTTTCAATTGGGATAAAGCGCCTATTTAATGCGCTTATTATTATTATTATTATGGTGTCACCGTCTGGGTAGTGGGCAGATGTTCACATCTGCACGAGACATAGACGACCCCGGCCCCCACGCGTCCCCTGCTGCCTTGCAGGCCTGGCCGCTTGGCTGCGCAAAGGCTAAGGGAGGAAACCCCTGACATCAAAGCCCCCGTGTCTCCGGGGAAGGCTTTTGAGCCAGAGACTAAGACAAGTACAGTCTGATATAAAACCTACGACCCGAGGACCTCGATGCCACCGTCCCAGCTTGCTAGGCCATGGCAAACGAACCAAAGGTTTAAAGGGTGGGGCCAGTACTGCGCACACTGCACTCCACCAAAAAGCTCCACCGAGCAGGCTTTAGGAAACGCCCACGGACTATGACACTGAACTTTCCAAGTCCTGTAGCGATGGGCAAGGGGCAAAACGGCAGGTGAAAGATGTCACTGGAAGCCGCAGTCTCAAACCTGCATGCAGGCGGTTCAGGATATTGGTCGCCTGATGTTGACCTGGGGATGACAACGTCACTCGGCACACCCTGAACGACCAAGCAGCCTTCTCTAGGGACAGCACTGCTTGCTCCACACGGAGAGGGGCCTAGAAAAGGTGGCCTAACCAAAGCTCATCCCCTCGTAACCCCAGTTGGCTAACCGCGGTCAACGGGCATCTTCTCATGCGGTCAGAAAACAAGAAAAAACAATGGATCCACTCTCATGACGACCACGACCGGACTCAACGTAGCATGCTGGAACATCCGAACCATGCTCGACACAGCAGACAGCGGACGCCCTGAACGTCGCTCCGCCCTCATTGCCCATGAATTGCGGAGGTTAAACATCGACATCGCCGCGCTCAGCGAAGTACGCCTTCCGGAGGAAGAAGGCTTCCAAGAACTTGGCGCTGGGTACACCCTCTACTGGTCAGGCAGGCCTGCATCAGAAAGACGGCTCTCAGGCGTGGGCTTCATGGTGAAGACCCCCATTGCGACTAAGTTGGAAAACCTACCAACGGGTCACTCAGACCGCATCATGTCCATGCGCCTCCCACTGAGACACCAGCAATATGTCACCCTTCTCAGTGTGTACTCCCCAACCCTACTGGCAGAGCCTGCAGAAAAAGACAAGTTCTACTCTGACCTGCGCAGCCTCCTGCAGAGCACCCCTGCAGACGACAAAGTCATCATCCTTGGCGACTTCAACGCCGGAGTGGGCCAAGACTCTGAAGCCTGGAAAGGAGTCCCCGGCAAGCATGGCGTTGGGAACTGCAATGACAATGGTCGCCTACTGTTGGAGCTCTGTGCAGAGCAGCAACTTGTCATCACCAACACTACTTTCCAGCAAAAGGACAGTCGAAAGACCACCTGGATGCATCCCCGCTCCAAGCACTGGCACCTTATCGAATATGTCCTAGTGCGTCAGAGGGACCGCAGTGACGTCCTCCTCACCAGAGTGATGCCCAGCGCAGAATGCCACACTGACCACCGCCTTGTTCGCTGCAAACTCAGGCTCCGCCTCCAGCTGAAACCCAAGAAAGGGCCCCCCCCCCCCCAAGAAAAAGCTTGATGTTGCCAGCCTTCAGCGTGACGACAAGAAAGCTGCCCTTCAGGCCGATTTACAGCGCATGCTCAAAGACACAGTTGATCCAGCAGACTCCTCCCCTGAAACACTCTGGGAACAACTGAAAACTGCTATTGTAAAATCCTCTGTGGAAGTCTTGGGCTTTGCTAGAAAGAGGAACAAAGACTGGTTTGACGAGAACGACGTAGAGATCCAGGAACTTCTAGCAAAAAAAAAGAGCCGCCCACCAGGCCCACCTAGCCCAGCCTTCCTACCCTGTGAAGAAGTCTGCCTACCGCCTAATCTGCATCAGTCTCCAGCTCAAGCTTAGAGAGCTCCAGAACGAGTGGTGGTCCAGACTCGCACAGAGGACCCAGCTCTGCGCTGACAACGATGACTACAGGGGCTTCTACGAAGCACTGAAAGCAGTGTATGGCCCTAGGCACCTGGTACAAAGTCCCCTGCGAAGCGCTGATGGACAGGCACTCCTCACAGATAATACCTCCATCTTGAACCGCTGGTCGGAGTACTTTCAGGACCACTTCGGCGCTGAACGCACTGTTCAAGAAACAGTCATCCTCCAAATCCCGCACCTTCCACTAAAGGTTGAATAGGACAAACCGCCCACCGCCGAAGAGACCCTCACAGCCATCCACCAGCTCAAGAGTGGCAAAGCAGCAGGCATTGACGGAATCCCGCCAGAGATCTGGAAACATGGAGGCCCAGCACTGCACAACAAGCTCCACGACCTCTTTCTCTGCTGCTGGGAAAAAGGAACACTACCAAAGGATCTCCGTGATGCAGTCATTATCACCCTGTACAAGAACAAAGGAGAGAAGTCTGCCTGCTCTAATTATCGTGGAATTACCCTGCTGTCCATTGCCGGGAAAATTCTCGTAAGGTTGCTCCTGAATCGGCTGGTACCTGCCATCGCTGAAGACCACCTCCCAGAGGGCCAGTGTGGCTTCAGAGCCAACAGGAGTACCACCGACATGGTCTTTGTGCTGAGACAGCTTCAGGAGAAGTGCCGCGAGCAGAACAAAAGGCTGTACGTAACGTTTGTCGACCTAACAAAAGCGTTTGACACTGTGAGCAGGCAAGGTATGTGGCAGATCCTGGAGCGACTAGGTTGTCCCCCAAAGTTCCTCAACATGATCGTCCAGCTCCACGAGGACCAGCAAGGCCAGGTCAGACTAAACAGTGACCTCTCAGACCCATTCCCCATTCGCAACAGCGTGAAGCAAGGCTGCGTGCTGGCACCGACCCTCTTCACCATCTTCTTCAGCATGATGTTGAAGCAGGCCACAGTGGACCTCGACGATGACGACGCAGTGTACATCAGGTATCGTCTCGATGGCAACCTGTTCAACCTCAGACGACTGCAGGCCCACACGAAAACCCTAGACCAACTGATTCGTGAGCTGCTCTTCGCTGATGACGCTGCCCTCGTTGCACACACAGAGAGAGCCTTGCAGCGCATTACGTCCTGCTTCGCAGATGCTGCCCAGCTCTTTGGACTTGAGGTCAGTCTGAAAAAGACAGAGGTCCTTCATCAGCCGGCACCCAAGGAAGAGCATCGCCCTCCCCACATCACCATCGGCGAGTCCGAACTGAAGTCTGTAAACCAGTTTACCTACCTTTGCTGCATCATCACGTCAGACGCCAAGCTGGACAAGGAGCTGGACAACAGGCTGGCAAAAGCGAACAGTGCTTTCGGGCGACTATTCAAGCGGGTGTGGCACAATCAACAGCTGAAAAAAGGCACCAAGATCAGCGTGTACAGAGCTGTCGTCCTCAGCACTATGCTGTACGGTTCCGAGTCCTGGGCCCTCTACCGCAGCCAACTACGACTCCTCGAACGCTTTCACCAGCGCTGCCTGCGTACCATCCTCAGCATTCACTGGAGTGACTATGTCACCAACGTCGAGGTCCTTGAACAGGCGGAAACTGTGAGCATCGAGGCTTTGCTGCTGCGGACACAGCTTCGCTGGGCGGGGCACGTCTCCAGGATGGAGGATCATCGCCTACCCAAGATCACTCTGTTCGGCGAGCTCGCCACTGGACACCGAGACAGAGGGGCACCAAAGAAGAGATACAAAGACGGTCTCAAGAAGTCACTTAGTGCCTGCCAAATCGACCACCGCCAGTGGTCTTCGCTTGCTGCGGACCGTGACACCTGGCGCTCCACCATTCACAAGGCAGCCGTCTCCTTTGAGGACTCTCGCAGAGCTAACCTTAAGGACAAGCGGCTCAGAAGAAAAAACAGAGTTGTCGTAACTCAGAACCCTGACCAGACCTTCCCCTGCAGCCACTGCGGTCAAACCTGCCTGTCCCGGATTGGCCTCCGCAGCCACGAAAATGCCTGCAGACGACGTGGGCAAGCCCTATAGAATCTTCGTTCGCGAAGTCAAGCCAAGAGAGACTTAACGGAATAAAAATCAGTTATTTAGTTATTTGGGGTTATAGCCGAGCAGGCAACTAAGGCCATCTCACTACGGGAAGGGTAAAATCTGGTCAGCCAGACTAAAAGAAAGGTCTTAAGACATGATGTAAATATACCTTAAAAAATATGTCAGGCGAATGTCGCACAGGTCTTTAAAGAAAACGTCGACAGACTCTCAAAAAAGTCAAAATAATAGAAACATCATAGTCTATAAACGCTCAAATGTTATTACAAAATGGCACTCTCTCAGAAAAACTGAAGATCATGTCCGGGGGCACATCCCGGAACAAACCTTCAAGGAGTCTGCTGTGAAATGTTAATGTTTATACCTTGTGTCGATTAGATCAGCACAAGACAGCAAAAAGTGTTGAACAGTGCAGGCATAACACCATGGACGCTCCTCCTGTTTTAGTAAATAAGAGTGCGTAGCATACGTGTGCCCGATGTGGAGCCGAGCAAGGACAGTCTCCTCACGGCGGCTGCCGTAGCGATAAGGTAGACCGTGGGACAACTTAGGAAGGGCTTCATGCAGCTTGTTAGCTTCCTTTCTGTCCCACTCGGACTGCCACTCACGGGCTATGTGCGCACTAACCACATGTCTAAAATCACTGTAAACAGTCTGTGTGTCAGGGACAGGGTCGTTGCGGGCATCATTGGCAGCAGAATCTGTGATCCTGCTGCCTTCGATGCCCACATGCCCTGGGACCCAAATAAAAATAATGTCATAATATTCCTTCATCAAGTCTGCTTAGAGCTCTCTGATCTGCACCAACAGTGGGTGGTCATTAGAGATATAAATACTGAGCGGACTAAAGCTCCATTATCATAATGACTGAGTTAAACCCTTATTTATAACTTTTTGACTCTCCATTTTCCATGTCCCCGGCACAGAGTAAATACCATTGGAAGTTACCCCTAAATCATTATTATTTAAACAACCACAATTTTATGAAAATCAAAAATAATACTTAAGGGGTTAACTCAGTCATTGTGTTCCCCCCCCCCCCCCCCCATGCTGGTAACCCTGGAGCTATCACATACACAAACACCTCATGTCTACGCTTGTCTGAAAGACATCCACCTCTATTCAGATATACCATAAATGCGCTGCAATTATTCACATTTTCATGTCGGGACTAGATTGCTCTATAAAACCGAAATCTCATATGGCCACCCGTCACGATATGTACCACACTTCAATCCGTATTCACGAAAACCTTCTCGCCTTTCCATTTAATGTTAAATCACAGACAACCCCACCCCTTTTTCACAAAGAGAGGCCCATGCTTATGTCAACATTACAAGCACTGATGAACCTGACTCGGGGTGTTTAATGTTGACTGTTATTATTTAATACACTGGAGAAACTACATGGCTGTGTTTACAAAGCACTTGAGAAGCTGCATGACTGTTTATACAGCACTCGAGGTGCTGGGCCTGACTGTTATTAGATACCACTCGAGAAAGTGCTGACTGTGTTTGTACCTGGGAAAACTGCTGGGTCATACACAAAAGCTTTAACTTGATGTTGGCACAGCACTCCATGCATACACACAAAGTGAGAGTCAAAAGTGGTAAGAGTGGTGTTTTATATCTCTGCTTGTTAGACTGCCTGGTTTTGTCTGCTGATTTTATTCTGCACTCGAAATCAGACATGAACAAACCAGTTTGAACAGGAACAGGACTTGTGGCGTGCCTTGGAACTAACAAAGGGTGTTTGCTTAGCGTCATGAGTGGTCTCAGCTTAGGCTGACTAATTTGCTCGATGCAGCCGTCTTTACAGGTTGTGTTGTCATTTTGAAAGCAAGATGTGTTTTGCTAGAAATGGATTTATGTGTTAAGAAACATCACCTAAAGATAAGTTTTGTTTTAATTTTAAGTTACAACTAACTTTAGGTTACCTTAAAGTGAGTTACAATAGGAACTTATTAACTACTTACCATTAAGAACTTATTAATTACTTACCCTAATTACTTACAAGTACTTAATAACAACTTGACTCTAGTCACGTATACTGAGTCTTTTTTACCAAAACACAAGGGCAACTAAAAACTTTTTTTTTCTCAAACATAATATTCTGGTGGTGCTGATGGGATTAAATAATTATGCCTAAACTGTGTAAGTGGCATGACATCTCTCTGTGAAGTGTATGACATTAATAAACGATTACCAAATCTGATTTTTATTTGTTTAAAAGAATGTGTAGTTTTTCTGTGGTTTCCTGAACACCGATCTTTTTTCCTTCCGCTAAAAAACTAGCCTTCAGTTCTTCAATATTCACGGGAAATTGACTACGCATTTTATTTTGGATTTCAGACTTTTGTTGTTTGTAGTTATTTAAATCATCCTGGACCCGCTTAAATTCTTCGTCATCAATAAATTTATCGTTCAATGCCTTACTGATAATAAGTTTCATACTGCTCAGCTTTGCACCAGCCAGCGTACTCAATGCTTCATGTTTCTGTAATTTTGTGTGAAACCTCTTGTTTAAGGCCTCCAAACCAAAGCATGCTAGGCATGTAGCAACGCTAACTGCCTCAATTGCTATTCCAGCGAAACTTCCAATTCCTGTGACGAACAGAGCTATACCTCCTACAGATAATCCGGCCAAAACTGCACCAATAGCCATAGAAGTGTTTTGAACAGAATTAAATACTGACTTATACCTCCTTTTACATCTGGAGTACCTCGTCTCTTCACTTTCCAAATATTTAATTGCCTCTGTAATATTATTTAATCTGAATGCATCTGATGGTAATGTTTTATCTGAAGCAATTGGCATATGTGGATCAGGTGCAAGTGTTGTTTTAGTCATCACATTTGTTTCAGTCGGCTCAAGCGTCGGTAGTACTGGATAGAATTTTACCATTTTTTTATTAACAAATTTTTTTTTTTTAATTTAATCAGCAATTACATTTTGCAACTCTTCAAAAGTATACAATTTGTTAGCATAATAAAATGCAACAAGATCAATGTGTTCAAGGTTTATGTAAGTTAGACGAACAAAAGTTGCTTTGTCGACCACCACCTTGACAGCTGGAACACTGCTCGAAACATTAATAACATCATTATTTTTTGTAATGGCAATAAAGACCTTTGATGATTCTGTTACTGTTTCATTCCATGTAAGTTTAATTCCTTGTGCAATTTGAGCCTCTTTAGCAGTAGTTACTGATCTCATGATAATTTCAAATACTATTGTCGCTTCTCTTGCGATAGGAATGTTTATTGGTGCAAAGACGACCTTCGCATCAGACCTACCCTTCCTATGTGTAAGAAGATATCTCCGTCTCTCATAATTTTCAACTTTCAGTTTTTCTCTGCTATTGTCGTCTGGGGCAAAGCTTGGAACAAGACTTACAATAAGCGGCCCCGAGTTAACAACCTTCCTAAACACTAAGGCACCTTCGTCATCAGTGTATACATAAGGACTAATAAATTCAATCTTTATGTCCCAGTCAATTGTGGGTGGTGGTGCCGGTACAGGTGAAACAACCCACTTACTACCCACATGTATTAAGTTGTAAGGCGCATTATTTACAGATTGAGTATTTACAGTAACATCACGTAGCTGACCAAGTTTAGGAATCTGTTTTTCACCGTCTTTCATGTCAACAATTACTTTCCTCTTGTACATGCCATTTAAATCAAGTTCAAAACCATATATTTCTCCAACATCCCCTTCCTTCTCAAAATCTTGTACATCAGCCAAATCTTTCAACTCTGTTACTGGACATGCAACTGGTATGATTGTTCGCTTCAGACCAAGACCACTCATTTTTATAAACAAAAATAAAATTATTTAATTTCCAACACAACACTAAAATCATGCATAAGAACTGGTTTGTCATCCTGATTAGTTACAGATATACTCAGTGACTCAAAGAAACTAGAACCTAATTTCTTAAACTGCAAATTAGGAAATCTAACAACTACACTTTCACAATAGGGTGCAGTTCCAGTTGGTAAGCATCTCAACAAAGTTGAAGGCTTTCCATTGTGTACATTCTCAGTTGTGTTCAGTTCTTTCAAATAAACATTTAGTACTGTGTGTACTGACAAATTGACAGGACGTTTTCCAGTTATTTTAATTTTTTTTGTCTTCATTGTTATAATACCAAACATAGCTTCATCTAAATCATCTGTTCTATACCAATCTTCGTCAATATAAAATCCAAGTAAATATGCAAATCTATCTGAAATTTTTAACCAATCTTGTTTCAGAAATTCTAATGTAACAAGTAGGTTAGCTGGATTTAAAGTTGCTTTAATTTTAAATTTACTTTGAAACCATTCAGCTATAGTACAAAAGTCATAATACCCAGGTGGTATAGCTTCAGTCTTACCATCAAAAATTACTTTATTATATATATCATCTGTTACATTAAACCATTTTACTGTATAGAACATTTCATGGATAGCTGCAGCCTTGCTACCATCACGATTATCAATCCCATTAGTTAACCACACTGGTTTGCTTGTGTCAAGATTTGTTAAGGTAATAAACATTTTTATTATCTCATATAAAAAAGGATGGAATTTAAATCACCAACCATCACCACTACAAACGCATTTCAATTCAATGTAAATGCCAAATATAATGTTGCACCTACTTATGAACAGAAAATAATTCAACTAAATCAGCTTGATATTGCTGTGTCTGAACAAGATCTATTCCAAGTCAAAGTACCGAATCCGTTTGACCATTACCTAAACCCTCCAATAACAGATGACTCAACTGCAAGAAAGTGGTCTTCAAGTCCACTACAGATGTTTCAAAACCAACTCAACTTTGCCATACTATGCTCAACTACAGGCTGTGGTGTTTCATTCACAGACCACTTGAATCACTCAAACAAACTTATTAAGTCTGTCTATCGTTTCCATGTTTATTACCAGCTTAGACGTATACTGTCAGAACTGCATACACCATTACCCACTGAATCCAGTTTCAACAGGTTTAATAACCCTATGGATATGAAAGCGTTTGAACGCATTTGTAATGAATTTAACATAAGCCCCCGGTATGACTTTACACAAAAACTTGATGATCACAATGGTATGGGCACATTGTATTATGCTATGAGTCACAGACAATACCCTCAAGATTATTACCCTGGTTACACTTCATTCTCATCAAAATCACAAGTCTGGTTAGGATCAATAGAGCAGAAGCAGTCTAACGCCTGGACCACATTTATTTTAGATAAAACTGACGGGTTTACTCAAGCAGGAGTCGAGCGTGTCAATGAGTCTATCAGAACATATGTCTGGTGTATACTAGATGCACAATCACTAACAAAATCGAATATTTTGAATGGAAGTGAGAAGTTCGATTCACAAAAACAGTTTCTTGCTAATCTTGAAGATTCAATAAATTCAGTGATAGATCTCCCATCAAGCATACAACGCTACCAAGACGTACTCAGATATGCTAGATCAAAAGTTGACTTTGTAGTTGGCGTCGGGTTATACATGTTACCATCTGATCTTCAACTCCAAATGGGGACAATAACAAATTATAATAATGAAATCATTGTTGCAGGTGTTGGTCAAAAACTCGGTCTTAATCAATCTGTAAACTTGGGGGCCACAACCACACATGTTCAGTCATTAAAATCATTACAGATGGTAACACCTCAGGCCACGGCCATGGCACCAGTAACATCATCACCTGTACAGACAGTAACAGCTCCAGCTTTGACACCGGTACCCATAACGATAACACCATCACCAACCCTTGACACACATGAGTCAGAGAGAACAGCATTGGTAATAGGATTAACAGGACTAGGAGTATTACTTCTTTATCTGTTTCATTAAATAACCCACCATTAACCCTCCTACTGTCACCAAAAATACCCACACATGTTCTGCCATAAACCCAACTACCTTTGCTGTAGTATTAATCAACCAGCTGACAACCGTGCCAATTAAATTGGGTAACACGTCTACTGCTTTCAGAGCCAATTTCTTAAGCAGGTCTGAAATGTGAGACAGTTGTTTCTTTACCCATGACTGTAAATCTTTTGGATCTGTGGGGGCCGGGGTTGGTGGGCCCGGGGTTGGTGGTGCACCCCCACTAACCCCAGCACCGGAGACAGCCAGCACTACGGTACTGATAATAAACCCAAGAGCAGTAATTAAACTAGCAATTGTGATACCCTGCTCTCTGAAAAGTGTTTTAAGTCTTTCAGCCAGAGTAGTGTCTTCGTGAAGTATTTTCTGAATAGTTTCTCTAATTCTGTTAACTTGGGTTTTAAGTTTTTCCCTCCCAATACTAATCACTTCTAACCGTCCTGATCTTTCTATCTGCAAATCATTTAATCTGTGTTGGATTCTTTCTTTCATTTCTCTGTCTGCGGTAGCCAGTTTCTCTTTCTCATGTTCTATGTGTTTATCAAGCTCTCCCAGTTTGGCAAGATTATTAACCATCTCACCTCTTATTGTCTGCAGTGATTTATCCAATCCCATAATCTCCCTCATTGACAAAGGTGGATCATCTATTGTTTTCAAAGTGTCATTTATTTGCCCTTCAGTAAATGAGGTTTCTTGTATCACAGTGTTTGCTATTTCTGGTAGGCTTGTTACTGGTGCCATTTCAATTTGTTGCCCTGTTGGCAACTTTGTTTGCGTGTCATGAAGAACACTAACCAGTCTAGGCGCAAGCGGCGTGACAGGAGACCCACCAATACCAAGTTGACGCAAGGCATCAACACCACCTTCATTTTTTATTGTACTTAAAGCCCTAAACCTACTAGGGTCTTTTTTGTTAGTCAATAGTACTTTTCCTTTGTCCACAGTATTTAAATATAAATGACCCTTGCCATCAAGTTCAAACTGATTAGGATCTACGTTGTCTGGGCGGCCACCAACATGATCATAAAATGAGTTCACTTTGGTTTCTAAAAGTTTGTGACGTAAACTGTAAATATTTCTTGTACCAGTCATATCTGTCATATCTGTCATATCTGTTGTATTACCAAAATCATACGTGTCATCCATTTCAAAATCTTCATGATTAAATCCTCCCGCTGCCATTGTTTTATTAATTTATTATTTTTTATTGTGCATAATAAAAATGACACAGTCTTACGGATCAAAGTTAGACCCATACAGAAAACTACGTGAGCCTCTGGGTGTTAAGGGCATAAGACAATCAATCATCATCACAAACAATCCAAGTACCATAGACCAGAACCAAACACTTACAGTCAAGTTTCCAAACCTAGGTCCCAGTGACGTTATTGTTCCTGGCACTGCACGCCTTGCATTTAATATTGAACTATCATCAGACGCAGACATAAACAGAACACTGGTTAACAATCTTGGCAGAGCAATTGTTAGAACTATTAAAGTAAAACTTGAAGGACAGGAAGTGTTTAGTCTTGACGACTCAGATGTGTTCTACTGTTACAAAGACCTTTGGCTCACAAGAGAAGAACGAGAGGACCGTATTTATCAAGGCATACAGCCAGATAATGTTTGTAAACTTTGAATCAATGCTGGAGATAAATCAACGTCAGCAGCCCAGGACGTTATATTAGCAAAAACATATAGAACCAGATTTTACATTCCACTTGAGTTTGAAATCCTCACAGCTCATTTGCCTTATTATCAAGGGGCACTGAATGACCGTCTGAGTTTTGAACTAACCTTCAATGACTACTCCAAAGTTATAAAATCATCTGCCACAGATGCAACATACAAGATCTCTAACATTTCCTTGGAATATGAAATTGTCACACACACTGATCTAGCCAGACTCATTCAAAATCAGTACCAGTCAAGACTTCCAATTTATTATGACAGGGTGATTAGACATAGTTTAATACCCAAAGACAAAAGCGACCCAATGTGGAACATAAACTTAAACACACCTGCTAGGTCACTGAAAGGTATTCTTATGTTGTTTGTTGAACCGGTGAGTCCATATAAACGGGATTCAGAAAAATTCTACAATCCTAAGATTACACATTTGTCCTGCACAATTGAAGGCCGTCCTAATCAAGTGTACGCTTCAGGAATGTTACCTTATCAACACTATGACGAAACCACAAAGTATTTTGCGGGTGGAAGGATTAGAGATAAACCAGCAAACATTGCGTGCAAAGATCTACATCTGTATGATGTTAGGATCGGACAATACCTTACAAACAAGTATGCACTGTGGCTAGACCTTCGTAGTACAGATGACGATTATCTTCATGGGTCAGGACGAACTGTCGAGAACGGTAGTGACGGAATAACAATTCAGATACAAAAGAAGGTTGAAACTGCTGCAGCCATAAACATATATTTGTACCTGATATATGATGCACAACTCAATATTGCAGAAAGCAGACTGAGTGGACACATATATTAAAATTATATTGTGTATTAAAATGAACCGTAGCTTAATGACACTCGATCCACACTGTGGCTTATTTGTTGGTGCCACAGGGTGTGGGAAAACTCAATTCGTACTTGACTTATTACAAACAAGATACATACACCACTTTGAAAACATTGTAATATTTTGTCCTACAATCAAACACAACAAAGCTTATCACAACCGTTTATTCATTTGGACTGACAGCAACATATACTTAGTCGACCCTGAGAAAAAACTGAATGACTACCTACAATATTTTTACATGCAATTTGAAGGACAGCCAACGTTGTTTATTGTTGATGACTGTTCAGCAGAGAAAGACATTGTCAAGAAGAGAAACACTCTAGCAGAACTTGCCTTCAGTGGCAGACACGCAAATGTCAGTGTATGGATTCTCACTCAGAAATATAATGCTGTACTGAAAGATTTCCGAGAACAGTTAAAGTTTATCTGTTTGTTTTACTGTAAGGATCGTGACAGCTTTGAAGACTGTCTCAGAGAGAACGACGTCATCCCAAATAAGCATGAACGGGATGATGTGAAAAATAAACTGAAATCAACTAAGCATATAAAGCTCATTTTAAAGACAGATCAGCCAACAGGGTATGGGTTAGTAAATTGATGTAAATTAATTTATACATTTGATTGTCCAATAAAAATGACAGACGGACAAATCATACAGGTGCTTGATCTCACACACCTTTTCAAAGATGTTATGCATTTTACTGACTTAATATTACCCAAACAGACTAACATAAGCCTTTCAGCACCATCAGAAATATATGTTACATATAGTGTGACTTTGGATTATGTTGATGAGCATCCAAATGTGGAGTGCATGACAGTTGATTTAAAGACACCTACTTTTAAAGTTGATGATACCAACTATGATTGGTTAGGAGACGTTTGTTATAGCATATTTAAACAACTGCGCAAACTAAATGTTTATATTGACAGTGTTACAGTTAATAAAGTGGTATTACACAAGGTGAGCCAGCAGAGTTAACGTTAATATTTTTTATTTTATTATTTTGTCGGTCAAATAAAAATGACGGACAACCCAGGCTCATCAAACCCTGGCTCATCTGGTTTAAGAAACGTGTTTCACACAACAAACTTACCCATATCCAATACTAATAACGTCTATGAATCAATAGAAAACTCTTTTTCTGTCATACAACAAAATCTTCTTACAGGCAGTGTTAAAATTCAAATTGTTGCAAAAATAGAATTCACTAGAGTGGACGGTGAGGTGATTGTAGCGTACATATCAACAAGACAACACACAGTTAACACAAGAAGAAAACCGGAGGTAGAGAACGTGTTTAGAGACAGACTATTACCAGACTTTCTCCAGGCAATCGACAGTGCAAAAATGAAGGGGTCTGGTTGGCACGAAGGACATGTACATGAACTGCAACTAAAGCAGTCTAGGTATCATCCTATATTAGGTAAAGCATGGATACCACTGCCAACTGAGGTTGCAAACAAAAAAGCTGTTGTTAATATTCAGAACAAAGACAATTTCTGTTTCATGTGGTGTGTGCTTGCTAAACTACACTTTGTGAGGTCAAGACCTGATCGCGTATCTAACTACATCAAATTTGTAAATGAACTCAACTTTAGTGGCATTGAGTTCCCTGTTAAAATAGAGGACATAGACTTGTTTGAAAAATTAAATCCTGGTATATCTGTGAATGTGTATGTGTGGGATAATGAATCTGAGAATAAGTTACAGCCAATTAGAGTATCACCTCTGGCTCCAACCTACGGTCAGTCAGAAGATAAACATGTTGACATGTTGCTAATCGGCGATGACAATAACTTTCACTACACAATTATCAGGAATATGTCACGTCTAATTCATGCACATACAACGAAACACAATGGGAAACAGGAAGTTTGTAAAAAATGTTTAC
Organism: Semisulcospira habei; assembly: GCA_036245525.1. Taxonomy (NCBI): domain Eukaryota; kingdom Metazoa; phylum Mollusca; class Gastropoda; family Semisulcospiridae; genus Semisulcospira; species Semisulcospira habei. Next base: position 69,122,040 of record BTPG01000002.1, on the reverse strand, counting down.
AAAGATTCTCCTCTATTTTACTAGCGCACAAACATGTTTTACACTGCAGATCAGCTGATGACATACAAACTGTACTTAAGTATCCAGATCCTGGTAGTCAAGTGTATTTTAAGAACTATGGGAATCAGCAAAAGCTGCCATTTATAGTATACGCTGATTTCGAATCATTAGTTGTTCAATATGAAGGTCCTGTTCCAGAATCATTACCAAAGACTATAAAGTTGAGTGACCAAATGGTGTGTTCTTTTGGATACATTATTGTTAGGTCAGACGGTCTTCATTCAGAGCCTGTTATCTACAGAGGTGAAAATGCAGCTTGTCTGTTTTTAACAGAAATGAGACATCTGTATAGTCAGGTAGTACAATATCTCACAACATGTCAGATGCCTTTGGTAATGACAGAAGAAGACAAACTGAAATTTGATACAGCTGAGACGTGTTGGATTTGTGAACAGCCTTTAGATGGTGATAAAGTTCGTGACCACGATCACATAACTGGGCGTTACAGAGGAGCTGCACATAGCAATTGTAACTTATTATTAAAAATAGATCCTAGGACATACAAGTTACCAATCTTTTTTCACAATCTCAAAGGGTATGATTCACACATTATCATGCAGGCTGTAGACGAGTCGTACAAAAACATAAGTTGTATTGCCCAGACAACTGAAAAATACTTGACTTTTAGGTTAGATAAATTAGCATTTTATGACTCCATGCAACATTTGTCTTTAGGATTGGCTAGTCTGGCAGAAGGACTGACTGAGTATCCAATAACGAGTAAATATTTTGAGCCACACTTGATTAAGAAAGGTGTTTATCCATATGAGTACATTGATCACTGGGTTGTGTTTGAAGAAACAAGACTGCCACCAAAAGAGAAATTTTATTCTACACTAACTGGAAAAGGTATTTCTGACTCTGAATATCAACACGCTCTTGATGCGTGGGGGAAGTTAGGGTGTCAGACGATTGGTGACTACCATGACCAGTACTTGAAAGCAGACGTTTGTTTGCTAGCAGACGTATTTGAAAGTTACCGTGAAAAGGGGTTGTTACACTACAAACTTGACCCTGCTTGTTACATTACTAGTCCTGGCATGACATGGGATGCATTTTTGAAATCCAGTAAGATATCTATAGACCTGTTGTCTGATCGTATGATGGGTGAAATGGTGGAACGTGGATTGAGAGGTGGTATTAGTATTGCAGCGAACAATTACGCCAGAGCCAACAACAAATATCTGGACGGTCATGGTGACCTTGGGTTTGACCCCTCAAGGTCAAGGTCATTCATTACGTACCTTGACGCTAATAACCTTTATGGGTTCGCGATGTGTGAATTATTGCCCTTGAAAAACTTTTGTCTGTATGATTTGTCACAGTATGATGTAACAGGGTTAACAAACAATATTATGAATCTTGACCGAAACGATGCGAAGGGTTGGATCTTTGAAGTAGACCTAGAGTACCCACATCATCTACATGATTACCACAATGATTATCCATTAGCTGTTGAGAAAATGAGTATGACAGGGAAAAAAGAAGACACCAAACTTGTGCCGAATCTAAATGACAAATTCAATTACGTTTGTCACTATCGATTGCTGCAGTTTTACATCAGACATGGGTTAGTACTAAAGAAAGTTCACAGAGGTATTCAATTTGATCAGAGTGCTTTCATGAAAGATTACATAATGAAGAACACAACCCTTCGTGCCAGAGACGGCAACACTGCATTTGACAAAGACTTCTTTAAGCTTATGAACAATGCCTGTTTTGGCAAGACAATGGAAAATCCTCATCACAGAAAAGATGTGAGACTAGTCACAACTGAATCAGGTGCAATTAAACTTACAGGTAAGCCGCAGTACACAGGGTATAAAGAATTTCATTCATCATTGTATGCTGTGTCACTCAAAAAAAAGATTGTTAAACTGCACAAGCCAGTATTCATTGGTATGGCAATTCTGGAGTTGTCAAAACTGGTGATGCTTGAATTTTATTATGATTACTTTAAACCAAAATATCCTGACTGTCGATTGTTATACACTGACACTGACTCTATGATCATTGATGTGTGTACTGAAGACTTTTATGAAGACATGAAAACAGAACTACACATGTATGACACATCTGATTACCCTAAAGACCACCCACTGTTCAGCACACAAAACAAGAAAGTGCCTGGTAAGTTTAAGGATGAACTAAATGGTGTGCCAATAGTTGAGTATGTTGGACTGAGATCCAAAATGTATTCTATACTGCACCAGAAGGGAAGTCAGTCGAAAGCCAAAGGAATAAAAAAAACAGCAATAAAAAATAAAGACATACGTCATGAACATTACAAGCAAGTGTTAGATGGTGCATTAAAGCCTGATTATCCAAACAAGTCACTGAGATCAAACAAACATAATCTTGAAATAATTCAAACACATAAGAAATCACTTGCAGTTGGAGACACGAAAAGAGTGTTTCACACTAAGGAAAAAGCTTATGCACCTGGACATTACAGGCTCAAGTTATCTGAAGACATTTGTGATGAACTGGTTGATGAATTAATTGATGACTTAGTTACTGAAATGAGTAACGGTGTCTGGGGGAATAATCTGTAATTCTTCTCTGACAAATGCCCTCTGGGGCGCAGGGTCTAACAGGTAATATATTGTTGCGTCAGCACCAGGAATTATTTTTTTTATATTATGAACGGATGTTGACCAGATAGGGTCTGTCGCCCTGCGCTTTATGTCATTTTCAGCTTCACCTGGTTGATATAAATATCTCACCTGTTTAGTAAACAAACTTGTGTCTGGAGGTGGGGTTGACCCTTTTTTTGGCTCTGTAATTGTTTTCATTTTAATAGCATCAGCAGGCTTTGGGTGCCCTTCGTTATTCATTGCTTTTATCACATGAGGTAATCTCTTAACCCATTCAGTGTTCCGGGTGTCATGCATGAGTTCCTTAGAATACTGGTAACTGAAAAGTCTCTCTGACAACTGTTTGTTAAAGTTTTCTACAATTGCCTGTGATCTGTGCACACCTGGAATGCCACATCTGACCAGTACGCCATGCTTCGCAAATAACTGATTAACAGCACCTTTGAATTCAGATCCGTCATCGACCTGCGCTAGTCTGGGGTATCTTAAAGGACCTCGACTATATATTTTTGATAAAGCAGTAGCAACTGTACTGGCTGTTTTGTCAGATATGGGTTCAGCGTCTTTGTACCTTGAAGCTATGTCTACGACAGTCAAAGCGTACTTGTATCGTTTCTTTCTTATTGTGTCATGCGGAAGAAACAGGAGGTCCATTTGGTGCGTGTCATTAGGTGTTGTGTTCTCAAAATGGGGTCTTGTTATCTTTCTTGGAGCAGGGAGATATATCTGCCAAATTGCCTGTCTCTGTAACCATTGTTTGACTTGATTGAGTGTTATATCTCCGCCCACAGCGGCATGTAATTTCTGAATAGCGGTTGCTCCTTTATAATACCCTGATGGTGAGTAATATATTTTCGATAGTTTATTTTCGGCTGCCATTTTTTCTAGCAATGAAAACTCCAGTAAAATAAACAAATGTCATTCCCACTAGAACAAAGATTATCTCCCCGTTTCTTTGTTCTGGGCTTGGTTGATAGTAGTCACTTAGTTTTGGTTTTGGGATAGACATGTCTTCACCCGTGACAAGATAGTATTCACGAATTGCTTCGTCTGTATTTGAAAACGTATGTTGTGCGTGATTCTCTAATCTAAGTCTGTCATTGATAAAATCAAGTTTTTCAATTCTTTGTTTTTCATACGCCTGTTCTGCCTGTGCTAATTTTTCTGACGCTTCATTGTGTTGTTTTATTTCTTGTGCAGATTCTTCTCTACCCATTTTAGAAAAGAGATAATTAGAGCCGCTAAACGCGAGGGCACTGACCATCGCTCCTCCCACCATAATAGCTATCGTCGCCATATTTATTTTATTTACATAGAAACATTTTCGGGAATAATTCCTTGTTTAACAAGAAGGTCTTTCGTGGCGATTGACGCTGTTACAACTACAATTAGCTTAGCGCTGTCTTCGAAATCGAGTCTACTGAGATTGATTGATTGATTGTACATTGCTTAACGTCCCGACAGCAACAAGGCTTTCTCAGGACGTGCCTGCACTGCTTGTGAAAAAAAATAAATAAACAGAACATTGAATGTATGTCGCCAGCCGGTCAAATACATTAAATAAACCTAACACATGGGCCTAAATAAAGCCAAGACCATTTAGCAACACACATCCAATATCAAGAGCTACAGGCAGTGCAGACAGTAGGGAGAGTTTTAAAAAGGCAAATACAGGTGAATGGACAAAGGGTAGACAGAAACACATGCCCCAGAATAGAGAGATAAACCCACCCTGTGGGGCTGACCAGGGTGACCCTGGGAACTAAAAAATACCTAACCCCACCCAAGTCCCCCAGGGCAGACCCGGGTGGGGCCGAGTCTACTGAGGTCTGCTGATTTCATTTTGAGTAGATTTTTTCCCAGCATAGAAAACGCTACTGCTAATGCACTGATTACTGCAGAGTGATACACAAGATTCATTAAATTCTTTGAGTCATTCATTTCTTAGGCAAGAAAAAATTAAAGTAATAAATTTATTACTGCATATGAAATGGGTCGACAACTTTGGGTATTGTTGGTAATGTGGAGACTTCTGTTTTTGATGATGGAGTGTTTAATTTTTTGGTCACTGTACGAGTCTGTGGCTTGTATTTTTTGTATAATTGGTAAGCTACAAAACCAGATCCGACAACAAATGCGACAACTACATATTTTGCTGTTTCAGAATTAGACTGGGTTGAAGGTCTTTCACTTTGATGTGGGTGTGACAGGGGTGTTGAAAGTCCTGACAGTCCTAACGGTCCCAACGGTGTTGACGGCGGGTCACTTACATGAGCCTTTTCTGTTAGCGCCTGTAGCTGTAACTTTTTCTGCTTGTTCCATTCGGCTAAACGTTTACCTGACTCATCGTGGCCTGGGTTTTTAATTTTTGTCACTGTGTGAATCGGGGTCTGGGCAGGATCCGAAACAGGGTTCATCTGTGGGGTCGTTTGGGGGGTCGTCTGTTGGTCGTCCATTTTTATCAACAAAAAAATTTAATTTCGTAAAATCGATATGGCTGCTAGTTACAATTAATGTTACCAGTGGAGCAAGCAAATTACCGAACCTGTAGAATAAAAGGCAAGCTAATTTACCAATTGCACTCGTTACAATGGGGTTACTCTCGAGGTCATTTGTGAGATTTTCATTGTCTACAGGAAGGGCATAACTCACAGCTTTTGAATATAAGCAGACAATTGATTTGCTCAAATCATGGGTCATTAGTGAAGCCATGTGTTGTTCATATTTAAAATGAAGTTTAAATAAATCAGCAGCCGTGAGGGATTGTATATCTTCGGTTGAATATTGCTTTCCGAGATAAGTTTTGGAATGACCAGAAATCACTACAGATAAAAGTCATTCCCGCTTCGAATCTAAGTCTATGTTTTCTACAGCGCCAATATCATTTAATAATAGCAGTTCATCTGTGTTCATTTTATAATAAAATATATTTTTAATAATAAGTGAAATAAAAAAGCACTTACCTTTGAAACGAGGAGCTGTTTCGACTTAATTAGTCTCATCAGAAGGGTCATCAACCCTTGACAGCTCAGTTGTAGATGAAAAATTTTCGTGGCCACCTAACTTTGTACCAAAGACCACATGTCGAAGCCAAACAGGTGTATCTATTGCTCTCGGATGTAGTTTTGTGTGTGTCTGTGTGCTGAGCTGTGGTACATCCCTAGGAAAAACACTCGAACATGACACTCCCGGGCTGCGTAAACGCATATCACGTGAAAGTGTTTTTCCAACACACCACACTAAGATAAAAATATTCTGTGGTGTGTAAAATTTGATGGTATGTACAAAAGCCGAGAGCAAATGTAAGCCGCTTATTCTTCGTAAGCGACTGTGGAACTACTCCGTTATTTATGCATTGCTTCCACTTGCTGCTGCTGCTTCTGCTGCTGCTTTTTCTTGTTTCTTTATATGAATAATTTCATGCAATTTTCGAAGTAAAGGGTTTTCATTTTATATTTTACTCATTTTGTCAGAAATATTATTTGCAACCATTTCATTCATCTGTATATCTTTTTCTTTCAATCTTGCCTTTAGCTCCTTTTGAAGAATGACTTTTCTAATTTTTTCTGCCTTTCCCTCAAGGTTGCCATATTGTTTTATCATGGCTGACAATGACTGTAAGTTTTTTTCATTCTCATACACAATTATTGCATCACAAATAGGTTTCATCTCTTCTTCAGTGTTATTTAAGCTTGATTTTAAATCCTGTACATCATCATTCAGTTTCTCCAATTCTTCTTTAAAACGAGCCACTCTTGCCTGACGATAACACAGCCGCTTATGAAGAAGACAGGTTTGTGCAATCGCACTTTTAGCAGAGTATTGTGTCATGATTGACTGTACCTAGCTCTGGGGTTTGGTTTTATACTAGAAAATATCTTAACACACATTAGTTCCAAGGCACGCCAACAGTCCTGTTCCTGTTCAAACTGGTTTGTTCATGTCTGATTTTGAGTGCAGAATATGAATGTGGTCATGATCAAGCAGTTTTCTCAGGTGCAAACACAGTCAGCAGTTTCTCGAGTGGTATCTAATAACAGTCAGGCCCAGCACCTCGAGTGCTGTATAAACAGTCATGCAGCTTCTCAAGTGCTTTGTAAACACAGCCATGTAGTTTCTCCAGTGTATTAAATAATAACAGTCAACATTAAACACCCCGAGTCAGGTTCATCAGTGCTTGTAATGTTGACATAAGCACGGGCCTCTCTTTGTGAAAAAGGGGTGGGGTTGTCTGTGATTTAACATTAGATGGAAAGGCGAGAAGGTTTTCGTGAATACGGATTGAAGTGTGGTACATATCGTGACGGGTGGCCATATGAGATTTCGGTTTTATAGAGCAATCTAGTCCCGACATGAAAATGTGAATAATTGCAGCGCATTTATGGTATATCTGAATAGAGGTGGATGTCTTTCAGACAAGCGTAGACATGAGGTGTTTGTGTATGTGATAGCTCCAGGGTTACCAGCATGGGGGGGGGGGGGGGGAACACAATGACTGAGTTAACCCCTTAAGTATTATTTTTGATTTTCATAAAATTGTGGTTGTTTAAATAATAATGATTTAGGGGTAACTTCCAATGGTATTTACTCTGTGCCGGGGACATGGAAAATGGAGAGTCAAAAAGTTATAAATAAGGGTTTAACTCAGTCATTATGATAATGGAGCTTTAGTCCGCTCAGTATTTATATCTCTTCATTTTCCGTGCCCTGAAGGGCCTGCAGAGCAGAAAGAGAATCAGACAGAATCAGAAAGTTCCTTTCTCTAGATCGATAAGCATGCCTGAGTGCCAGCAGAACTACCGCCTGCAGTTCTGCACTAAATACAGATGAGTGCTCTGGGAGGCGGTGCTTAAATAGGCATCTAGGATGGCGAGAGGACACTGCGGCCGCAGCCACTCTCCCATCCTCAGATTTTGACCCATCCGTATAGATACGACAATGGCCAGGAAAAATTAAAAGGAGTTCATTGAGGCTCTGTTGGTATATGGCTGGTGGAGTAGAGTCTTTCTTGTGGGCAGTCAAGTGCAGCAAGATGTCAGGAACTGGTAAGAGCCAGGGTGGAGTGATGTGTTGCAGGGATTCCGAAACTCTGTCCAGGTCCAATCCGGCCGCCTGCAGATGAGGTCGGACACGGAAAGAAAGTGGACGGACAGCTCCCGGATGGGTATCGTAAATCTCTGCAAACGATGGTTTAACTCTTCGACGCACGGCTGCGAACCCCCTAAGCAAACAGAGTCAAATTTTGTTGACTTCTAATAAGAGCACGAAGGCAAACAACCTTGCCCGCTACAATGTAGCTCATCACTACTCGTACTCTTGTTTGTAGCTTTCCCATAGTACCAGAGTGGTGGGTTCAGTTATAGTGTGTAGCTGTCAGGCGTGATAAGTGTGGCTAATTGGTTCAGGCCAAGTGGTTCAGGCGGATGGTATTTGCCACTGGTGGAGGGGGGGGGGGGGTGAAGAGTGAAACGTCCGGACTGCTAGTGGATGAAGAATCGCACATCTGTGTCGTATTTACTATTCTAACTGCTCCCTCATGTACCTCTTATATTCAGGGATGAATGGGGAAAGTTAACTTTTAGAGGAAGAAATACGGTATCGCTGAAATTGGTCCGCACAGTAGCCCTGGGAAATAGAATTTGCCGCTTTTCTCACCCCCCCCCCCCCTTTATCCCCTTTCTTCCTTGGAATTTTTCTTTGGGTAATATAAGAAAGAGTTAGAGACACAGAGCCACACATTACATCTTTGATTCACCATGGCTTCGAATCGGCCGCTAAACCTTCAGCAAGCAGTGTAAATGCTCTTTATGCAAGACAGTGACAGTGAGGGAGAGGGTGATATTGATCCCGAGGTGGAGTTAGAACAGATAAACATCAATGGTCCTGATGATGATGATTTAGTGGATGTTGTTAATCAAAATGATTTAGATAAAGAGACCGCAGCCACTTTCCAGTTTGTGGACACAAACTTGTGGGTTCCTATGGATGAGTTTGAAGGAGAAACTTGGGAATCGCCACTCAAACTTGATTCCAAACACAACCAGGTGCAAAAGTGGACACTACAGGTTGGGGCCCCATCGATTTTTTTCTAGCATTTTTTTCCTGAGCAGTTATTTGAACTGACTGTAGAGGAGACTAACAGATACGCAGAAGCCACGATTCTAGCTGCTAATGCTGTGCGCCGCCCTGGACAAAACCCGCTCACCTTTCGCCCTACCTGTGTGGATGAGATGAAAGCATACCTGGCGCATGAAATTGCGATGGGTCTTGTGTTCAAGCCAAATGAACGTGATTACTGGGACAAGAAGACGGGCATAACATCGACACCGGGATTTGGACAGTACATGTCTGGGAAACGTTTCCGACAATTACGATCGTGCCTCCATTTCAACAACAATGCAAACCGACAGCCACGTGGACATCCAGACTACGACCCGCTCTTCAAGGTGAGACCACTAATTGACGGTGTGATGGACACATACTTGAACAATTATGAACCCAACCGGCAGATTTCTGTGGATGAGTGTATGAGAAGATTCCGTGGCAGAGTGCATTTCCGCGTGTACGTACCGAGTAAGCCAACGAAGTGGGGAATAAAAGTGTGGTGCCTGTGTGATTCAGTGACAAGCTTCTGTATCAACTGGAAGGTGTATACAGGTGCGAAGGCAAATGATGCTGCCACCGGGCTTGGTCAGGAGGTTGTCTTAGACTTATTACGGCCTCTGTTCAACAGTGGTAGAGTCTGCTATCAGGACAATTATTTCACTTCGCCCAGTCTCGCTGCAGCATTGGCGAAAAGGCAGATTGGCTGCTGTGGGACAGTGAGACATGACCGCACAGGCATGCCTGAGGAGATCAAAGGAAACCACCTGAAGCTTCAAAAAGGTGATGATCCCAAATTTTGGGGGCACTCAGACACGGGGATCCTTGTTTCTTCGTGGCATGATACGAAAAAAGTGAATGTACTGTCGACAGTTCATGGAAACACTGTACATCGAGGACGAATTAGAACTCCGGCATGAACCGACAGGTTACCGTCCTGTCAACAAGCCAAGCATGTGCCATGATTACAATAAGTTCATGTCAGGTGTGGATCGAATGGACCAGCACATGTCTTACTACCAGTTTCGTCATCGTCTCATCAAGCATTACATGGTGATATACCACTTCATCAAAGAGGTTGCTTTGCACAACGGCTGGGTTATGGGCAAACATCAGCTATCGATCACATCAAAGCAGTTTCGCGCGAATGTCGCGGATGTGTTTTTGATCCAGTACAAAGCTTGTGACAAATTTGTGGACCACACTGGGCGCCGAGTGTCTGTCCCTTCGGACATTGCAAGACTCACAGGGATGCACTTGGCGGCCAGAACCGCGATATATGGTGACTGTGCTGTGTGTTCGAACAGAAGCCGGAAGGCTAGAAAGACTACTGTTTTTGTGTGTCGCACCTGTGGCCCTAGAATACACCTGTGTGTTGGATCTGTCGACGATCGAGACTGCTTCCAGATATATCACACAGTGCAGAATTACATGTAGAGGTCAGTCAGAATGGTTCTACATTCAAAATGTTACTAATATTCACATGACCGTCTTGCATGAATAAAAATAATCACACTAATCACTTTGCACGCACCTAAATTGATTACAAATACGCAATTTTCAGGTAATTATGCACATGAAAATAACACTTGATGTACCCAATTTTTTGTTTTTTGAAGTAATGCCCAACCACTACTGAATAAGACAAATATACATACTTTTGTACAAACGTCAATGGTTAGCTGCAGAAAAATAATATTTAGAACCTATCACTTTAGTCTCCGAAATCTCTTAAAACTGCCGTGCTTTTAGGGGGTACGCTGGTGTGCACTTAATAGATGCAAGTTTTTTCTGCCTGCGTGCGTCGAAGAGTTAAAACACAATCATAGGCAGGATTGTCTTGATGGGCCTTCAGTTTCAGAACGTAACTGAGTATGAGGCGGATGCGGCGGAGCTTGAGAGAAGGCTCCCCTGCCTCGGCATACAGACTAGGAACTGGAGACGTCCTGAAGGCCCCAAGATATATCCGCAGACCCTGATGGAGCATTGTGTTCAGACGCTGTAGCACAGACTTGGAAGCTGAGCCATACACCACAGAGCCGTAATCCAGTTTGGACCGAACAAGTGTCCGGTACAGTCGAAGTAAGACAGTTCGGTCCGCACCCCAGTCAGTACGACCAACGAAACGAAGAACGTCAAGAGCCTTCTGACACGAGGTTCTGATGTAATTAATATGGTTGTGGAAGGTAAGTCTTCTGTCAAAGATGACTCCCAGAAACTTTGCCTCCCCGGCCACCTTAATTGGCACTCCGGCAATGCTCGGGCTAGGTTATGGAAAAAATTTCGTCTGGTTAGTAAAATGCACACAGACTGTCTGGGAGGGCGAGAACTTGAATCTATTGAGAGACACCCACCGCTGGATGCAATCAACGCACAGCTGCAAGCGCCTCTCAAGAGACACAAGTCCTTGACCACGTGCGCACAAAGCAAAGTCGTCAACAAACAAAGAGCATTCAGAATCATCCTTGACGGCCTTTACAATGTTATTAATTTTAATACTAAATAAAACAGGAGATAGAATGCTGCCCTGCGGGACACCCATCTCCTGTTCAAATGAGTCGGAGAGGGTGGAGCCCACACTGATATGAAACGACCGGTTAATCAAAAATTGTGAATAAAAACGGGCAGGTGCCCTTTAAAACCCATGTTCAACAAGTCAGACATTATTCCATACTTCCAGGTAGTGTCATATGCCTTCTCAAGATCGAAGAAAATTGCATATACATGCTGCTGGTTGACAAAAGCATCTCGAATAAATGATTCAAAGCTAACTAAATGGTCAGTTGTACTATGGAAGCGCTGAAAACCGCACTGGAGGTCTGAGAGGAGACCCTTGACTCAAGATGCCACACCAGGCGGTCGTTGACCAGGCGCTCCATAGTTTTACATAAACATGATGTCAAAGCGATAGGGCGGTAGTTGCCCGGGTCCGAAGGATCCTTACCCGGCTTGGGTATCTGTACAACCACAGCCTGGTGCCAAGACGACGGAAAATGGCGAGTTCTCCAGACATGGTTAAAGGCCTTGAGAAGTACAAGGAGTGACCTCTCAGGCAGATGGGTTAGGAATTGATAGTGGTTGTATCTAGGCCAGCAGAAGAGTTATTACATTTCTGCAAGGCTTGCAGCAATTCTGATAATGTAAAAGGGGCATTATAGTCTTCTGAGTTATCGGACATAAAACCACAACTTCGAGACTCTCGCTTCTCCTTCTCTCTCCGCAAGAATTGATTGATTGTACATTGCTTAACGTCCCGACAGCAACAAGGCTTTCTCAGAACGTGCCTGCACTGCTTGTGAAAAAAAGAAAAAACAGAATATTGAATGTATGTCGCCAGCCGGTCCAATACGTTAAATAAACCTACGCCATGGGGCCTAAATAAAGCTAAGACCATTTAGCAACACACATCCAATATCGAGAGCTACAGGCAGTGCCGACAGTTGGGAGAGTTTTAAAAAGACAAATACAGGTGAATGGACCAAGGGTAAACAGAAACACATGCCCCAGAATACAGAAGAAAACCCACCCTGTGGGGCTGACCAGGGTGACCCTGGGAACTAAAAAGTAGTTACCCCACCCAAGTCCCCCAGGGCAGACCCGGGTGGGGGTCTCTCCGGAAGAAGGGTGAATAATGCTCTGTTGAAGAATTATGGGCAATGGTGGAGGCAAGCAAATTGGCAACAGCATTTTTATCTGTGACCAAGCTGGCACCATCTCTAAGATGGCAGACAGAAACCGAGCCACCCCTGCCCCTAATTCCTCGAACAGCCTTCCAGACTTTCTGGGACGGATTCCGAGAGGTTAAAGATGAGACGAAGCGTCTCCAGGAAGCATGGCGTTCACGTTTAAAAATGTAACGGGCTTTCGCCCCCTGTCTTTTAAAGGTTAAAATATTCACTTGCGACGGATTCCGGAAAGCACGTCGCTGAGCAGATTTGCGTGCTTTTTGGGCCTTGCGGCACTCTTCATTGAACCATAGTAATATCGGCTTCTGAAGGAGTGATGTGGAAGTTCTAGGGATGGTTTCACCCGCTACGTCCAACAAAATAGTAATAAAAGAAGAAACAAGTTCTTCAGCTGACATGACCACCTCCTCTGTAATACGAGACTAACAGAGGGAGGTGAACAGAGGCCAGTTAGATATCTTGAGATTCCAGCGCCCCACCGGTGGATCCTCCATACAGCTGACCGATGACAGGACTACTGGTAAGTGGTCACTACCGCACAGGTCGTCGTGAACCTTCCAGTCAAAGTCCAGCATGAGAGAAGGATCACACAGTGAGGTTTAGAACAGGACTAGATCCTGAACCGGGATAGAGTAGGTAGGTGAGCCATCATTAAAAACACATAGCTTAAGTTGAGAAAAAAACATCTTCTAAAATCTGACCTCTGCCATCATAGTGTTCACTACTCCACAGGTAAGGGTGACCGTCAAAATCTCCCATGAAAAAAAAGGGAGGGGGCAGCTGATCTACTAAGTTAAAAATATCATTACTACAGACCCGCAGAAATGGCGGCAGGTAAATACTGCATATGGTTATGGTCTTCTTTAAGGTAACCCGAGCTGCGACAGCCTGAAGACAGGTGTGAACACTAACGGGGCTACATAAAACTGGTTGCTAATGAGAAGAGCCACTCCACCCGAGCGTCTCTCCAAATCAGAGCCTTTATGGATAGCATTAAAACCATTAAAGGAGACAGGGCCAGAAGTCTTCAGGTAAGTCTCCTGAAGAGATTTTACTGAGGGGCTATAAGGACGTGACTAGAAAGCGTAATTCTTCAAAGTTGGTGTGAAAACCCCGACAATTCCACTGAAGCAAAGAGTACATGATTAGGTTTTATGTGGAGGAGAAGAGTTCCTTCCACCCCCCCCCACCCCCACCCCCACCCCACCCCCACCCCCCACCCCGCCTTTTCCTGTGGTTTGGAAGGAGTCGAAGAAACAGAGGGGGGTCGACTCCCGGGCCTGCTCTGGTTCCTCGGAGATGAGGGGCGAGGAGCCGCCGCAGCACCAGTTACGACAACTTCCACTCCCTCTATCTGCTCCTCCAATGCAGCATATTTATTTTGGAGGGGGACATCAGTGTCCCCCTTCTGGGCCCGTACGCATAGCGGTCCCGTAACTTTGTTAGACCTCTGGGCCGGGGCAGCGTTCCTGCCGCCAGATTTGGTGGCCTTAGAAGGTTGACCAGAGCCAGAAGCCTTTGTAGAAAGATTGACAGGCTTGGGTGGGGGCTGAGGCTTAGGGGCAGCAGAAGGCGGTGCCACCGGACCGGTAGCGTCAGCCTTCTGCGTTCCCTGGCTCCTCGTCACCACAGGAGGAGGGTTACTCTCCAGGGGCGAGATGAGCCGAGGACCAAGAAGTTGGGGTTTGACAAGAGAAGTCTTTGGTGGGGCGCTTGCTTACACAGTGGTGTTATTTGGGTTTGGGACAGCCTCAGCTGCACCAGGGCCGTCAACCAGTATTTTTGGCGCCCGCAAAGGACAGCCCCTTCTCCACAAGCACCTGCTGAATCTTGCACTCGGATATCCAACGAGGGCACTTCTTGTCCGAAGCCATATGCGCCCCAGGCAATTCACACACAGAGGGATGGCTGTGCAGGACTCAGAAGAGTGTCCGGGCTTAGTGCAGCGGGCGCATAGAGCCTCTGCCTGGCGGCATGTCTTCTGCCCGTGGCCATACTTTTGGCACTTAAGCACAGGAGGGGAAGAGGGACGTACTTTTTCACTTTTAGGGAGTAGTAAACTCCCCAGATGGTAGTAGGAGCGGTGGGGGTGCCAAACGTCAGGATGATGGTAGGGAGACGGATCTCCCTACCACCTCGTTTGGAAACGAAGCGCCTGACGTAGGTCATCCCCTGTATCTTAAGGTTCCGTACAAGTTCATCTTCAGACAGTTCTGCCAATGCTTGATCTTTAATCACTCCTCTAGAAGAATTCATCCTTTTGTGGGGAGTGACCTCCGCTGGAGTGTCTCCGATAGAGGAGAGCCTAAGTAGCCCATTGGAGTATACCCGGGTACGGCACTCTACCAGCAAGTCACCAGACCTGAGGCGCTGGGCCTCAGGCCTGCCAACACGGCTCCTGATGGTCTCCCCTTCCAGGAAAGGGTGCAGCTTGGAAACAGGCTTCTCTTTAACTTTGCCGTGGATAATGAGAAAGCGAGGCCAGACGGCCGACGCCTGAGGCGTCGCTTCCTCACAATCGGTGTCGCTATCATTCTCAAGGTCAATGTAAGTGGCTATGTGCCGCTTTGGTGCCAGTTTTTTTTCTCCATATTATAGTATGATATTCATCCCCCGGGCGTCCCCACCCGCCACCGAGCCCAACAAGGGAAAGTGTATTCGTCGGCGGGTCTTTAGCCGACGCACGATGGAGACTGCCCGAAAGATATACTCAGGGGGTTATGCCCGATTGAACTGTCTGAGCCACCGCCTTCTATCACATGGTTGAATGCAGAGGGATACTGGCGTAGAGCACCTAATCAGCAGCAGAGGCTATACCATGGTGCTCCGTATATCAGCCTGCATGTCAACAATGGGATAGGGCTCAACGTGACAAGAGCCGATTGACTAGGCCGGTACGACTTGCCTCCCGTTTAGGCAGAAGTCAAGGCCAAAGTGGAGTGTTTCAGCCACCAGGATCCTCTTCTCCCCCGACTCGGGTCTCCAAGCACGGTAAACACTTGGGATCCACGAGTATTTTTAAGGACCAATTCAACATGGTAGGACCTTGGTTAGCACAGCTCCTTAAAAACCGGACCAGTGAAAAAGACTGAACAACATATCTGCTGACATCAAGTCCTAATACTGGCCAAATGACGGCACCCCTCTGCTAGCCCACTCAGTCAGGGACTAAGGGAACTACCCACCAACTCCACGAGGAGGTCGGTGCCCAGTGGGCGGAATAAAAATCAAATGAACAATAACGATCTGCTGTGAACATTTGTTATACAAGATACGTGACTGTTATAGGATTACAAGGTTTGGGCATATGAGGGTACGTTCACATCGCATACAAATTGTAAAACAAACGCAAATGACCTTCTCTCACGAAACCAGTCTTAACTCACAACAAGCCGATTAGCGCTACACACATTATTTGATGGGGGTCAATCTCGGTCATTTTAACTTTTTGGCAGAAATGTATTCTACATACACCAAAGAATCGTATGGTTAAAATCTTTATCTGGAAAAAATGCCATTTAAAATAAGTTTGCCGTTGCTAAGGTAGATGATGTGCAAGACATCCACACAGAAACTTCGTAGTCTGTTTTCTCAAAATGGCAGCCGGAGGCTTTAACAACTTTAAACACTAATAACTTCTTCAATTTGTGCACTAGAGCATTCAGTTATGTATCAAATTATTCAGCAAACTCTGTAGTTGACGGTAATGTATATATGTCAAACATCCAAAATGCGGGTAAGACTAATTTCGTTATTTTAATTTAATTTTAGCGTTTAAAACATCGTCAGTTTGTAGATACCAGTTATCTGACGCTTTTTTTTTTTTTAAAGATTACTGAGGTCTGAACATGAGGGGGGAGGGGGGGATGGGATAAACCATAACCCACAAAGTCCCTTGTATATGAGAGCTGTCCTCGCTGTCAATTGTCTCTACCTTTTGTCTTTGACACGATAAGATACTGTTTATTGCCATTTGTCTTTAAAAACATAAAGCATAGAAATGTGTGTTTCTGTCGTTACAGTTACAATCACAGTCAACAATAAGAAATAATTAATACTCTATCACACAAACCCAGTGCCCTACACACACTTTAAAAACTTTAAAGCTGGACAACTAATATCACAAGCCAATACGTGCCCACTCGCACACCCACGCTCATCTACCCCCCCCCCCCCCACCCCCGCCCGCACACACACCCACACACCCACAAAACCAGCACACAACCACACACACCCACACACAAACACAACTCACGCATATTAATCTAGGCAGTCAAAATTAAATTAAAGTATATTGTTTACCTAATTACGATGTTAAATTTTCTACTTTGCTTGATCCCTTATTATCTTGTCTATTCATCAATGACCTGCCCCTTCATTTAGCTTGCGAAAACCTACACTTCCGACTCCGCCTAAAGAAAGTCAACAAACAGGGTCCCACCAGAATCAAATTTGGCCTCGAGAAGCTGAAAGACCCAGAGGTAGCGGAAGCCTTCCAGGCAAAGATGGGAGGTAAATTCGCGCCACTGCTACTTCTAGGTGCAGAAGACACGGACGTGGACACACTCATCGACACATTTAACACTGCTGTAACCCAAACAGCCAGCGAGATCCTTGGCAAACACCGACAAGCAAAGAAACCTTGGGTTACAGCTGACATCTTTGTTCTATGTGACAAGAGTCGAGAATTAAAGAAAAAGAAATCAGAGGTAGAAGGAGCTAAACAATACAGGAAAATTAACCAGAATATCAAGAAAAGCAGGAAAAGGCAAAGAATAAGTGGATTGAAAATCAGTGTAAACAGGTAGAAGAAAATCTGAACAAAAATAACAGCAAAAAAAGCATACCAGCTGGTGAAAGACCTGACCAGTGTAAAACAAGGATGCTTCTGGATCAATCAAGATAGTGAAGGGAACTGTCTTACGGAAGACCAAGACATACTGAAGAGATGGACAGCGTACTGCTCAGATTTGTACAACCACCGAGCTGCAGGGGACCCAGACATACTTGTCAGCCCACCCGTGACCAACAATGGCAACTATCCCATCCTCCGAGAAGAAGTAGATGTTGCAGTGAAGTCGCTGAAAAAAAGGGAAGGCAGCAGGAGCAGACAACATCCCTGCAGAGCTAGTCCAAGAAGGGGGAGAAGACATGATAAGCGCCTTACTAACAATCTGCAATAAGATCTGGCAGTCAGGGGATTGGCCCACACCATGGACCCAATCACTTATAATAACTCTCCCCTAAAAAGGCAACTTACATCAATGCCAGAATTATCGCACGATCAGTCTTATATGCCACCCAAGCAAAGTCATGTTAAAGATCTTTCTGAACAGGCTAAAGCCACAGGCAGAGGAAATCATAGCTGAGGAACAGGCAGACTTCAGACCAGGGCGCAGCACAACTGAGCAGATCTTCAACCTGAGAGTTCTAAGTGAGAGGTACCTCCAGCACCAGCAAGACCTCTATCATGTCTTTGTGAGTGTTAAGAAAGCGTTTGACAGGGTATGGCATGCAGCCCTTTGGTCCACCATGAAGCTATACAACATCAATGCCAAACTGATCAAGTCATAGCAAACCTTTACTTCAAGGCCACTAGCGCAGTCTCCTTCAACGGCAAAATAGGAAACTGTTTTAGGGCTACAGTTGGAGTCAGACAAGGCTGCTTGCTCTCACCTACTCTTTTCAACATCTTCCTGGAATAAATCATGACGGACGCTCTGAAAGATCATAAAGGAACTGGCAGTATTGGAGGCAGAACAATCACGAACTTGCGCTTTGCGGACGACATTGATGGCCTTGCAGGAACAGAGAAGAAGCTAGCTCAGCTTGTGAAAAAGCTGGATAATACAGCCAGTGCGTATGGGATGGAAATCAGTGCTGAGAAGACATAACTGATGATCAATAACGACAGTGGCATTGACACTGAAATCATGGTTTGAGGCCAAAAACTGGAAACAGTTAAGAAATTCAAATACTTAGGAGCCATTGTAACGGATGAGGGATCAAATAGACCAGAAATACTGTCCGGGATTGCGCAGACAACAACAGCACTGACAAGATTGAAGACCATATGGAAGGACAGAAACATCACACTCTGCTCCAAGATCAGACTGATGCGCTCCTTAGTCATCTCAGTGTTCTTGTATGCCTGCGAGTCATGGACCCTCACAGCAGACCTTGCAAGGAGGATACAAGCCACTGAAATGAGATGTTTCGAAGGCTGCTTGGCAATTCATACAGAGATCACATGACAAACGAGGAAGTGGGAAGCAGAATCAGGCAAGCCATCGGGCCCTATGAAGACTTATTTGCCATTGTGAAAAAAAACGCAAACTGATGTGGTGTGGGCATGTCACGCGTTCAGCAAGGCTTGCCAAAACAATCCTTCAAGGCACTGTGCAAGGAGGACGAAGGAGATGAAGACAGAGGAAAAGTTGGGAGGACACTATCACAGAGTGGACAGGACTGAAGCTGGGCGATACGCTGAGAATCGTAGAGAACAGAGAGGAATGGATTGAGCTCGTTGCCAAGTCATCACTGGTGCCCCAAAGGTCGGCAAGACTACGGGATATAGATAGATAGATAGACACTATGATCTTTTTGCTTATGACACTTCCATTCATATGACTAACAAAGTTATACAAGTAACTTCTGGCAACTTGCAGCATAGTCTTGACGAGGTGTCAGAATGGTGTCACAGTAATTATATGATCGTTCATCCAATGAAAACCAAATCTATGATAATCACCACTCGTCAAAAATAACAGTTAGCACCCTTGTTAGTTAAACTTTTATTAAAGAGCTGGTCAAGCCATCACATAGTGGTGTGCGATGTACAGACACCTTTTTACCAAAACAAAAAGACAAATAGAACAAGTTAATGAACACCACCTACTAGGGATTACAATTGACAGTCAGCTTAAGTGGAAATCTTATACGGATAGTTTATGCAGAACGGTAGCCCAAATTCTTCTAATGTTACCCAAATTGAAATATTACACTGAATCTGACACGCGCAAACCATTCTATAACGCTCACATTCGTTCTCATATTGATTACGCGTCAATGGTGTGGGGGTGGCTGCAGTAACATCCACTTGAAGAGACTCAACTCGTTATACAGAAGAGTGTCAAAGTTAATCCCTTCCGAACCACGACTCACAACAGAAGAAACTAATGCATTAACAACAGCACCGCTCATTATAACAGCCAATGTTGACATTTTTTTATTTACATAGATACATTATCTGGAATAATTCCTTGCTAGACAAAAAAGTCTTTTGTGGCAATCGATGCTGTTACAACTGCAACTAGCTTGGCACTGTCCTCAAAGTCTATTTTACCCAGTTCAGCAGAACGCATTTTGAGAAGACTCTGCCCTAGCATAGTGTAAGCTACTGCTAGTCCACTTATTATTGCAGAGTGATAAACAAGGTTCATTATGTTCTTTGTGTTGCTCATTTTCTTATGCCACAAAAATTAAAATAAAACATTTATTCAC
The DNA here is from genome assembly GCA_036245525.1 of Semisulcospira habei. Lineage (NCBI taxonomy): Eukaryota > Metazoa > Mollusca > Gastropoda > Semisulcospiridae > Semisulcospira > Semisulcospira habei. The sequence continues at coordinate 69,102,092 of BTPG01000002.1, read as the reverse complement.
TGCATAAAAAATGGATCAAAAGGTTTTGGCACTGCTGGTAATGTGAAGACTTCTTGCTTTGTTTTTGGAGTATTTGGTTTTTTGGACACTGTTCAAGTTTGTGGTTTATATTTCTTCCATAGCTTGTAACCTATGTAACCAAATCCAACAACAAACCACCAATTATATATTTTGTTATTTCAGATTTAGACTCATTTGTTAGTCTCTCACTTTGTTGTTGAGGGGGTAATGGCTCCGGTGCCAGGGCTGGTGCTGTTGAGGGTCCTGATGGTGACGGTAGTTCAGTTACATGAGCCTTTTCTGTTAAGGCCTGACGCTGTAATTTTTTTTTTTTTTTGCCTATTAAACTCAGCTAATCTTTTACCCACTTGAACTCTGCCCGTGTTTTTAGCCTTAGTTACTGTTTTAACTTGCATGGGGATGTCTGAGTGTCATCCATTTTCTTCTGCTTTAAAATTTATGTTAGAAAAATCAATATGACTCCCAGTAACAAACAAGGTTACCATAGGCGCAAGGTAATTTCCAAAGTTGTAAAACATAAGTCATGCTAATTTGCCAATTGAACTTAAAACAGTAGGGTTGCTTTCGAGATCGTGTGATAGACTGTCAGTATTGACAGGTAGAAAGTGACTAACAGCCTTTGTGTATAGGCACACGAGAGATTGACTCAAATCACGAGTCATTAGTGAACTAATGGGATTTTTGTACTTAGCATGTAGTTTAATTATCTCCTGGAGTGATTCTGTATCTTCTGTTGTATACTGTTTTCCCATATATGATTTTGATTGTCCAGAAACAACAACAGAGAGAATACTTTGTTGTTGTTTTTTTTCTCAAGTCTAAGTCTTTATTCTCTACAGCACAGATATCGCTTAGAAAAAGTAATAAGTCTTGTTTCATTTTATAATGTAATATAATGATTTTTTAAAGCTATAAATAATGTCTCAAAATACATTGTGATTGAAGTTGAGACAGAGTTTTTGAAAGCTGAGGACATTGTTGTTTAAAATATATTTGTTTTAGTCGTTGGCTCGGTCATTATGGGAGGGGTGGTTTTTAAATCTCCTTATATCTATTTTTACTGAGTGCACTAAAAAAGGCAAGGTTTTGTGACTGGTGTGGATGCGTGGGTTTGATGTTTATAAAGATGGTTTTAGACATGGGCTTGATCTTTATGAGATGGATGGTTTTTACATCTCACTTTCTCTATCTCTCACCCGGCTGTATCACAATGAAATTCTCATTTTCACAAAAATGGACTTGCTGTGATTCGCCTTCAATGGAGATGGAGGACGAATTACATAAATAATTTTTACTCACCCTGCCTTGAAAAGGGCACCGTGGCCATGTTTTCTTGTTCACGTCTTGTGCTGAAGCCGAAAGTAGGTTCTCAGAGACAGACGGCCCCCTCCGTAGTGTTGAAACAGTTGAAACCCCCGAGGTGAAACAGTGTGTAGTGTTACATGTGTTTACACGTGTATACACTGATGGCTATACAGTTATACTGTTATGCATGCAAATTTTCACACAAATCATGATGATGATGATTAGTTTCGGGTTTAACGTCCACACCACTGGAGTGATAATGGACGGCCTTGACGGGCGGGTTATGGGGGACAAAGAAATCTATTGACTATGGAGTACGACCTGAACACTGATCAACTCAGGTGCACTCCAACTGTGCCACTGTGATTTACCAGGATCTTTCAACGGACATGCTATTGAACAAATCCGTTTTTTCCCCTGGAGTGTGAGTCCAGCTACCGGGGCCGGGACAGGATTCAAAACCACATCCCGGCGATTCCCTTCACTCTCCTGCTCCGACGGTTAACTGCCTGAGCTATTTCGGACTCTCATACAAATCATTCATCATAGCAATAGAAAATTCCTTTAAATTTTGATAATTCACACAGCTGTTTTTTTTTTAAATAATGTATGTTAAGTGCTTTTTTTTCTAATGAAACTGGTATATCATTCCAAACAGTAGCAACTCTGTTAGAAAAATAAAACTTTCCGCAGGTTAGTGTTGCAATGCCGTACAAAAGTTTTTCTTGCTTTTCCTTCCTAGACTAACACACAAGCATTTCAGGTGTTCCAATATTCACAACAGGGTCCATGTCACAATACGTCTAAGCACATGCACACATGTCCAGTCCCTATAACAAATGTTCTACTGGTACTTTTCGACTAAAAATAGCAATAGTGAGGTGCAATTGAAGTTTATCTTTTCCACAGACTAGTCAAGATCCAAACCAAAACATGCACGAACTTGATATTCCATGATGTGGTCTTTTCACCATGTTCGAATTCCGGCAAGTTTAATATGTCAACCACCCGGCCGGTCACTTTGGCGCTGACTAAAGAGGTTTCTGGCACGGAATGAAACATATTTTGTTGCACCCTATACCATCTCATTTCATCTGCAAAATACATAGATTCTCATGACCCCTTGCAAGGAAGTGGTTCATGAGAATCTACGTCTCTTGCTGTTCACGATCGGTCTCATTTATCCCCGTATATGTTCGTAAGGCGAATGTCGTCTGTGATGAAGCACATAACAGTTCATGTTGTATCATTAATGCCGTGTGTACCGTGAAAAATCTGCAACTTTTTGCAGCTCAGTACGGCGCCGACGTCACTCGAGGGACGATAAAATAACATAATTGTTTCTTTCAGTGTGACCTTATTTGGCTATAACCAACCAATTGCTGCTTGCTCATTTCACTGTCACGTTAATGACGTAATGTTGGACAATAGGATGGGTTACTTGTTGCGTTGGGGCTCACATTATAAATATAGTTCAATGGTAGTGCTTAGTAGGGGGGGGGGGGAGAAAACTAAAGTTATGGCTAGTCCTTCGTGCCGCTGACTCAGACTCTCCAAGTCTGGGCAACGAAACTCTTGTCATAATGGCCATAACTTCGATTCCCCGCATACCCCTCATTTCCCCCCCCCCCCCCCCCCCCCCCACACACACCCTTTTTCCTCACTGAGCGACCTGTTTCCAGTTGGTACAGATGTATATTTTACATCTAGTTGTTTTCTTCTGCATTTGCAGATCGGATCTGTAAATGCAGCAGAAAACAGGCTTTTGAGCTCAGTAGCTTGTTTGAATGTGCCCGGGTGCCTCAGCTGCACCAAGGCCTTCAGCCAGTTGTTTGCATCTGCAAAGGACAACCCCTTCTCCACATGCATTTGCTTAATCTTGCACTCGGGTAGCCAACGACGGCATTTCTTATCTGATACAGGACAGATCTGTCCATAGAACAAGGATACAAATTAAGGCCAACCAGAAACTGACCATAATGACACCCCGCACTTTTACATGGGAAAAGTGAACTTGAAATGAACTAATCATTCAAGTATCCACTAAGACATGGCTGCCAAAAACATCGAAAAGATTACGTTTTATTCAGGATAAAAAGATTTAGGCATAGCAATGCCTATCTTCCAAACTGTCCTGCTACTCTACACATATATATAAAAATACATCAGACGATACAGCAAAAGATAAAACACATGAGTGGACAACTCTCGTCTTGGCCGATGGAAATGGGAGAGTCACCGCACTTGCCAAGGTCAGTGTCAACACCCCGCAACTGACCCCAGTTTATGATCTTATCATCTGAAACATTGATGGTGCCGGAAACGCAGACGATCCAGATCCGAAGTGGAAACCTGAAACCTGTGCAGTTACGAGAGGTCAAGAAGAGGAGAGCCACCATACCATCATTCTAAAAGTGTCTGACAACATACAAGCAGTAACGGTGATTAGAGACACGTTGGATAAAGAGAAGCGCAAGGCGCTGGAGCAATTGCAGAATCAGGTGGATGCGACTGTGGCCAGCGAGCGAGATAAGCGGGAAGCGGAACAGCGAGGAGTCGTCCACCGTTTGCAGCAAAAACGGACAGTCGGACAATATGATGCCGAGTGCCGCCACAATCATCAGATTGGATTAATGAAAAGCCAGGTGATCGAGGGTCGCGAGCGAGACGGAGCTCCTCTGAGACAGGAGATGTCGGAGCTGCAGGAGGAGGAGGAGAAGGAGAGGAAGAAACAGACGTTAAGAGTCCAATCTACGGAGTTCGGACATCGAATTGCGCCCGACTCAGAGACTGCGGATATTGTCCAGCGTGAGGTTGGTCCGACATCGAACGACCCGCTTCGTGACGAGCCATGTCGTCTGCTTCGCAACATGAGAGAAAGGCCGAGGGAGAATGTTCGGGAGATGCCGGACGTGAGAGTCCCGCGCTCGTCGTGCTGAAACCAGAGAGATCTAATTTTGTGTTTATGGATTATCGTACTTTCCATAAGCCGACGGTGTTCGACCCAGGACCAGTAACTTTTGAACTGAGTGAACTGTAAACTGTACCCCATGATTTTGTGATGTTCCTGAAACAAACTTTGTCATTGATTTTTAATTTAATCAAGGGTTTGCAGAACTTTGGAGCGGATTACCTGAGCAGAGCAGTTTGAATGAACATTTCTGTGTTCAGAACAGTTTAAAGAAACATTTTGGTTTTCATGACATTTTAACGGAACATGTCTTCGCTCAGGACTGTTTAAATGAACTGTGAGACAGTTATTTTGATTTGATTTTGATGTGAAATGTTTATTATTTATGGTTTTGTGTAGGTTAACACAGCCACAAACGTATTTTTGAGATTTGTGAACAAATTTTGTGAAATTTCATTCTAAAGATCAGGGTAATGTTACGATTGTGGTTGTGTTATCCTGTGAGAGCATGCATGTGTTAATCGTAGGAAACGATCCGATATTTATTTGAGCTATCATGGTTACGAATCACGTACCTTTTTAGTAAGTTTTTTTTTTCTCTCGTTTGCACGTAGAGCGGATTTCGTTCAGTTTTACCGGAAGTTTCTACAAAAGTCGCACGGAGAATAGCGGTCGATCTTTGTTTTGCGTAGATTAGAATCTTCGATAAGGTCGTGCTGTCTAGTGACCTCGTATGTGTGACGTCGGGGAGTTCGTAACAGTTTGCAACATTTTGTTTTTCTGTGCGCGTGAATTGAGCAGCCTATTTTTTGCTTTGTGAAAATTCCTGAATTTTCTAGTGCGGATATGCAAGGTCGTGATAGGGTTACCATACTTTCATGTGACTTCATTATACACTAGGATTTAGAGCTGAAGTTAGCAGCCGAATTTTCGTAGCCTATTGTAGTTTTTCTAGAAAGATTATTTTTATGAGTTTCGGTTGCGTGTTTCGTTCTGATAGGTTGCGTTGCATGATTTTCGTAGATGATTCTGGAAAGTGGTTATACTATATAAAGAAGGTGCTTGAAAGCACGTTCGTACATTGTCTTGCATTGTCAGTTGTAGAGACACGCAGTTTATCGTGGGTACGTGGCCCGTATAGGGTGTACATTGGATGAGAAACTTTGTGTTGCCAGTGTGGTCATTTGCAGAAGAGACTTTGTATCAGTGTTTGTATCAGTGTTTGTGCATTTGGAAATACATTGTGTGGAGATCGGATCGCTGAATTAAAATATTGTTGGAACTGTTACTCCAGTATTGTCTACATCATTAAGCCACGTGTGACGGGTTGCAGCTGAATGAAGTTTTTTTTTTTTTTTAAAGAACCTTACGTGCGTGCGTCTGGTGTGTTTATCATACTACGACTACCTTTCAACAACGTAACACGTATGATTGAAAGAGATGGTCTAGCTCAGTTGAGTGGCCTCTTTCAGTCCAGTTGCTGACTCTATTGGCAGCATGCTGGATTCTGGAGGATGCTATTTTTTTATGTTCTGCTGCGCTCCACACTGCAAAGTCATCCGCATGGAGGATGTTCGAGACGAACCTTGGTACTGTTGTACTGATGTCATTAATATAGACCAAAAACAGCATCAGACACAACATCTCCCTGAGGTACAGCTTCCCCGACTTTGACAAGACTGCTGAATGTGCAGACGGTAGAAGCTTCAGCGGCAGCCCCTGTTAAGCATGCCTTAAATAAAAAGAATTACAATTAAATTAATGGGTCACATTGAAATTAATGAAATGATCACAAATGTTAATGCTCAATATGCATATTTTGTTAAGAAAACTGGCAACAAACAAAATAATTAGAGGAGCAATTGTTATGATCATTTTTCGTTCCTTTGCTTACAGGTAAAATGGGGGTAGGGCAGCAGATTCAGCCACTGTGGCCCCTGAATTCATCACAGCATCATAAAGTAAGGTTGGGAGTAACTGTGGTACTCTATCCTAAAGAATAAAACCTAAAAAAGACCTATAAGTTGTATACAAAATTTCTGCGGGCATCAGAAACAACGTACGTTTCCCAATTCGGCAATTTTAAATGGGAAAAAGCTATCATTCACCACGAATGTACCGTAAAGGATGCCGACTTTCCTTATTTCCTTGCACTTTATGCTCAAATTATTGAAACTTAATAGGTAAAGAGAGGTTAAATAATGAAGTGGAATAACTTTAGTTTTTTTTTCTAATTAATTTTGTGTATTTTTACAAATTGGGGGTAGGGATACAAAATCAACCACTGTGGCACTCACAATGAATACAGCATCACCTAGTCATGTTTATAATACTTGTGACATACTGTGTTAATGATGTAATCCTGAAAATGGACTGCCAGCGCTATAGAAAATGTCTGAAGGCATCTGACACATTATTTTTTGTCGTTTTGGCGATTTCATGGAAATGGTTGTTTGATGGGTGCACAAATACCTTCACTGTGAGCCAGAGATTCAATATTTTTTTCATTCTGTTTTTGCAGAGGCTTCAGATCGTGTGCCTTAACATAATATTGCCTGATTTTGGCTTCTGGAATGAATTCTGATTTATTTAGAGGAAAATGTTTCTCAACCCCATTTTAGCACCACCTGTGAAGAGCGTGAATGGGTGTACCCTTGCGCCATCGGCTATATCTCTGGTGTGTTCCTAAGGATTTTCGGGAAACATGGCTTAAACATCTCAGGACATACTAAGGAACACTTTGAAACCCATCTTATTGAGTACTGGAGGGGGGGGGGGTATGCACGGTAGACCTTCCTAGCTTGTGGACTATTCCTCTTTAACAAAATTGCATGATTGAAGTCGACGGCACACTCAGCAGTCTCGATCTTATCAAACTCACGGAAGATGTATCTCAGGGAGGTGTTGTGTCTCCGATCCCTATAATGTCCGTAAAATATGTGGAACGTTGGACTGTATTCTGACCAAAATTTGACCAATCAATTTGTTTGATGTTTGTTTAGTAGAGAAAAAAAGGCAAAAATGATAGACTGAATAAGTGAAACTAGCTGGTCTTTTAGGAGATATTTCACCTAGCGTAAGGCGGGTATAGTATGGTCTTTTCTTCTCATTTATTTTCGTCTAGAAAGATGTATATATGAATATGCGTAATAAAGTTTCATGGTTCCTAACAGCCAAAACAATGTTAAGAAAATACTCCAGACAGCTCTAAAAATGTCACTGCATCACGAGAATGACCCATGTTTTGCATCTTGTCAAGCCTGGCATTTTGGTTTTGCAGGGAGTGTTTCACCTTGTCGAAGTATCTTGGTACCCCACTACTGGTCTGACCATAGTGTTTGCTTGCGCCAGGATGCTGTAATTTGCGCCAATGTGGTCCCCACCAGTTTCTTCATCAGAGACGTTTTTCCCACAACTCTAGCTTCCATGGCTTCGATGTGAGGCCTCCACATGAATCCAGTAGTTTATTTGTTGCCAGTAAAGTTGACCTATCTGTTTTTGGTACTGGAAGGTCTCCAGTTTTCAAGGTGACCTCTTCCAACTGATTGAAAGAGATGGTCTAACTCAGTTTGAGCGGCCATCTTTCAGTCCAGCTGCTAACTTTATTGGCAGCATCCTGGATTCTGCAGGATGATATTTCAGTATGTTCTGCTGCGCTCCACACTGCAAAGTCATCCGCATGGAGGATGTTCGAGACGAACCTTTATACTGCTATACTGTACTGATGTCATTAATGTAGACCAAGAACAGCTTCAAACACATCACCTCCCGGAGGTAATCCTTTCCTGAGTTTTTGACAAGACTGCTGAATGTGCCGTTTATTTCAGTCTTGCTTTTCTATTAAAGAGGAAGTTCTTCAGCTGCAGCCCTGTTTACAGACGCTTCCCCCTTTTTATGCGTTAACAAAAAAGAATTTAAATTAAATTGATAGGTCACATTGAAATGAAGGAAATGATTACAAATTGTATGTTAAAAGTGCATACTTTGTTAAGAAACTGGCAACAAAAATATTTAAACAGAGGAGTATGACATAAGCAATTTTTATGATAATTTTGAATTTCTTTGCGTGCTGGTAAAATGGGGGTTGGGCAGCATATTCAGCCACTGTGGCCACCAATGAATCACAGCATCATAAAATCAGGTTGGGAGTAACTGTGGTACTCTATCCTAACCATTAAAACCTAAAAAAAAGACCAATTAGCTGTATACAAAATTTCTAAGGGCATCAGAGACAACGTACGTTTCCCAATTTGGCAATTTCAAATTAGACAAAAGCTATCATTTATCACAAACGTATCGTAAAGGATGCCGACTTTCCTCCTTTTTTTTACACTTTATGCTCACATTTTGAAACGTAATAGGTAAAGAGAGGTCAACATGAAATGGAATAACTTTAGTAATTTTTTTTAATTAATTTTGTGTATTTTTACAATTTGGGGGTCTTCTTGGCTTGACTTCGCGAACGAAGATTCTGTAGGGCTTGCCCACGTCGTCTGCAGGCATTTTCGAAACGAATTTGGGGGTAGGGACACAAAATCAACCAATGTGGCACTCATAGTAATTACAACATCACCTAGTCAAGTTTATAATAATTGTGACATCCTGTTTTAATGCTAAAAGCCTGAAAATGAACTGCCAGTGCTATAGAAAATGTCTGAAGGCATCTGACATTATTTTTGTCTTTTCTTGCGATTTTGCGGAAATTACCATTTACTGGGTGCACAAATACCTTCTTTGTGAGTCACAGATGCAATATATTTTCATTATGTTTTTTTTGTAGAGGACGCAGAAGGTGTGCCTTAACATAATATTGCCTGATTTGAGTTTGAGGAATGAATTCAGATTTATTTAGAGGAAAATGTTTCTGAAGCTCATTTTAGCATCCGCGAAGAGCTTGAATGGGGGTACCATTTGCGCTATCGGCTATATCTGCCACTGCCCAGGCATGCTACTTCCACCTCCGCCGCATCAGTCAGATCAGAAAATACCTCACCACCGAAGCTGCCACCAAACTTGCTGTCTCTCTCATCCTATCTCGCATCGACTACTGCAACTCTCTCCTTTCCAGCCTCCCTCACTCCACCACTTCCACTCTCCAGCGCGTCCAGAACAATGCTGCCCGCCTCGTCATCAGAAAGAAAAAATCCGACCACATCACACCCCTGCTCAAACTCCTTCACTGGCTTCCCATCCCACAACGCATCCAATACAAGATTCTGTCTCTCTGCTACAAATCCCTGAACAACTGCGCTCCTGCCTATCTCTCCAACTTACTTCACCCCTACACTCCTTCCAGCTCCCTCCGCTCCGCCTCCGACCCTCTCCGTCTCCACATCCCCCGCACCAAACTCAGCACTTTCGGCCCCCGCGCCTTCTCAGTTTATGGTCCTTCCACCTGGAACACTCTCCCACTCTCTCTCCGTCAGAAAGACTCTCTCTCCTCCTTTCAGTCCGCCCTCAAAACTCACCTCTTTCAACAGTTCTAGCACTATATCACCACACTCCCCACAAAAGCTGACTGTCGCAATGTATTTCACCATTTGTTGTACGTGAGTCGTTGTCCAACGCGTGCGCATGCGTGCGCGAGTTGTGAGTGCGCGCTTAGAGTTATAATTATTATAAGATAAGCCATTATAAATATCGTAATTATTATTATTATTATTATATCTTAGGTGTGATCCTAAGGATTTTAGGAGAACATCGCTTACACATCTCAGGACATACTAAGGTAACTTTGAAACCTATCTTATTGGGTGCTGGTGGGGGGGGGGGGGTAGGTAGATTGGGCTAGCTCTTGGACTAGTAAAGCGACTGCTGCGAGCAGCCCGGGTCACACGTTCATGTCGACAGTAAGACGCACTCTGGTTTAATTCATTGGATATGCTAGTTTACATAAACCAATGTAAAATTAGCATGCGGCGTATTTCCGGCCGCATCTAAAACCCTGACTATGTCTGCTATGAATGACGCTTGAACTTGTGCAAAAAGCCTTGAAACTAAACTATCAGTTTTGATCGGAGGACAAGGTTGGTATAGATTTGTGGCAAAATTTCTGCCGAGTCTGTGCAGTTCGAGGTTTTAGGCGGATGGTTGCTTTGAGGGTTGAAAACTGCTCTGGAATCACAGTGCTTTGCTGCTTTGTGTTTTCGTTTCCTCCCTTGTATTCTGTCTTGAGCTTAGTAGGCGGTATCGCAAAAGCGGTGGCGCAGTGGATTTACAATAGTCAAAGCTACTATCATCGAGCCCCTGTGGTGTGCAGGTACTTCAGAGACAGATGCAGATCTGAAAATATTTCACTGTGCAATAAAGTGAGTGTAATCATTGAACTGACTGAAGGTGTTTTACCTGTCTCCTTGCTGATGTGCGATTTAGGAAATTTACGGATGTGTGTGCGGTGAGATTGTTTGCGAGTGTGTGTGTGTGTGTGTGAGTGTGTGTGTGTGTGTGTGTGTGTGTGTGTGTGTGTGTGTGTGTGTGTATGTGTGTGTGTGTGTGTGTGTGTGTGTGTGTGTGTGTGTGTGTGTGCACAAAACCCCTAAAATGGGTGACTTTCTATACCATCCTTATGGAAAATGGGTGTGTGTACAATTCTGGGTGACCAAGTCAGCCACCCATTTTTTCTGAGGGTTGTTTCTGCATTATCTTTCAATCAAAAGTCAGAAAAAAATATCAAAATAGGATGTCCCATTTTCAGAGGTTTACCCCAAGTTGTGTGCTTGCGACGCACTGGGCATGTGTGTTCTTTTCAATTGGTGTGGATCTCATTGCGCCGGTGATGATACGCAGTGACTTTACCGGTGCAATGAGACCCACACCAATTGAAAAGATGGAAGAGACAACAGGCATCCCACCCCTGCGCATGAGAAGAGATTGCAAAACCTTGATCAGTCCACAAAGGTTAAGTCTTCCAAAGACCATCCTATGAATGCCAGGATGAAACAGCCAACCTCAGGGAGACTGAAAAGATCAAGATTTGTGAAGGAGACGAGAGCTCTGCAGAGAAAACACCAGGCAAAGCTCCCTGCACAGGTAGAGGCTCTGAATCCTACTAGTGACCTTCCACCCTGGGAAAGTTAGCCAGAAAACATCACCATTTCTTCCACGGTTCTAAGATGAGAGTGATTACATGCATAACGTTGCTGTTTTTGAAAAAAAAATCAGGATGTTTGATTCCTAAGTATCGCACCAAAACTAGTAAGGTAGACGACCTTCTCGCCTGTAGCCACTGCAAAGGGCTCTATCAAAAAAAGCTATCTCTGTACACTCCAAACGTTGCTGACAAAAACCAGGAGGGTTTCAGATCACTAAGAGAGGTGAGGCAGCACGACGTGGGAGGCTCATGCTTCCAATACCCTTAGACGTTGACTTTTCCTTCTATCATAAGATATTAGCCAGACAGAGATGATGAGATAAGCCGTCTCATCAGAACTGACCCCTTGCTTCTTGAGTATGGAAAGAGATTATTTGACCACATGGACATTGAAGAACACATGGCTAAACAAATCAGTTCCAGGATGCGGGAGTTAGAGAGACTATTAAAGATTATCAGAGTGAGGTCAGAAATGAAAATCGCAAGTTCAAATGCTGTGATCAATTCAGCTAGCTTTGATCATGTTGTACTGGCTGTAAAAGATCTAGCAGATTTTGATGAGGACACAAATAAGTTCAAAAAAGGCGATCTCGCAATGCACATAGGCCATGCTTTGAAAACATATTCACAGATCAAACAGTCACAAACAGCTTGGGCATGGTTCAGATGACAGGTGGCGACAGGAGCTCTCTGAGGCGCAGCGGTTTGACCCTGTCTTCAATGGGGCCTCATATGATTGTGTGTCAGCTACAGCAGCCCAGTCGGTCAGGAAAATGACCATGAACAAACCCAAGCTAATCCCGTCATGTGAAGATGTGAGGAAGGTCCAACAGCTTCTTGAGACAAGGATGCTTTTGAAAGATTATCTGACAGTGATTAAAGCAACTCTTTGCGCTGTATCACTTTTCAATTGAAAACGAGGGGGAGAAGTTCAGAGAATGAAAGTATCAGACTTCCAGAATGCTAAGATTGGATCGATCACCAATCAAGATATCTTGAAAGGTCTCACAGAGGTTGAGAAGAAAATGGTGAATCATTTCCAGCAAATGGAAATCAGAGGCAAGTTTAATAGGAGTGTTCCCATTTTGCTGACGAAGAAGATGTGGACAACTGTGGACAGAATCCTTCAAATGAGGCAATCAGTGCCAGCTCTCACTAGTTCCCAGTACATCTTTGCCACACCTTCTGGTCAGAGGCCTTACAGAGACCATGATGTTCTGAAGGAACATGCGCTACAAGCTCAAGTGTCAAACCCAGCCATGTTCACATTTACTCAGTTACGGAAGCAGGTTGCAACTTTGGCTCAGGCCATGGCCATCTCAGAGTTAAACCAGGATCAGCTGGCAGACTTCCTTGGTCATGATATTCGGATACATCGCCATATCTACCGCCAACCTCAAGACGTCCTTCAAAAGGCAAAAGTGGCAAAGATTCTTCTGTCAGTTAACAATGGGATGATAGATTTTGAGAGTTGTATTAGAGCTGAGCTGGGCGACGATGAAGAGATTGACTTTGACAATGAAGACACATCAGAAACTGGCAGAGAGTTCTCGTGGGAAACAGCACCTGTGAATGAAGCAAGTAGCAAGTCAACAACACGGGAATCAATGAGCATGACAGAGAAAAGACGTCCAGAGCCTGATGACAATCTAGATAGTTTTGATGATGGCTGTACTGCATCAGCTACTGTTCAAAAGAAAGCTAGATTTACAAGGAAGCCATGGGGGAAGCTGAAGAGAAAGCTGTTCAAACTCGTTTCAAGACACACCTCATCATGAACAAACTTCCTGGAAAGGCCGAGATACAGCAGGCAATCGCAGAAGAGCCTGCACTTAGACATAGGCGCTGGACAAACATTAAGGATTATGTCCGCAACAGACTGAAAAAGTTAGAAAAGTTACAAAAGAAATGAACTGAGATTCTCCGACACTCGTGGCATTTTCGTTTTCATACAGATTTATTACAAAAGTGTTATTATTGGGTTGGTTTCAGCATGTATAGCTTGCTTTTATCTGATGGACGCCTGAATCATTTTGTATACTGTATAACCTTTGAATTTGCAAAACGAAACAGCCGGCTGGGGACAAAAGACAATAATAAGATAAGAAACCCATTGACAACGTGAAGATTTATTTCAAGAGTGTTATTATGGGGTTGATCCACCTGGATCATTTTGTATACTGCATAACATTTAAAACTCTGCAAACGGAACAATGGTTCGGGATGAAAGACAATAATAAGGGGTAAGAAAACCATTGTCAACATAAAGATTTATTACAAGAGTGCTAATATGGGGGCTGGCCCACCTGGATCATCTTGTATACTGCATAACATTTAAAACTCTGCAAACGGAACAATGGTTGGGGACAAAGAAAATAATAAGGGGTAAGAAAACCATTGTCAACATAAAGATTTATTACAAGAGTGCTACTATGGGGGCTGGTCCACCTGGATCATTTTGTATACTGCATAACATTTAAAACTCTGCAAACGGAACAATGGTTGGGGATGAAAGACAATAATAAGGGGTAAGAAAACCATTGTCAACATAAAGATTTATTACAAGAGCGTTATTATTTGGTTGTTTTCAGCGTGCATAGCTCTGTTTTTATCTGATGTACATCTGGATCATTTTGTATACTGTGTAACATTAACCTTACTTTGCAACTAAACAGTGGCCCCCACCCTGGTCTGCCCTGGGGGACTTGGTGCTAGGGTCACCTGGTCAGCCCCACAAGGTGGGTTTTCCTCTCAATTCTGGGGCATGTGTTTCTGTCTACCTTTGGTCCATTAACTTGTATTTTTCTATTTAAGCTCTCCCAACTGTCTGCGCTGCCTGTATCTCTGGAAAAGAAGTGCCCAATGGAGAAATAAACACGTTTAGAAAAGACGGTTACATCACAATTTTTTTAATATTTTGGGTAAATCCGCCTTGTCAAAGCAGAAAAACAAACAGAGAGATCAGTCGCTACTTATCTTCATTCGCAGAAGGAATGTGGCACATTCCGTCTGCGAATGAAAATAAGTAGCGACTGATCTCTCTGTTTGTTTTTCTATTTTGACAAAGCGGATTTACCCGAAATATTAATAAATTGTGCTGTAACCATCTTTTCTAAGCGTGTTTCTTTCTCTGTTGGTTACTTCTTTGTATTTTTTACACGATTGGCAGTCACCTTTTTGGTCTGAATAATTTTTTTTGTATCTCTCTTCATTTTAGACGTGTGTTGCTAAATGGTCTTAGGTTTATTTAGTGTATCGGACTGGCTGGCGACATACATTCAATATTCTGTTCATTTTTTTTTTCACAAGCAGTGCTGGCACGTCCTGAAAAAGTCGGGGCATTCAGCAATGTACAACCAATCAGGACGAAAGACAATAATAAGATAAGAAAACCATTGTCAACCTAAAGAGTTATTATTACAGGAGTGTTATTATTTCAGTGTGTATAGCTTGTTTTTATCTGATGTACGCCTGGATCATTTTGGAAATGTCTGTGACTTTTTGTTAATATAAAGTACACTTTGCCTGCTGTGCATTGTTTCAAAAGTCACAGGAAGCATAAACCTTAGCTGAGTTGGTATACCTCGCCTTCTACCTAGGTTAAACGCACCAGCTGCGCCATTGTTGCTATTTTCGCACCAGACCGGTCGCTCGGACCGGTCATGGGCACCAGAACTGCGCGCGCAGGTTGGCTTCTGCACTTGTAGTGTGGTCTCGTACGTTCACGCGGAAAATTGTGATCGCAGTCGAAAAAAAGGTTCGTTTGCAGTTTTAACTTTTGACCGTGCCTTTTACCTCCCCTAACACGCCAGTTTTGTGTTCAGATGGCGGAGGCTGTGTCATGCCCCACACCACTGAATCAAGTCCATTGTGCATCCAGTGCGCTCATTTCTGGAACTTCAACTATGACGGTGCTTTCTGTCGCAAACGTTGCAGATGTCGCAAAATCACCTCCATTGATGATTTAAAAAAAAAACTATTTTTCAAATCTGCCAAATCGCGTAATGTTTCGTGGTGCTAGCATAAGGATGGATGCATCATTGCCGGATTGCATATATGGGAAATGGTTTATTCTTTATTCATGTTATTTTGCAAAGAAGTACCCAACGGAGAAAGAAACACGCTTAGAAAAGACGGGTACAACACAATTTACTAATATTTTGGGTAAATAAACTGTATCAAAATAGACAAACAAACAAACAGAGAGATTAGCCGCTACTTATCTTCATTTGCAGAAGGAATGTGGCAACTGAAGGAGGTGACATAAAATAAAAGAAAAGGAAGAACAAAAGTGCGTAAAAAGTAAAATTGAAAATGACGTCAACGAAAAAATCATAAGAGAGAGACTAGGTGAGAAACTGAACACGAGAGACAAGAGTGTGTGTAAGCACGCGCAGGAGCGAGCAAAAGTAAATGCTATATGTGAGGCCAGAGAGAGAGAGAGAGAGAGAGAGAGAGAGAGAGAGAGAGAGAGAGAGAGAGAGAGAGAGAGAGAGAGAGAGAGAGAGAGAGAGAGAGAGAGAGAGAGAGAGCAAGAGGGAGAGAGAGAAAGAGAGAGAGAATGAACGGGGAGTACCCTTGGGCACGAAGTAGGCTGAGTGTCTAATACACAAAGCCTGCTAAACACCAACCCGAAGGCAAACTCTATATCACCTTCAAGTTGAGGACAACCTCAGGGAAAAACGAGAGGGCTCCGGGGAAAAAAAAACCCAGCATTTAGCACGGTACACAACAAGTAAGAAGTCATAGAAACAAAGCAAAGAATCAAATTCAGTAAGAGAATATTGGTTTAAGTGGAGAGTAGGTAGTTGGGAAACTGTCTTCAAGGGTCACTCAAAAAAAAAATAGGATGGGGGAGAGAGAGAGAGAGAGAGAGAGAGAGAGAGAGAGAGAGAGAGAGACGGGGCGGGTGGGGGGAAGGAGGAAGTGGGAAAAAGGGTAAAGGAAAAGCGAAAAGAGAGAAAGAGGGCTAGAGAGAAGTGTTAAGGGGGGTGGGGGGGGGGGGCGGGGGGAGGAAGAGAGAGAAAGAGGGAGAGAGATAGAGAAGGGGGGGGGGGAAAGACAACCAGCCAGAGCCACCAGCCCCACCCAACAGGCACCCACCAGCCCACAGAAAAACATACAGGCACACAACAAGACGACCACATACATCCCCAAGGGATGCACACGATCGCCCCGCCCCACAACCGCGCATCAATCCGTGAGCCAGAGACCGGGCGCCCGACACGTAAGGGCAAGGGATCCAACTAAACGTTCGGCCAGCGCTGAGAAAGTCCCCAAGGGAAGTATACATATCAACCAGCGCCAGCCTCACCCATCTGGTTAGTGAGTAGTAAAACAGAAGTGACAGAGTGAGGTAAAGGTACAGTTAGCAGACACAAGCAAGGTAAAAAATGTTAATCTTTCTTGTTCATCCCGAGTGGCGCCACATTGCCCAGTTTATTAATCAGAAAATTTTCAAGGTCTTTTTTGGCCCAGCCAGAACTGGCTTGCATAAGCCAGAGGCCTTTAACCCGAATGTCCGAGATGGAGTGGTCGGCCTGATTGAAATGTCGTCCGACTGGTCTGTTGTATTGGTACTTGACAGACTGAAGATGTTCTTTGAAACGGTCGTTGATGGTTCTTTCCGTCTCTCCAATGTAGAGTTGGCCGCATTTCACACAGGAGATAACATAAATCACGTTGGTGGTTTGACACGTGAAGTATCTGTCTATGTTGAATTTGTAATGTGAACCATTTACCGCGGTGGAAGGGCAAATAAAAGGACACGTCTTGCAATTCGGAACATTGCACGGAGTGGAGCCGGGGGGTCTGGTGGTATGACGAGGCTTGAGAGTAGAGCGAAAACCTCTTGAAAGCTACCAACGGAGGTACAGAAAAGATAGCAGCAGACTCTTTACTGGATGACAGAAGACCCCAGTTAGAAAGAAGGATTTTACGAACCGGATTGGTGTGGGGATCGTAACACTTAACACTTCTCTCTAGCCCTCTTTCTCTCTTTTCGCTTTTTCCTTTACCCTTTTTTCCCCCTTCCTCCTTCCCCCCCCCCACCCCCCGCCACCCGCCCCCGTCTCTCTCTCTCTCTCTCTCTCTCTCTCTCTCTCTCTCTCTCTCTCTCTCTCTCTCTTTTTTTCCCCTAGTGTTCTGCTGACCAGAACACTCTTTTCACGTGTGACGTCTGATAAGTGCGCTACACCACATTCACTATTTAGACAGCTTGCGCAGCATTAATACGTGGATACACTATTAATCAAAAGCGATCTTCATTTGATAACGCTGTGTTGGACACCATTTGTGACGTTTGATACGAGGTGCTATAACTTCAGCTGCGCTTTACTGCATTGAGACTTTATTCCTTATTCCCTCTGTTTATATTTTTTGTATTGTGTTGCACTTCATTTGGGAGAGTTAGAATTCAACATGACCCATAATGCTCAGACACACGGAAGCCTTCAAACTGGTCACTTGAACATCTACCATCTTTTTAACAAGGTGGCCGATTTGAATGTTTTTCTAAACTCGTCTAAACCATTCCACCTGTTTGGTCTTAGTGAGACGCGACTTAACTCCGACATAAGCGATGAAGCCGTTCACATACCAAACTTTAGCATCACTCGACGTGACCCTCGTGTACTTGGTCAGACTGGGCTTGCCGTTTACATCCATAACTCAGTCCAACATTTAGTAAAAAGGCGGGAGGACATAGAAACTCCGGAAGTTGAGTGCATTTGGTTGGAATTTAGGGCTCCAAAAACTAAACCCGTCTTCATCGGCTTTTGTTATCGTAACCCAGCAGCCAATTTTGAATGGTACGACGATTTCTTGCATGCAGTAGAAAAAGTTGGCTTACCTAACTGTGATGCGTTGCTACTAGGCGACTTTAACATAGATATGTTGAAGCCCCATACCGCGTGGGATTGCATCACCACACAAACCGGCTTAGAACAATTAGTTTCGGCCCCTACTAGGATCACAAAAACAACCGCAACACTCATTGATCACATTTACACCAACCGTCCCCTTAGTGTGTTCAATGTTAGTGTTCCTGACCTCAGCATCAGTGATCACTTTCCTACTGTGTGTTCCTGGTCAACAAAACTGCCAGTGCATCGTAAGAACGGGCACACAACTATAACGTACCGCTCATTTAAACAGTTTAATCAGTCTGCTTTTCTAGCAGACTTGATCAAACACCATTTAATGTCGTTAATAACGAAACTGACCCTGAAAAGGCTCTGACTGTTTGGTATCGACTCTTTACAAGAGTACTTAACAAACACGCCCCTTTACGACAAAAGCGGGTAAAAAACCACACGTTACCGCCTTGGCTAATGCAAGGAATAATTGAAGCTATGAAATTGAGAAATGACTTAAGAAGACACAAGCTATTTAACGAATACAAAAAAACAACGTAACCGTGTCAAATCTATGGTACGCAGGGCTCAAAAGTCTCTCTTTGAACGAATGATTAAAGAAGACAGAGATACTGCCGCACTCTGGCGCGCGGTTAATCTCGTCACCCGAGGTAACAGCAAGAAATCGTCAGCCATTCCTTCTAGTATTACTGCAGACACCTTTAACAAACATTTCTTGTCTGTTACCGAGTCAATCATACCCTCAAGCGGAAACGCGTCTTACACATGCCCGGAGGCCCTGCTTAACTTCTGTAAGCAGAAGACTAAGGACACACACCCCTTCTCTATACCGCCTCTAGCTGTGTATGAAGTAGGAAAACTGATCGGGTCACTGAAAAACAAAAAATCACCGGGACCTGACGAGATCAGTCCTAAAATCCTGAAACTGTCTCTTCCCTATACAGTAGAATCGTTAACGTATATTTATAACTTATGCATCCAACAAAATATATTTCCATCAGAACTGAAGCAAGCCAAGGTTATCCCTTTGCCTAAATCAAAAGATCTCTCTGATGTTAATAACTATAGACCCATCTCAATATTATCCAGCCTTTCCAAACCTCTTGAAAGACACGTGCACAAACACCTTTATCAATATTTGGAGAGTCGCAGTCTATTGCACGTATTTCAGTCCGGCTTTCGCCCCAAGCATTCTTGCCACACGGCACTAACAAGACTTATTGATGCGTGGCTAGCATCCATAAATAAGTCCCAAATAACTGGGTCGATCTTTATTGATTTTAAGAAAGCTTTTGACCTTGTAAATCATAACATTCTTTTGTCAAAACTTCAAGCATATCTCTGCAATGCAGATGCTGTCTCATTGTTCACTTCATATTTAAGCGGAAGAAGCAAAGAGTACTGGTAAATGGATCCTACTCCTCGTATGGTCTCGTCAAAAGCGGCGTGCCTCAGGGCTCTGTCCTCGGGCCATTGCTGTTCTGCATATTTATCAATGACCTTCCACTGCATATTAGTTGCAGCGATATTTCTTGTGACATGTTTGCTGACGACTGCACACTACACACTCCTCACAAAAATGTAGCTGCAATTAACACGCGTCTGCAGGAAAGCCTGCGTGAGGTCACCGACTGGTGTCATTCCAACTCCATGTCCCTGAATCCGTCAAAAACAGAATGCATGGTTATAACCACACGTCAAAAGCACCAGCTATGCCCGCTCTTTCTTAGTCTGTCTATAAACGGCATCCCAATTGAGCAAGTATCACACCACCGCCTCTTGGGGGTCACTATAGATGATCAGCTTAAATGGCAACTGCATATTAATAATGTGTGCAAAAAGGTTTCCAGAAGCCTGTATATGTTGTCAAAATTGAAAACAATTACTGACACAGATACGCGTCTTCTTTTCTACAATGCTCATGTCAAGTCGCACATAGACTATGCATCAACAGTGTGGGATGGTTCTAGTGATGTACATTTGAAGAGGCTGAACTCCCTACATAGGAGAGCTGCTCAGCTTATATTTCCCGATCCCGAACTCTCAACTGACGAAAAGCTTAAAACTTTAAAAATTCTCCCTCTATCCCATCACTTTCAGTTCAACAAAGGTGTATTGATGTACAAGCTGTACACGCAATCATGTCCACTGTACTTGAGTTCTTTTTTCTCAGAACGGACATCTGTAGCTTCTAGACATAGACAACAATTCAAAGTACCCCTGCCGCGTATTGATTTATTCAAAACCAGCTTGTCATTCTCTGGAAGTTCATTCTGGAATTCTATTCCTGCAGAAATCAGAAACGCAAAGACGCTCACCTCAGGACAGCCTCTTCAAACGCCTAGAATCTCTGACGTAATCTAATCATTACAGTATTTGGATAACTTGCACGTGTGTTCAGATGTGTACATGTGCGTGTGTGTGAGTTTGTGTGTGTATGTGTGTGTGTGTGTGTGTGTGTATGTGTGTGTATGTGTGCGAAAGAGAGAGAGAGAGAGAGAGAGAGAGAGAGAGAGAGAGAGAGAGAGAGAGAGAGAGAGAGAGAGAGAGAGAGAGAGATGATGATGATGATGATGAAACTTTATTACATAACGGTAGAAGTTTTGACAGATACAAATACGTCATTTTTCAAACTTGCCGTTTCTAACATTCTACAACATGAAATATAATGAAGACAAACAAAAAAATTTTAACGCAAACAAAAAACATAACTAAATAAGTACAGACACACGCAGTACAGAAAATGATACTACTAAGGTAGCAATAAACAAATACAAAAAAGGAAGTAACACTCCTCAGCACAAATTACATAGGAGAAAAATCATAGCACAGCAAAAACAAGCACAAAGTACCAAGAATCAAACATACATACACACACCTTTACAGCCGTGTAAATGCACGCACTAACATATATACATTTACATAACCTTTCATCAGAATGACAGGATAAAAATAATATATCTAAGCAGTTTCCATCGGGTATATGTGTAGCTTTGTTTTAAAGGAGGAAAGGTGGGTTAGTGTTTTTAAATGTTGATGAAGTGAATTCCATAAAAGTGGTCCCGAAAAGGCTAGGCTTGATTTGAATAAGTCAATGCGAGGAAGAGTACTGTTCCTCGATGACCTTTCACACTGTCGTGGAGTAAATTTAGCTGTTAGATACTGTGGAGCTTTCTTGTGGAGAATTTTAAACATAAGTATGCACTTGTTGTAAACGAGTTGTTGACGAAGGCCAAGAAGTTTGAGATTTTGCAGTTTTACAGCGGTAGGAATGGGTCTTATATCTACATGTTTATGGCTCTTTTGTATAGTGAATTTAGTTTTTTGATATGCACATCACCGCTACCATCCCAAACAGTGGAGATGTAATCAACATGAGATTTAATGTGTGCATGAAAAAACATTTTTCGTGTATTTATGTCACTCACACTTCTCAATTGTGATAAAAGAAAAATATTTTTTGATGTTTTCTTACATATATTAGTCACATGTTTCTCCCAACTTAGTTGCTCATCTATACATATTCCAAGGAAGTTGCGTTCATGAACTTGTTCAATAGGTTGGCAATTAAGACTGAGCGTTAGTGAAGGGGGGTGAAGTTGATGTTTTTGTCGAGAGGTGATTAACATGCTCTTCGTCTTATCAGGATGTAGTACCATGTGGTTTTTACAGCACCAATCAGAAACTTCGTCAAGACTGGATTTTTTTCTCTCTATTCTGGGGCATGTGTTTCTGTCTACCCTTTGTCCATTCACCTGTATTAGCCTTTTTAAAACTCTCCCTACTGTCTGCACTGCCTGTAGCTCTTGATATTGGATGTGTGTTGCTAAATGGTCTTAGCTTTATTTAGGCCCCATGTGTTAGGTTTATTTTACGTATTTGACCGTCTGGCGACATACATTCAATGTTCTGGGTTTTTTTTTTTTTTTTTTTTTTCACAAGCAGTGCAGGCACGTCCTGAGAAAGCCTTGTTGCTGTTGGGACGTTAAGCAATGTACAATCAATCTCTCTCTCCTACCCCCCCCCCCCTATTTTTTTTTATTGGAGTTACCCTTGAAGACGGTTTTACAACTACCTACTCTCCACTTATACCAATATTCTCTTACTGAATTTGATTCTTTGCTTTGTTTCAATGACTTCTTACTTGTTGTGTACCGTGCTCATGCTGTTTTTTTTTCCCCCGGGGTCCTCCCGTTTTTCCCCGAGGTAGTCCTCAACTTGAAGGTGATATAGAGTTTGCCTTCGGGTTGGTGTTTAGCAGTTTTTGTGTATTATACACGCAGCCTACTTCGTGCCCAAGGGTACTCCCCGTTCATTCTCTCTCTCTCTCTTTCTCTCTCTCCCTCTTGCTCTCTCTCTCTCTCTCTCTCTCTCTCTCTCTCTCTCTCTCTCTCTCTCTCTCTCTCTCTCTCTCTCTCTCTTTTGAGGATCTATGCCTATGCTCGTTTAGTTCAGCAGTGAAGCGGGTGATAAAATAACTTGATTAAATACACATACACCTGTGCAGAAACTATGTGCTTGCGTGTTTTTTTCAGTCCTGATGACGTTTTCGCAGAAGCAATACCTCGGTGTACACTTGGCTTTTTATTTATTATTATTAATATTATTATTATTATTATTATTATTATTATTATTATTATTATTATTATTATTATTATTATTATTACATTGTTCTGTCGGTATGGTACAGTGCATTGTGTAATGACCACTCCGGTGCTACTTTAGTATTTCAGTGTAATGTACTGTTACGTTTGTGGTTGTGTTGTTCTGTGAAAGCATACATGCATTAATCGTAGGAAACGATCCGATATTTATTTAGGCTATTTTGGATACAAATCACGTACCTTTTTAGTAGGATTCATTCTCGTTCGCACGAAGAGCGGAATTTACTTTGTTACGATACGATAAGATTAGTCCGGAAGTTTCTAGCAAAGTCGCATGGATAGTTCATGTTACATATTTAAATTGGGCAGTTGAGGCAGTGCAAGGACCGGTATTTTTAAAAACAATTTTTGCCTTCTTTGAAAATTTGTAGTAGGGCTGAATGTTGGAACTTGCTGGAAGTTTCTGGTTAGCTGAGAGGAGACATGTTTGGTGCTTTGATTCATACCATTGCAGCTTATGCAGTGGATAATTGTGGGCCTATTTTGAGTTGCCGTTGAAGTAGTGATTTGAGGGGCACGCTGATTTCAGCTGTGTTTGGGTGTGGGGTTGGTAAGGAACCAGTTTCATAGCCAAAAAATGTGACGGGTGATGTGCTGTTTTTTTTGTTTTGTTTTGTTTTGTTTTGTTGTTTTTTTTAATTTTGTGCATGGCAAATGTGCAGCTGGTCGGCAGTAGTGTTTCGGATATTGTATTCCGTGGCCGATAGTCGCGGTCGATTTTTGTGATGAGTGGTTTCCCTGCGAATAGACTAGAACGTTCGAGCGAAGTCGCGCTCTGTCGAGTGACCTCACATGTGACGTCAAAGTGTCGGCAACATTTTGCAACACTGTATGAATGGCGTTTAAAATAATAGTGGAACCTGTTATATCATTCTAGTAAATTCCCTTTCATTAATATTAATAAGTTTTGGTTACGTATTTCTTTCTGATTGAATGTGTTGTATGAAAATGCTCGATTATTCTGGAAAGCTATAACACTATAAAAGATCATGCTGGAAGCGTGTGTGTACATTGTCAGTTGGAGAATTGCAGTGCATCGTAGGTTCAATGAAATTGAGAGAGATATGCAATGTATAGTGGTACAGTGTCAGTGACGGAGTTATGCAGTGCATAGTGGTGTACATTGTATGAGAGACGCAGTGTGTCAAAAGTGTTGATACATTGTAGAGGAGACATTGTATCATTGCGGATGCATTGGAGATCGCATTGCTGAAATAAAATATTGTTGGAACTGTTACTCCTGAGTGGTCTACAACCTTGTGCCACGTGTGACGAGTTGCAGCTGAGTGAAGTTCTTTACAAGAACCCTACGTGCGTGCGTCTGGTGTGATATCATACTACGACTACGACTCACCACGTAACATGTACATTCCACCTTCCACTTGAGCAGCTATCTAGTTCGAACGTGTCTAAATGGCACATTAAGTGGAAGGGCCTGGTTTCAGGGTTTTTTCTCTGAGAATTTCGGCTCCCTTTGACATGGCTCTGTTCCTTTTGGGCCGTGTACAAAATGGGTGCACTTGGCGGTCATGTTGGCCAGCCAGCTAAAATACATAACCTCAACTCATCGTATACTGTTATCAATGTTTCGACTCTAGATTTGCATTAGTTAGTATAAGGACACTCACACTGATAGGCGGGAAAGTGGCGCAGTGGTTAAGGCGACTTCCTCCAATGCCAAAGGTGCGAGGTTCGATACCGGGTTCCGGCGTTGGATTTTTCTCCTCTGGTGTCACCGTCTGGGCAGTGGGCAGATGTTCACATCTGCACGGGACATAGACGACCCCGGCCCCCACGAGTCCCCTGCTGCCTTGCAGGCCTGGCCGCTTGGCTGCGGAAAGGCTAAGGGAGGAAACCCCTGACATCAAAGCCCCCGTGTCTCCGGGGAAGGCTTTTGAGCCAGAGACTAAGACAAGGACAGTCTACGACCCGAGGACCTCGATGCCACCGTCCCAGCTTGCTAGGCCATGGCAAACGAACCAAGGGTTTAACGGGTGGGGCCAGTACTGCGCACACTGCACTCCACCAAAAAGCTCCACCGCGCAGGCTTTAGGGAAACGCCCACGGCACCCTGACCAGACCTTCCCCTGCAGCCACTGCGGTCGAACCTGCCTGTCCCGGATTGGCCTCCGCAGCCACGAAAATGCCTGCAGACGACGTGGGCAAGCCCTATAGAATCTTCGTTCTCGAAGTCAAGCCAAGACATTGATGTGGCTGCTTTGATTGTGATGACAAAATACACACAGTCGTTAGGTTTATGTTGTGTTTGTACTTTGTTTGAACGTATGTGTGCGTATGGGTGGCCGAGTGTTTTCACCACAGCTCCATAGCAGGAGGTGGGTCGACCATGATCATTAAAGGGTAGTGCCTGATAAGCTTGGCTCTTTAGGTGACATCTAGAAGTTAAGTGACATCTCCAACATGTGGGAAATGCGGCCCTCTGGCCTATATAGGTTAACCACACTTCACTACCGCAAAAGGCAAACAACATCCAACTGCAAGAGGCAAAGAGCCTGAGAGCAACAGCAGTTTCGGGGCTCGTGACGTTCAGTCTTTGTCTCCTGCTGACCCTAGTCATCTCCGTGTTCCTTAGACTCATGCCATTACTTGGTGTTGAATTTGATCCTTAGACTGATGCAATTTACTTGGTGTTGAATTTGTTCCTTAGACTGATGCGATTTCTTGGTGTTGAATTTGTTCCTTAGACTGATGCGATTACTTGGTGTTGACTTTGTTCCTTAGGCTGATGCCATTACTTGGTGTTGACTTTGTTCCATAGACTGATGCCATTACTTGGTGTTGAATTTGCCAGCTGCTTTCAAAGACACACATTTGCGTCCACCGAGAGTGCAGGAGTTGGACGAGCGTATGACCTAGATAACATTCCTAATTTAGATTGTCATAGTCAATTTAACCCTTTTTTGCCCCGTATCCCTACAGCAGGAGATGGCTTGACTATGATGATTCAAGCGCAGCTAATCTGGCACTACCCTTGAATTATCATGGTCAATACATCTCCTGCAACTGGTACATAGTCGTTAGGCAACAGCTCCAAAATGTGAGAAACGCGACGTTGGGGCTAAAAGGGTTCACATAAAAAAAACACAACACGTCTAAGCAACATGGCTATGAAAATGGTTTCAGCGAGGCAAAGCCGGATCCACATGCGCCGCAGCAACTGCAGGGACTCATGAGGATCTAGACCTCTTGCAGTTGGGTGGTGTTCAATTTTTCCCGCCAGTAAAGAATTTTTCACTATTAGCCTATTACTTAAAACAAACGCAGTGTTGCTTATTACATCGGCTCAGATGCATGACTGATCACATAATTAATCTGACCTTTGTGAACTTGACCTTTCCGACAGGTCGATGATTTAACCCTTTTAGCTCCAAGGTCCCATTTAGCAAATGTTGGAGGTGTTGCCTAATGACTATTATGCACCAGTTGCAGGAGATGGATTGACCACCATGTTAATTCAAGGGCACTGTCAGATTAGCTTGGCGCCTTCAGGCGCCAAGCTAATCTGGCACTACCCTTGAATTATCTTGGTCAATCAATCTCCTGCTGTAGGGCCTCGGGGCTAAATAGGTTAAAGAATTGCTCACGTGTCTTAACATAAGCAAATGGCTTTTGTGCCTGCGAAGTCGATGCATATTTCCTCAAAATGTATACACTTTTCACACTTCCATCCCCCACCCGGGTCTGCCCTGGGCGACTTGGGTGGGGTTAATTACTTTTTAGTTCCCAGGATCACCCTGGTCAGCCCCACAGGGTTGGTTTTCCATTCTATTTTGGGGCATGTGTTTCTGTCTACCCTTGGTCCATTCACCTGTATACCCCACCCGGGTCTGCCCTGGGGGACTTGGGTGGGGTTAGGTATTTTTTAGTTCCCAGGGTCACCCTGGTCAGCCCCACAGGGTGGGTTTTTCTCTCTATTCTGGGGCATGTGTTTCTGTCTACCCTTTGTCCATTCACCTGTATTTGCCTTTTTAAAACTCTCCCTACTGTCTGCACTGCCTGTAGCTCTTGATATTGGATGTGTGTTGCTAGATGGTCTTAGCTTTATTTAGGCCCCATGTGTTAGGTTTATTTAACGTATTTGACCGGTTGGCGACATACATTCAATGTTCTGTTTAGTTGTTGTTTTTTTTACAAGCAGTGCAGGCACGTCCTGAGAAAGCCTTGTTGCTGTCGGGACGTTAAGCAATGTACAATCAATCCATTCACCTGTATTTTCCTTTTAAAACTCTCCCTACTGTCTGCGCTGCCTGTAGCTCTTGATATTGGATGTGTGTTGCTAAATGGTCTTGGCTTTATTTAGGCCCCATATCGTAGGTTTATTTAACGTATTGGACCGACTGGCGACATAATTCAATATTTTGTTTAGTGTTTTTTTCACAAGTAGTGCAGGCACTTCCTGAGAAAGTCTTGTTGCTGTCGGGACGTTAAGCAATGTACATTCAATCAATCAATCAATCACACTTCCATCAACCTGCTCTAACCGGTGACTTTTGTGTGTGTGGGGGGGGGGAGGGGAGGGGGGAGGTGGGGGGGGGGGGAGGGTAAACCAAACGGTCGTATCGTCAGTTACTTTCGTGCCAAATTTCGGATTGAAATGTTTTCAAAAACGTAGAATTCTTTTCAACCACGAATTTGCATTTTCCACACACCTTGTGACCTTTGACTCTTTTCGAAGGGTAATCAAAATGAGGAAGCAAACGAAGGTATTGCTATCATGCATCTCTGTACCAAGTTTGGGTTTGAAACTATGATAGACGATGTGAGGGGGAAAAAAGTCAAAAGGTCTATTTCTTTAAAATCAATTTCCTGACCTCTTGTGACCTTTACCTTTGACCCTTTACCACATTAGTATGCACAGGAAGGTCTTTTCATCAGTTATCTTGGAGTATCACGTTTGGGTTTAGTTTTTATTAAAGCCCCTGAGTCAGTTTCTATCTGGGCTAAATCGATGAAAAAAGCGTTTACCGAGTATGCACAATTTATACACATAAAACACACTTACAAGTGAAATAATGATGTTTCAGAGCTGTAAAAATGTATGGTTTGTCAGAATACCCGCGAACTGGTTCGTTTTGCAAAGCAAACAATCTGCCGCTCAAACTCGTACGCGGCCATTGTTATCTCGGTCCGTCTTTTTACCTAAATGAACCGGAACAAACCCAAAAGAGTAGTATTAAGCAATATCATGTCTGGTCACGGTGTGTCAGTCTGCCGGCCAGTGTGTGTGTGTGTGTGTGTGGGGGGGGTGTTTGGGAGCGGTGTAGGTTAGTCGGGCATAGCCTAAAACCATGGAACTGGGGTGCAAAAGCACAACTTACGTACATGTGAATCGTGGGCAGTACTTCACAGATTTCACTCTGTAAATGACGATATACACGTACCTTTATCTGTAGTGCTGAACACACACACACACACACACACACACACACACACACACACACACACACACACACACACGAATCGGCATGCGTAACCACACACAAATACACGAGCACACACACATATGATGCAAACAACCTTGCACACACACCACATGCATGAGTACACAAACATGCATGTGAACACACACATGCATGAGTCCACACACCAACACACTTCTCAGACTTCACTCTATAAATGACAATATGCATATACCTTTATCTGTAGTACGCACACACACGCACGCGCGCGCGCTAGCATGCGTACTAAGCACACACAAATACACGAGTACACACACATATGCAAACAACCTTGCACACAAACCGCATGCATGAGAACACACATGTAGGCTGTCCATATAAAAGAGTGGTCGAGGAAGAAGAAGAAGAAGAACACACAGGTTTGAGTGCACACACACACACACACACACACACACACACACACACACACACACACACACACACACCACTGACACAACATGCTCCAGTTTCTTGACAAACAATCAATGTTTCTCTGATTTATTTATCAAAAGAAAAATCAAAACACTGATCTCAATAGCCAATGTAAATCACATCCCATCATCTGCAACGGGTGGAAAAGTGATTTTCAAACCGTGCATGACTTTTACAGCATTCCAGTGACGACACAATGCCATTATGTGAACAAGTATAGTTTTACCCTAATTTTAATTGTGCGCGTGTCTAACCCTCCCCTACAATACAGACAGGTACAAAGCAGTACTATTTCAAGATAAAGACATACACTTTGGGGAGTATATTTTACACCATCAGTCAAATCCTTATCAGTCCCAAAAATGTTTTGTATGGTTGATCACTCTTTATGTGATATAAGAGAAACCTGTAGAGTAATCTCTGGAGACACACTGTTTAGTCATTCTGCAGCATGTAGCAATACTAAAAAAGTGGTTTTTAAGCAGAGAGACTACAACAGCCACTGGAGAGACACTGTCGCAGTTCTAAGTACTGTCTGTAGCATCCAGTCCCAAACGTATCAAATTCTGCTCTTTTATTGTCAGCCTCAGCACTCTTTTGAGTCTGAAAAAAATGAAACATAATAGTGAGCAACTAGTCATGGGGGATTATGTCCTGATACGTCTCAAAATCACTTGCACCTGCAACTGTAAATTAAAAGTACATGCATAAACATAAATCGGGGTGATAATATGATATCATAATGACATACTACACGGTACACTAGGAACTATTTTTTAAGTACAACACATGGGATGGGTGTGTGTGTGTGTGTGTGTGTGTGTGTGTGTGTGTGTGTGTGTGTGTGTGTGTGTGTGTGTGTGTGTGTGTGTGTGTGTGTGTGTGTGGACGAAACCACTAATATAGGTGACTTTCTTTACCATCCTTCTGGAAAATAGGTGTGTGTAAAATTCTGGGCGGCCAAGTCAGACACCCATTTTTTCTGAGGGTTGTTTCTGCATTATTTTTAATTCAAAAGTCAGAAGAAAAAAAAAATTGGATGTCCCATTTTTGCATGTTTACCTAATCTTGTGTGTTTTAAACGCACTGGGCCAGTGTTTCACCACGGAAGCAAGCATCGTTCAGCTGCGCAGAGTGAACTGAGTGGTTTCCCCTTCTATTGTCTCTCATCCCGCCAACCGTCGCCGTTCCATCAGGTAAGATTGTTTTTATGCAATATTTCTGAGTTAAAAGCACGCCCAAGTGTACTTCTTCAGCGCAGTAATTTAACTGAGATGCTCCCAATCAGATACAATTGCACAGTAGCCTATATGGACCCGTTTGGCCGAGAAAACTGAGTCTGCTACGACCCGCGTCTCAGCCTGCTGCTCAGCCCGTCAGTCTTGTAGTAATAGATAATAGAACCCCACGAATTTAACAAAAGCTTTCTTCTTCAACGAAAGGAATTTGTTCAATAACACATTACAAGGTCAATCTGTCACGCGATTGGGTTGCTTTTTTTTTCTTCTGACATGTGTGATTGTGAACGAAATGTAACTTGGCATGTTTGTATGCATGCATTGTTGAAACAAGATGGCGCCAGATTTGAATCCTCGTACGCAAAACTACCTCGCGATTCGAAAAACAGACTTCCACGAATAGTTTTTTTTCGGATTTTGCAACTGAAGTGTCGCATTTTACTGTATTACCAGTTATTGTTCATAGGGGGCAGGGGTACTGCTGTAATTATGTATATATCCGATTCAAAATGTCAATGGTTTACATGGTTGTATTTGACATGATTTTAGCAACACCGTTTTGGTCACACTCAGCACTTTCTGCACACACCCAGCGCCGGATGGCAGCAGGATGTCAAAACCCATCGGGATCTATGGAAGTGGACAAGCACGCCCCTTCCTGGCACATGACCAAGGCCCATGGCAAAATTAGTCAGCAGCAGCATGATGGCCCAGCGTCGTCTGTCGCAGAGGATGCGTCTGGTAGGAGGGT
The DNA here is from genome assembly GCA_036245525.1 of Semisulcospira habei. Lineage (NCBI taxonomy): Eukaryota > Metazoa > Mollusca > Gastropoda > Semisulcospiridae > Semisulcospira > Semisulcospira habei. Next base: position 69,071,346 of record BTPG01000002.1, on the reverse strand, counting down.
GCATAGACGGCAGCGGAATGCCCCCAATTACAAACTGGTAAGTGATTCTATGATCATCTTTATTTTATTGGCTCGCGTGCGAAGCAAAAGTGAGTTTATGTTCTGGGCCGTCCGCGTCCATGGTAAACGTTAACAGTGGCATTTTCTCGGAGACTTTTCAAGCCACATTCTTCAAGCTTGGCCCAAGGATACTTTGTGGCAAGATCTTTGTAAACATACCAATTTGAGTGACCTCTCTCAAAGGGTCACGCGGGGTTGACAGATGTGTGAAAACTGCTTACATTTTCAGAAAACATGGATTTTGCTTTCTTGTGCAAGGCCCTTTAAACCAAAATTGGGCTGCTTTTGTACTAATGCTTACTTACTTACTTACGCCTGTCACCCCTACCCGGGTATAGGCCGTCGACGAGAGACCTCCAGCAACTCCTGTCCTGTGCTTCTCCTTCGATTCTACTCCAGGTGGTTCCCAGTCTCTTGATGTCTGCTTGGAGGTCTCGACGCCAGGAGTTTCTCGGCCTACCTCTTTTCCTCTTTCCCTGGGGGTTCCATGACAATGCCTGCCTAGTGATACTGGAAGCTGGCTTTCTCAGACTGTGACCGATCCATCTCCATCTTCTTCGCCCAATTTCATTCTCTGCTGTTATCTGCTCTGTTCTCTCCCAGAGTCTGACGTTGCTGATCTTCTCTGGCCAGTGGATTTTCAAAATTCTTCTAAGGCAACTGTTCATGAAGGTCTGTACTCTGTTGACTGTGGTTTTTGTCAATCTCCAAGTTTCTGCTCCATATAGGAGAACTGCTTTTACATTGGAGTTGAAAATCCGGACTTTGGTGTGTTGTGACAGCTCTCTGGAACTCCACACTTTTTTCAACTGGAGAAAGGCTGCTCTGGCTTTACCGATTCGTGCTCTGACATCTGCATCGGTGCCGCCTTTTTTGTCTATGATGCTCCCGAGATAGGTGAAGGTCTCCACCTCCTCCAACGGGGTGCCAGCAAGCAAGACTGGTTGCGTTCAGCCTCATTGTCTTTGTTTTCTGTTTGTGAATGGTGAGGCCCACTTGGGACGAGATGTCAGCAAGCCTCGTGGTCTTGTCCTGCATTTGTTGATGAGTGTGGGACAGTAATGCCAAGTCGTCCGCAAAATCGAGGTCGTAAAGCTGTGTCCACAGTGTCCACTGTATTCCACTTCGTCTGTGCTCTGTGGTCATCTTCATGACCCAGTCTATGGCCAGTAGGAAGAGGAACGGAGACAGCAGACACCTCTGCCTGACACCAGTTCTGACCTGGAGCTCCCTGGTGAACTGCCCTTCGTGGATCACGCGACATGTCATGCCATCGTAGCTGCTCTTGATCAGGCGGACGAGCTTTGTGGGTACACCGTAGTGTCGTAGGAGTTTCCACAGAGTCTCTCGGTCCACACTGTCAAATGCTCTCTCATAATCCACAAAGTTGACGTACAGCGGGGAGCTCCACTCCAGCGACTGTTCCACGATGATGCGGAGAGTGGCGATCTGGTCTGTACATGATCGGTTCTTCCTGAATCCTGCTTGCTGGTCTCTCAGCTGGGGGTCAACGGAGCTCTTCATTCTCTCCAGGATGATCCTGTTGAAGACCTTTCCTGGTACTGACAGCAAGGTGATTCCTCTGTAGTTGGAACACTTGCTGAGGTCGCCTTTCTTGGGAAGCTTGATTAGGTACCCCTCCTTCCAGTCAGCCGGCATCACCTCCTCTTCCCAGATCTTTCCAAACAGTGGGTACAGCATCTCCACTGTTGTCTCTAGGTCTGCTTTCAGAGACTCCGCTGGGATGCCATCTGGGCCTGCTGCTTTGCCATTCTTCAAAAATGCCACTGCTCTTCTGATCTCTTCCCGGCTGGGTCTGTCACAGCTGATGGGTAGGTCGGTCTCTGCCGGCTGGATGTCTGGGGGGTCGGGTGGGCTAGGTCTGTTCAGTAACTCTTCAAAATACTCAGCCCATCTGTCGAGTTGGTCTGCTCTGTCTGCAATAGGCTTGCCTTCTTTGTCTTTTACTGGTCTTTCTGTATGGCCATACTTGCCTGACAATCTTCTGGTAATGTCGTAGAGCTGTTTCATATTGCCGCTGCCTGCTGCCTTTTCTGCCTCTGCTGCCAGGCTGTCTGTGTAGGCCCTCTTGTCTGCCCTGATACTCCTCTTCACCTCGCGGTTGGCTTCTGAGTATTCCCCCTGTGCCCTTACTTTGGCTGCTCTCGTGCGACTGTTGTTGACAACTGCTTTTTTCTGCTTCCTCACTTCTATCTTCTTCAAGGTCTGTGCCGACAGCCAGTCCTTGTGATGGTGTTTCCTGAACCCTACAGTGTCTTTGCAGGTTGAGTTCAGCGCCTCTCTAACTGCCTTCCACTGCTGCTCTGTGGTGGCCGCCTCCTCTTCATTTACTAGCTCCTGTAGCGCTTGAAACCGGTTGGACAGCACCAGTTTGAACTCTTCTCTAACTCCAGTTTCTCTCAGGAGGTCTACATTATAGTGCTGTCTTCTTGTTGTCTCTGTGCGGCTTTTCTTTAGCTTGAGCTTCATTCTTAAGGTAAGCAGATGGTGGTCGGAGGCGACATCTGCTCCCCTCCTCACTCGAACATCTTGAAGAGATCTTCTAAATTTCTTTTGTACTAATGCACCTTTCTTTTTTTCTTTCCTTTTCCAGTTGGCAAGTGGAGCCTGGGATGGGCCTGAGACAGCCGAGAGTGCAAGCGCATCGCAATACAAGGACAGTGATGACGAGGAGTTTGTTCCTGGCTCGAGCTCACAGGATTCAGACCGGGTGCGTCGCCATCAATCTCTGGGGTCTCTGACACAGACAGTTTTGTATTGAATATGTTAGATTTCAAAGTGGCTGTTTCAGGGTGGGCAGGTGTCAGTGAAGCAAGTACCAGCAAGGTGCAGTGTGCGTTAGGGGATGAATTAGGGGGTGGCAATGACAATGTGGATAGGCAGAAGGAACATGATGTTGGGGGTGGTGAAAGAGCGCTTACCGAAGAAACGGGTGTGCACGTGTCGCAGAGAGGGAAAGGAAAGTACAAATGGGACAAGAAGCATGCATGCAAATTTTGTGGCAAGCTTGTTTTGAAAATGAGCACGCACTTACACGATGTCCATGCAGATGAGGCAGACGTTGCTAAAATTTTGATGATAAAAAGGGGACTAAGCAGAGACGTCAAGCATGGATCAGAATACAAGATGAGGGGGATTACATGCATAATGTTGCAGTTTTTGAAAAGAAATCAGGATGTTTGATTCCTAAGTATCGCACCAAAACTAGTAAGGTAGACGACCTTCTCGCCTGTAGCCAATGCAAAGGGCTCTATCAAAAAAAGCTGATCTCTGTACACTCAAAACGTTGCTGTCAGAAACAAGGAGGGTTTCAGTTCACTAAGAGAGGTGAGGCTGCTCAACGTGGGCGGCTAATGCTTCCAATACCTTTAGACGTTGACTTTTTCTTCTATCGTAAGGTTTTAGCCAGACAGAGACAGGATGAAATAAGCCGTCTCATCAGAACTGACCCCTTGCTTTTGGAGTATGGAAAGAGATTATTTGACCGCAGGGACATTGAAGAACACACGGCTGGGCAAATCAGCTCCAGGATGCGGGAGTTAGGGAGACTATTAAAGATTCTTAGTGAGGTCAGAAATGAAAATCGCATGTTTAAATGCTGTGGTCAATGCAGCTAGCTTTGATCATGTTGTACTGGCTGTAAAAGAGCTAGCAGAATTTGATAAGGACACACATCAGTTCAAAAAAAGCAATCTTGCAATGCGCATAGGCCATGCTTTGAAAACATGTTCACAGATCAAACAGTCGCTGGCATCCAAACAGCTTGGGAATGGTTCAGATGACAGATGGCGACAGGAGCTCTCTGAGGCGCAGCGCTTTGACTCTGTCTTCACCGGGGACTGGTACGATTGTGTGTCAGCTACAGCAGCCCAGTCGGTCGGGAAAATGACCATGAACAAACCCAAGCTGATCCCATCATGTGAAGATGTGAGTAAGGTCCAACAGCTTCTTGAGACAAGGGTGGTTTCAGAAGATTATCCGACAGTGGTTAAAGCAACTCTTTGCGCTGTATCACTTTTCAACCGAAAACGAGGGGGAGAAGTTCAGAGAATGAAGGTATCAGACTTCCAGAATGCTAAGATTGGATCGATCACCAATCAAGATATCTTGAAAGGTGTCACAGAGGTTGAGAAGAAAATGGTGAATCATTTTCAGCGAGTGGAAATCAGGGGCAAGTTTAATAGGAGTGTTCCCATTTTGCTGACGAAGAAGATGATGACAACTGTGGACAGAATCCTTCAAATGAGGCAATCAGTGCCAGCTCTCGCCGGTTCCCAGTACATCTTTGCCACACCTTCTGGTCAGAGGCCTTACAGAGGCCATGATGTTCTGAAGGAACATGCACTGCAAGCGCAAGTATCAAACCCAGCCATGTTCACATTTACTCAGTTACGGAAGCAGGTTGCAACTTTGGCTCAGGCCATGGCCATCTCGGAGTTAGACCAGGATCAGCTGGCAGACTTCCTTGGTCATGATATTCGGATACATCGCCATATCTATCGCCAACCTCAAGACGTCCTTCAGAAGGCAAAAGTGGCAAACATTCTTCTGTCAGTTAACAATGGGATGACAGATTTTGAGAGTTGCATTAGAGCTGAACTGGGCGATGATGAAGAGATTGACTTTGACAATGAAAACACATCAGAAACTCGCAGAGAGGTCGCTGGGGAAACAACACCTGTGAATGAAGCAAATAGCAAGTCAACAACACAGGAATCATTGAGCATGACCGAGAAAAGACGTCCAGAGCCTGATGACAAACTAGATAGTTTTGATGATGACAGTTCTGCGTCGGCTCCTGCTCGAAAGAAAGCTAGATTTACAAGGAAACCATGGGAGAAAGCTGAAGAGAAAGCTGTCGAAACTCGTTTCAAGACACACCTCGTCGTGAACAAACTTCCTGGAAAGGCCGAGATACAGCAGGCCATTGCAGAAGACCCCGCACTTAGACATAGGCGCTGGACAAACATTAAGGATTACATCCGCAACAGACTGAAAAAGTTACAAAAGAAATGAATTGAGATTCTCCGACACTCGCGTCATTTTCCTTTTCTTACAGATTTATTACAAGAGGGTTCATTATTATTGGGTTGGTTTCAGCATGTCTAGCTTGTTTTTGTCAATGGAACTACAAATGGAACGACGCTTGGGGACGAGAGACAATAATAAGGGGCATGGAAAACTTTGAAAATGGAACTGCTGATGGAACGGGGGGAGGGGGGGGGGGACGAGAGACAATAATAAGGAGTAAGAAAACCATTGTCATCATAAAGATTTATTACAAGAGTGCTCTACTATGGGGTTGGTGCGCCTGCATCCTTTTGTATACTGTATATAACATGTAAAACTTTGAAAATGGAACTGCTGATGGAACGGGGGTTGGGGACGAGAGACAATAATAAGGAGTAAAAACCATTGTCGACATAAAGATTTATTACAAGAGTGCTCTACTATGGGGTTGGTGCGCCTGTATCATTTTTGTATACTGTATATAACATGTAAAACTTTGAAAATGGAACTGCTGATGAAACGGTGGTTGGGGACGAAAGACATTAATAAGACAAAAAGAAACAAACATTGTCAACATAAAGACTTATTACAAGAACGTTAGTATTCGGTTGTTTCCAGCGTGTATAGCTCTGTTTTTATCTGATGTACACCTGGATCATTTTGTATGCTGTGTAACATTAAAGAAGTACCCAACGGAGAAAGAAACACGCTTAGAAAAGACGGGTACAACACAATTTATTAATATTTCGGGTAAATACCCGTTGTCAAAATAGACAAACAAACAGAGAGATTAGCCGCTACTTATCTTCATTGGCAGAAGGAATGTGCAGCACATTCCTTCTGCCAATGAAGATAAGTAGTGGCTAATCTCTCTGTTTGTTTGTCTATTTTGACAAAGTGTATTTACCCGAAATATTAATACATTGTGTTGTACCCATCTTTTCTAAGCGTGTTTCTTTCTCCGTTGGGTACTTCTTTGCTTATTACACGCTTGGCAGTCACCTTTTTGGTCTGGATTATGTAACATTCATTAACCTTACTTTGCAACTAAACAGTGGCCCCCACCCAGGTCTGCCCTGAGGGACTTGGGTGGGGTCAACTACTTTTTAGTTCCGAGGGTCACCCTGGTCAGCCCCAAAGGGTGGGTTTTCCTCTCAATTCTGGGGCATGTGTTTCTGTCTACGCTTGGTCAATTAACTTGTATTTTCCTTTTTTAAGCTCTCCCTGCTGTCTGCGCTGCCTGTATCTCTTGAAAAGAAGTACCCAACGGAGAAAGAAACACTCTTAAAAAAGACGGTTACAACACAATTTATTAAGATTTCGGGTAAATTCGCTTTGTCAAAACGGACAAACAAACAGAGAGATCAGTGGCTACTTATCTTCATTCGCAGAAGGAATGGGGCACATTCCTTCTGTGAACAAAGATAAGTATCGACTGATCTCTCTGTTTGTTTGTCTGTTTTGACAAGGCGGATTTACCCGAAATCTTACTAAATTGTGTTGTAAACGTCTTTTCTAAGCGTGTTTCTTTCTCCGTTGGGCACTTCTTTGCATTTTACATGATTGGCAGTCACCTTTTGGGTCTGAATACTTTTTTTGTTTGTTTGTTGTTGTTGCTTTGTTTGTTTGGGGTTTTTTTTCTTTTTTTTTTTTTCTTTTTTTTTTTTTTTTTTTTTTGGGGAGGGGGGGAGGGAGGGTGGTGGTGGTGTATCTCTCTTGATTTTGGATGTGTGTTGCTAAATGATCTTAGGTTTACTTAGCGTATTAGACTGGCTGGCGACATGCATTCAATATTCTGTTCATTATTTTATTTTATTTTTTTCCCCTTCATTATCAGTGCTGGCACGTCCGGACGTTCAGCAATGTACAACCAATCAGAACGAAAGACAATAATAAGATAAGAAAACCATTGTCAACATGATAAACATTTATTACAAGAGTGTTATTTTTTCAGTGTGTATAGCTTGTTTTTATCTGATGTACGCCTGGATCATTTTGGAAATGTCTGTAACATTTTTTTTTTTTTTTTTTTACTATAAAGTACACTTTGCATACTGTGCATTGTTTCTAAAGTCACAGGAAGCATAAACCTTAGCTGAGTTGGTATACCTCGCCCTCTACCTAGGTTAAACGCACCAGCGGTGCCACTGTTGCTATTTTCGCACCGGACCGGTCATGTGCACCAGAACTGCGCGCGCAGGTTGGCTTGTGCACTTGTAGTGTGGTCTCGTTCGTTCACGCAGAAGATTGTGATCGCAGTCGGGAAAAAAAAGGTTCGTTTGCGGTTTTAACTTGTAGCCTTTTATCTCACCGAACACGCCAGTTTGTGTAGAGATGGCGGAGGCTTGAGTCATGCCCAACACCACTGAATCAAGTCTATTGTACATGTAGTGCGCTCATTTCTCGAACTTCAACTTTGACGGTGCTTTCTGCCACAAACGACGCAGATGTCGCAAAAATCACCTCCATTGAGGATTTTTAAAAGCTATTTTTAAAATCTGTCAAATCGCGTAATGTTTCATGGTGCTAGCATAAGGATGGATGCATAATTGCTGGATTGCATATATGGGAAAGGGTTTATTCTTTATTCATGTTATTTTGCAGCAGTCAAACGAAGCTCACGTGATTCTTTCTCCGAGGTTGCCCATTACAGGTGCAGAAAGCACACGCTCTAAACCGATCGGATGCACCAGACCAGTCCGAACGACCGGTCTGGTGCCAATATAGCAACATTGGCACCACTGGTGCATTTAACCTAGGCACTGGACGAGGTATACCAACTCGGCTAAGCTTTATTGTCGCACTTGCTAGAACTCAGTATTATATTGCTCTCTCCATTTTATGAATAGAGGCACATAAGTCGCGGTAACCCTTTACATGCCGAACTTGGGCAAGAACTAGTTTTCCTCATCACAAAGTTGGCAGAAAAGGGTTTGACTGCTCTTGATTGTTTGATTTGAAGTGTTTACAAACAATTATTGTGTTTTTATATGCATGCACCTTTGATGTGATTAATAAAGGCTGAAGTTTCAAGTGATTGATTTCCTATGTTGTCAGTTAATTAATTAATGTCAGTGTTCTGTTTTGTCATTTTAACTCATTCTACCTCAAGGCCGGAATCCCCAAATGTTGAAGTCGTCTTCTGAAAACTGCGTTGCAGGGCAGGACACAGATCGACCACGATAGTTCAAGGGTGATGCCAGAAAAGCTTGGCGGCCATAGGCGCCACTCTATTCTGGCATCAGCCTTGAACTATCATGGTCGATCTTTATTTTGCTCTGGTGTGTCTGGGGTAGAATAAGTTAAGTGTTAGTTTCTTCGTCTGGTTTTTTTTCTGTCTTTCATATTTTTCCACACTTTTTAACCTGCATCATACTGAGGCTAAAAGCTTCAAATATGTACACTGCCATATATGCAAGCTACATTACAGAACTTACAGATGAGGACATAGACCAATGGCATTATTAGTTCAAGGGTGGTGCCACAATAGCTTGGCGCCTCTAGGCGCCAAGCTATTCTGCCACTACCCTTTGGACTATTTTAGTCACACTTGTTGCACACACTGGTGTATTCCGAATAATAAGGGTTAATATTCAAAATGCTCTGTTGCTGTTTGTCTCGAACTGCAGAGTACATTTTTTTTTTTTAAGTCGTTTAATTTCCAGAATTCTCACATAAATGCCATGCATAAACTGTTTTGCTTCAGAATGACAAAACGTGGCAATGTTTAAAAGATTTCCTCTGTAAAAATCATAATCGAAAGGTTACAGGCCAGTGTTCATTCAATTTTGCACCATACAATGTTAAGAATGTTAATGCATACATACACATTAAGTTGAAAAACAACAACAACAACAAAATGAAAGTGAAAAAAAAAGTATTCCATGCACTTGACCTTATTACAGACGCCTAATGTTGTGAAACACCCATTTTGACTGTAATGCCAGTTTTCTGTGTGAGAGAGACACCCACCCACTTTATTGGTAGAAACCCACTTTTTCGGCATCTAGTGGCTCTGTTTATAGAAAATGTCTATTTTATTTTAAGTTATAGAGCTTAGTTATAAGGTGAGTTCTAAACATTCGCATCAACTCCAGAGCCCTAGAATAAATATAAATATGGGAACCCATTTTGACATGAAATGGTAGGTAACCCACTGTGAGGCTTTTGTGCTCCTGTGTGTGTGTGTGTGTGTGTGTGTGTGTGTGTGTGTGTGTGTGTGTGTGTGTGTGTGTGTGTGTGTGTGTGTGTGTGTGTGTGCTACAAAAATTGCACACACACACACACAGACACGCACACGCACGCACACACTTTAATACAGAGAAAGCAAGTGCACACAGGTACAGACTGTATGCACATATAATTCAACATTACCAAAGCCAAGAACAAAAGGTGACATCAGGTTACATTAAGTCAACTGTACAACCTGTCATGTACACTTCTAATTTTTCTTGTATAGTTGAAATAGATGCAGGTGTATAGTATACAGTGGTAGTATACAGTGACAACCAATTGTGTAAGCAAATTGCGCCTCGTGTACCATTTCGGGTACTCTATGGAGAACACTCTACACATTAAAAATTTTAAAAGACAGGCAAAAACATTACTGTGTTATAATTCACAATCACTGTTACTACAAAAATTATACTTCTCATCCAACTACACTTCATAAAAGTCTGTATTACACAACTGTCAGTATCATTTGAAAAATGGATTCCTGGTATGAAAATGGATTAATGATACATATGTAACATTTACACACATTGAAGACATTAGTGAAAGGGAGTACTAACCTGACAGGTATTGAGTCTTGGCAGACCGATTTCGGTGGGGTTATTGACGAAATATATCTGAAAGAAAATCATGTGACATTGTCAGCTGTACTGACCTACAACTGCACACACACACACACACACACACACACACACACACACACACACACACACACACACACACACACACACACACGCAAACAAACAAACACACACACACACACATTTACAACTTCACTCACACACACACACACACACACACACACACACACACACACACACACCATGCGATCAATAAACGGCATGCTCAGAATTGTAAACCGTGAATACTTCTGAACAAGAATAAACTGTATCTCCTAAAGCCGACCAGTCGCCACTTGCTGAAAGGTTACTGTGGTTACTGAATGCTGTTACGTACTTCGTACCATACTGACTGACTAGAAAGCGTTTGTACATGCCTGCTCACTGGCGCTCAACTGCCAGCCCACATCCGGTAACTTTCCAAAATCACGCCTTGTGTGTATACTGTCATTACTGTGACACATTTCCTCGCGCTGGGACCATACGGCGTTGAGGCGCGTCCCCTGGGTGGTGGATAGGGGGTCCCTCGTGAGAGGGGTGCACCGAATGAAATAAGGTGCCGTGAACCAACATGGTCTAAGGGAAGGTGACCCCGACAGAAAACCCCTGGTCCTCCTAGTAAAGGGGTTGGGCGTAGGGGTAGCTTCCCCACCCTGCAAAAAAGGAAATAGCTACAAAAACGCCGACGAAAAGACTAACAGTAATTCCTTTCCTGGAGGAGGAAGGTTCTTCTACTAGAAGACTTATGACGTCCTGTGGTGAAAGCCGGAAGTCTTCGGAAGCCACAGGACCGAGCCGCCTCTCTCTATCCAGGGATACAACCATGGGCACATGGAACGTCAAGACCATGTACCAGAGCGGCAAGGCCGCCCAGATAGCAGCGGAAATGCAAAAGTACAACCTTTCCCTGCTAGGCATCAGTGAAGCCAGATGGACGCAGTCTGGCCAGAAAAGGCTGTTAAGTGGGGAGATGATTCTGTATTCAGGTCATGAAGAGGAGAATGCCCCCCATACAGAAGGAGTAGCACTCATGCTGTCACCAGTGGCACAGAGAGCGCTGATGGGCTGGGAACCTCTTGGGCCAAGAATTATAACAACAGCCTTTAGAACCAAGAAAAAGCTCAAGCTGAACGTCATCCAGTGTTATGCGCCCACCAATGACAGTGACGAGGAAGAGAAACAAGAGTTCTACGACCGACTCCAGAGTGCCGTGGACAAATGTGCGGAGCGAGACATCACCATCGTCATGGGCGATTTTAATGCCAAAATAGGGGAGGACAACACCGGATACGAAGAGGTGATGGGGAGACAGGGACTAGGCTCGGAGATGAGTGAGAATGGGGAGAGGTTTGTAGACTTTTGTGCTCTAAACCGACTTGTCATTGGAGGCAGCATCTTCCCACACAGAAGAATACACAAAGCAACTTGGGTCTCACCTGACCATACAACAGAGAACCAAATAGACCATATCTGCATTAGCAAGAAATTTAGAAGATCCCTTCAAGATGTTCGAGTGAGGAGGGGAGCAGATGTCGCCTCAGACCACCATCTGCTTACCTTAAGAATGAAGCTCAAGCTAAAGAAAAGCCGCACAGAGACAACAAGAAGACAGCGCTATAGTGTAGGCCTCCTGAGAGAAACTGGAGTTAGAGAAGAGATCAAACTGGTGCTGTCCAACCGGTTTCAAGTGCTACAGGAGCTAGTAAATGAAGAGGAGGCGGTCACCACAGAGCAGCAGTGGAAGGCAGTTAGAGAGGCGCTGAACTCAAACTGCAAAGACACTGTAGGGTTCAGGAAACACCACCACAAGGACTGGCTGTCGGCACAGACCTTGAAGAAGATAGAAGCGAGGAAGCAGAAGAAAGCAGCGGTCAACAACAGTCGCACGAGAGCAGCCAAAGTAAGGGCACAGGGGGAATACTCGGAAGCCAACCGCGAGGTGAAGAGGAGTATCAGGGCAGACAAGAGGGCCTACACAGACAGCCTGGCAGCAGAGGCAGAAAAGGCAGCAGGCAGCGGCAACATGAAACAGCTCTACGACATAACCAGAAGATTGTCGGGTAAGTATGGCCATACAGAAAGACCAGTAAAAGACGAAGAAGGCAAGCCTATTGCAGACAGAGCAGACCAACTCGACAGATGGGCCGAGTATTTTGAAGAGTTACTGAACAGACCTAGCCCACCCGACCCCACCCCCCCCCCCCCCCCCCCCCCGACATCCAGCCGGCAGAGACCGACCTACCCATCAGCTGTGACAGACCCAGCCGGGAAGAGATCAGAAAAGCAGTGGCATTTTTTAAGAATGGCAAAGCAGCAGGGCCAGATGGCATCCCAGCGGAGTCTCTGAAAGCAGACCTAGAGACAACAGTTGAGATGCTGTACCCACTGTTTGGAAAGATCTGGGAAGAGGAGGTGATGCCAGCTGACTGGAAGGAGGGGTACCTAATCAAGCTTCCCAAGAAAGGCGACCTCAGCAAGTGTTCCAACTACAGAGGAATCACCTTGCTGTCAGTACCAGGAAAGGTCTTCAACAGGATCATCCTGGAGAGAATGAAGAGCTCCGTTGACCCCCAGCTGAGAGACCAGCAAGCAGGATTCAGGAAGAACCGATCATGTACATACCAGATCGCCACTCTCCGCATCATCGTGGAACAGTCTCTGGAGTGGAGCTCCCCGCTGTACGTCAACTTTGTGGATTATGAGAAAGCATTTGACAGTGTGGACCGAGAGACTCTGTGGAAACTCCTACGACACTACGGTGTACCCACAAAGCTCGTCCGCCTGATCAAGAGCAGCTATGATGGCATGACATGTCGCGTGATCCACGAAGGGCAGTTCACCAGAGAGCTCCAGGTCAGAATTGGTGTCAGGCAGGGGTGTCTGCTGTCTCCGTTCCTCTTCCTACTGGCCATAGACTGGGTCATGAAGATGACCACAGAGCACAGACAAAGTGGAATACAGTGGACACTGTGGACACAGCTTGACGACCTCGATTTTGCAGACGACTTGGCATTACTGTCCCACACTCATCAAAAATTTGCAGGACAAGACCACGAGGCTTGCTGACATCTCGTCCCAAGTGGGCCTCACCATTCACAAACAGAAAACAAAGACAATGAGGCTGAACGCAACCAGGGAAGAACCAGTCTTGCTTGCTGGCACCCCGTTGGAGGAGGTGGAGTCCTTCACCTATCTCGGGAGCATCATAGACAAAAAAGGCGGCACTGATGCAGATGTCAGAGCACGAATCGGTAAAGCCAGAGCAGCCTTTCTCCAGTTGAAAAAAGTGTGGAGTTCCAGAGAGCTGTCACAACACACCAAAGTCCGGATTTTCAACTCCAATGTAAAAGCAGTTCTCCTATATGGAGCAGAGACATGGAGATTGACAAAAACCACAGTCAACAGAGTACAGACCTTCATGAACAGTTGCCTTAGAAGAATTTTGAAAATCCACTGGCCAGAGAAGATCAGCAACGTCAGACTCTGGGAGAGAACAGAGCAGATAACAGCAGAGAATGAAATTGGGCGAAGAAGATGGAGATGGATCGGTCACAGTCTGAGAAAGCCAGCTTCCAGTATCACTAGGCAGGCATTGTCATGGAACCCCCAGAGAAAGAGGAAAAGAGGTAGGCCGAGAAACTCCTGGCGTCGAGACCTCCAAGCAGACATCAAGAGACTGGGAACCACCTGGAGTAGAATCGAAGGAGAAGCACAGGACAGGAGTTGCTGGAGGTCTCTCGTCGACGGCCTATACCCGGGTAGGGGTGACAGGCGTAAGTAAGTAAAGTAAGTACTGTGACACATTTGACATTTGTAGTGTGTAACGAACACCTGTGGTTCACTGCACGTCTCCTGCCAGTTTCTGATGTAATCTCGGCTCAACACACGAGCGTGAAATGTGTCGAATCAAGGGAACACAAACGACGACTTAGCGTACACGGGTCATATAAAAATGTTCGGAATGGTACTTACAAGTCGAAATGTAGCCTTGGTTTCATCTCTGCGTCGATCGGTCTCAGTCACTCTCACCGGCCAGGACTGATTTTTCTCCTCTTCTCGAATCGGTCTTGCCCGCTCCTGACTCGGCACTGATCTCGCACCAGCCCTGTCAATCTCAGTGGCGCAGTATTTCAAATCTCTGACGCTACTACTATCTTCCGTTTGCTAGGCTCTGTATGAGTCACCAAGCTGATTCCGTGCAAGGAATGTCATTCTAGTTGTACAATCACTTTTGAAGGTACACCGCCAAAGAAGCGTCTGCTTGACAGAATCACTGTGATGCCCGTGTATTCAATGCGCATGTCTGTAGCAGCCGATACTATCGCGGGGCCGTATCTGTGTCGTCTGCTGCTAATCTATTTTTAGACGAGAATGATTACACGTCAGATGAACTAGGTTTTTGTACAGTGTGTCAGATGTCACGTTGTCTGGAGGGAAATGAATACCTGTGGTGTTCAAATGGACTTAGTCTGTAATGAAATACCACAATACGCGGCTGTTTCAAGCAGTTTCCCGCGGAAGTATGGGGCCTTTAAGTATCTTTTATTTACAGAACAGACTTTTTAGGATGGGTCGCGGTGGGGGGAATTCAATAGCATGCCCCTCACGACACAGGCGGGCAGAAATAAAAATCTGACAACTAAAGTAACCAGTGTGTGTGCATGTGCGTATATATGCAAAACACGAGAATCTCCGATGTTTGTGTACGTACAAGCTTGAAACTTGTGGAAGTGCTTTGTTCAAGGAGTGCCTAAGAGATCCTCCGAGCATATTAAAATTGGGTGTCTCATTCAACGGTTAAAAGTCGGTTTATACAGATTCGATTATACTAAATGATAGAAGCGCTTTACAAGAACGCCTGCAGCGCGGTTCTACTTAACAATCAGTCAGGCGAGTTCTTCAGGACGACGATCGGTGTCCGTCAAGGATGCCTGCTCTCTCCTGTCCTTTTCAACATATTCCTGGAGAAGATCATGCAGGAAACCCTCCACGACCACCATACTTCAATCTCTATTGGTGGCAGATCCCTGTGCAA
>BTPG01000002.1:69021367-69051367 GCA_036245525.1 Semisulcospira habei | reverse complement strand
CCCCTTTTTTTTTTTCATTCCCCCTCTTCCTCTAAATCTGACAGCTCCTCATCTTTGCCGTGGATGCTTAAATCAGCTGGTTTGCGAATGTTCGATAGTATAACGCGTTTAGGCACAAACTACGCTAGAGGCGTTTATTCCGCAGCGCGAGGAAACGTGAGTAATATTGCGCCGCCAGTGTAGTTTGCACGTAAAACGCGCTATTCAAAAAGACAACCCGGCATATCGATCGATAAAAACTCTGCTGAGGTACTCCTCGCCACGGATGAGAGAACAAACAGCAAGCACTAAATTTAGACCACCAAACGTGTAGCCAATCACAATACGGGTGATTCCGTCGGCGACCAATCAGCGCCGCGCTCGCGCGAAGTCCGCGGGCTACGGTCGCGTGGCTCGCTCTTGTCTAGCAGACGACACTTTGTGATGACAGTCAGATATGGAAAGATGCAGGACTGAGAGGATGCTGAATTTCGCAGATGTCCTGTATCGACGATAAGAGATGCGATTTTGAAAAAAAATGAGCATCGCGTGCATTGTTTTGACGTGAACATTTTGTAAGAAAGTTTGTCGGTTTGCCGTGCCCTAGGCAGCGGCGGATTTTCCGAAGACTTTTTTTTTTTTTTTTCGTGTTGCGGCAAGCGACTGTGGCAAGTGCATCAGTTAGTATTCGCGGACGAGATACAGCGCACATATCACCATGGACACGGGTATGTAAGCTTGGCAATCACCATGCATGAAACATTTTTATCGCTTGTTTTAGTGTGGACTGAGAACGTGTCGTGTCTAAAATTATCAGTCTCATCACTCAGTCACGAATTAGTTTCTACCAAGTGAGCAAAAGCCATCGGGCCGACGACGACCGCCGTTGGCCCGCGCACGGCCGTGCGCGGGCCAACGGCGGCCGTCGTCAGCCGGATGGCTTTTGTTCACTGGGGATGGACTGAAGTACATTGACTTTGCTTGTTATGCCTACACCGAGAAGTTACTCTTGCCGCTTCTAAGTAAATGAATACATTTCTTACTGTAGTTTTAGGATTAGCGCTTGCACTATGTATTCAAACTCACACTGGTTGACTCCTTCGATTCGCTACCGTAGCTGATCCAGGCTAGAGATAGCCAGTGTGGTTCAACCATGAGACTCAATGATAGATTTTTGTCCCCCACCATCATATTGAAACTCAATCAGTGATGCCGGTGACTGAACACTGTGTGAAAGATAAAGTCTAACGTTCCCACAGTGGTTGTCTCCCTCGAATCGCTGCGCTGATAAGCGCAGCGATTCGACGGAAACAACCAGTGTGTCGTGTCTTAAGACTCTCATATTGTTTAATACTTTTGTATCTCTTTTCTGTAATAATTATATACGGCCTCATTCGGTGGTCGCGGACGATGGGCCAGCACCCACCCCACTCCAACCCGGCCTCCCCACCCACTCTCTGCCCCCCCCCCCCCCCCCCCCCCCGGGCACTGGTCTGTGATTTTGGAGTTAACGGCGTAAAGCTATAAGCTCTAAAACCACAGATCAGCGCACGCAATCTCATGCCGCCGGGCTTTCAAAAAACCTGACAGTGATCCGTGGCCATTTTGTTACCGAGCATGGTTCTCTATCATTCATTATTTAGGCCTTAGCATAACATGTGGAAGTACTGCAGAGCTCGTCAGTGTTCAGCGACTGACTACCCTTATAGGTCTTCCAAAAGCAGCATTTAGATGGTTAAATTAACGTGGATGGATATCAAGCATCTATTGAGTTAGCTTCAGCCTGTAGCAGTACATCACAACCCGTTTTAAACGACCACCCGTGAAAGAAATCATCTGTCATTAAAGACCATCTACATGATGGTCTTTAATGACAGGTGACAGCTTTTTGTCCTTCATACAAGACTTTTCTTTAGAGCAGTTGGTAAGATCACTATTTTCTTATTAAAAGCAAGAGCCACGTAATTAATGGTCTTTAATGACAGGTGACACTTTTTGCCCTTCAGGGATTCGCTTGAGAGAGCACCTGTCTTTTAAGACAATTTTTTTCTGACAAAAGCGAGAGCCACCTATATGATGGGCTTTAATGACATGTCACACTTTTTCCCTTTCAAGATTTTACTTGATAGAGCGCATTAAACAAAACAAAGCCTTCATTGCCGAGAAAAAGGTGAACACGTTCCAACTGCGGCAAGAGGCATAGATCCTCATGAGCCCCCGCAAATGCGGGGGCTCATGAGGATCTATGCCTCTTGCTGAGACCAATTTGTATCCATGTTTCTTGGACGGTGTTGGCTTTTGGTCGTTGAATGAACAAAAATGTACGTACAGTTGCAGGGAAGGGATTAAGACCTCCTTTTCTGGGGAAAACACGGTGGTTGCTCTAATTAGGTTCAGCTGTATTATGTATGCGCTGCATATCAATCAATTTTCACCTACCTCAGTGTCACACGTATGTCGGAACGGAACATTATTGGAATATTGATCTTTGCTCAAAACATGTCGTCAAATTTGTGCCCAGTACATTATGATTCTCGTACAATCTGTTACAAAACAGATGTCTCTGCACTCAGTAGTTACTTTAGAGAGAGAGAGAGATGATGATGATGATGATAAAGATGATGATAATGAAACATTATTTGTATCAGCAGTAACAAGTTTTGACAGAATAATTCGTCATTTTACAAACTTGCCGTTGTTAACATCTACAACATAGACGAGAGAGATAGGGGGGGGGGGGGGGGGGCGCGTTTGCGGAATATAAGTCACAGAGAAAATAAATCTTTTTCGTTTCCGCTGTCAGTAATGAGACTTTTTTAATAATGATTTCGTCGATAATGAACTTACCAAAAAATATATATAACCTGTTTCTATCAGTCCCTTCAACATTATACAATGATCTTCCATACAGGCATCTTGCAGCCGTTGTGTGGTACTGACATTATGTCGAGAATACCCCAACGGAGAAAGAAACACGCTTTGAAAAGACGGTTACAACTGTCTTTTCTGAGAGTTTCTTTCTCCGTTGGGTTCTTCTCTGCATTTTTCACGCTTGGCAGTCACCCTTTTGGACTGGATTTGATAGTATGCCTCATACGCATTTTCTTGTATGATAGTATGTATCATAGTCTTTTCACAATTACCTGATTGCCGTCAAGAGCCTGTCCACGAAAAAGAGTCTAATTACAATCAGTAGCTGTGGCACGATATGGTGTTGCATTTTTAATAATCAACCTCTACAGCGTTAGTCCGACTCCCGGCCAATGCCTGTAGTGATCGGGGACCAAAAAATTCAGTTCAGCACACGTCGTCTTTATATCAAGTAACCTGATGATGGCTTCACTCTGTTCTATAAATACAATGCTATCGGTAAGAGAAACAGCAAAAAAATTAGATTGACACGATAAACGGAAGCGCAGAATAAATAGGTGCGATTAAGCATAATAATAATAATAAGCGCATTAAATAGGCGCTTTATCCCAATTGAAAATCGGCTCAAAGCGCCGCCGCGAACTGAACCCAACAAGCACGCTCACGCGCGGCATTCACTCACACACTGCACATAAACACAGAACATTCACGTGGTGCTAAGGGCAAGCTCAAGCGAGCTACTGTAGTTTTTGGAAATTCAAAGTCGTTTGTATTTGAAATTTGATTAAGTGGGCTGAAACTGATACCAAAGTGTGCTTTTGCTGCGTGCCCAAACAGCTGTTAAAGGTCATTAGGTGTGTCGACAAGGCATAACTTTGACAAACACAAATGGTGTGGAAATGTGTCTTCAGATTTATGCGTAATGGAACTTTATTTAACTTTTGGTGACCACAGTGGCGTTCTTACTATAGTTACCTCAAGCGTAGGCAGTTACTGGGTTTCAGTCTCTTGCTTTCAGCGGGGAAGTTCAGTAGCACATAATTACACACGTACGGCATTGTCAGTCTTGCCTTGATCGATCGGACACACCCTTCGTTGACTGACATGCCACACGGCCACGCACACACGACGGCACGTCACACATCACGCATCCATCCACAGTCATCAGGCTTCATAGTACATGTACTAGCACTCGCATTATTTAACCCTTTGTCTGTCGGCTCCAAGGCCAATAAAAGGTTAACCGGTTCGCAATATCTCTATTATTAACCCATTCTGCCCTGACGCACTACAACAGGAGATGGGTCGACCATGATAATTCAAGGGTAGTGCCAGATTAGCTTGGCGCCGATAGGCGCCAAGCTAATCTGGCATTGCCCTTGAATTATCATGGTCGATCCATCTCTTGCAATTGGTGCTAGTCATTAGATAACACCTCCAAAATTTAGGAAATACGGCCGTCGGACTGAATGAGTTAATGCTCTACATTAGTAGCATCGGATCTCTAAATTAATACGCCGATACAGCGGGTTATCAATATTGTCTTGCTTCAGCTAAGACTACTTTTCTACCCTTTTCACAGTCCATGTGAGTAGGCACAGGTACTTAATTTTTCCACTGCCTTTTTAGCGCATAGGAAGGAGCTCTCTTGCGCTTCATTGGACACGATCGAAGTACAAACATGTCCTCCATTTTACGCCATTCAGACTTTATAATTTAACCCTTATCATTCGGAATGCACCAGTGTATAAACTGAGTTTGACTAAAATAGTTCAAGAGTAGTGCCAGAATAGCTTGGCGCTTCTAGGCCTCTAGGCGCCAGGCTATTCTGGCACCACTCTTGAACTAAAGCCCTTGGTCTATATCCTTATCCGTAAGTTCTGTAATGTAACTTGCATATGGCAGTGTACAATTTTGAAGCTTTTAGTCTCAGGATGATATGGGTTTAAGTTAGCCATTTTGTCCAGCATTAGTCCAGTACGGACATCTGTAAAGGAAATATCAACACACTGTTAACCCTTTGCTGTGCTGTTGTTGTTTGTTCCGGTTTACTGTCCCGACTGGCACTAATGGTGATCGGGGACTAGCAGTTTTGGCTTAGTTTAGTTCTTCCTTGTAGGTTTGGTGTAGTTGTTTCCCTCCTCCTTTCTCATCCGGACTTGGGACCGGCAACGGCGGAGTTCAACCCTTTGCTGTCTGGGGGAGGTCGCTTTAATAGTACGACTGCTACGAGAGCTCATTTGCCACAATGATCAGGGCGATCTAGCGAAACTCGTCTGTTTCATACTGGGTGTCTTCCCTCGATTCGCTGCGCTGACAAGTGCAGCGAATCGAGGGAGGCTATCAGTGTCGGTCCCTTCAAGTTAGTACTCAATCTTATTTATTGTGAACGTACTTACTGTAAAAGGTACAACCTACCGTCTTTGACTGATTTAGGAATAACTCCTGTTGGGCAGTTTCTACATCTTATATATTGATCACTAGGTCAGTGAATCAAAAGTAATAGTACCACTGGACAGTAATAACGTCACCACTTTTACCAGAAATAGGTCATCCTGCACATAGCCTGTTCGAGCCCTTGCCATCTGGCTTACACTTTAGATCCATCAAGGCCAAAACCACTCGTTTTCAGAAGAGCTTTTATCCCTTGGCTGTTCAGGCCCTGTCTAATGTGGCTGTGATATGATTTAACTCAGCAGATTGACTCAAAGTTCCTTTAGAATTACCTACAGCCTATCTTAGTTGTTTATAGTTCTTCAGTATATGTTCCATTAAACCTCCTCTTACAGGATACACAGTTTTACAAATAGATATGAATTTAGTAATCTGTTTTCGTTGCGGATCACTTAGCGGTCTTTTTTGTCATAATATGTTTATTATGCTATAGGTTTGTTTTATTTCACCTACTTAGATGTGTGTGCACACTTAGTAGAATGACTGCTATACATTTGTGTGTTTTGTTATTTTAGAGTAATAATAATAATAATAAGCGCATTAAATAGGCGCTTTATCCCAATTGAAAATCGGCTCAGAGTCTGCTTGATTGTGATGTATGTATGTTTTATGTGTTGATGTTAATATGGACGCTCGTCAGTTATGCGCAAAAATTCCTAATGTTTATGCATACGCCGATAAAGTTTATCTTATCTTATCTTAATTGCTCTTAATAACAGCGAATTTCAGATAATAGCAACATGTCACGTGACAAGAAATTTATGTTGTTCTGTAAAGGTCATCCAAATTGCGTTGCAATTTCTAAGCGGAGTACTTTATATAGACAAAATAATTATGTTCGGAAGATGGGGAACACAGTAGGTTATAAATATATTGAAGCAGCGCACTCTCTTGGTCAACCCAAGTACCATCAACATGCGGTCGCCCCAGACAGTCGGTCTCGTCACATAGGGCCAACCATGCAACAGAAAGAAGCCCATGGGGAAAAAGAAAAAAAAAATCCTGTCTAGGTAGCTTCATTACTACTAAAACAGATGGTAAATTTGAGATGCATACCAGACTTAAAGTTATTGTGTTACACTTGTCTGTCACTCAGCACTTAACCCTGTAACTGCCGGGCAAGGCGACCAGCTGCAAAATAAATCCTCATGAGACCCCGCATTCGCGGGTGCTTATGAGGATTTATGTCTCTTGATAGTCAGTCTTATGTTTTCATGGCTATTAATTAGCCAATTGCCATCTGAGTTCTTCGCGCCGGCTATTGACGGTCAGCGTGCAGTCGTTTTAGAGGCGAAAATTCATGATCACTGACATAGAAGGGGTTGACAAGAGGACTGATACCGTCATTTATTCCGTGAGGAATACGCTATTCCAGTTTTGTAGGTTACTAAATGCGTACAATGCATTGAACACGTAATACAAATGCAGACCTAATTTTACCGACAATGTGTTGACAATGTCAGCACAGGTTGAAACAAAGCCATGATGAGATCAGATGAGAAACAAATGAAACAACCACTTGTAACATTAACCTGGCGTAACGATTGTCTCTGAAGCTCCAAATAGAGCTGATCTGAGGCTACGATAGAAAGAGGCATAGATCCTCATGGACCCCTGCAGGAGATCATGAGAACCTATGCCTTTTGTTTCGGTATTTTGAATAACTGTCTGTTACATTGCATTAATTTTCAGTAATTTTCATCCGCTTTTCATATCTTCCAGATGTACGGGTCATAGCATGTCACGAGCCCCTATAGCCGCAACTGCGGAGAGAATCGATGTCTCCTCATCCGAAAATAATAGATATTTTGGGGGATAATTTGGACGCAAATTGCGCTCAAGCTGACCTCAGCTTCAGAGCTTATTCGGCCGTTTGTTTGGGTAATGCAGAGTTTAAGCTCATTCAGCCCCGACGCACTACATGCAGGAGATGGATCGACCGTGATAATACAAGGGTAGTGCCAGATGAGCTTGGCGCCTGATGGCGCCACGCTCATCTGGCACTACCCTTGAATTATCACGGTCGCGCCATCCCCTTTCAACTGGTACATAGACGAAAGTGACTCTTCCAAAATGCGGCCGTGGGATTAAACAGGTTAACGTCCACGCCGCGAGAGCAATACTGAACGGCGGGTGGGGGGGTGGGGGGGGGGGGGTGGGGGGCAGCTATCGTCTTCAGAGTACGACCTGAACACTCATCATTTCAGACGCACTGATTTTGTTCCACACTGATTTGCCGGCAGGACTTTTCAACGGACATGTCATAATGACCAGGCCTACTTTGGTTGGTTAGCTCGGGGTTTAACGTCCCCTGTACCGGAGTGAAAAACGACTACTTAACTCATTCTACCCCAAGACCGAAATCCCCAAACTTTGCCCTTGTCCTCTGAAGACTGCATTAGCAGTGCAGGACACAGATCGACCATGATAGTTCAAGGGTGATGCCAGAATAGCTTGGCGCCCATAGGCGCCAAGCTATTCTGGCATCACCCTTGAGCTATCATAGTCGAGCGTTATCTTCCTGTGGGGTGTCTGGGGTAGAATGAGTTAATAACGGGCGGGTTATGAGGGAACAGGGGTAGCTGTTGTCTGTAGAGTACGACCTGAACAAATATCAATTTAGGCACCCTACTACTGCTCCACTTTGAAGGACCTTTCAACGTGGGCTCAGCGGCTCTTTCGAACGGACACCCCATAAAACAAGGCTTTCTTTTCGCTGGTTGTGTGTACTGTGTTCTACATGGACGGGTCGGTTCGCTATTGTACTACAAGACTCGCTGAGTACATGAGTGTTCTTAGTCCTGCGCCAGCCACTAAGCAAGGTGCTCCGCAATCGCGGAGCACCTTGCATAGTGGCTGGTGCAGGACTATGCAACCGATCCCCGCGGGTAATATTTGCCTTGACAGGATCTTGTCGCCTGGGTGATGTTTGCACAAAGGATACGCATGGCTCGCCTTTGACGCGTAGTGGCGTGATAAGTACTGATAACGTCAGCCGAGTATCTTCACCAGTCCCTAAACCCTCTGTCTAAAAAAATCCATAGATTCGCATCAGCCTCTATAGACTTCAGATCACCATTGCCCCCCTAGTCTCATGCAGCCCATGAAAATCTAGTTAGTCTATCGGAAGTACACCGGTTTCATTTCGATCCATATGCTGGGGGGGGGGGGGGGATAATTACAGACTAATTCAATTTTTTTTCAGTAGTAAACAAGTAGCATAGATTCTCATGAGCCCCTTGCATCCACAGGGGCTCATGAAAATATAACCCTCTTGCGTGTTGAGTCGGCCCTCATTTACATCCCCATCCACCAGATCTAGGGAAGCATGCAGGTTTTAGCCTCCAAGTTTGACGCCAGACGTGTAGAGCCGTCATAAGAACCGACAAGTTACACCAGAGAGGTGCAAAGGATAATACTCGGACTTGGCATGTTCCCGTAAACTGGTTGTCTCTCTCGATTTGCTCCATCGGTCAGCGTGCTACACTGGTTGTTCGGAGGGAGGGTGCAGCTGTCCCTGAGGAATTTCCTTCCTGCCTTCTGTGTTCAAAAGACAGGCGTTCTATAATATAGAACGTCTGTCTTTTGAACACAGAAGGCAGGAAGGAAATATTATGCGTCCCAAAGTTAAACTGTTCCTTCCGTCAGGGCCGTCCATTATCACTTCGGTGCCATGGACGTTAAACCCCGAACCGCAACCAAGCAACTTGTTCCATGCTGTGTTGACTATATGATATATCCGTATTAAGCTGGCAACGTTGGAAGCCCAGGAAGGGGCGGGGGTGGGGTGAGACGGCAAGACAATAATTATTGGAGGTGGGGTGACAGGAATCGAATCGTAATAATTTGAGCTTCAGAGTTTGAGAACTTGCACCTTCTTCTCAGTACAACGGAGCACATCGCATAGTGGTGAGCTTAGTCCTGCGCCAGCCACTAAGCAAGGTGCTCCGCTATAGCGGAGCACCTTGCTTAGTGGCGGGCGCAGGACTTATTGGGTTCGATATTGTCGCAAAGTTTTTATTCCCAGAGGAACAATGGCCAGCACGTATTCCGCACACTGGATGTTTCCCCTCGACTCACAGCAATCGAATGAGACAACCAGCGTGGCAGTGCCCTTGTGCTACTACGATTAACGGTACCGGTAGCTACATGTTCAAGGGGTTAACTGTTTGATTGAATCCGGCGACAAACCGTGTAAATGCGATTATAAAACATAATTAATTAAAGCATTGTTGTGCAGCACACTCAGTAATAACTGACCGTGCACGGCTTCACTAACACCTTGTTCTCATCCGCGTTAAACCAACACCTTGCCAGCATCCCCCGCGGTCACTTAGCTTCTTGCCACGGTTGAGTGAATTTCGCCACACCTCATTGATCATCGGCATGTCAACCCAGCTGCTGCACACTTGTGTGTCGTGTCCTTTAGCCAACAGACCATAATCCTTTCGCAAGAAACATAGATCCTCATGCGCCTCTGCAGATGCACAGGAGATCATGATGCCACACATGAACTCTTTGCTTTTCGAAGATCTTCCAAGGGGCATAGAGCCAAAATGACCACGCTTCAGATGCAGGGAGTTTATGTGATCACTACCGCGTTATCATTCATAATGCTGTCCTTCCGTCTGCAAGAGGTATAGATCCTCATGGTCCACCGCAACTGCGGGTGCTGATGAGGATCTACACCTCTTGCAGTTGAGTAGCGTACCCCTTGCGGTTGGGTGGTGTTCAATTTTTTTTCTCGGCAGTGAAGCAATAGGTATAGATCCTCATGAGCCCCGCAACAGCGGGGGCTCATGAGGATCTATGCCGCTGCAGTTGGGTGGTGCCCAAGTTGTCTGAGGAGTGAAAAGGTTAATTGCTCCCCAAAAGGAGGAACTCCTAGTCCTTGAGTTCAGTGTGTGAATTGAGTGGTCGGTCGGCCACCGCTGTGCGTGAAGAGATCGTGTGTAGGCTCGAGGCAGGGGGGGATAAGCAGGACTGAGTAGGGGTGGCGGTGGAGGGGGGGGGAGGGAGGGGAGAGAAGGTGTCTGCTATCAATACTAGTAAGGTGTACATGCTCTAAGGTTCTGCTGCTTCAGACGTTACCAAACTTTCTCTTCTTTCACTGTAGTGCATCTTTGTTCCTGAAATCTTTCCTCAAAAGCCAACACCGTCCAATGAACATGGATGCAAACTGGTCTCAGCAAGAGGCATAGATCCTCATGAACCCCCGCGGTCGCGGGGGCTCATAAGGATCTATGTCTCTTTCAGGATGATTGTGCTCCTTCCCCCACCCCCCACCCCCTCGCCGGCAGTGAAAGGATATTGCATTACTGCCATCGCAAATAACGCTATCTGACTTTATAGCTTGTTTACAGTATGCGTTGGATTTTGTTTTTTGTACTTTTTGTAAATTGCATTTTTGTAATTAGTTATTTTTGTACATTAGTTTTTGTTAAGCGACTAGAGCTCTAATCTGAGGTTAGGCGCTATACAAGTACTCATTATTATTATTATTACTTTAATTGCTCCCGGTTGCCTCCATATACTGAACCAAACCCTTAACCCATTACATCCTGAGGCTGATTTTGTAAAATTTACCTATTGTCCTATGAAGGCTACATTACAGATTGGGAGATAGATCAACTGTTTTAGTTCAAGGGTGGTGCCAGAATAGCTTGGCGCCTCAGGCGCCAAGCTATTCTGGCACCACCCTTAAACTTTCAGTAAAATATATTTCAAGCAATAGCTCTATCAGAACGATAAGGGTTAATCATTTATATGAAAGAAATATGAAAACTATACGAAAAGAAAATAAGTACAACCTTAAGGTTCATGCATGTATATCTTGACGCACACTGGTTATCACTCTCGATTCTCTACCGCTGGTCACCGGTAGCGAATCGAGTTAAACAACCAGAATGATCTTGACGTAGTGTGGCACGGGCTGCCGGCATTACTGATTCTGAGAGACATTTGCTGCGTTATGACCTGACGCCGGGCTGCGTTCAGCAGTAAGTCGGGTTATCCAATGTTGACCAACGCTACCTCATCCACGTCCCATCAGTTATTTACCGTATCACTGAGTTAGTTCTGTACAGGAAGTTGGGGCGTGTGTGGATCCTTTGCCTTGTGCGTGATTCTTCGGCTTTTATTTGGGACCCGGCTTAAGCTACTACCGTTTTGCCTTGCCACATCTTTTGGCTATGTCTGGATCTTGGTTCTTTTCTGCGGCGTCTGATGAATTTCAGATTAAGTTGCGATCAAGATAATACGTCGATACGTAGTCCTCACGGCAAAAGTTTTAATCTGACCTCTTTGGACTGAGGATGGCGAGCTGTGAAAATCTTGTCAGACTTAATTCGCCCGAATTGAAACTTGATTGACTTTATAATTAAAATATCTTATTTTCCTTTACACAAGACTGCTCGGCGTTAGTTTTGATTGATACCAAGACATTGATGTGATAGTAATAATGTTAAGAATGCATTGTACTTTGTAGCCATTTTTGCTCACCGCAGCCGCTGGGGAGTGTTGAACATTTCATTGTTCGAGTTTTGTGTGTGAAAAATGTCTGCCGCTGGGGAAGGTAAGTTTAATGATTTCGCCGGCTTGCTCTTATTGTATTAACCCATATACTGAGGCTAAAAGATTCAAATTTGTACACTGCCATACGCAAGCTACTTTATAGTACTTACAGATAAGGATATACACCAATGGCTTTAGTTCAAGGGTGGTGCCAGAATAGCTTGGCGCCTAGAGGCGCCAAGCTATTCTGGCACTACCCTTGAACTATTTTAGTCAAACGTATTTCACACACTGGTGTATTCCGAATGATAAAGGTTAAAGTGTGATGGTGTGCGAATTCGGAACTTATGGCGCCGCTAAACTGTCGTAAGTTTCAAAATCACGTACCACGTACCAGAAGACGTGTTAACTTTCTCCCGAAGCTTATTTACATCTGACAGCTGTAAAGTCCAAAGTCAGAAACCATCATACGTTTTATGTTTTAATCCAGTTTTTTTTTTCTTTTTTACAGCTCATTTGAAGTAGTTTGTACGTTTAACTGTCTCTAATATTAGTGAATATGACGTTTAACTGTCTCCATTGACCCCATCCGTTATATGTACGTTTAACTGTCTCCAATATTAGTTAGGTCGTCAGAGAAAGAGTTGGGTCGCAAACATAAAAGAATGGACCGAACTCGAGATGCCAGACTTGCTTGCCACCGCCCAAAATAGAACTCAGTGGAGAGCACTGTCTGTTGCTGCTGCCTTTCAGTCCCCCCAACGCCCAGTTCGGGCAAGGGGCTGATGATGATGATGATGATGATGAATATTAGTTAATATGACGTTTAGCTGTCTCCATTGACCCCATCCATTATAAGACCATGACCGTAAATCAAAGTGGAGTCACACAGTTGCAGTGCGGCCGTGCTGCTGGTGGTACTCCTTAGGTAATGGTTGTCCCTGTAACCCGCCCGCTAGGGCAGTCCCTTATCACCCCGGTGCCGCGGACCTTAAACATGGAACTAACAATAACTTATACCCCCATGCCCGCAGAACTGTATGTACACTTCGCTTGTAGCCGTGACTATCATATAAGCAGAAGCCTTCGGGCCGACTTCGGCCAAAGGACCTATTGCTCTCAGACTAGGGTGAGAGGTTAACGAGACGAGAATCTCAGCCTCTACAGCGTCACGACGATGCAGCAGTTCCATCGTAAAATACTTAGAACAGTTACAGTCTTTGGGTCCAACCCGTCACCGATAATTGAGCAATTCGGCCGGCCATTGCATAATTACCCCCCTACTGTCTTTGATTTGGAAATTGCAGGAACTGACAAGGGAGGTCTCTTAGCGTCCGTCAGTAGTCAATCTAGGTTTTCTGTCAAAGATGATACGATCAGCAGAAGACCCAAAAGAGGTCTGGCGGCTGCATGATGTCGCCGCGGCCTTGCGCAATGTTTCGCAACGTATTCAATGGACGCTGCTTGTGTAACTTGCCGACTGGAAGCCGTTCTCGGTCACATCCGGATTCAGTCTGTTGAAGGCGATACGATCTTAGCTGGTTTAGAAGAGGCGACTAAAGATGTCTGGTACTACAGAGACTGACGTAACCGTAAGAGATTACTGATTGCTATCCTAGTATTAAGGAACCGCTACTGTTTTAGTTCATCGCACGTGCTCAGCAATTCAGTGGACATGCTGCGTCATTTACTGGCGCAGTGGTCTGTGTCGATTCCCCACTGAGTGGCCAAACGTCTTCGGGCCCACGACGGCCGCAGTGGGCCCGCGCACAGCTGTGCGCGGGCCCACTGCGGCCGTCGTGGGCCCTTAAGGACCTTTCCTAGCTGGGCACACGATACCACAAACACCTGTTGCCGGGCGCAATTTTTTTGTTTGTGTGGCAGCAATGTTGCGGGGCGCCAGCAATATTGCCGCCTCAACTTGCCACCCGATACAACTGATCCGAGTTTATTTCCTTGTGGTAGCCCGCAAGGCTAGAGCAATGTTGCCGCCTCAACTTGCCACCCGATACAACTGATCCGAGTTTATTTCCTTGTGGTAGCCCGCAAGGCTAGGGCAATGTTGCCGCCTCAACTTGCCACCCGATACAACTGATCCGAGTTTAGTTCCTTGTGGTAGCCCGCAAGGCTAGAGCAATGTTGCCGCCTCTCAACCAATCAGCGGTGTCCTTGCCTCACTTCCCGTTTCTTCATCTTCCGAGCCTGAAAAAATGGCGGAGGAGCTGAACGACGGCTTTGAGACTGTTAACTCATTGGAGACGCGCCGCATGCGGAAAAGCTGTGAATAGCCGCGTATCCGTATGCGGAACGTCTCCAGTGAGTAAATTGATCAACCTTGTCCCGCAGCTCCGAATATTTCAACCGTGCGCGTGAGAGCTGTTCCATTTATGGTAATGGCAGGTCAGTCAATACATGTTTATGTCTTAAATGAGACATTAAATTGAAATAAGGAAGTAAATCCTTCCTTTTTCTTTTCTCCCCTCGCAGCCCAAGGGAAGGACCATTGAGACACAGGAGAGAGAGAAGGGACTGATGTGGGAAAGATTCAATATCATATATAGGTAGACTGGTGCTTAATGAACTTCACAAGCAGGAAGGTACGGAACTAACAAGCGGGATGTGTATGATATGCTTGGCGGGACATGAGAAGCTAACTATCTCTATATCAACCCAACACACTCAACCTGATAACCGTGGTCGTCAATGTACGCCCGACATTGCCCTCACTACGAGAAAATAACTATTATGCTCTAGGACCCAATCCTGAATATCACTGGATACCAAGATCCACCCGGGGGGGGGGGGTGGGGAGCTAGAATACTATTATACAATTTACTAGAGGTGAAGAATTTTCCGTTCCCGACGGAGGAGGGTATGCAACCGCCAACCTGCGAGTGGTGCGTGGATCGGACGTCTATCGACCTGGCAATGAACACGAAGAATAGGACACAAACCTGAACGCTTGCCACATGGAGCAGCTTACCTGAGAGAAATGCACAAAACCGATTCACTGCGAATATGCGCGTAAAAAGATAAATTTAGCTATATCTTGCCGTAGCGTAACCACATAGAGTAATTCTCTCGACACTCACTGCAGCTCAGTCAGTCCATACTCCGCCAATCTAACGCTCTCTCACTTTACTTTAGAGAGGTCTCACGGACGCTCCTATATGCTGGAGTCGACACAGAGAAGGGCGTGAATAGCTGAGATCACAGGTGTAGCGCCGTGGCGAGCGGGTAATTGAGGGAGTTTGGCGGCTGTAGAGCGGAGTCTGACTGCACACCAGCTTGTCGGTTGAAGGAGAGGATCTAGTTATCTAGGAGAACGATGAGTAGTTTGAGAACGTGTTATCACACAAGAAGTGAATCACGATAGGCACACACTCACCACACACACACACACACACTATCTCACTATTTGAAGAGTTAAACACAAAGGGATCACACAGTGAGTTGGAACAACCGGGATTATGATTTTTTATTTAATAGTATACTTCATAGAGATTGTGACTAGGTGTTTTATTGATAGAGTGAGGAGCGAGTTGAGGGAGAGGAGAGAAATTGATGCCTTAGAACTATTATGAAAAGCAATATAACTAGTTCAATACATCGAAGCCCAACATGTACAACTCACAAATATTCTCTCTCTCTCTCTCCCTCTCTCTTCTCTCATCCTTATCTCTCTATGGGAGGGGGAGGTGCTCAGAGCGTGTATAATCTCTATCTCTCTCTCTATCTCTATCCTCTCTCTTCTAGAGGCTCGCGCTACTCTCTCTTTTAAGAGGTAGGTATGAAATTGCGAAATGTCGCCGCGAGCTGAGATGCGAGGCGGGAGCAGCGGAAGGTGCGAGTGAGAGGGCGAGAGAGCGTGATTCCTTAATAATTTAAAAGTAAGTTTTTTAGTTAGCAATGGGGGGGAATTGGGGGAGGAGAGAGAGAGAGAGAGAAGCGAGAGAGTGCTGCGCGAGGAGATGAGATAGAGAGAGAGGTATGGTGGTTGGGTGATGAGATAGAGAAGATGAGCGAGTGAGAGTATGAGATTTGATGTTTGTATTGTTAGTAAGTTAATGATGTAGTTAGATTTATAGGGGATTATTTTTATTGTATTTGGGATATTGGACATTTGTTGGACATCATTCGTTTTACTCATTTAGAGAGTGAGAGATAATAGAAAAATTAGAGGTATCATCTGTCGTCGTTTTATCTTTTGGAGGGATTCTCTCTCCTATCTTATGGTTATGGTTTCCGTAAATAAATTATAGAGAGCGCGAGATAGTAAGAGAGAGTAGATAGTTAATTTAATTGTTTATTGTATTTGTTGTAATTTATAACTTTATTTAAAATTTTGGATTTTATTTTTGGAGTAGATAAGTATTTTGAAATTGGTATATCTAGGTGAAGGTGTTTTGTGGAATGGTGGTTGAACGAATGGCGTGTAAATGTGGAAGGTATATCAAACCAATAACGTGTCCTTGCCTCACTTCCCGTTTCTTCATCTTCCGAGCCTGAAAAAAATGGCGGAGGAGCTGAACGACGGCTTTGAGACTGTTAACTCATTGGAGACGCGCCGCATGCGGAAAAGCTGTGAATAGCCGCGTATCCGTATGCGGAACGTCTCTCAGTGAGTAAATTGATATCAACCTTGTCCCGCAGCTCCGGAATATTTCAACCAGTGCGCGTGAGAGCTGTTCCATTTATGGTAATGGCAGGTCAGTCAATACATGTTTATGTCTTAAATGAGACATTAAATTGAGAAATAATGGGAAGTAAAGTCCTTACCTTATTCTCTTTCCTTTCTTCCCCTCCCCCCCCCCCCCCACCCCCTTCAAATTCTGACCCAGCTAAATTACTAATACTTGCGTGGCTGCCGGGGAGCGTGCGGCTGGCTGGCCGATTCAGGTCACCGTCGTCTGCCGCCTGTCCCGTTACGCCACCTCTATCGCTCTCCACTGCTATAAACATACGTAATCTGTCTGTAATTAATGATATTCCTTATATTTATGATGGTTCAAATATTAATTTCTACCCCAGGTATTCCTCTCCCGACCCGTATGCTCTGACCCATTTATCTATAACCCCATTTCCACACTAAACCAGCATCGCTCTACACATGTCGCCGCGCCCTGCGATACTTGAAACTCATGCCGGCCCGCCCGCTGCCACACGTCCCGCCACATCGCGGGATGCCCAGCTCAATACAGAATAATATGACCGGGTCCGATGCTAGACTGAACCGGACTATACAATCTTAAAACTATTATTTTTAATAATATATTATGGACATAATGACTTTCAATTTAATTTGACTCCCATCAACTTCATTGAGTTGAACATAGCCTAATTCTTTTTATATATAAAATGTGTATATTGGACCCTCTTTTAGTCTATTTTACTTACTCGTAATAAATTTATGAATTTAACCTCTTTTTACTCCCTTGCTCTTCTTGACACACTGGCCCGTTGTTGATTGGTATGGCTTTGGTGCCCTCTCCAGCACCCGAATTTCTCTCACTGGTCTGCGGCCTCTGCGCCGCCGGCCCCTCTTGGTGTATTTTGGCCCCTCCCTTTCCCCATCCCTCCCCCTTTTTTTTTCTTTTCTCAAACCACTTTTAATTTGCTGGTCCCCCATAAAGGCCATACACTGTATGTAGTATTAAATGGGACATTTATGCTAGTTGAGCCCACAAACACTTATCGTGCACCTAGAAACTGTGCACAAAGCCCGATGATTGCATTCAAATTTTTTGCTTACCACACATTGCCGGAAGCAAAATCTGTCTGCGTAACCGAGCCCCTTAGGACCACACGACCAGAGTCCCCGGTCCCGATGGCCTTTTGTACTCTGGAAAGTATGTTTGAAGATGCTATCTCAGCGTCGGGTGTTATCGTCTAGTCAGTTGAGTTACGTATTAGTCGAGAATGAAACCACGCACTGAAAGGTTGTCTGTTTCCATCTTATGTTAACGAGTAATTGAGTGAGGCTTCGTTGTCTCGTGAAAAAATTTAACGTACGACTTGAAGCCAGCCACATTGGTTGTCTCCTTCGATTCTGCTACCGCTGATATCAGCTCGGTACGAAACGGTAGGAATACACCGTATGACAGCCCGCATTGAGCCACAATTGCCTCTTGGGACATGAGTGAACCAAATACTATGTTGTTTATTAGTATGTAATGAGTTCTTTTTGTTACTTATTTGTTTGTTTGTTTTCGTGTGTTTGGTTGTTTGTTTGTTTGTCTTGTTTATTTCCCCCCTATGCTTTTAGTTATTTAACTTTTGTTAATGCATAGATGGTGTAGTTACGGGAAGTAGAATTTGTTAGGTCAATGGATCCACATTTTGAAAAGAAAACTTGCACTCAACATCCGCCCGAAAATGAATGAAATGAAATGAAATAAAATAAAAGACGACTGAAACGAAACCTACAACCACTCGAGTTTCGTTGATTACATTCAATTTCATCGTCACACGGCTTTCTGCCGCGGCACAGCATGTGTAATTGACAACGGATAATTTGTCAAGCATGTGCCTACACTATTATACTCACTCTCAAATTCTGACTACCTCCCTCCATCTGCGTACAGGAGGAAGTTACACAGGTCCTAGAGCCGAAATGGCCAGGCCAGTAAGAGGCATACATTCTCAGGAGCTTCAGCAGCCGCAGTGACTCAATGAGAATCAATGTCTTGTTGGCAGAGCGGAAACATTATTCTTCTAAGTTACTAACTGTATAATTTGTAAACTGAGTCGGTTCAATCGTGTGAACGTAGCGAGTTTTAACTATAAGAGCAAGAAGCCTAGGTTCTCATGAGCCCTTATAGCCTGCGGCTGCAGGGCCTCATGAAAATCTATGCTTCTTGCGAGATGGACTTAATTGTACGGGAGGCACAATGGAGAACGGTAGCCAGTGTGCAGCTGAGGGGCTCATGAGGATCAGTGCCTCTTGTTCATGCAGATCGACCAGTGTGTGTTCCAGTTCTGTAGCGCACGTGGCGGTTGGTAACCACTGTCAAAGTAATGAGTGGTTACGGCGAAAGGGGTTGAACAGCGAATGGCCCCCTGGCGGGTGCGAAACTACACTTTGTCAAAGCTAACGCTTTTCCCCTCCTTAATTCATTTTACCCCAGACACACCACATCAATATATGGATCGACCATGACAGTTCAAGGGTGATGTCAGAATAGCTTGGCGCCTATGGGCGCCAAGCTATTCTGGCATCACCCTTGAACTATCATGGTCGATATGTGTCCTGCACTGCAATGCAGTCTTCAGAGGACAACGGCAAAATGTGGGGATTTCGGTGATGGGGTAGAATGAGTTAACGGATGAATTTTAAAAAGGAAAAAAAAGGAAAGCGTAGAACTGTGTGAAGTGAACTGCGAGGGTAAGAGTTTTAGTTAAGTTGACATTTTATTATTGATATTTCCGAAGAATAAAGTTTACAGATTTCTGGTCGCGGGTATCTCTTCGCATTTTTGCCTGGGTCGTTTCTTAGTCCAGTGACACAAGAACGAGTAAACTATGCATGAATAATACCCAAAACCATCCACAATCACATCACCCATCCACCGTTCGGACCAATGAAACGTGAGGACCAGGAAGACTGGACAGAGCAGGCATCCTCCCTCCGCTCTCCTCTCTCTCTCTCTGCTTCTCCTCTATCTCTCTCTCTCTCCTCTCTCTCTCTCTCTCCTCTACTCTTCTCTACTCTCTCTCCTAACAAAAAAACCCCTTTTCATTCCCCTACCTTCCTCTATTCCTTCCCTTTTATCCACCGAACTGCCTACTCGCTAAAACACAAACACAATACCCATACCCCACCTTCCCACCAATATAACTGACCAATCTACACCAAAGAAAGTCCCACAAATCAGAGTCCAATTGTCAGGCTGGAGAAATACCCCCCCCACTACTTGGTAATAGTACCAATAACCTAAAAAAAAACAAACGAAACGCTGACACTGTAAAAACAAGACATTGTCTTTGTTTTCCAGTGACTAGAGGACATATTAAAACAGTTAACAAGCCATTTCCCATCCTGAACGCTCTTTTGCATGAAATAAAAAAGACCATAACAGTGTCAAGGGTATTACCAGAGTAGCTTGGCACCACTGAAAAGAGCCAAGCAATTCCCTGTGGGCAAGAGCCTCCCAGCGGTGCCCAGTTCCATACCTGCCCTGCATCTGCATACCACCACGCATCCTCGCCCTACTTCCAACCAACGACCCACCACCTAAAAACCCCCAAGTCCCACACGCCTGCAAGCAAGGTTAACGCCGCCACATTTACCCCCCCTCCTACCAAAAACAAAACACCCCCCCATCCCATAACCTCTCCACCCTAAGTTAAAACCTATGTGAAGTACTTCAACTAAACCGCCTCACGGAGCCTGCACATCCCCAATAACCAAACAACTCCCTGCCAACCTCCGAACACACACCCCCCACCCCTCCAAATACCTAATCACCTCCGCGGTCATTTGGGGGGGGGGGTGGGAACCAACGTGCGGCCTACGGCAAATCAGACCACCGGACCCCTTGAACTCTCTCTTAGGTCGTATCTGACACCATCCCTATAACGGTAGAACCAAAGGATGGACAAACAAAAATCAATACAATAACAAATAAATATAAAACAACACACACCACCCAGAACACCACACAACACACACACACGCATCACACACACCCACACAACACACACTACTACTACACACAACACACACTACACTACACACACGACAACCCTAACCATCTCATACCATTACCTATAAACTTATACAACTCCCTATCGTCACCCTCCCGCCCACACCCATGCCGCCCGCCCCCCCCCCCCCCCGCCCCACCCAACCCACAACCATGGTCCCATCCGACCCTCCCTTCCATGCCCGCGACTAACGTCCCACGACCATCCCTCACACAAAAACCCCTTCATCTCTTCCATCCAAGCACCCCCTAGACTCCACACCACCCTTGCCCCCCCCCACCAAGACCGCTCGCCATATCCACCAGCCCCCGCCCCAAGGTACTTCACCACACGCCAGCACCACTCAAAACCCACATTAGCACCTCCCCCAGTAGCCCTTTTTCAACGGTTCCAGCCCCTGCCACACACCAAACTCTAAACC
This sequence comes from Semisulcospira habei, assembly GCA_036245525.1. NCBI lineage: Eukaryota > Metazoa > Mollusca > Gastropoda > Semisulcospiridae > Semisulcospira > Semisulcospira habei. Next base: position 69,030,423 of record BTPG01000002.1, on the reverse strand, counting down.
ACTTCTTGTCATTCTACATCAGTATCAAGAACGCCAATTCTATCTCCTCTCTCAGATACTCCAATTCTCGGCCCTAGACCTACACACCAATACCTCATCCCCTTCCCCAGGACGTCACATGTCTAACCATTTGAGGCGCTCCCGCCGATACGCCCCCGTTGGCAACCGGTCACCAACCAGTAATCCCATTCCACCCTCCCAAAGTCCGAAACGCCTTCTCTGATGATTTCCCCCCGATCAAGACGTCTCACCAATCCTTCATGAAGCCATGCAACCAGAAATGTTGACATAACAATAAAGCTTCGGGAAATCAAACTTGAATTTGACGACAGCGTGAATAACCAAAGCAGAAAAGTTATGCATAGTAAGGGAAGGGAAAAATGTAGTTTACCTGTTGACACACATTTTCGATCAAACACTCCAGCTCTCTCAATAGAAGCGACTTTCATACCTCTGAGGCTGGCTCCGGAGCGGCGACTCCGATACCCATGTCCATGACGCCACTTAGGCGGGCAGGTCCTTCCAACTCCCCACGATTGACCCCCAATCCCAACGCCCCCCACGCCCCAATTACCTACCATGTCACTAACAACCACAAACCACATCGCTGCTAACACGAACATATTTGGCTGCGAAAGCGCCGTATGTAGCGTATATTGAAATCGTAGTGAGATGATGTGTGCGTATGTATGTAAACAAGAGAATCTCCGATATTTCTGTACACACAAGCTTGAAAATTGGCGAAATACTTTCTTATTAAAGGGGTGGCTAAAGGGGTGCCTCCGAGAAAATTTGAAATTGAATGTCCCATTTAAGACATAAACAACCGTTTATAGAAAGTCGGTTGACTCAGATTAGAGTCCGTAATTTTTGTCATATTTACTTGAAATTTTGGATATAGCTAGTTTGGATAAAGACATTGGATGATTTCGTTAGCCAGCTTTGTATCCTTTCAACTTCTTTAGTAAAAATTTATTCTTTTCAGAAAAGAATTAAAACAGTAAAAAAAAAACTCGACTTCTAGAGAAAGGAGTCAGACAGTGGCGGTGACGTAAAAGAGGCAACTCCGTCACCACCAGACAGTGATATAATATTCTAAATATGACGTAATTTTCTCTAGCGCGCGCCGCGCTCTCTTTGTCACACAGCAGACTTGCCTACCATACGGTAGTTGACCATATTCATACGGATTTTAGCCTGAGAATACGGTCATATGGTCAGGTGGTTAAAAATACGGTCACAACGTTTTTGTATTTTTTGGGGTTTTTTTCCTATTAAAAGACGCTCAGTTTTGTTGTTACTTCCCTTGGATAAAGACATTTTATTGTGGTGTCTGCCTGGGCATACATTCCATGCCTCCACTTAGAGCTAAATTTCCATGCACCCTAAGAGAAAACCTACTAAAAGGCGGGGAAGGGGTTGCAGTCGATATTGTAGTAATAAATGAAAAGAAAAAGGAGACTGCCAGTGCTAATATTTTAGGAAGATTACAAAGTAAAGTAGTTAAAAGCACTGTCAGGGGAAAGAATTGTGCATAATCGACCAGTGATCTATTTAGTCAAAGCACAAAAAATAGATGGGGAGGGGGGGGGGGGGGGGTATGAAAGTGACTGCTTCCCTTGGATAGTTTAGCTTTCGATGCCATTTGATTTACACCAGTGAGAAAGAATAGAATCCGATAGTTATTCATAGTAGCCAAAAATGAAACGAAGCCGTGATGCTGATCATTCTTCTGACGAACTGCCAAGCAAGTTGCTTGAAAGCACAGCTTTTTGAAAGCATACAATGAAAAGTGGCCTTATTTGACTGTATCGTCAAAAGATCAGGATTTTGCGCGATGCATATTGTGCCAAACAGATTTCACGGTGGCACATAGTGGTCGAAAAGATTGTGAGAGACATATTTCCTCCAAAGCCCATGCCAAGATTGAAAATGCTGCCAAAGGTTCAGCATCGATGCAGGTCAGACAGCACAAGGTTGGTTTACGCAGCATTTTATTCACCATGAATCGACTGTTTGTAAAAAAAAACCAAACGATCTTCAGTAAAGTGACAAAGTCGGCAAGTGTCATTCTAATTATGTTAACAAAAAAAAAAACAAAAAAAAAAAAAAAGAGGCGAAAATCAAAGAAAAGAGGGGAAAAAAACCACAATGTAGGCCTACATATAAACGCAATTGAATTAAATAAAAGTATATCACGAAAATGATTATTTTCTCATTTATGGCTGGCATGTTGTAAAAATACATCTCCTTTTATAGCAAAATGCATAGTAGCAGTAGTAGTATCTTTACCGGTTTACAAATAAATATGGTCAAAACTGCCATAATATGGTTTTTAACTGCCTGGAGTACTGACAACAGTTTTTTCAGGTAGGCAAGTCTGACACAGACATGCGCGCATCTCCAAGAGGCATAGATCATCATGCGCTTTGAGAGCGCAGGAGGATGTATGTCTCCTGGAGATGTTTGGAGCGCGCGCGCGCGCACGCACGCACGCACGCACACACACACACACACACACACACACATCGTCGCGCTTTCAGAAGAGCATTCATGTGACCCGATATAGCTAGTTTGGAGAAAGACATTGGATGAGTTCGTTAGCCAGCTTTGTATCTTTTCAACTTTTTTTAGTAAAAATAATTCTTTTCTGAAAAAAATTAAAACAGTATGAAAAAACTTGACATCTGGAGAAAGTCAGACAGTGGCGGTGACGTAAAAGAAGCAACTCCGTCACCACGCAGATATACTCTAAATATGACGTAATTCTCTCTCTCTCTCTCTCTCTCTCTCTCTCTCTCTCTCTCTCTCTCTCTCTCTCTCTCTCTCTCTCTCTCTCTCATATGCGTGCATCTCCAAGAGGTATAGATCCTCATGTACCCGTAGGGCGCATGAACATCTATGCCTATTGAGGATGTTTTGAGCGCGCGCATGAAAGCATGCACACGCATACACACGCATCGACGCGCTTTCAGAAGAAAATGCAGGTGTACTTAAAATAGCATGTAGCTAGATAAAGTCAACCTGATTTCACACAAATTATAGCAAGACTGAAATTGTACCGTGAAATTCTAGTTTTCTCACCATTTTTGCAAGTCTTGAAGCAAAAGCGAAACTCATATCACGTTAAATATAAAATAACGTAAAAACATTAACAAAAAAATACGTAATGACAAATGACGTTTGACAAACCAGTGACGCGTATGCACTGCGCGCGCCGGTAATAGAGTTCACTATGACGCATTGGCACATCCGCGAGGCTTTTTCAAAAGGAGATAATTATTTCAACATCAGAATCAAGTCAAAGACAAAAGGTAGAGACCCTTGACAGCGAAGACAGCTCTCATATAAAAGGCACTTTGTGGGCTGTGGTTCGTCCCATCTTGTTGTTTTCGTGCTGGTTTCGTTTCGTTTGCTGTTATTTTATTTGTTTTGTTTCTTGTTTTGCTTGCTTTGTTCGTTCGTTCGTTGGTTTGTTTCTTGGTCTGTTTGGACCAGGGACCTTCTTCGCCAACGTATTATGTACCCTCCGTACTGGCCGTGAACTGACATACATACATGTACTGCGTATATAGTGATGGCATCTCATTTCAGAGTAGCAACCAACCTACTTACATCTAGCTTTACATGCGCATTTAATGTATCTTCTCTCTCTCTCTCTCTCTCTCTCTCTCTCTCTCTCTCTCTCTCTCTCTCTCTCTCTCTCTCTCTCTCTCTCTCTCTCTCTCTCTCTCTCTCTCTCTCTATTCTTTTATCCTTGGAAAATAAAGTTTCATTTCATTTCATTTCTCTCTCTCTCTCTCTCTCTCTCTCTCTCTCTCTCTCTCTCTCTCTCTCTCTCTCTCTCTCTCTCTCTCTCTCTCTCTCTCTCTCTCTCTCTCTCTCTCTCTCAGGTGTCAGCTGACAAGTCGAGAGTTTATTTGTTGTTTTGCGTATGTACACCTCTAGTGTAAGCGGTCACATTCATGGAATTCCAAAGTGTACTTGTTTAAAAGTGCGAGTGTCAGACACCTATATATGGCATCCTGTCTCGGAAGACAATGGAGTGTGCGCCTGCTGGGTCAATCACTGGAGTGACCTCTCCAGTGCGCAAGCCTGGGCGAAGTGTATGGAGATCCTGGGATGCCCAATCATCAAGATCCCCCTCTCGGCCTCGCTGATGTATCCAAAGGAATGCAAAGCAGTACGTTTGGCACCAGTTTGGCTGCAGGAGCTGCCAGAACAGTGCGTGAATACAGGCAGCTGTCTGCCTTCGGGGCTCCACTCCTGATTTGAAGGGTTTACTCCCCCACATTTGGCCGTTGGATCCAACCTGATCTCCTCCGTCCTCTAGCCGTTGGCTGTCAGAAACAGCTCATCCGCCTAGTGGTGCAATGTGAACACCACCCCCTCACGTGGTTTAGCCCACCAGCTGAGGTGGTTTGCCAGGGTGTGGCGCTTGGAGCCAGCACGTGAGAGATTAAGGAGATAGATGAGGACCAGTGATGCCCGTCCGTCCTATGTAGGACGCAGCTGCCGAACAGCAAAGGTACTACCTCTATCCAGAGCCCCCTACACCTACAGACACCTATAGTAAATTAGTAATAGTACTGGGAGTTGTCATCGTAAAACAGAAAGATTACAAACCCCCCTCCCCCCTCCCCCCATGCGTCGTTTTCCGCCGGAGTATCTTGTGGGTACTGACAGTTCTCTGAGTTCATGTCGGTCAAGATGGGGTCTCTGCGCTCGGAAAGGTCCACACGCGCTCCACCCCACCCATCAGAAATATTTCTAGTGGCTGCTAAAAATTGTGTGTGTGCGGGGGGGGGGGGGGGGGGGGGGAGGTTAACCCATTTTACCCCAACTCACTAACACAAGGTGTGAATAGTTCAAGGGTGATGCCAGAATAGTTTGGCGCCAAGCTATCCAGGCACTACCCTTAAACTATCATAGTCGAATTATCTCCTAAACCGTAATATTGTCATCAGAGGACAACTTTCAGTTTGGGATGCGTGGCCCTAGGTCTCAGTGTGTTAACCCATCGGCCCCGACGCACAACAGCAGGCGATGGATCGACCATGATAATTTAAGGGTTGTGCCAGATTAGTTTGGCGCCGTCGATCCATCTCCTGCAACGGGCACACAGTCGATAGGTGACACCTCCAAAATTTGGGAAATGCGGCCTCGGGATTAAACAGGTTAGCCTACAGGCCCACCGGGGTTGTTGCAGGCGTAACGACTCATCCATGACAACCGGCTAAATCCCGTTACATTTGTCACGACCCACCTGCTAGTTCAACTTCCGCAGCCGCAGTGAGGCGTATTATATCTTCATCAGCGATCGCCATGCAGGCTGCTGGAACTACAGAGGTTGGTTAGTTCGGGGTTTAACGTCCACGTCACCGAGGTGATGGTATCGGCTCTGACTGGCATGTTATGGGGTCAGGGAAATCGGTCGCCTATGGAGTACGACCTGAACACTGATCAGTTCGGCCGCACTGCAACTGTGCCATTTTGATTTACCAAGAGTTATAAACGGATATGCTGTTGAACAAGCCCGTCTTTTGTGTCTTGTGCTTTTTCCCCTGGATTGCGAGTCCAGCTACCGGGGCCGGGATGGAGACTCGAACCCACGACCCGGCGATTCCCTTCGCTCTCTTCCGCTCCGACGCTTGTGTGCCTGAGCTATTTCGGACTCTGAATTACAAAGGTGAACGTAAAGTTAGAGTATAGTCCCACGGCATATCTGTGATCAGGGGCTTAACTACAGAAATTAAGATAGGTGTATATGTGCTTCGTGCACAGGTGGTCTCTTAGTAGATCGTCGGACTCTCGATACAGTTGTGTAAGGTCATGGGTTCGAATTCCGAACAGCTGCCCCTGTCTCCTATAGCCCGCCCTTTAGTACCGTCTGTTACCACTCCGTTGCCGTGGACGTTAAACCCCGAACCAACCAATCTAACCAAACCCGGTGTGGTCCCAAAATGTGCCGCACGGACCCTATTTAGTGCCGTGTCTTTAAAATCGCCTTTGTCGTGAAGAACATCATCAACAACAACAATAACACCTAAACAGCAACAACAGGAATATCAACAACAACAGCAACAAAACTTTAGCCTCAAACACTTATGATTCACATGTAGCTGCTTTATTTAAATGGAGGCGATCTGTGGGTAGTTCAGCCAACGACTGGATATCCCCTGATACGTACAAGCGTATTCGAGTGTAAATCTATGGTATCCATCGCTCAGTGTAGTTGCATGGAACGCTTGGTCATCTGCTACACCGAAGAAACACAACTGTAAATCTGCAAACTTGGACAGCAAGAGGCACAGATCCTCATGAGCCCCCGCAGTGCGGGGGCCCATGAGGATCTATGCCTCTTGCAGACGGATGGCGCTCTCAAAGTGCGTGCCGCGTGAGTGACCTTTACGCTGGCCGGAGGAAACAAAGTGACGTGATGGTTTCCATGGGCCAGGAATTATCGTGAAATGTGACCCCTGGAGGGTTAATACCCTTTTGTGGCTCGTATAGTGAGTATCTGTATGAATGTGTGTGGGGGTGGGAGAGTTGGTAGGGGGGGCAGGGCGGGGTGTGAAGGGGGGGGGAGGTAGCTTGGTTGGTTGCTTAGTTCGGATTTAACGTCCAAAACACCGAGGTGGTCATGGACGGCCCTGACGGGCGGGTTATGGAGGACAGGGAAATCCATTGCCTATGGAGTACGACCTGAAGACTGATCAACTCAGGCGCACTCCAACTGTGCCACTTTGATTTACCAGGACCTTTCAACGGACATGCTATTGAACAAATCCGTTTTTCCCCCTGGTTTGCGAGTCCAGCTACCGGGGCCGGGACGGGATTCGAACCCACGACCCGGCGATTCCCTTCGCTCTCTTGCTCCGACGTTTAACCGCCTGAGCTATTACGGACGCTAGGGGAGGTGGCGGAGACAGAGAGGGCAATGAAGAAGCTCGCGGAGCGGGGGTGGGGTGGGTGGGGTGGGGGGCTTATTATGGTATAGTGGGGATAAACGTTTGTTTGTGTGTGTCTTTATGTGTGTGTGTTTAGGGCGTGGGGGGTGGTGCATCTAGTTTGTGTTAGATGCAAAAGGGTGGGGTAGGGGGGGGGTGGGTGGGTGGGTGGGGGATATTGCTATTTATTATGAGACAACAACCCTATGTCTTTCCTGCATGCTGTTCATCTCTGAATAACTAAATGTTCAAAGTTATAACAGTTGTATCTAAAATACAACAAATCCATGATCCTGTTAAGCACAGGTCGTCTTTATATCAAGCACCCTGACAATGACGCCACTGCGTTCTATAAATACAACGCTTTCAGTACGCGTAACAGGTAAAAATAGATTGACATGCTAACGACTTACATAATAAATACGTGCAATTACGCGTGTGCTTTGTCTGCGTGTCCAAACTGCTGTTATAACAGTTCATTAGGTGTGTCGACATGGCATAAAAAACACAAATGGTGCTGAAGTGTGTGTTCAGATTTATGCGTAATGGTCCTTTAACTCAGAGTTTCAATTCATGTTACAATGCCATTTTCGTGACAATAAATTTCTTGTTATGCTGTTTTGGGGACATATGTTGAGTAAAAAGACGTGCTTCAGTCAGTGAAGAGACTATCTTTAAAATTTTGAGCTTCTTTAGCAGCATGTGAACTCTGAATGGCACTGATCGGGACGAAAGAACAACAGATGACTGGCATTACGACAACCCGCCTGTCGCACTCTCTTCCCCCCTCCCCCCCCACACCGCCTGCCCCCCCCCCCCCTCCCCCTGAACTTAACCAATCCACTCTAACCCGTTTATACTCATTTACCATTTTCCAAGGTTTACCAGCTGTCTGCTGCTTGCCATGAATTACATTTCTGAAAACTTTCGCCGATAAGCCTCTCCATCTAATGTAAAAACTAGTATGACTAGCAAAAGGCAATGATCCACTTGAGCCCCCGCAAATGCGGGGGCCCATTAGGATCTATGCCTCTTGCAGTTGGGTGTCGTGTCAACGCATTAAATGGGATAAAAGCGGGGACTGAAACCTTCTCGCATCTATTACATCTCACAGTATGACCTGTCGCTATCACATGTGTTCCACAAAGCCGTATTTCTCTCCTGCATTCGTTTAAATCATGCTATCCCTTTGTCTTCAGTAGCTCATTAATGCGGTGTAACATGTGTCAGCGATCATTTGCGGTTGTGATTTGTCATTGCTAATGTGATTTTTGCTTACGACTTGGACGAATTAACCCTCTTAAGGCGAACAGTATGGGTGGCTGCACGCACAAGGGGTGGATGGTGGTATGTGATTAAAGCCATTATTTCAGTCCTGATACTTTCAATAGCTTCAGTAATAGTGTAACAGGTGTGAAAAAGGCAACATTACACAAATTATCTTTGTGTGAGATTTATTGATGGGGATGATGTTTATGGTATTTACAGAAGACGGATGCGGTGTGGAGAGAGGTGGGGATGGGGAAGGAGGGGGCGGATCGGGGGTGGGGGACGGGGTTGGGGAGTATCGGGGTTGGGGTTCTTTTGCCCTGCTAAACTTGAAGTGCGCATCATACCAAGCACAAAAAAAAAATCGTTTCAAAAGGAAAATTGACTCATCTCATTCAAGGCGCCCCGCATCAATAGTTGCGGAAATGTATAGTGTTTTTGTCGACGCTATACGAAACTTTCGTAGCTATTGAATGAGTTAAGAAGGTCGTGATTGCTTCAGATTAAAGACAGTTTGTTACTGTCAGGTTATTTGCCTGGAGGGACTGACGACATTCACTTCCCTCTTTGATACGACTGTTAGACAAGTCGACGGTGATCTGAAAGAGCCTTCACACTGTGGCTGTCCTGTCTAACCCGTTCAGTGCCGATAAAATTGTAACATCACTCAGCTGCAAGAGGTATAGATCCTCATGAGCCCCCGCAGTCGCGGGGGCTCATGAGGATCTATGCCTCTTGCTGACGCCACTTTATATCCATGTTGCTTGGACTTGTAGTTTTTTTGTGTGTGTTGAATTAAGAAAGACTGCAAGAAACTCGAAAGAAAAAATAACTTTG
>BTPG01000002.1:68981367-69016367 GCA_036245525.1 Semisulcospira habei | reverse complement strand
ATTCGCATGAGCTCATGAGAATCCCAGCTTCGTGCGGACGGAGTATCTTGGCTGTAATTGGGCCTTGAACGTTGTCTTCACCAGCAGGCCTGCCTCACAAACCCCCAAGGCGCTAATGCGAAACGAAGTGGGTGCACATTTGTCTGCCGGCTTCAGTCGTGTTCCGGAACAAGTAAAGAAGGGTGCACATTCAGCAGTCAACCAACCGTAGCCAAAAATCACAGACTGATGATTATTATGGGCTTATCAGAACCTAAGCTGAACTTCTATTGGCATGTGCAATCTAAAGTTCGTTTTTGTAAATGCTAGGGTTTCATTGGATTAGAATGAAAATCTCGCTTTTTACAAAATTGGACTTGCTGTCTATTGCAACGCAGAATAAATCTTCAGCCATGATCTAGTTCGTCTGCAAGAACCAGGGGCCAGTTCCATGAGTGAGCTTAGTCCTGAGCCAGCCACTAAGCAAGGTGCTCCGCTATAGCGGAGCACCTTGCTTAGTGCCTGGCTCAGGGCTAAGCTGACCCATGAAACTAGCCTCAGAGACTGGTGAATCCAATGCGGTCATGACAGTGCTTGTAGCAGATGGAACAAGATTATTGTCGTTGGCTATTGACATTTTTCCTGTACACCGCAGACCTCTTGCTCGAAACCCTCGAGGCGTTGAAACAATTATTAGACTACCACTACAACGACAATTACACAAGTATAGGGTGCAATGTGATCCTTTCGGTCGTTCCACTCCCCAAAAAAAACCGCCGAAGGCGACAGATTAATGATTCTCATGAGCAGGTGAGATGAAGAACCTAGTCTCTCTTGCAGATGACAATTAACTTCAGTTAGATTTTGAATGCTGTCTTGAGCAGTGCTGTAGGCTTGTCTCAGATTCTCAGAGGCGCTGAAAAGAAGGCGCAAATCCTTGTAACCCCGTCACCGCCGGGAAAATATCATATGAAGACTGTGAATCCACAAGAGATAGATCCTCATGAGCCCCCGCAACTGATGGGGGCTCATGAGGATCCGCGGCTCGTATGAGTGCTGAATTAACAACGGATTCAGAATCATATTCTGGAAGAATCTGTTTTGAAGGGGTTAATTAGTTTAGGTCGGGAAGTTGTCAAGAACTGAAGGTTTGTTCCGAACCCTCGAGGCGGTGGTGAAATGAGGGTGGAAATTCATCGCTGAGTTTAGCTTAATTTCAGCCTGTTAGCCCTTTTAGCCCCAAGGTCTCATTTCCCAAATTTTGTAGGTGTTGCCTAACGACTATGTATCAGCTGCAGGAGATGGATTGACCATGATAATTCAAGATTAGTGCCAGATTAGCTTGGCGCCTTCAGGCGCCAAGCTAATCTGGCACTAACCTTGAATTATCATGGTCAATTCATCTCCTGCTGTAAGGACTCGGGGATACATGGGTTGAAGACATGTATGTAAGTTCTCCTATCCTAATGGCCATGTGCGGGGGCTAAACTATCCATACATCTTTTGTGAAATCCCGCAGTTCATGTCATATTTGCTTTTTGTTGTTGGCATTTGTTTTGTTTTGTTTATTTATTTAGTAAAATACCGCAGTCCATTTATCATTTATTATAATATAATACTCCAGTCTATTTATGTATTACTGTATCTATTAAGTAAAAAATTTCACGCTCCATTCATTTATTTCTCTCTTTAAAATATCAAAGTTCATTTAATTATTTATTTATTTATTTCTCAAATACCGCACTTATTTATTTATTATTTATTCATTTATTTTTTTTAATTTATTTATTTATTTATTACTATTTATATTTTGAGCTTTAACAGCCGATCAAAAATCTGAGGCATAAATTTCCTGGTGAGTGAAAAGGACTATCTGTCTTTTCGTATACAGCTCGACTAGATTAATTTTCATTGTGTAACGGAGATCGAGAGCTAATCTAGCTCCAAACGCCAAATTTGTCATGTGAAGTAAAACACGCGCTTAGTATAACGTCGTAGTGCGAGCGTTCACAGGCGCGCGTGCGGACATGCGCAGATGTCGAGCCGATTGTGTGGCAACAATGGGCGGATTGTTCGCGCCCGCCCCTCCTCCCTTGCACGACGTTTTGAGCGCGGACAACCTTCTATTCACAGCCGCGGTGTAAAATAGGAAACCTGATCCGGCCTACTCACAAGAGGCATAGATTCTCATGTGCCCCTGCATCTGCAGGGGCTCATGAGAATCTATGTCTCTGCAGGGGCTCATGAGACTCTGTGCCGCTTGCAGATTGTCGACGGGATAAGGCGCTGCTTGTGCTCTCGGTTGGGTCGCATTCAAACATGGCAAAAGAGCGGGATAGTGTGATTTAAGGAGAAATTTGAGAGGAAGCTCTCGAGACGCGCGAACTATTAGTTTGGTTAGAAGGTTAGAGAAAGTGTTGCTACGCATATAATCTCTCTCTCTCTCTCTCTCTCTCTCTCTCTCTCTCTCTCTCTCTCTCTCTCTCTCTCTCTCTCTCTCTCTCTCTCTCTGTGTCTCTCTCTCTCTCTCTCTCTCTCTCTCTCTCTCTCTCTCTCTCTCTCTCTCTCTCTCTCTCTCTCTCTCTCTCTCTCTCTCTCTCTCTCTCTCTCTCTCTCTCTCTCTCTCTCTCTCCAATTGCCAGGCCGGTTGCCAGTTTCCGAGAAGTGCGAGAACGCTCGTTGGATATTACGCGACTTTCAGCCGAGACTAGACTTGGCGAGCTACGAAATATGGGCAATTCGGCTAGCTGCTACGCTTACCCGATACTTTTTTTGTTGTTGTTGCTGTGAATCACACGCAACATGAGGTTAATCTCAAATTGACAAAGGACTGTCGACGATTGCTTCCTGGTCATACAGTTGTTAAAATACAGCCTGTTTTTTATTTTTATTTTTGTGGAAATAAAACTGAGGAAACCGATCTCTCGACGTACATTAAAACTGGCGATGAAGCCAGTCGGAATGGCTTCGGAAAATGGTCTGCAATGTCGTTTCGGTAGCTAGTATAATTATTCAACTTTGTTACACCATAATTAGATACATTTTATTCATGTAATCACTGCTGATGTTGGGCGATTCTGGATAACAATTTGTTTCTGTAAAGTTGCCATGCTCGCAATGCCGATCGTCCATAGCTGTGACGCGATGTCTTGCCCACAGCCTGCGCTTTCTCGACTATCACGCGCTAGTTTGGGGGAACCCGCGGCCTCGGTATCATCAGGACGATAGACATAGCAAGAGGGAATGCGTTAGCTGTTTTACCCGCTTTTTGCATGGGTGACAGCCTTTAACCACCAGTCAACTGCCAAGAAGAGAAACAACCAACCAACCAGCCACACAGTCAGTCAATCAAGCAAGCAAGCAAGCCCATCCCATCCCATCATAGCCCATCCATCTATCCATCCATCCACCCTCCCACCCACAACTTTATTGCTTATCGGTTTTTTTTTTTTTCTCGACCAGACACGCTGGCCGTGTAATTGAATCACACATGGAGGAACTGCCCCCAGGCTAAACGGCTCCGAGCGTAAAAAAACGCGTATCCGGATGCGACACGTCTTGAATGAGGTAACCCTTTGGTTGTCGGTAGCGTGTTTGGTCGAGGTGATTCTGGCAGAATCACCTCGACCAAACACGCTACCGACAGCCAAAGGGTTAAAGTTTCGTGGCACCTGCCAGAACTTTTCTTGCGCTATGATTACTCATTATTTTAAACCGTCCCTCCAATCACTGCCGCCGGATTTCCAAAGTAACCACGAAATGACATCCGGGGGGCTTCGTTCCCAGTGTCCTCTCCGCCCAGGGGCAGGCAGGGTAAACGTCAAGGTCAGAGGTCACAGCCATGCAGGCGGCGGCGCAGCGCTGCCTTGTCGCACGTGCCAGGGGTCACACCGAGGGAGGTCGCCCCTACATCAAAGTCAGCGAATGCCCGCCACAGCAGAAGGCCTGCCAATGTGACCTGGTGTGCGAATTCGGACTCTACGGCTCTAAGTCTGCCGTTATTTGGCAAAAGCCAGTAGGCCCGTTTTGGAGAGAAGCCCGATTTTTATTTTATCAATTGGATATGCTCGTTTTTGCCATGTAACTGAGCAGATTAGTCGTCATCTGTACTTAGCGCTGGACCTAGTCGTACCTGTCTTGTTGTAGATGTTATTCCTGAATCCCAAACAGGCGAAGGCCGAGCCCCTTTATACAAAGGTAATATGTTTTTAGTTCGGAGTTTAACGTCCACTGCACGGCGGGGGGAGGGGGGGAGTGGGGGGGGGAGAGGGGGGAGGGGAGAGGGGGGACAGGGGGGGGGGTCCGATAATGGACAGCCCTAGCGGGTGGGTTGTGTCAGGGAACAGGGACAGCTATTGAGTACGACCTGAACACTGATCAGTTCGGCCGCACTGCAACTGTGCCACTTTGATTTACCATGACCTTATAACGGACATGCTATCGTTTTTGCTTGGACAGTAAAGAGACGTGGAGTAGATCAGTTGTTCCTCTTTATAGCAAGGGTGCCCGCGCAGTAATTGAAGAACAGTTTTCCTGGGCTGTATCACCCCGAGGTTTGCGTTTTCATTTCAGTGGTACTTGTTATACAATGCCGGATAAGTAGGTACCCCAAACTGAGGATATATCAACTGGATAAAGCAAACTCCCAATGCGCAAGAGGTCATCGAGCCAACGTTGGCCACTGTTGGCCCGCGCACGGCCGTGCGCGGGCCAACAGCGACCAACGTCGGCCCGATGACCTTCTGCGCTTTGGGCTGCTTGCGAGCAAAACCCCTACATTCTCACGCAACTCTTTAAAAAAAAAAAGGGCGTTTTTTGAAAACAGATTCTACTATAGGGAATGCCTGATGCAGGCGCCTTCAAACTTCAAAATGACTAACCGAGTAAGCATAGGTCATCGAGCCCACGACGGCTGCCGCGTGGGTCCGATTACGTTTTACTTTTATGGACCGTCAACAGCACGCAGTGAATCTGATCATGCACTCGCCGGCCACTCGCTCTCCAAGCCGCCGCTACGCAAGTTCTGCCCTAGAAAGGCAAAAGACAGTAACGTCTGTTTTGCATTGCAATGAAAACCTCGCTTTTCACATACATGTACTTAGTGTCTTTAGCCTTCACCGGGCATTATTACTGGCAGACCAGTACGCAGTGAATCATGCACTCGCTGGCCGCTCTTGAGAACTTAGTGTTCCCCAGGCTACTTCAAGATTCTGCGGTCCGGTCGGCCACGTGCGTGAGCATTTCCCAGGATGATCTCGGAACCCGCAACTATGACTTCCACTTCCGGTCCGGGAAGGTCAGGGTTCGACGAGACAATCGCCGCCATGTTGCGGAGTGTGCCGAGAATGTGATCCGGGTCGTTTAGACAAGGGAGATTAGTCTGGCTTCCTTCATCTGTGTCAACAATGTCTCAATGGAGGCGCTTTGACATTTAAGCCCCTGTCTTGGCTGATTGTGTCTAGTGACAGCTTTGATTGGTTTCGTTCCGTTTGGCTGAGTGAGGTTTGACGTGCAGAGCATAAGACCAGCCTTACTTGAATTAACCCCTTCATTGCCAGCGTCGGTCGCAGATTGTGTCAGGTCAGTTTTGAAAGCTTCGTTGATTCCGCAGCGCCAGAGTGCCCAAAATCGTCCAAGGCACATGGATACGGAGACGTGTGCGCAAGAGGTATAGATCCTCATGAGCCCCCGCAATCGCGGGGGCTCATGAGGATCTATACCTCTTGCAGTTTTGTGGTGTTCATTTTCTCTCGGCAGTGAAGGAGTGGAATCAAAACAAAACGTCGATCATCTACACAGTCGCCAAAACTGCACAATGTATTGCTTTAGATCAGACGCACGCAGATGGCATATTCAACCAGCATGAATCGCAAGAGATTGATGTCATAACTTGACGTCCAATACGATGTGGCCGCCACGTGTGACGCCAGATAATGACGTCAGACACCTGCTTGTAACTTCGACGGAGATAAATTATGACCCCGCTCTAGATTGACTACTAACTACGCCCTGTACAGTGATCGTGTGGTGCGACTGTCCCGAAACTTACATCTGACCGACGAATGACGCATCGCTGTATCTTTGTGTGGTCTATTGTGTCGGGCGTATCTGGTTTAGACCAGAGACACTTGAACTTTCAGCACGACACCCAAACGCGTGTCCGTCGAGTCCCTGAGGTGTTACACCCGCGCGGTGTCACTGGGGTCAAGTCATTGACCTCTTCATTGTTGAGACACTGCTCTGGCGCAAGAGGCATAGATCCTCATGAGCCCCCCGCGACAGCGGGGGGCTCATGAGGATCTATGTCTCTTGCTGGCCCAGTTTGTAGTGTCTTTGTTTTTTCAAATCGATTACTGCGCCTTCAGTCTGCGATGGGTCTGAGATGATAAATGGCCACGAGGAGCAAAGGGGTTAGGACCCACTGGCGCGGGTCAGCGGCGCCATCTGTAAGGGACAGACTGGACAAGGGAAACTACTCAGCACTGTCTGTTGTCTCCCACGGATGAGATGACCGCAGGCTCATGATCCGATTATGAATATTATCTTGGCTGGTGTTGGTCTCAGTTTGAGTCATACCGCTTTGTGTCCCGATCAGCGGGTGAGAAACTTTGAGCCTGAATTTGAAGACGCATTGTGTCTCCTTCTGTGGACAGTGTTGGAGGGTGTGTGGATGTATGTGTGTGTGTGGGGTGGGGTGGGGTGGGGGTGGTGGGGGGGGGGGGGCGGTTACGATGGATACCAGGCTTGAGACGGAAAAGAAAATGTTTTTATTTCTGCATTTTTAAAAAAAAAATTCAACGCCGAAATGTCATAACTTTCCTTGGCTTTAGAGTGGTGTCATCAAGAGGCATAGATCTATACTTCTTGCAGTTGGGTGGTGATCCGATCATTTTCGGCTCTGAACCGGTTAAAACTCATTCTACCCCAGACACACTACAGCAAGATAAGGATCGACCTTGATAGTTCAAGGGTGATGCCAAAATAGCTTAGCGCTTATGGGCGCAAAGCTATTCTGGCATCACCCTTGAACTATCATGGTCGATCTGTGTCCTGCACTGCAATGCAGTCCTCAGAGGACAACGGCAAAATTTGTAGATTTCGTTGTTGGGGTAGAATGAGTTAATATTATTAATAAGAATATTAATTGAAAGAACACTACTACAACTACTACTACATGAACTACTACTATTACTGCTGCTGCTGCTACTACCACTACTACTACTACTAACGCTGATAATGTTTTTTTTTTTTTTAAAAGAACAACAACAGTACGAACTATTCTAAGTTGCTTTGAACATATTTACTCCCTCGCTACGCCCCACCCGTCTCGCCCCCACCCTCTTTACCCATCCCCTCCTCAACCCTCCTTCTCCCACCCCCTTCCTCCCTCCCCCCCCCCCTCCTCCCCCCCCCCCCTCCCAACCACGCAACGACCAAATTATCTTTCTCATTCACTGATAGTAGCACTGCTATCTCGTCTGCCGTTTTTGACAGCTCGCTGCTCCATAAAATCAGCCGAGCGACATCCGAGAAATTATGCAAATCATAATGAATGCATGGATAATCGACCCTGTTTGCTTCACCCATAGGCGCCCGTCACACGCGCTTTGACGTAATAATGCATTGTATCAATACGCTTGAGTGACGGGCGCCTATGATGTGGTACGAACACGGATGGAGTACAGATGCAAACGTGGTGGGCGATACGTATCAAGAGGCATAGATTCTCATGAGCCTCTGCCACTGAACGGGCTCATGAGAACTAATGCCTCTTGTAGACGGAAAATCTACAGGGGGGGGGGGGGGAGGGAAGGGGAGGGGCGGGGGGGGGAGGGAAGGGGAGGGGCAGGGGGGGGCGAGGGGGGGGGGAGAAGATAGTCAGAGAGTCAGCATAATGTGTTACTCGAAGTTCTCCGCGTCAAAAGCATAATGTGTTACTCGAAGTTCTCGTCAAAGGGACACAATTTGGCTTATAAAATCCAGTCACTATTCTATCTGGCATATGGACTGAGATTATAGGCTCAGTTGCATGAGTGAGCTTAGTCTTAGCGGCGCACCTTGCTTAGTGGCTGGCGCAGGATTAAGCTCACTCACGCAACTGGCCCCTGGTATCTAAATGTAAGGAACACATGCAGCTGGTCATTTTTAATCTACTTCTGGATGTGACAGTATTTTTTATTGGGTCGTACGGCGCATTACCGAATGGCATTAACTCTTTACATCCTGAGGCTGATTTATAAATAAAAAAACCCTGCTTATTGTCCTATAAAGGCTACATCACAGATTAGGAGATGCATCAACCATTTTAGTTCAAGAGTGGTGTCAGAATAGCTTGGCGCCTCAGGCGCCAAGCTATTCTGGCACCACCCTTGATCTATCAAAGTCAAATATATTTCAAGCAGTAGTGCATCAGAAGGAAAAAGGTTAATAATTATCGAACTATAACTGGTGGTTTCATCATTCTCTGATCATAGATTTCAAGATTCAAATAATTTATAAATGCCATTAAATGAGAAATTACACTGTCTTGTCCCAATGGGAAAATAATGAAAACAAATATACAAAATAAGTCATAAATAGCTTATAATTACACCTAAAAAAACAATGCAATCACAGCTTACAAATCAGATCACATTAAATTTTAGTCCTACTTACCATCAAATTTGCTTGCTATGAAATTAATAAGGTGGATATATATTAATGAAAGGTATACAATACAACGGGTTTTAGTTTTCAGTGGTCAGGCGGCTCGATTTCTTTGTTTAAAATAGTACTTGACTGTTTATTACAAACATAGGACATATACTGACGCGTAAAAGTCATCGAATCATGTCGCATTGCTTTTGCTCGTCAGTATACATGTAAGGACAAAACAAGTTGGGTCTTTTGTTTTGTTTTATTTATCCAGTGTACATATGACTATGTTCATGGCACTTTTTCTTTTGTCCTGTAACGGAGGAGCGTTCAGTTGAACAGTGACACAGTCTGAGAGAGATAACACAAGATGAGTCAGTCAATATCGGCATGTATTCGCAGGCTTTGCTGCGGTAAATTATGGCATCTGGCCACCCGGTTGCTAATTAGCATGATTGTCTGTGGCGGGACTTGGCTACATTTCGTCGCGTGCCAGTTATTATGGAAATTGTTCGAATAGTCCGAAGGACGATGCTTTTTTTGCATAGTGTAGCGAACGCGCCCCATGCTGCAAGAAGCATAGATCCTCATGAGCCCCCGCAGCCTTGCGGGGGCTCATGAGGATCAATGCTTCTTGCTGTTCTTATTTACATCAATTTACATCATTCACTATGGAAATGTTTCGATTATTCTGAAATGCGATACTCATTTTACCTTAGCGAACGCACACTATGCTGCAAGAGGAATAGATCCTCATGAGCACCCACAGCAATGACTCTTGTTCTTATTTTCTTCAGTCATTCAGCCATCTTGGATATTTCCCGAATGGCCTAAAGTGCTATGCATATTTTAGTGTAGCAACATTAATGTACCCCATGCTGCAAGAGACACAGATCCTCATGCGCCCCCGCAGTCTTGCTCAAGAAGATCTCTGTCTCTTGCTGTTCTTATTCACATCAATTTATATCAGTCATTGTAGATATTGTTCTAATAGTCTGAAGTGCAATGTTCATTTTAGCATAGCGAACGCACAGTATGTTGCAAGAGGAATACAAATGTTCATGAGCCTCCAAAGCCTGTGGAGGATCGTTCATGAGGATCTGTGCCACTTGCTGTCTTTATTTACATAACTTTATAACTTTATATTTACATAAATTTACATGGTGTGCGTCTGATAGAGATTACGTCATTAGGGGTGTTGTTTAGGTGGCGATATCCGCGCTGTCAAGTTGTGAGAAGTCTAATTACGTGTGTTTAGATATCATGCCGTAACTATGCATTTCCTGTTTATCCTGACCGTTCCATGAATCTTCATCAGCGGTATTTTTATAATTCTAAAAGTGTTTCGATGAGCATCATTCCACGAACATCTATCAATGTTATTTTGTCATTCACAGTCGCTATTTTGACGTGAATTGTGGCCGTTCTGAGCTGAGCTTTGCCAGTGTTTCTGAACTCACGGCTGATAATAAACGCAGCAGAACGGCTAATGAGCGCTTTTGGCGTTCCCCAGCTGTCGCAGGACCGATAACTCTCCGATAGGTGGCGTTCCACCAAGAGGCCTAAAGTCACCATCTTGTTTTAACTTCTATGTTACTACTAGTACTACTACAGTCGAGTTTACTTATTATAATTTCACTATCATCGCAAAGAACCGCCTTGTTTCGAACGATGGCTAGTGCGTATGGAAGTATGTCTCTCAATGCGTTGAAAGCAGAGCTACGGCAACGGAACGCTCGAGTAGCGGGTCGGAAAGCAGAACTGGTGGAGAGGAGATTGTCTCTGTTATTAAGATTACTGAACTAGTACTAGTCAGCTTTTATTTCCCCAAGTTTTAGGGCAGTGGTTTCTTTCTTTTTTTTTTTTTTTTTTGTTTTTTTTTTGTTGGGGGGGGGGGGGGGGGGGGGAGAGATGCAATATATTACTAAACTAGAGATCAACAAGAATATTCCGGTTCGTCAGTGATTTACATGTATCGGCAGATCTATCGTTTTTTCTTCACTTAGTTTTAATGCTTTGGGCGGCGGGTAGTTCTTTTCCTCGAAAACCAACGAAAACCCCCAAAATGTAAAAGAAAAAAACAACAAACAACCGAAATTTTCCTCGAAAAATCAACGAAAAAAACACAAACACTAACGAAATCCAACTAAAATCCCCGAAGAGACAAAAACAACCGAAATCGTCTTTTTCTCGTGGGGTGTTTCGTTAGTTTTTGTTGCTTTCCGGGGTGTTTTCGAGGAAAAGAAGTACCGTGGGCGATTGACCGCATGCATTTTGCTTAATTATGTATTTTCCATCACATATAATATACTGTAGCGGACACAAGCTGCAGTACTATATAACTTGTGAGCAGAGAGTGCATTTGAAGTAAATGATGAAAGCCCTTCATCAAATTACAATTAGTCAGCCTGCAATTAGTACTAATATTTTAATAGCACTGGTTTTGGATTATATTATAATCTGATATTATAATAATAATTTAATATTATTAACATTATAATAATTTAACCCAAGAAATAAATCTTTAGCTAAAGAAAAGCCGCACAGAGACAACAAGAAGACAGCGCTATAATGTAGGCCTCCTGAGAGAAACTGGAGTTAGAGAAGAGTTCAAACTGGTGCTGTCCAACCGGTTTCAAGCGCTACAGGAGCTAGTAAATGAAGAGGAGGCGGTCACCACAGAGCAGCAGTGGAAGGCAGTTAGAGAGGCACTGAACTCAACCTGCAAAGACACTGTAGGGTTCAGGAAACACCACCACAAGGACTGGCTGTCGGCACAGACCTTGAAGAAGATAGAAGCGAGGAAGCAGAAGAAAGCAGCGGTCAACAACAGTCGCACGAGAGCAGCCAAAGTAAGGGCACAGGGGGAATACTCGGAAGCCAACCGCGAGGTGAAGAGGAGTATCAGGGCAGACAAGCGGGCCTACACAGACAGCCTGGCAGCAGAGGCAGAAAAGGCAGCAGGCAGCGGCAACATGAAACAGCTCTACGACATTACCAGAGGATTGTCGGGTAAGTATGGCCATACAGAAAGACCAGTAAAAGACAAAGAAGGCAAGCCTATTGCAGACAGAGCAGACCAACTCGACAGATGGGCCGAGTATTTTGAAGAGTTACTGAACAGACCTAGCCCACCCGACCCCCCCGACATCCAGCCGGCAGAGACCGACCTACCCATTAGCTGTGACAGACCCAGCCGGGAAGAGATCAGAAAAGCAGTGGCATTTTTGAAGAATGGCAAAGCAGCAGGGCCAGATGGCATCCCAGCGGAGTCTCTGAAAGCAGACCTAGAGACAACAGTTGAGATGCTGTACCCACTGTTTGGAAAGATCTGGGAAGAGGAGGTGATGCCAGCTGACTGGAAGGAGGGGTACCTAATCAAGCTTCCCAAGAAAGGCGACCTCAGCAAGTGTTCCAACTACAGAGGAATCACCTTGCTGTCAGTACCAGGAAAGGTCTTCAACAGGATCATCCTAGAGAGAATGAAGAGCTCCGTTGACCCCCAGCTGAGAGACCAGCAAGCAGGATTCAGGAAGAACCGATCATGTACAGACCAGATCGCCACTCTCCGCATCATCGTGGAACAGTCTCTGGAGTGGAGCTCCCCGCTGTACGTCAACTTTGTGGATTATGAGAAAGCATTTGACAGCGTGGACCGAGAGACTCTGTGGAAACTCCTACGACACTACGGTGTACCCACAAAGCTCGTCCACCTGATCAAGAGCAGCTATGATGGCATGACATGTCGCGTGATCCACGAAGGGCAGTTCACCAGAGAGCTCCAGGTCAGAACTGGTGTCAGGCAGGGGTGTCTGCTGTCTCCGTTCCTCTTCCTACTGGCCATAGACTGGGTCATGAAGATGACCACAGAGCACAGACGAAGTGGAATACAGTGGACACTGTGGACACAGCTTGACGACCTCGATTTTGCAGACGACTTGGCATTACTGTCCCACACTCATCAACAAATGCAGGACAAGACCACGAGGCTTGCTGACATCTCGTCCCAAGTGGGCCTCACCATTCACAAACAGAAAACAAAGACAATGAGGCTGAACACAACCAGGGAAGAACCAGTCTTGCTTGCTGGCACCCCATTGGAGGAGGTGGAGTCCTTCACCTATCTCGGGAGCATCATAGACAAAAAAGGCGGCACTGATGCAGATGTCAGAGCACGAATCGGTAAAGCCAGAGCAGCCTTTCTCCAGTTGAAAAAAGTGTGGAGTTCCAGAGAGCTGTCACAACACACCAAAGTCCGGATTTTCAACTCCAATGTAAAAGCAGTTCTCCTATATGGAGCAGAGACATGGAGATTGACAAAAACCACAGTCAACAGAGTACAGACCTTCATGAACAGTTGCCTTAGAAGAATTTTGAAAATCCACTGGCCAGAGAAGATCAGCAAGGTCAGACTCTGGGAGAGAACAGAGCAGATAACAGCAGAGAATGAAATTGGGCGAAGAAGATGGGGATGGATCGGTCACAGTCTGAGAAAGCCAGCTTCCAGTATCACTAGGCAGGCATTGTCATGGAACCCCCAGGGAAAGAGGAAAAGAGGTAGGCCGAGAAACTCCTGGCGTCGAGACCTCCAAGCAGACATCAAGAGACTGGGAACCACCTGGAGTAGAATCGAAGGAGAAGCACAGGACAGGAGTTGCTGGAGGTCTCTCGTCGACGGCCTATACCCGGGTAGGGGTGACAGGCGTAAGTAATAAATCTTTCTCAAAACATTGTCCATAATTGTAAAAGATATTATTAATATATTTATGATTCCTGATTCTGAAATGGTACCTGCTGAAAGCAAACCGAGTAAAAAAAAAAAAGTCAGATTATCAGCTATATTATTATAACTATTACTACTGCAACCATACAGAAAGCATTTAAATAAAGGTAATGTGGAAAGCGAACACTGCTCCGCATTGTACATGGTTGACAGGACCTCAAAAGGAAGAAATCTTAATCTTCATTTGCACTGTATGATCGCTCAAAGAAATGCGAGCACAAGTTCCAATAAATAGTAGAGACTATTGTATGTATTTTTTCCAATATTGCGACCTAATGAGACTAGAATGAGTGGGGTACTGTAATGTAGTATTCAAAGTGTGTTGTAAAAAAACAAGAATGCTTATAATATGACCAGTTACTGTCTATAACTAGCTGAACCACATAAATAATAATAATAATTACTGTCTTTATAATGCGCTTAACTTATAATAATTATAACTCTAAGCGCGCACTCACAACTCACGCACGCACGTGCACGCTTTTAACAATGACACATATAACAAAGACGTAAAATTACACATACTCACACATACTCATACCACAAACAGACAACATCAAACACACTGACAGGCAATATTAATTTTAAGTAATCAGTCTCAACACAAATTATGTGGATGCGTGAGCAGATCTTAGGTAATGATAGCAGCATTTGTTCACCATTGCCACGATTGTGCAAAGCAGTTTCTTAGATATGCAGACTGTAAACTTGGTATGGATAACGAGAAACAGAAAGTAGCGGATATCCTCTTGGTGGAGCGCCACCTATCAAAAATTCAAGGGAGATAATAATTGAAAATAACCGCTCATTACACCATATTCCAGCCGCTGATTTAAACCGAACTTCGTGATCAGTTTAGTATACACATCGTCATAAATGTATATGTATTATGTAATCCTGATAGTGTGTGTGTGTGCTACATTGTACTTCAGTTTCTACTCGTTCAGTTGTAGACATTTGATTAACCTTTTCACTGTGCTAGTGTTCACAGATTCTGTTTTCAAAATCTTTGTTGGTTGAAGATTAACCCGACGGCCGTTTTTCCCCAAATTTTGGAGACGTCATCTGACGATTATGCACTAGTTCGAGGAGATGGATCGACCATGATAATTCAAGGGCAGTGCCAGATTAGCTTGGCGCCGACAGGCGCCAAGCTAATCTGGCACTACCTTTGAATTATCATGGTCGACCCATCTCCTGCTGTAGTGCTTCAGCGCTCAATGGGTTAACGGGCTATCAGAGGTAGGTCAAAGCTGCATGTGTTTGGACGAAAACAGTGGGTTAAACGCCATCGCATGTTTGTCCGGGCTTTAAATGCACTGTTTTCGTCAAAATAAGTGAAGTTTTTACGTTATTTTGAATTCCTAACAACCTGTACTCAACGCCAAAGAGCGCCACTGCCTTACAAAGAAACGTAGATATAAACTGGTGTGAACAAGAGGTATAGATCTTCATGAGCCCCTGCAACTGCGGGGGCTCATGAGGATCTATACCTCTTGCAGCTGGATCGTGTTCTGTTTGTCTGGGCAGTGAACGGTATTTCAAAGAAATTTCAGTCGCGACCAAAGAATGCCGGTTTACACAATGATGGCGGGTTTGTAAAAAAAAATAAATAAATAAATACAACAATATATTTTTGCAGTGACAGTGGTGTGCAACTTCGTATAAAATAGTTAACACACACAAAAAAAAACCTAACTGTAGAAAAAAAAAAAACCGTCTCTTTTGTCTGACCAGACGTCGTGGCAACAAAGGCGCATCACTCTTTTTGCGGCTGATGCTGATGACAAAATGATCTCCCATGGACCACGATGTAATCACACGTGATTCCTTCCGGCCAATCGCTAATCAAACACGTGACACGGCCTGTCATCTTCAGACGGCACACCTCCACCATTAGCCATGGAAAAGAAATTTCTGTTTGAAGCTAGGAGGCGGGAGTTGAATGGAAGACCAAGTACTGGTATTTAACCCTTCGGGTGTCCGTCGGTAGCGGTTTATGTCGCGATGATTTCTGCAGGAATCATCGCGACAAAAACCGCTACCGACGGCCTAAGGGTTAGCGTAGAATGGTCATGTCTGTCCCAATTTCACACTTAATAATAAAATAATAATAATAATAATACATAGTATTTATTTGGCGCATTTCTCATATTTATAATATAACTCAATGCGCAGACTTATTGCACTTACTGTAAAGGCCAGTATTACTTAGAACTGAGTTAACGGTTTCTGGCTGGTCTCTGATTTTAGTCCTTACGGCGTAGTCTGAACGGTATTCGTCCAGTGGTACGCGCATAAAAGTTTTACCAACTTTTGAGATATCGCCTTTTTATGAGAAAAAAAAAAAGATAGATAAAAGACAAAAAGGGACATACGGATGAAGGGGGGATGGAAGAGAGAAAGGACCAGTTGAAAGACAGAAAGGGAGATACGGATGAAGGGGGGATGGAAGAGAGAAAGGACCAGTTGAAAGACAGAGAGGGAGATACGGATGAAGGGGGTATGGAAGAGAGAAAGGACCAGTTGTAAGACAGAGAGGGAGATACGGATGAAGGGGGATGGAAGAGAGAAAGGACCAGTTGAAAGACAGAGAGGGATATACGGATGAAGGGAGGGATGGAAGAGAGAAAGGACCAGGTGAAAGACAGAAGGGAAGATACGGATGAAGGGAGGGATGGTAGAGAGAAAGGTTAGTTAGTTAGTTATTTGGTTTTAACGCCGAGCAGGCAACTAAGGCCATCTCACGGCGGGGTAAAGAGAAAGGACCAGGTGAAAGACAGAAACAAAGACAAGAAAGAGCAGCCGAACATTGAACAGTAAAGACAGCCAGCCGGACGGACAGACAGACGGACGGACTGAGAGGATTCGGAAACAACACACACACACACACACACACACACACACACACACACACACACACACACACACACACACACACACACACACACACACACACACACACACGCACACACACACACACGCCCTGACAAACACACACGCGCGCGCGCGCGCAAAGAAAACAAGGTAGAAAGGTAGAAAGAAAGAAGAAGAAATAAAGCAAATGCCACCATAGCCGCCCGAAGACTAGTCAGTAGTTGCTGCAGAGCAGTGCCCGATTAGCGAGACGTCATGGGTAGTGCCTGATTAGCGTGGCGCCTGAACGGCGCCAAGCTAATCTGGCACTACCCTTGATCTCTCACGTCTCAATCCCCACAATTCAAGTCCATTTGTCGCTGGACGTGAAACCGCTTCTTCCGCCGGAAATAATTTTACTGATGACACCATTTTCAGGGGGGGGGGGAGGTGAGACAGCGCGGCCTGAAAACCACAAAGCAACACACGGTAAAAGATTTAACCATCTTGCGCCTGCAGCCACCGGTACTGTGAACAGTACCGGTGGCTGCACGCACAAGGGGGTTAAGTGAATGGCGTCTGCGGTTGAAGACAGGATAATAACTTCAGCACGAAAGAGCAACCAAAAAAGAGAAGCGAATTTGAAGATTGCCTGTCCTTTCCGTTGTCATTCACATGAAAGAAACTCGGACAGCGAAAAAGTTGTCGTGATGAACGTCACAAAGATGTCATTTTGCTAATGAAATTGTTAATTACGTCATCAAAAACCAAGACGCGGTGTTGACAGGAATGGGGAAATGTTGCTGACGGAGACATGATGAGAGAAGAAAGATGAGGTACAATGCTATTTTGGAATGACCGGCTGGCATCGACAGAAACCAAAAAATGGTGTTTACAGAGATGACAAAAGAGATGAGATGAGGTAAAATGCTATTTTGGAATCGTCGACTGAGTCAGAGAAAATTTTTCTAGGATATAAATTGGACAGAAGACGTTAAAGAAGGGGAAAATAATTAAGATATTGCGGGCTATTTTACGGGATAAGGAGGTGGGGGAAGGGTTGGGTGGGGTGGGGGTGGGGTGTGTTCAAGTGGGAGGGGAAAACATGAGTTATGACTTGCACAGTATATCAAAAATAGGCATCACTAGTCATGTCTAATATGCACAATGTCTGTCAGTGCAATTTCGCATTATTATTACTATTCTCGGTTTTGTTTTGTTTTTTTTCGCAGTGAAATTGAGTGACTTTGACTTTGTCATTAACGCTTATCATTCAGAATACACCAGTGTGTGAAATAAGTTTGACTAAAATAGTTCAAGGGTAGTGCCAGAATAGCTTGGCGCCTCTAGGCGCCAAGCTATTCTGGCACCACCCTTAAAGCCATTGGTCTATATCATTATCCGTAAACTACTCAGTGTAATGTAGCTTGCATAATTATGGCAGTGTACAGCTTTTAGCCTCAGTATGATATGGGTTAAGAATAGGCCTAACTCAGATGCTGAAGATTCACACTGGTTGTCACGAACGATTTCTACATCCGATACAGCCTGATTGAAATTCAGCGCCAGATGACACTATCCGACAAAGCAAGATGCTTCTGCTACCCAATGATCATCTCCGTTTACGTCACTGACTCCACACTGGTTCGGTCGCCATCGATTCGCTACCGCTTGTCACCTCTTGCCGTTAGGTGGTGTTCAGTGGCCGTACGGCAGTTCTGGAAAAATCTCATTTTGTTGTCGAATTGACGCTGAAAGTGAACACACCATCGCATACATGTAGAGTACTGCGGGCTCGCCGAGACCTGATGACGATAATGATGCAGCAATCTCGGCACTGAGAAGCCGTGCGTATGACTGTGAATGCGTGATTCTTACAATGACAGAGCAGTCGCGTGCTGCTTAAACGACAGTAGGACAATTGCGATAAAATGGTGATGTCTGTCAAACGACCTGAGTATCCCCGCATCGGTAGTTAATGATTTCTGGTGTTATGCCGCGTCAATGATTAATTAATAATTAATTTGTATGTCAAGGTTTCGCTGCATTTGTCACGAACCATTTTCGGTCATGTGAAGGCGAAAGAAAGTAGGCCTAAATTCAGTTTTGGGAAAAGCGAGATTTTGATTGTATTTCAATTAGTATCTCACTTATCACAGAAATGGAGATACTGTCGCCTGTCTTGACATCGGAGCGCACAACGTGTTTGCCAAATATCTCCACAAAGGAACACTTTTTCTATACTACTTTAAGAAACAATCTGTGACCTAATACGGAATATCTTTTACTGAACTCCTATGATTTGTCGATCTTGCTCTACAGTCGTAACATTTGGTGAAAAGATCAAGCCCCGGCAGATTTCAATGTCGAGGTCAAGCATGCAGACTTCATGTATGCCTACGCTGTTTCAGGTTTGAAAACTTGGCCAATTGACGTGTCAAAACGGACCTTTCTTATACTGGGCTTAAAATGATATATCTGGGGCACATTTAGGGATGTAACAGCAGTCATTTAACTCATTCTACCCCAGACACACCACAGCAAGATAAGGATCGACCATGATAGTTCAAGGGTGATGCCAGAATAGCTTGGCGCCCAAAGGCGCCAAGCTATTCTGGCATCACCCTTGAACTATCATGGTCGATCTGAGTCCTGCACTGCAACGCAGTCTTCAGAGGACAACGGCAAAATTTGCGGATTTCGGTGATGGGGTAGAATGAGTTAACTCATTCGAGACGAACGTCATCCGGATACGCGGCTTTAACCGCGTATTCGGATGCCGTTCGTCTCGAAATTGTTTTTGCAAAAATTCCGACTTTTCACGACAGTACAGCAAATCTGACACACTGTTCGAGTTTCTTACAAGTAAACCGCATTAGATCAACTGTCACTGAATGATATTTGTTCTAAGATTGGTATAGAAAGGTGGTTCTTTGCGGAGATACCTGCGAAAAACGTTGTGCGCTCCGATGTCAAACGATCTGTATTACCAAAGTCACTGTCAGTGCACGCGGCGGACTGTGATTTTGAAATCATTGTAGTTCAACGTCAACGATCGCTATCCGTCAAAGGACCGTGGATACAGAATGATGTCAGCAAGAGGCATAGATCCTCATGTGCCCCCGCAGCTGCGGGGGCTCATGAGGATCTATACATCTTGCCGTTAAGTGGTGTTCAGACTTCTCGACAGCGAAGGGGTTCGTACGTCTGGCTAGGACCAGCTTTTGTTTAATTTCCTGCGCGTTCTTCATTAATATATATATATATATATATATATATATATATATATATATATATAATATATATATATATATATATATATATATATATATATATATATATATATATATATATATATATATATATATATATATATATATATATATATATATATATATAATTAGTGTTGATTCATGAAGAATTCGAGTGATTTGAGAATTTAGGTTGGTACTGTGTAATAATAATAATAATAATACCGGTTATTATATAGGCGCTTTTCCCCAATTCTGCGAATCGACTCAAAGCGCCGCGAACTGAACCCAACACACACGCTCACGTGACACACACGCAATCACTCTGAAGGCACAGACACAGGACATTCACGTGGTGCGAAGGGTCAGCTCAGCTACTGAGGTTTCGGAAATTTTGATCGCTTGTATTTGAAATTTATAACGTGGCCTGAAACCGGTACTGCTCATCTCTGCAGTTTTGAGGAGATGAGTACATTTTGTAAGCATGTTATGGCCTATAATCAATTAGCCTATAATCAGTTGGACGACTAAAAAAAAAAAAAAAAAAAAAAAAAAAAAAAAAACCAAAAACTAAAAAAATAAATAAATAAATAACAAAAAAATTAAACGAAAGAAAGAGAAAAAGAAAAGCAAGAACGAAAGCCCAACAGCCCCAAAATTACTGACTACTCTTTGCACAGGCATCGGATGATCGTTGCGTCATTGCTCACCTTAGTCCTAACACGGGTAGAAGTAAATAGACTACCCGAAGCAACGACCATCCCGTGCCTGTGTCTCGTAGTCTCAGATTCCAGAACGACTACGCTCATAACAAGACGAATAAAGCGCTTTTAACCCACATCATACTGAGGCTAAAAGCTTCAAATGTGTACGCTGCCACTCAAATGCAAGCTACATTATAGTACTTATAGATAAGGATATAGACCAATGGCTTTAGTTCAAGGGTGGTGCCAGAATAGCTTGGCGCCTAGAGGCGCCAAGCTATTCTGGCACTACACTTGAACTATATTAATCAAACTTATTTCAGACACTGGTGTAATTCGAATGATACTGGTTAAAGAGGTCCCAACTTCGCTTATTTCAAAGTTCGGACAATAAGAATAGGAGAAAAAGTGTCGCAGACATTTAGTTATTATCCGAAAATGGCGGCATATTTGAAAACGAGCTTTCTTAAAAACCAATCTATCACGGAGACAGGCCGCCGAGTCCGCTCACCCGCATCCTAATTTCTTTGTTGTGCACCATCGCTTTGATCTCTGAACACACACTGTCACTGTGCCCGCCCAAAATAACGGATTCTCTGTGAAAAGTCTCACGCTTGGACCCCGGATAACAACCTCAAGTTGAGGACTGAGCAGCTGGATCATAAGCTGAGGGGTTAGCTGCATAGGACTAAGCTCTCCGCTCATACAACTTGCCCCTGGTCAGTCGCAGATCTGTAAAGTGAAGTTTGGCTGTCGCGTGTCTGGGGATGGCATATCACTGAACCCAGTCTTGGTGATCAAAGAAGAACAGATTCTTATTAGCTGCTGCAGCCTACGGCTGCAGGGCCACATGAGAATCTATGCTTCTGGCAGATGACTCCGGCTGGCTTGTGGGGTGGGGTGGGTTGTGTGTGTGTGTGTGTGTGTGTGTGTGTGTGTGTGTGTGTGTGTGTGTGTGTGTGTGTGTGTGTGTGTGTGTGTGATAGTGGCCTGGACGGGGGAGGGGGCGCTACCCCTGTAACTCAGTTGGGGGTAGAGATGGGGCGGGGTAGGAGCAACCCACGACTCTAGAATCAAAGGCTGGATGATTTCGGCCATCTGAGTCTAAAACCGTCAAGTTTTGTAGAGGTCACACAACTGACAACAGTTGACAAGAAAAAAAATCATGTGATTGTTCAAGGGTAGCTAGCACCCAATAAAGTCAGAGTCTGAAATAGCTCAGGCGGTAAGCGTCGGACTGAGCAGGAGAGCGAAGGGAATCGACGGGTCGTGGGTTCGAATCCCCGTCCCGTCCCCGGTAGCTTGCAATCCAGGGGGAGGGGGGGGGGGGGGAAGACGGGCGTATTCAATAGCTTGTCCATTGAAAAGTCCTGGTAAATCAAAGTGGCACAGTTGGAGTGCGCCTGAGTTGATTAGTGTTCAGGTCGTACTCCATAGGTAATAGATTTCCCTGTCCCCCATAACCCGCCCGTCAGGGCCGTCCATTATCACTTCGTTGCCGTGGACGTTAAATCCGTACTAACCACCACCCAATAATGTTGACGTCTCGAGTCCATCCATGAAATGCTTTGCTCTCTCAGTTGTCCCTCTAGCTCTGTAAGCAGAAAGTCTAATTTTGCAACATTTATTTTTGTCTTTTATTCAGCTCCGAAGTTCATCGCGCCTGTTTGTGATCAATTAGCTTATTTTTCATTCAGTTTAAAACGTTCGTATATCCTATCACTTTCTAACCGTCGTGCCATAGTTTCAGGCTTACTCTTTACGCACGCAAATGAGTGCGCGGTTACCCAGTTTTCGCAGATGGCGGTGGAAGGGGTATGTAGATTTGGGGCGGTACTCAGCGGCAGATGCAGGCACGCGTTGAAGGGTAGGGTCGCGAAAGGCTGGGGTGTGAAAACGGGGTAGGCATGACAGTTGGGAGGGTCAGGGGTCGGGACGAAGTTATGATCGATTTTCGGTTACTGCTGTCACCGGCTTAATCTTACCCCTTCTCCCCGGGACTGACACAGCACAATCAAATGCAAGAGGCATAGATTCTCATGAGCCCCCGCTGTCGGGTTAGTTAGTCGACTGAAGGGCCGTATGACTGACTATTACCGAGCACACACAGATGGGCAGCCATTTCAGTTTGACTAACAAACATGAACTCTGGTTTCAATTATAACGTTACAAAGCTGTGGCAGTAGCCTTGCAGATGGTCTGTGTGACACCCTGGACTGTACTGAATATTTAAATAACGTGCCGAGCATTGCATTGAAATGTCAATTGTATAATTTGTTAGACACGCTCTGGCCGACCAGGTCAGTTTTAGAATAGCTCGCTAACACTGTAGCTGCCGCGCAGGAATTAATGCACTGATCTAGGTTCGGTTTTCGGACTGAGGTGAAATTGAGATGCCAGCCATGCAAGACGTATAGCTCGTTAAAAAAAACCAAACAACAACCGCTCCATTATAAAACTTACAAACGCTGGTAACGGCTCTGAACAATGTCGTTTTACACACCGGACAGATTCTGTCCTGAGGATTCCTAGGCTCGGAGATCAACTGACTTCAAACTGGTCTTTATTACAAAGGTGTCCTGTCACTTAGATTCTGTAAAAGTACTCCATTATTGTAGCAACAAACACAGTTAGTTTTGTCTGTCTGTGTGATATTAATATTTTGGTACAAGATTTTTTTTATGCGGAATTTTTATCTGTTGTATTCAAATGGCATTCAGCATCTTTGCCTCGCAGAAGAAAAAAAACAAAAACAAAAACAAGCACTGTCGGTTGTAAACATTTTAGGCGCTCAAGCTATGACGGTCAAAATTAGTTTATTATATTTATTATAATATGTTTAGAAATTCCGGGATTGAATTTGTAAGCCTACACAATGCGTGCTGATGTAGGCGCTTCAAAAAGTGTCCTCGTTGGCAGTTTCGGAACAGAAAAGCTTGAAACGAAACACAGGGCCAATACCCCAGCAGCGCAACGTCTTCGGGGCCCACGGTGGCCGCAGTGGGGCTGAGGACCTTTGCTTACTGGTAGCGCTTTTCTTTTGCTCTTTGACACAGATTCGTTTCAGCCACCCTTTCTTTTTTTCTGCGGCGACAAGAGGGGTGGTTCACACAATGGAGTCCGCGGGACCATGAGCGTGTTAGCGTCTTTGTTTTGTCCCTTCTTTGGCTCCAAGATTTTTCGCCCATTGTTTGTGAGTCTGTCGAGAAAACTATTTGTCACTCGTCGGCTGCGCTCTTTTGAGTTACTCTCAGCTGGAGCCTTCGACGTGTGCAAAGGACATAGATCCTCATGTAACCAAGTACGCTACAGGGGTACATGAGGATCTATGCCACTTGCGACTCAAACCTTAATATTATTATTATTATTATTATTATATTAGACTTAAATCTTAATGATAATAATAATCATAGTCATCATTATTATTATCATCAATGTCATGATAATATTATGATTATTATATTATTATTATTATTATTACAACTTTAACTCTATTATCCAATGAGGGTAAAAATAGATATTGGGCTGCCTTCCCCGGGGGAAGGCTCGTCGTCAAAATGCAGCGCCACCCGTCCTACACAGATATTTAAACAAACAAACAAATAAACAAACAAACAAACAAAAACACCCATATTTGACCAATTTCTTGTGACTAGCGCTGTCTACCCTCTAAGGACTCCTGTCATGTTTAGATGCACACACACTTTTTATGGAGCGGATTGCTGACTAGTAATGGTAGGTTTTACACTGGTTGTCTCCCTCGATTCGCTACCGCTAATAAGCGGTAGCGAATCGAGGGAGACAACCAGTGTGCGTGAGCTTTTGCTGGCAGTAATTCAGTAGATTGGTTATCTTCTTTGTTACTTCTGTGGAGGCGGTCCAGCGCAGCTCCCTTGAAAGGTCGTGTGTTGGGACACTGGGCATGAGTAATCTTGGATGGGGCTGAGGGGTCAGAAAAGCCGATAATTATGCGGGTGAAATCACAGAAGATATTGAGAGTAGTGAGTGGTAATCTCTCTCTCTCTCTCTCTTGAAAAATAAAGTTTCATTTCATTTCATCTCTCTCTCTCTCTCTCTCTCTCTCTCTCTCTCTCTCTCTCTCTCTCTCTCTCTCTCTCTCTCTCTCTCTCTCTCTCTCTCTCTCCCACTCCCTCCCCGCACCCCCCCCACCGCCCCCTCCCCCCGTGCCTCTTTGTGTCTCTGTCTGTCTGCCTGTCTCTGTCTGCCTGTTCGCTATATGTCTGTCTGTCTGTTTGCTCTGTGTATCTGTCAGTCTGTACGGCCTCTCTCTCTCGCTCTTATTTATCCTTGAAAATAAAAGTGTATGTTCATTTTTTAACGTCACTGCACTACTGCATGTTTCTTAGTATTTCACAAAAGAAACGAACTGAGGCATCATTTATTATTATTATTATTATTATTATTATTATTATTATTATTATTATTATTATTATTATTATTATTATCATTATTATTATTATTATTATTATTATTATTATTATTATTTCAGTATTAGTAGTCGTAGTACATTGCATACGTGGTTCCTTTATTCCTGTCTCCGATTTCTGTTATTCCTCCGCTTTTATCAAAATGATAGTACAGTAGTAGTACACTGCATGCACTAATATTATTTCTGCTTTTAGCAAAACAGTATTACATTATACACAAATAAACAAAAAACAAAACAACAACAAAAAAAAATTAAAATAATTCAAACGTGCCAAGAAGGAAAGGCTATGTCTGCACAAAGAACCGATTAATAATACCAGCGATAATTGACCGTCAAATCTCGCTGTACCCCTGAGGACACAATTATTTGGAAAGGGGTCCGATGTTGGGGATCTCTCGATGAGAGAGTAGCAAGACTTTGCTTCTCACCCCATTGTAAACGCCGGGTGCCTCTCCCCCCCCCCCGCCCACCCCTACCTCCCTCCCCACCCCATCCCTCAAGGGACACAGGGTAGGGGAAGTGGTGTGTCGCATAAAGGGTAGCTGGCGTTGATGAGAGATCGAAACAAAACACTCCTTCAGCCTGCTCGTCTCCAACTGCATGAAGCATAGATTCTCATGAGCGCCCGCGAGAATCTACGCCTCTTGTTAGCCGCGATCGGCTTCAGCCGTGCCTCGCATTGAGGGTGTTGGGTGGGCTTGCTCGTTCGACTGCGTACCCCAAACAGTGGTCCGATGCCAGACTCGAAGTTTAGGCAGTGAGTCAGCGACCGGCCTTTGTCTTTGATGAGTGCCGACCAAAGAACAATAGAAGCGACCCGCTCGGGATCGGGTGGATCAAAGCTGCTCTCACTGTCTCTTTCTCTGCCTCTCTGTCTCTGTGTGTCTGTCTTACTGCCCCTCCCCCCCCCCACCTCTCTCTCTCCCCCCCCCCCTCTCTGTAAACAATACAATACAATACAATACAATACAATACAATACAATATAATACAATATACAATGTAGTACAATAATACTTCATTGTCATCGGCAAGCGAACATTTTTGTTCTCTGTCTGTCTGTCATCAGTCAGTCAGTCTGCATGTCTATCTGTCTATATCTCTGTCTGAGTCTGTCTGTCTCTCTCTCTCTAGTCTGACTCACAACAACAGCAGCAGCAACCCCTTAATAACGGCAACAACAACAACAGCAGCAACAAAAACAACAACAACAATAATAATAACAATAATAATAATAATAATAATAATAATAATAATAATAATAATTATTATTATTATTATTATTATTATTATTATTATTATTATTATTATTATTATTATTATTATTATAAGAAAACTGATTTGCCATGACCCAAAACAAAAAAAATCAAAAATTAAGTACGAGGCCCTGTTGTTCACCGAAAAGGTCAGTGCCTGCGAGCCTGAAGCGTGACGCTAAATTACGCGGCGTGAATAACGGACTGTCAGACCGGATTTTTGTCATTGATTTCAGTCAAAGGTCATCGGTCACAAGGCCGGTGCAACATGTCCAATTATGTGTCAGCATATCACAAACATGGCAGCGACACACACATACCCACATCGTATTTTATGGTCACTGTTCCAGTTGAGTGCCCACGGTTGTTGCTGTTGATGGACGGGTATGGCATCAACACGGAGAATCGTTCAGTCGGAACGGAGGTGGCCGTGACATGTTACGGGAAGCAACTCGTCACTGTTAAGTGTGAAGCGGACGGCGCGTGGAACGGGACTATCCCCCTTTGTTCGCAGGGTGTGTAAAATAAACACGATAGCCGGCTCACACTGGTTAACTTCTTCGATCTGCTCCGCCTAATGCGGATCGGATCGAGGGAGGTAACCAGTGATAAATAAATCTTATTGAATGTATTAGTTTGCTTGCGTTAGAAATGGCTCCGCGAAAAATGCAGGATGACTGACTATTGATGCTAATAAATTATGACTTCATTTTTTTTAAAGATTGAAAGTGTCAGTCAACTTGTTGACACTAACGTATTGTTAACCCACTTATCCCCGAGGAACTACAGAAGGCGATGGATCGACCATGATAATTCAAGGGTAGTGCCAGATTAGCTTGGCGCCTGAAAGCTAATCTGGCACTGCCCTTGAATTATCATAGTCGATCCATCTCCTGGAGCTGGTGCACAGTTGTTAAGTGACGCCTCTAAAATGTGCGAAATACGACCGTGGGGTTTTAAATGGGTCAGTTTATGAAAATCGGTACATCTTTTTAGATTGCATGTTGCGTGTCGTTGTAGAACCTCATTTTGTGTTTAATATTTTAGGTTGTATTAGTAATGATTCATTTGTCTGTTCGTTCCTTCCATTGTTCCTTTGTTCGTTCCTTCCTTGATAGATTGATTGACTGACTGACTGACTGACTGACTGACTGATTGATGTGGTAGCTAGTTTCGTTGTTTGGTTGTCTGTTGCATACTTGTTGTTGCCTTATGCTTTGTACAGTATTCTGGTGGTTTTTGTTTTTTTTAATTTTATATTTATAAATACAGTTTACTTCGCTTATAACGCAGGTCGGATATAAAACACTTTGTCAGAAGTCCGGACAGACCTCTTGCTTCTTGCTATGTAAATTACTTCGCTTAACTCATTCTACCCCAACACCGAAATCCCCAAATTTTGCCGTTGTCCTCTGAAGACTGCACTCTAGTGCAGGACACAGATCGACCATGATAGTTCAAGGGTGATGCCAGAATAGCTTGGCGCCCATAGGCGCCAAGCTATTCTGGCACCACCCTTGAACTATCATGGTCGATCCTTATCTTGCTGTGGTGTGTCTGGGGTAGAAAGAGTTAAAACAAACTTCAGTTATTACAACAAGATAAATTCCGTCCCTTGGCGATTTGCTGTATCCACGCGAAGTTCACTGTGCCATATTTTGATTTACCTTTGTGTATATTATGTTTGTTATTATTACGATATTATACTCTTCCCTAAACGGCAGTAAGTCTATTTTTGTGAAAAGGGAGATTTTCATTATAATACAAGGAAAATATCGCTTTTCTAAAAAAATGGACTTAATTTGTTTTGCCTTCATAATGACAGAACTAGAAGCCGCTAAGTGGTTTAAACTCTTTACATTTCAGATTTCAGGTCGCTGTCCGATGTGACCACACAAACATCGCCCACAGTAGACAACGACAACATCAGCGCTGTCGTCATCATCGTGTGGGTGCTGGGCGGGCTGCTTCTCTTCTCCCTCATCGTTCTCATCGTCGTTGTCATCAACAACAGGAAAAAGTCCACTGGCTCACCCAACTCCACGAGTGGCAGGTACTGTAAGAGAACAGTGATGATGATGATGATGATGATTGATGATGTTGATGCTGCTGCCGCTGCTGCTGATGATGATGTTGATGCTGATGATGATCTTGATGATGGTGTGTGCTGGATGATGATGTGTGCTGGTCTGTCATTTTGGACCTTACGGCCTAATGCCGTAAGGCTCAAAATCACAGACCAGCACACTCAATGAATTCATGTAGATCAATTAAATCGATCGATCCACGCCATGGCTTTGATTGCTAACTTTTGCCGACTATTGCAAATGTTTACTTAGTTATTCCTGCTTATGCCCCCTTACACATGTAGTGATTGGGTACACATGTAGTGATGGGGTACACAACTGTTTTCCCATGCTGTGTTGCTTGAACTAAGATATTTGAACCCTTCTTCTCACAATCCGTGCGAGTTGGTACACGTAGCAGAGGTTTTGTTGTTGTTGTTCTCAGTAGTGCCTTTTATGAGCATTGAAGAGCTCTCCTGCGAGTAAAACGGAGCAGAAACGCAGAAAACTGAAAAGTCTTTTGTTTTATGTCATTTATTCTTGTAACGGAAAAACTCTCCTACGTGAAGAGGAGAATAAAGAAGGGAAAGGTATTTCGATATAGGACATTCATACTGACTTTATAAGCCGCAAGCCTGTGAAGTTAGCCCGTTTGTGGAGCCTTATTGTAATATGTAGCCGCAAGCCTGTGAAGTTAGCCCGTTTGTGGAGCCTTATTGTAACATGTAGCCGCACGCCTGTGAAGTTAGCCCGTTTGTGGAGCCTTATTGTAACATGTAGCCGCAAGCCTGTGAAGTTAGCCCGTTTGTGGAGCCTTATTGTAACATGTAGCCGCAAGCCTGTGAAGTTAGCCCGTTTGTGGAGCCTTATTGTAACATGTAGCCGCAAGCCTGTGAAGTTAGCCCGTTTGTGGAGCCTTATTGTAATATGTAGCCGCAAGCCTGTGAAGTTAGCCCGTTTGTGGAGCCTTATTGTAACATGTAGCCGCAAGCCTGTGAAGTTAGCCCGTTTGTGGAGCCTTATTGTAACATGTAGCCGCAAGCCTGTGAAGTTAGCCCGTTTGTGGAGCCTTATTGTAACATGTAGCCGCAAGCCTGTGAAGTTAGCCCGTTTGTGGAGCCTTATTGTAACATGTAGCCGCAAGCCTGTGAAGTTAGCCCGTTTGTGGAGCCTTATTGTAACATGTAGCCGCAAGCCTGTGAAGTTAGCCCGTTTGTGGAGCCTTATTGTAACATGTAGCCGCACGCCTGTGAAGTTAGCCCGTTTGTGGAGCCTTATTGTAACATGTAGCCGCAAGCCTGTGAAGTTAGCCCGTTTGTGGAGCCTTATTGTAACATGTAGCCGCAAGCCTGTGAAGTTAGCCCGTTTGTGGAGCCTTATTGTAACATGTAGCCGCAAGCCTGTGAAGTTAGCCCGTTTGTGGAGCCTTATTGTAACATGTAGCCGCAAGCCTGTGAAGTTAGCCCGTTTGTGGAGCCTTATTGTAACATGTAGCCGCAAGCCTGTGAAGTTAGCCCGCTTGTGGAGCTTTATTGTAACATGTAGCCGCAAGCCTGTGAAGTTAGCCCGTTTGTGGAGCCTTATTGTAACATGTAGCCGCACGCCTGTGAAGTTAGCCCGTTTGTGGAGCCTTATTGTAACATGTAGCCGCACGCCTGTGAAGTTAGCCCGTTTGTGGAGCCTTATTGTAATATGTAGCCGCAAGCCTGTGAAGTTAGCCCGTTTGTGGAGCCTTATTGTAACATGTAGCCGCACGCCTGTGAAGTTAGCCCGTTTGTGGAGCCTTATTGTAACATGTAGCCGCACGCCTGTGAAGTTATCCCGTTTGTGGAGCCTTATTGTAACATGTAGCCGCACGCCTGTGAAGTTAGCCCGTTTGTGGAGCCTTATTGTAACATGTAGCCGCACGCCTGTGAAGTTAGCCCGTTTGTGGAGCCTTATTGTAACATGTAGCCGCAAGCCTGTGAAGTTAGCCCGTTTGTGGAGCCTTATTGTAACATGTAGCCGCACGCCTGTGAAGTTAGCCCGTTTGTGGAGCCTTATTGTAACATGTAGCCGCACGCCTGTGAAGTTAGCCCGTTTGTGGAGCCTTATTGTAACATGTAGCCGCACGCCTGTGAAGTTAGCCCGTTTGTGGAGCCTTATTGTAACACGTAGTAAGAACATTTTAACCCATTCAGCCCTGACGCACCACAGCAGGAGATGGGTCGACCATGATAATTCAAGGTAGTGTCAGATTAAGGCGCCTGTCGGCGCCTTAATCTGGCACTACCCTTGAATTATCATGGTCGATCCATCTCCCGCAACAGGTGCATATTCGTTAGATGACGGCTCCAAAATTTGGGAAATACGGGCGTGGGGCTGAATGAGTTAAAGCAGCAATTGTGAAAGTATTACCCTTTTGTTGCTGTATGTGACTTCAAGAGTCTGGTAGTATTTTAAGTGACGTACTGTTTTTTCTTCTCAGCCGCTCCAACATCTTCAGTATTAGCCACACCAGTAGACAGTCACGTGGGGGAGACAACCCCGCTTTTTGTCGTGCGGATGAAGGAAGCAGTAATGATCGCCCTTTGCGCAGAAGCTCCCCAATCAGAGGTACACATTCATTTATTTATTCATTCACCCAGTCAGTCAGTGAACCAGTCAGTCATTTGGTCGTTCAGTCGGTCGTTCGTTCGTTTGTTCGTCCGTCCGTCCGTCCATCTGCACTCCCGACCACTCGCTTTCTCGCTGGTTCACTCACTCACTCACTCACTCACTCACTCACTCACTCACTCACTCACTCACTCACTCACTCACTCACTCGTTCTCCACACCGTGTTCGGGCACCATACTTGAACTATCACGGATTGATTGACGTGACCTGACTTTAGATGACAACGTGCAGTTTTGTGAATAATAACCATAGAGCTAAATGCAGGGGCGGATCTTCGCGAAGGGGTGGGAAGGGGGGTTGGTTCCAAGGGTTGCGGACACCACCCCCCACACTTTCCCCAAATATCTAAGTCCAATGTTTGGAGATTGGACCCCTTCCCACCCCCCACCCCCACCCACCAGCCCCCCCCCCCTCCCATCCCTGTTTCGATATTTTGGCGGGTGGTGTCAAGGTGCAAGAGGTCCTCACACACACACGCACCTTGCAGGGAAGAACCTCGGCAAACCGACAGCCAGAGGATTATAATAGTGAGGTTACGTTCACGCCGCATGACTGCCAACAACGAACTGGAGCGAAGTCGCGGCGGACAGCAAGCTTCTACCACAGCATAGACAACACTCCCAACATCTCCAAGAGGCATAGATCCTCATGAACCCTCCGGGTTCATGAGGATCTATGCCTCTTGGAGATGTTCGGAGTGTTGTCTGTGCATAATATAGAAGCTGGCTAGCAGCCGTGATGTCCCTCTCGGTCATTGTCACGAGTCGTTGGTTTCAAACGTAACCTCACTAATGGCTGTGTTTGCCTTTTCGTGTTGATAGTGTCCCAAACAAGGCCGCCGTCCTACCAAGAAGTCATGTCAGGGCGCATCATCTCCGTTCCCTTGCCAAGGTCACCGCCAAGGTCAGCCAACAGCGCCCCCAGTCGAGGTCGGCACCAGAGGGAGGCGAACCGTCATGACCCTGAAGCCGCTGGACACGGAGGTCAGAGTTCAAGTTCGGTGCCACCGCCTCGCTACGCCTTCGACTACCCGTCCTGCTTCTGGGAAGAGGACCCCCCGCCTCCCTACACTGTGGGGAACTTCGGGGTGGTCCGAGCCATGGGTGGAGGGAGGGGGGCAAGCCAAGAGAGGGAGAGAGAGCGAGGGGGAGGGTCGGAGAACGTTGTCAGTAACAGCAACCACTCTCCTGTTATTGGCAGGGCCCCGCTGGCTGTCCCCACCCCCACCGTCCTCTCCCCCGCCCCCTCCCCACGCCCGCCGCCCAGAAACCTGCAGGAAGCGTCCGCACCTCAGGAAGGTCAAGGTCAAAACAACGCTCAAGGTCTAGGTCAAATCCACGTCCTGATTCACAGTCACCCTCCAGGTCACAGGCAAGCGCCGAGCGAAAATCGCCTCCAAGGTCAAGACATTGTTGAAGGGAGCAGAAACATTCACGCTCGCGGTCAAGGTCACGGTCACCGTCCTCCGCCTTCCCCTCCTCTAAGTATCCATGGCGACATAGTCCCGCTCGCGTCCTCCTCGCCCATCATCCCCAGACATCAGTACGCACTGCCTGCCCCGCATGTCGCGCCGATGCGGAGAGAGGAACCAATCTTACGGCTGGAGGGAGGGACCAGGGCCATCAGGGTGAGCCCGGCGATGTCAAGGACGAGGGTGGGCAGCTGTAGGGGTCACACGGGTTACTATGACGACGTCAGGCTGTCACGTGGTCCTAGAGCGGAGCCGTCAGCCCCCCTGGCAAGGTATCACGTATGTTGCTTGAATTTTTTATTTTCTTCTCAGTTCATTACAAGCAGAAGCTATTTTTAAAGCTTTCACCCTTATGAGAGATCCTCTGTTATTAACCCACCAATAAAGCCATGGCATGCTACAACAGGATGTGGGTCGACGTGATAGTTCAAGGGTGGTGTCGGTATAGCTTGGCGCCTGTAGGCGCCAAGCTATTCCGACACCACCCTTTAACTATCATGGTCGATAAATTATGTCTCCAAGATCTCCAAGTCCTCAAATGATATCTAAACAAAATTGATTATTTCATCCTCAGAGTGTAATGAGATAAACACCATTATTTTGGTGAGGAATAAATTAACGAACTCACAGTACAAGACTAGAGAAAAGGATGGATCTGCCATGATAGTTCAGTGGTAGAGCCAAAACAGCTTGGCGCCGGGAAAAAAAAAAAAACACGCACAAAACAAACAAGATGAGGATTTAATTCCAAAGTCTACCGTATTGTTTGGAGCTCACATGCGTTTATCTTTTAGGGACATTCAGAGATGTTCATGGGTTTATAACGCTGATCCATTTTCCTCCTCTTTAAGCCAACCTTTGGTCAACACACACGTCGGCGCACACAAATAAAGACGGACACACGGCTCTTCCCGCCATTAGTACGCTCTGTGGGCTCGTGTAGCGACAGGAATCCATCTCCTTCTACTCTAACCCACCCTCTGATCCACACACACTGGCACACATAAATAAAGACGGACACACGGCGATTCCCGCCAGTCGTAAGCTCTGTGGTGTGGCGTAGCATAGCTATTCTGAAGAAGAATAATAGCACGAGCAGCGAAATGACGTTACTTCTAGCTGCACGTCATAGCATCATTAGTCCCACGACGCCGTGTTCATAATGACGGCTCGATGTTATACGTCACTAATTGCATTACTAACATTTGACGTATCAGAGATTCAACTGCTGTGCAATTTTCTTGCTGATTTTCAAGCCAAGAGCTTACAGGTCACAATTTGATCTAATGCTACACCAGGTCCGGGTCGAATAGCAGGCTTATGCAAACACTGTTTATGAAAAATCATGCGGATATTACTGAGAAGATAGCTTTTCTTCGTAAAAGAAACATTCAAG
This sequence comes from Semisulcospira habei, assembly GCA_036245525.1. Classification (NCBI taxonomy): domain Eukaryota; kingdom Metazoa; phylum Mollusca; class Gastropoda; family Semisulcospiridae; genus Semisulcospira; species Semisulcospira habei. The sequence goes on along the minus strand of BTPG01000002.1, from coordinate 68,982,867 downwards.
TTATGTTAGCTGTTTTACAAATGACTCTGACAAAGTTGTGCAGAAAATTGTCTGATTTTCACACACGTAGAGCATACAGGTCACAATTCACCTAATCGTATCCGACAGCCGAGACAAACTGTAGGCTTATGTAAATACCGTATATAAAAAAATCATGCGATTATTAATGAGAAGATTGATCTTTTTGGTTAAAAAAAGATTCAATTGTTTTAAGATTAACCCATATAATTCGTTAAATTAATTCCCAAAACGTGAAAATATAATTTTTCAACAAATATTTAATTATCACTCAAACATTTCTAGAGGTACATTGCTGGTTAACGAACTCATTCAATATCACCCTTTTATCTAGCTTTATGCAAAACATCTAGTAAAAATAAGAAAAATTACGGACTCCAGTGTGGATCAACCGGTTTTTGTGAAACGGCCATTTCAATACGGTAAACAAAAACATAACAGTGAGGTTTCGTTTGCGTCGAACGACTCCCAACAACGAACGAGAACGACTGAAATCACGGCGGACAGGCAGCCAGTTTGTACCAGACGCGCAGACAACGCCCCAAACATCTCCAAAAGGCATAGATCTTCATGAGCGCTCTTCGCTCATGAGGATCTATGCCTCTTGGAGATGTTCGGAGATGTCTACTTCTGCACAGGTTGGTTATCCACCGTGGCTTCGCTCTCGTCCCTTGTTGGAGGTCGTTTGGGGGTAAACCTAGCCTCTCTCAGTGCTTTTCTTGGCTCCAAGCTTTATTTGGCACTACCACTGAAATTGTCACGACAGAGTCATCACTCGATGTAGTCTTGTGACACAGTGGGTGTAGTGTTATTGTTGTCTTTCTTGTTACCTGTGGATTCTTCCTGTTCATTTTCAGGTTGGTGGAGATTATAAGTCTCTTTGTCTATTTCTCTCCAGACTCGACTGTGACTACTTCTAGATCCTCCAGTGACGATGCAACGAAAATCCTTCCACAAATATCTTCTCTGGGATTTTACAAAATTGGACTCTTTCGAGGCAGCAGTCTACGCGTGACACCTTAAGTCGTTTGTTCATGAGGTCAAACTTTTGGTTTACATCATCTGTGAAGCCATCATCTTCTGTATGACATATTCCTGACCAAATTATAATTGTGTTCACTTGATCTTTCACGTCATCATTCCAGTATGACTTTTTTCCCCACCTGTATAATAAAATCGCGCACTTGTTATCGGTGGCATCACTATTCTGTGCAGGATTTTTCTCCTGCCATAAACATTATTGCGTCCACGTTATCAGTGTGTGACTGTGTGGTCATCAATCTGTGTACAAGTGCCACATTTTCGTGTTAAAAACTAATGCTGCATCGATAGTGCCGACAATAACTGACTTTGTATGACACCAGCTTTCACAATGACTTGCCGAAGCTCAAAACAACCAAACATATCACTGACACTGTCATACGTCATCATTTAATCTTGATGACGTAACAACGATTGCCTTGATGTTATGGTGCTGCTGTG